>CM037598.1:54154170-55357027 GCA_021018995.1 Chloranthus sessilifolius
GTGAGGAAGCATTCGGTTTGGGAATTAGGTTTTGTTCAGAGTATTATTCACTCGTTTGGAGGTATTCGCTGCGATTTTGAAGGTTTCAAAACCAATAGGTGGACTTCTTCATTGATTTCTTCATCTTCTTCAACTTCTTCTACAACTTCTACAACTTCTCATCTCCTTGTTCTGGCCATTTGTTCTTCGTTTGCTATGGTCTGATTCAGGCCTAGGGTTCCAATCAATCTCAATTGGTCTGCCAGCAAGGATGAAATCCCTAGCCTCCATCTCCCTCTCTTCTCTCTTATGAAATCCCTAGCTTCCCCTATCATTGCAGCCATAGAGATTCTCACAATCCTCCTTAGATCTACGAAATATCACTTCCAAGACCTAGAAATCCCCCAGTCGGATATATGAAATCGGTGTCGTTTGGGCTTTAATTGTTTCGAGTTGATCGAAAAAATCAAAAAAATTTAGCTCGTTGAAAGAGAAGATGGCTGGGGAGGAAGAAGATTGAGCCGAAACATGGATCACGAGGTTGATGCTTTCCGAGCGGATCTGATGACGATCACTCGTCATGTACTCAATGAGCAATCGAAGAACCCCGAATTTTGAGGAGATTTCAGCATCTTGCTCAGCAGCATTGTTCCCAGATGCAAGTTCGTTTGTGCTGCCATAAACAAGGTTCATCAATTTGGTTTTGTTTGATTTCACATTAATCATCGATTCGTATAAGTAATTTTAACTCATTTTTAATCAGTATGGTTAATGTTTAAAATTTCAGTAATGAGAGATTTTGATCGAGTTTCTTAAATTTAATCAAGGTCCAATTTTTCTTAATTGATTAATTAAGAGATTGTGTTTTGAATATGGATTGAGAATTTTGGGATTTTTCTTAATTGATCACTTAATCGATTGTGTATATAACATGAAGTACCAAATTTGGTGACAATGACATTGTTTTTAATGCCCTCATGTTGCTGGATTTTTTTAATTTAATCAATGGTTTATGGTCACGAATCAAATGGTAGAGATCATGTTTCATGCCAATTTTTACCATCAAAGATATTTACATCGTGGCCTTCAAATCAAGTGCTTAGATGGTATTCCATGAGATACAAATCCCAAAATATCAAGTCTTTTAAACTTTGGGCCACAGTACAAATTTCCCTTGCAAGTTGTAGTGCCCATGGACTATATTAAGCTCAAAGACTGCCATGGCCACAATGAGGCAAAAAAAGTGCCTTTATTAGAGCTTCTGGCCAACACAAAGTTTGACCTCAATCCATCAACATGTTGGCCTACCATGCATCCCAATTGATGAAGCGGGTGAACCACTATAGTGTTGCATGGCTGTGTAGTCTTATAGAATGACCCGTGCATCGTAGTTGGACCTGAACACAGTCTTCCTTTCAATATCTGACATTAAGATCACAGGTCAATCATACCATGTCAAAGAGGTGTGTACCTCTTGCGAGGTTTGATCGGTTTCGCAGAAAGAAATTGACCCATGCACTGCCCTAAGAACACAGCCCTGTTCACCAAATATAAATTATCTTTCAAATGATATTACCCAGAAAAGTGTTGTTGTTCACCAAATATAAATTATCTTTCAAATGCTATTATCCAAAAAAGAGTTGTCACAACGATTTAGTGACTTGGGTTTCCTCCCTAAGGTCACGGGTTCATAACGACTCCCCTCTGCCATATGGCTTAGTCCAAGCCAAAATTTGGGATACCCTATGTTATAAAAAAATACTAAAAAAATCCCAATGTCTTAGCTCAAGGACTGATGGAAATGATTAGGGAATTTACTTGCGAGCGTTATTATCTATGGGAGTGGGTGACACTCAATTAATCCATAACTTTTAAAACAGTGTTTCCATTCATCGAGTGTAATAATGGACGATCTGGATTCATCGTTCATCCTTACATGCTAAGCAATAATCAATTAGAAATTATTGTCTCCCCTACCATAAAAAGCATGTAGACATTTGTACATAATTTTACTAAAAGGAAACAAAAAACATACAAAAAAAACAAAATGCATGCTAATTGTAAAATCTATCATATAGTCCTTGCAAACAAAATGGAGTACAAATTAAAAAAAATAAAAATAGAACAACCTGTTTATTGGAAGCAAAGTGAATTCAATATGGGGATGGTGCAATGTCCTCGAAAGTTGTGTTGACTGAATAGAGGGGTGGTGTAATTCTTGAAAATCAGAGCAGAGGCAATCGATTTATAAGCAGCTTCACTGAAATACTCTCCATCCCAATTAACAAATAAGTCTGGCTTGTCACACACGTAACCTCCTTGCCCACAATGACCGATCCCTGTGTCATAGTAGAATTTTGCAACGTCTTCTCCGCAGCACACTGATAGCACATCACTTGAGAAACCTGATTAATGACAAAATTGAAGAATATGTTAATGCTTCCTAAGGCAGCATATTATAATTCTCAAAAATTAAGTCTATAAACAAAGCTTACCATATTGAATAGGGTTGTTGAATAAACAAATGCTTGCATTGTAGTTGTCTGCATACATGATATTAACATAGGGATACACATCTCTTAGCAGTTTGATATTGTATTGGAGTAGCGTGTTGTGGTACTCCGCTTGTTCATTTTTTATCTCTTAGACACCCATTTTGGGGATCATGCCAAGAGCGCTGCCACTAACAAAAGCTGGATTTCCATAATAGTATGGAAGACATCCCATTGGAAACATCCCAGGCACCATAATATTAGTCACTCCAATAGTAATCAATTCTTAGAATTAAAGAAAATAAAATAAAAACTATATTCATTAATAATAGTGATAACAACAAATAGCACGTATCGATTTAGCATAGAAAAGTAGAGGATTTCTTACCATGATGGTTTGGGTGATAACATTGACAACATCATGAACCACATCTATGTTAATCCCCATAAACTTGTAATCTCTTTCTCCAATCTCTCCAACTACTAGTAGCGATCTCTTTAGATATTCATGGCAATCTAGTGGGCAATCAAATAGGCAAATTAGATGGCAGATCTAACAAATATATTACTTAAAAGAATGACTATTTATTTAACTTAGATATGAAATAAAGAGACTGGATATGAGAATCACCTATCTCAGTAGAGCATAGAGAAGGTAACAACTTCTTGAACGAATCGAGTTGAACTAGAAGAGCGCTATTTGTTGCTACTTCTGTTCTATCATAAAAATACGGAGTATCCATTACTGTAGCTCCTACAAATGCAAAATTGGCTCCTTTTCTATAATCTTGGGCTCCCAGTGCTGATAAATATGGAGGTAAAAATGGAAGACCGAAAGCTTCCGCTGAAAAATCCAAATGAAATATTATGTTAGCACTTATATTGTAGTTCTTTGTTCCTATATTACTTGAAACCAACTAAGCTAATATTTTCACAATAAAGGGGCATTAATGAAATATTAATGCCCTCATGTTTTTAATATCCTCAAGTACATATTGATGTGATTTGTCAATATTTTGTTCACAATCTTAAGGAGCATTTGGCTGCCCAGGCAATTCTCTCGATCTCATTCGCAGCCACCTACTTTATGAGTGAGATGATAGCAGTTCTCACATCTCATTTGAATTGGAGAGGAAATGAAAATTTAATAACTGATCCACATGTTTTAGAGGGCAGCCACATGCTCTTGCTTGCGATCATTAAAGAATTAAATCATTGACAAAATGTGCCCAGCCAAACCCCCCCTAAGCTTACCGATAAAAAAAAACAAAACAAAACAAAAAACCCTAAGCTTTCAAGAGATTGATTTTTGAGTTAGGTTGCCATTTATTAATTTTGACTGATTAGTTTAGGGTCTACGCTTTTTCACAGGTGCATACCTTAAGAATGCATGAACTCATTACTTTTATCATGGCATCTTTCAGTGGACCCGACCACGGGCGATTTGTCTCCATGCCTCGGAATTCTTCTTCCATTCTTAGGACATGTGCTACTTTTCCTCTTCTCCAGGTAATTAAAGAATTCTTTTAACTTCTAAGCTCGTTCCAAATGAAACTAAAATGCCAATTTTTTTAAAGCATTTTTTGGGTCCATGGAGATGATTTTTCTCCATTTTATGCAGCGAGGTCTTTTCACATACCTCTGCCTTGTGACAGATATATCTCCAAATCTTCTAACTTCTAAGCTTGTTATCAGTTAAAAAAAAAAACACTTCTAAGCTTGTTCCAAATGAAAACTAAAATGGCAGTTCCTTTGAAACATTTTTTGGTTAATGGAGATGATTTTCCTCCATTTTATGCAGCGAGGTCTTGTCTCATACCTCCTCCTTGTGACAGGGATATGTCAAAATCTTTAAATTGCTGTCACATATCAAATTTTATAGAAATTTTCCAAAGAGACCATTCCAATAATACTGAAACCCGTACGCTTTTCTTGAATTGACAAATACATTGAATTTCGATTTGGTAACGCTAGGTTTCTCGCCCATTAAATTCCTTAAAATGCTAAAAAATACTAAATTGGGCAAGAATCCAACAGCAATTAAAACCTGCTTCCGGATTCTTGCTTTTGTAGGAATCATTTTTCTCAAGTTACATTTTATGTTCTTTATATTCCATCAAATATTTGATTTCCAAAATTGAAAATTGTGATGCAGTCTTCTGAACAACACTTGATAAGTATATGAAATGTAAAATTGGCTTTTTACCAGTATAGTTTGTAGACATTCTTGATAGAAAACTTCAGAACTATTGAACAAGGTTGAAAGGAAGCAACCCAATCAGAAAATTTCCTAGCAAACTCAGAGAGTAGAGTTTAATCAGACTATATACTGGATAAACAGAGAGATCTCCAGAAAAGTAGACATGCCTAGTGTTATAATTAGTTAGTTTGGTATCTCTTAGTTTAATAGATTGATCTTTGCATCAAACCCAAATGCTATATATAATTGTGTATTTGAGAATCAAAAGGTAAAAAATCATCCTTTCCTGTTCATGCTCTCATAAGAAGACAAAAGAAGTATAGCTAAAGTAAAAGCCTCTGGTAGATAGGTACTCACCTTTACTTGCCTGGTGGAAGATTTATAATTTTGAGTGATATTTTAAACCATGTACTATTAATGTAATATATACTAAATTCCTTTTGCATTCCATTCATGTGAAAATTCAGACATTTTTCTATTTTTTTTTTGTCGTAAAAGTTCTCCTATCACTCAAATCCTAGGTGATGCCCTAATGGAAGTAGGAAATAGTTGCATACACTCATTTATCGCTAATGTTGCCTAAGTATATGGGACGAAGATTTTATTGTGTATCTAGTTCTATAAGTATTGCATGTTTCTGTTATGATTATATGTTGAGCAAGTATTAGATACGACACGAGGCCGGTGGCACTTCAAATGGTCAAGCCTCAGGAAATGCACTAC
Source organism: Chloranthus sessilifolius (assembly GCA_021018995.1). Taxonomy (NCBI): domain Eukaryota; kingdom Viridiplantae; phylum Streptophyta; class Magnoliopsida; order Chloranthales; family Chloranthaceae; genus Chloranthus; species Chloranthus sessilifolius. The sequence goes on from CM037598.1 coordinate 54,159,565, forward strand.
TATTTATGACAGGAAAATCAGTGAAAGTTAACTTTGACTTTTTTACCGATTTGGTGCTCTAAATTTTATCAGTGCATTTACCAAGGCTATCAGTTTGCGATTGTCCTGAGTGCTGCCTTTGGCACTCGGGTGGGTACTTTATACTAATTCTTATATATTTTGCTTGGTTCTCTTCTCTTCCATTGCATTTTCTGTTGCTTGCAGTAGAATTTATGTCAATGTCTTTTTATGGACCCAGAGACCGATGCATGGGAAAGTGCCCTTACGAACACTTTATCTCCGGTGATCGAACCATTTCTTTTCTAATTGGGCAATTCAGCCTTCTATGGATTGATCAACAGCAACACCTCAAATTTAATGTGGAAAGTGAGTGGGGCCAAGGTGCCAATCTCGATATCCTTACGGCAAAGCTTGCAACAGACAGCGCACACACCATAAAGGTTGTTTGCATTGTTCATAATGAAACGACAACTGGTGTCACTAATAATTTGGCAGTAGTGAGGAAAATACTCGGTACGTATAGAAATTACTCATTAGAGTAAACAATTAGTTGTTTTTAGAGCAGGAATTTTAACAAATTAAGCCTCTTACCAAATTTACTTGATCAATATAGATAATTTTCTTAGAAAATTTAACTTGCAGACTTGCTGTTGAGGCGTGGGGGCTTACGAATTGTACCCAAAAGGAGGAATGGTTTAGTGACACAGTCACTGCAGCACTCGTGCCACGTTATATTGACAGCTCAGAAATTATTAGGAGGGGATGGTAGAGATACAATTTAAGCTTAGGTTTGAACAAAGTAGCTGGAAAGGTGTTCCGAATAGGGCATCTTGGCAACCTTAATGAGGTACAGTTGATCTTCTTCTCATCTGGCTCCTCCTGGTTATTTAACTTCTTTGTTCTCATTACTGGGTTATCTGCACTTCTAATTACTGAGAGATAAATATATCCAAATTGCTAGTAGATATTGCAATTCTAACCATAATTTGTAGATTAAATTAAGATCCACTGACATGACTTTGTCTACCATCAGTTGTTGTGATTCACTTAATTTGTTTATTGAAATTAGTTTTCTACTTCTCTGTTTTAAGACATCTAAATCACAAAATTATTAAGGCTTATCAGGGATCGAACAGCCACACACGACCTCTGTTATGCACCATATGCCGTCTTCTTTTATACCATTTTAGCATGAAAATTCTGTTCTCTTTGGCAAAATAAGGTCATTTATTTATGGGTGTGGGCTAACTAATTACGATTTAATCAATTTAATTTCTAGAACTTTTGTAGTTGCAATTGTTGGGTTGTCTGTGTGGTGTGGAGATGATACTCAAAGACATCGGGTACCCCATTAAGCTGGGAAGTGGTGTAGTTGTGGCCTATGCTTACCTGTAGAACAATGTCCCCTTGAAAAATGTCTGTGTGGTGTGGCCTATAGTTGTGGCCTTCTCTCAATTACCTTAAAAAAATATCTGTAAAAAAATATACTCTGTACTCCTAAAGTTAAATCACTGCTAGTCTTGCTTCTTTCATGATCTTTTAATTAACTTACCTTAATTTAATCTTTAGTGCTATTTTCAGCAGATTCTTATGTTTGGTGATGTTGAGATTTTTTGCATTGAGTGGGTAATTTATTAAATATATCATTTAAAATGTCATAATATAAAGGTCTCTTGGGACATTGCCCCAGGCCAAGATGGCTGGGACAGCCATCATTTTGGCTGCCATTTGGCACCCGAACACTGGTTTCCAATTAATGACTGATAATATTAAATTTAGTTCATTAAGTATAGATTCAAACCTCACTAGAAGCACACTGATTATGGCTTCCAATTGAGAGTTATAAATTCTCTTGCAAACCAGTGGGGTGCTGGAACTTGCGAACTGATAAATGCAATTAATTAAATAACTGCCAACTATCTATTTGTTCTTTATGAAAAAAATAGTAATCTATAAGGAAGGTGTAGCTGACCCATTTGAGAAATTCCTCTATCGAATTGACCTCTTAATCTCAAAACTCCAATTCAACATTAGTTAAAATGTCACAAAAAACACATATGTATAATAATGAGAGACTAACTCATTTTGTAATTTAAAAAAAAAAAAAAAAAAAAAGAAAGAACGAGACTAACTCGTCTATCAAACACCCATATCAATAAAACAAAAAACCAAGCCATTTATAAAATTAACATCTACAGCAATAAAGAACAAAATTGAAACATATCGGAGAGTTGCCGCTAAAACCCTCTGTTTTTGTAGTGATTGAGAATTCGTCCCTGTACCACTTGGTCCTACACGGCTGGTAGACCTAATATAAATAAGCTGATCATTATCCTCATTACATATATAGTTACCTGCAACATATAATGCCATGTTCAAAGGCCTCTGGGAGGGGAATTTGTTAGACAAAGCATATGAGTTGATGGATCAAATGAACAAGTGTTCCCTATATTAAACAAAAGGAAATAATACAAAATAAATCTCCATTTCTGAGACGTTAATCCAAAAAACACATGCCCAAAAGATAGTTCTAATTTCATGACTCCATGAATAAAGAACCAACTTTGAACCATTAGTACCGTAACTCACGGTCACTCTCAATGGTTTGGCAAAGAATATTACATATCGTTTACCTTTTTCAAAAATAAAAGGCTGGATGTGCCAAGCCAGTAATTCTCTTTCTCTTTACAAAAAACTATCAAAATCATGCCTCCCTTGTTCTAATTACAACTTAGAGAGTTTAAACTTTTTATGCATGTTTGTGAATGAGTTAGAAACTACAAAAAAGAATAATAATGTATGAACTCTTGTGACATGGCAACAACTCTGTCTATCTTCCTTAAAATTTTATGAACTTTTATTGTGGCAGTTATGAACTTTTATTGCGGCAGCTGCACATGTCCTTCATTATATATATATATATATATATATATATGAGAAACTTTGACATTGCATTAAGTGTACTATATCAGCAACTATGCATGTTCCATCTTATATACATGAATTTCTTCTAGATGCTTCGGTATTGCCCACTTCACATTCCCTTTAAGGAGGAGATTCAATTCACTCTAGATGAAGAATAGTACCCGAAGTACATGGTTTGGCAGTAAATTGATTGTGAAACTCCTTTTTAGCAGCTGAATAGCTTGCGTTCACCCATAATCTTTCAGCCAATTTAATTTAGCTCGGATGACATGGTGCATGACTCCCAAGGAAATGTGAACTTTTGTAGAAATGTGATCATAGAAGTATTAGTTCAACCTAGAAATGCACTTGCATGCCTAATGAAACAAAAAAAATTTAAAGAATCATTCCAAAATGCTGATCAACCCATGAAATAGTATCAGTAACAAGCTCATTTAACTATACCAGTAGCTATAACAGTTTTAAAAAGGGATTTTAAATTATCCTAGCTTCTCTTTAAATTACTAGAGCAATGTTATATTAAGTTGAACTTATACTTACAACTATTATAGGGGCACCTACAACTGTATTTTAGGGTTGTATTTGTTAACTTATGGCTGTATTGGTGTGTTTATAGCTGTGGCCGCATTGTACAATGTTGACATCTATACTTAATTCAACTGGATTTCAGACGAAAGATTTGATTAAAAAGATTCCTTAATTTTCCTAATTATTATAAAATATATGATCCATCTTGGATAGTCGCATGAAGTTCTCAAGAGACCTCAAAAAGGAAATTCATGATTCCTCCTAAGCCCGTTACTTTAAAATTCCAAGAGTTGTGGTACATGAGGTGGAGCGTCAGATATGCTAAATTGTTGCGTTTATCTCCAAGTCAAAACACCCAGTGAGTTAGAAAAAAAGGCGATTCAACCTGATCTTACTTGTGACAGCCTGAATTTCGGCACCCCGAAACCTGTGCCATCGGCACAGCCCACAAGGTCGTGCCCCATAATGTAAGTGCGGAACACTTGGTACAACCCATTCATAATATTAAACAAAAGGAAATAATACAAAATAAATCTCCATTTCTACAGTACGTTAATCCAAAAAAACACATGCCCAAAAGATAGTTCTAATTTCATGACTCCACATGAATAAAAGAACCAACCTGAACCATTAGTACCGTAACTACGGTCACTCTCAATGGTTTGGCAAAAGAATATTACATATACGTTTACCTTTTCAAAAATAAGGCTGGATGTGCCAAGCCGTAATTCTCTTTCTCTTTACAAAAAAACTATCAAAATATGCAGCGAAGATCTTCTAGAAGAATCTCTCTGGAGGAGGCTCAGTCTCCTCCCTTGGAAAGTACTCCGAATCACCGGGATCACCCTCATCTGTAGCAATTCCTACATTCTCATCAAATTCTAAACCGCCACCTGTGACATATAGTCAAAGGGTGAGCTACATCCTAGCTCAATAGGGCAATATCACAGCAAGTATATCCATTTTACAAACATATATTTCATGACAAAGATAAACAGGCTTTCATAGTTATATCATTTCTTGAAAAATAACTTTAAGATGTGACAAGATAATTTGACTACTTTTATCATTCTGATCATGCATTTCTTTCAATGATTACTAGTTTCCTTAGTTGCAACCAGGCTGAGATTATGACTTAAATCTTAACTTAAATAATCCCCGAGCAATATAGCATCGAGCCCTGATGGAATACCCTCCATCGTCGTCTAATCAGACTATTTTTCATGAAATTGTCCTCATCCCTGTCTCTTAGGCGATGGGCTTAATACTACTATACATCCCTGGGATGTCTACTGGTGTACGGATTAGCCGCTGTACTGGTCACGGATATCCTCCCGCATCAGTCACGGTTATCCCGCCGCGTCGGTTGGATATTCTTTGAACCTTAAATCCAATTGTGTAATAAATACAGTTATTCACAGTGAATTTGTGCTAATAGATAATAACACTCAACCCATGCATTCATCTTTACTGTTTATCTCTTTGACATGGATCTTTCATCCACCTCACATCCCTGGGATGTCACGCTGTCTATTGCATCTCTGCAATGCCCGTGTGTTTTTACATCCCTGGGATGATCTTTCTCTTACTTAACAGATTCCTCTTTTACTTGCGTAAACACTTGCACTATTGCCATTTACTTTATGCTTTACATTAACTATAACTCAACAAGTATTTAACGAAACTTGCATCTTATACTATCACTACATATGGGTTCGTAATATAGGATACTAGTTAGATATTCCCCTACCTTACATGCGTCTCGAACCTTTGAATCCTCAAACCCGATCCTACTATGATCAACATATGCAAAATATTATTAAAATGTTTAAACAGTGGGTCAAGAAGCCAAGGTTCAATTACAATTCACTTACAAACTAAACTAGGCTCTAAAGCCTAAATTACTCAAATCGATCGAACGATTTCCAAATCGTTCGAACGATTCACAAAATTGTTCGAACGAATTTCATATCGTTCGAACGAATTTATTTCGATCAAACCGTTCAATCGATTTTTATTTCGATCAAACGGTTTCCAAAATCGAGCGAACGAAATTCAAATCGTTCGATCGATTTACTCAGAAACCCTTCACTCTTTTCAAATCTTCTCCTTAGGCCAAATTTGTTCAAACGGTTTGGAATTCGTTTGATCGAATTTGCCTATTCTCAGCTTTGGATCGAGTTCATCAATTCTTGAACTCCTCCAACCCTTCCAAAACTTCACCAATCTCATGTCTTTATATCTATTTTTTTAGATATAAACATATTGCTAAATCAAACTAATTTTAAAGAATCTCTTAAGAAAATTTAGCTCACCTTCAAACGGTTGGATCCTTTGATCCCAAGTCTGATCTTACTAGGGTTTCTCAAACCCACAACTAAAACCTCTCCTCGATCCCCAGCTCGATCCGTTAGATTTTGCAATTCAAGATCAAACAACTGTATTCAATGCCTTCGTATGATTGCTCACATTTACTCTCTCACTCTCCCTCTCTTTCTCTTAACTCTCCTCTCAACTACTCCATTCAAACAATTTATTTCCCTTTTTCTTTCTTTCTTATAGCCTTATCCTTAGATTGGGTGCTAAGCGTCTACAACCATCTAGTGTACGTGTGTGCATATACATTCACTTATGTCAACAGCCCTCCATTATCATAAGTTATTACACTCAAATTTACTAATCCTAAGTTAATCAAGTCAAAGTTGACTCGGTCAAACACGTGATCCATTGGTCCGCTTCCCGAGGTGCACTATTTAAATAATAATTTTCCGGGATGTTACATTACTCGTAATCAAAATTGAAAAATATAAGAAAAGAAAATTTTTGATCTCATAATGATTTATGTGTCATAATGAGAATCACACAGAATGCTATTATTATCAACTAGAATGCTCTGACAATCACACAGAACTGAGCTGTCATCTCATGTTTACGGCTAATCGAATATGTACTTTGATCATCATCATTACCATGGTATGGAATTTGGATCCTTTTTTGTTTCAATTTAAAGACCTCAGCCTCAGAAATTTCATCTAAGAATTGAATTGAAACTGCAGGATTCAGATAAACTATATGGGCAATGAAATGGGCAATCGGAATATATCTAGATTGCAAGGTAAGTAGAATCTTGAATTATTTGTCTCCAAATTCACATATAAAACTACGGTATAGTGGTTCTTATTTCATCTATTTGTGCTAATTCAGAGCAAAATGAGATTGAAGATCCTAGCAGATAGCATAATAGAGGAAACCCAGTTAGTTACATCATTGAAGAGTGAAGATTAAGAAGACAACTGCAAGACGACGCCAACTTCTGTGAATCCATCGGGAGTTTTTAATCATCAGAATCAGATGAAGGCATCCGATGGAAGAGGTTAGTGGTTGCTTTTATATACAATTATTATCTTTTTGTTTTGATCATGCAATAAAATGCATTGCAATTTATTTATGTACCCAAGTGTCTCATTGTCTGTTTTTTGTGTTATCTGATGCAGATATAATTCCAATTGGCAGGTATACAACTTTTGTTGTCACGGTAGGTATACAACTTTTGTTGTCATGGTACGGAGGACACGAATCAGCGATTGGATTAGGAAGCTTCAAGAGCTTGTGCCCAATATGGACAAGGTAAATCAATTTCTACTTTTAGGCACAATTTTAACTTTTGCACTTCAATCTATGATAACTATGGACCGAAATTTCCCTAAAACACCATTTTTGGGCCTTTTGCACTTCAATCTATGATCTATCCCTTTGACAGTATGGATCAGCCACATCTTATTCCATTGATGGTGTAAGATCATTTAAGCACCATTTTGGTGTTTAATTGACGATCAGGAGAGTCAGGTCGAAATAAATTGTAAGTAAAAACATACATCATATTAGCTTTATTTTTGTTTTTGTTTTCTTCCTTTGACCAAAATTTCAAATTGATTATTTATTATTATTATTATTTTAAAATCAAATTCATGATGTAAAGTTTGTTTCATATTGCACTTTTCATTAGGTTGCTATAAACAGAAATATTTTTTTGTCAGGTCGACCAATATTTGAAAATTGGTGATGATTTGCAAGCATATGTACCTCCTCTATTCAATGGTAGAGATTATGGCTCCACAACTGATCAACATATAGTCGCATCCTCATTGTCCGACTTCATGAATGTTGTGTCTGAATCTGACGAAGATTTACTGGACATCATGGTTCGAGGTCTCTTGGCTGTAACTGAGGTAGTAGTATCTCACTGACACAAATTTTCCTGATAGCACATTTAATTCATCCTCCTCATTGCTCTTTTTGTGCTCCTTCAGACAAATGTCAACGATTTAGCCATGCAATTGTCGGAAACATTCACTCCCAATGACGCGTTCCTGTTTCATCCGCAATCAATATTTGACTTGGAACACATTCAAATGATTGCTCTTTCTAAAGGATTACATTCTTTTGATGAGGTACCTTAATTATGTTCTTGGTATTTTGATTTATAATTTAGAAGCTAACTTTACGACCAAAATGCTGCTAGCTTGCTTTGGTCATCATTCTATCTGGTTTATGTTAGAATCCATTGCTAGAATATATTGGGTGTACCTAGTCTAGTTGGGAATGTGAGTAGTGGTTTAGCCTTATGTATTTTCCCTCTCTGTGTTCTTGATATATGTGACATTGGATGTACCTCATATAAATACTCATAATAGAAAGGGGTTTGAGTTAATAATAATAATAAGTCAACCCTAATTTCCTCTCTTTCGGCCAAAATTATCGGTTTCGGTCCCTATCGAAAATATAACTATGGACCGAAATTTCGCTCATTTTTGTATGGGACCCGATTTTTTTTATTTCACTTGTACTTAAGGGGGAAAAGACCTTTAGGCTGTGTACTATTTTGTTCAGCCTTTAGGTTCACCTATTTTTTTCATTAAAGTCATTATTTTTAACAAAATTAATTCTACTAATAGAATTAATTTTGTTTTTATTATTTCAGGTGAAGCTTTCCAATTTGAAGCTTACCTCAAACGGATCACTAGAGAACGGAGACACTTCGCAAGAGAGGTGAAGCAAATTTATATTTTTTTTCTTTTATTTTGGAAATGGGCCATGGGGTCCTTAGAGTTTAAAATATTTGGCTGATTTGAAAGGTTGGATCATAGGTTGAGATGTAATATTTTGTTTGAATAAAAGAATTGGGCATTTATTTTTTTTATTAATGGCATTGAATGATTTGCATTTGAGTTGAATGGATGTATTTAAAAATGAGATGAATAATTTTTTTTCTTTATATAATTTTTTTTAAAACATTAAAAAAAAGCATTAAAAAAATTGCATTAAAAAAAACATTAAAAATAATATTAAAAAATTGCATAAAAAAAGCAAAAAAAAATTGCATTAGAAAAAGCATAAAAAAAATTTCATAAAAAATCGTCGACGTAATATTTTTTTTTTTTTTAAAAGTATTTTTTACAAAAAAAATTTGCATAAAAAACCATTGCCAAAAGCAGTGGTTTTTTCTATGACTGTTAAGAGCAGTCGTTGTTGAAGTTCATAAACTACTGTTTTGTATAGTGGTAAAAAAAACCACTGCTTTTTTTACAACTGTTTAGGGCAGTGGTTTTTTTGAAAAAAAAACCGTTGTCAAAGACAGTGGTTTTTTGAAAAAACTACTGTTTAAGGCAGTGATTTTTTTAGCTTTTTCACATAGTGATGTCAAGGCTCGCCATTATGACAAAGAGACTCACTAACGATGTGACCTTGCTCATAATGTAGTGGCACAACTTACAACAAGACACCCTAGAAATGTTTGTGAGAAGGTACAACAAACAAGTGGGACTTAAAATGCTATGAGATGCTATAAATTCAGTAAGACCTATGAAGAGAGATATGACAGAAGTCTAAAAACTTCACTCCGATATGGCAAAGAGATGACAAAGGCCACAAATATTTTCATGAGGCCACAAACAAGATAAAAAATATAACAATCACTACGTGAAAAATCCAAAAAAACCATTGCCTTAAATAGTGATTTTTTCAAAAAACCACTATCAAAGATAGTGGTTTTTTTTCAAAAAACCACAGCCTAAAGATAGTGATTTTTTTTCAAAAAACCACTGCCCTAAACAGTTGTTAAAAAAGGAGTGGTTTTTTTTTACCACTATACAAGACAGTGGTTTATGAAGTTCAATAATGACTGCTCTTAACAGTTATAGAAAAAAGCAGTGCTTTTGGCAGTGATTTTTTTGTGCAATTTAAAAAAATAATAATACTTAAAAAAAAAGAAAATTACGTCAATGATTTTTTATGCAATTTTTTTTAAAATAATATTTTTTTAATGCTTTTTTTTATCACCATTTCATTGCAATGTGGAGCCGGACATCATATAGAATAGACTTAGTTATTTAATGAAATCTTTCTACCATGTGACAAATTAGAGTCATGGATATATTTAGAGTCATATCAAAGGCAAGTGTATAATTGCCAGTTATACAACAAATTTTTACACAACACATGCTTTTCTCAGGTCGGGGTTCTCTGCTATCTTTTGATCATCTGAGATGAACTTCAATTTCTTGTACGTCTCTACTATCTTTTAATCGTCTGAGATTCTCCCTCTCTTTCTCCATCACTTTGATCATGATCGGGACTAGGCTTATTCAATGTGCCACCATGTCACTTCTTGTTGACTATTATTCGAGGACGTTCAACACGTTTCAGGTTCTTATGAGTATCTCTGCTCACTAAGTATCGGTTCTCATCCTGTGAAACAGACATAAAGAAAAATTAGATTCAATTATAATGCAATCGCGTGCACAGAAAAACGGTCATAGTGATGACTGCAATAATGAGGGGCTATGGTAGAAAAGGATCCAACCATTAATATGATCGATCACCTTGGTCAATTATTTGACTGTGATATAGAAAAGCATGAGAAAATCTTGAAAGTGGTTACCATGCCATATAAAAGAACTTCCCGAAAAAAGCAACTTACCTGAAGAACTCAGATATACATGCACATATGTTTTATGCTCCTCAAATACCTGTTGTATAAAGCCAGCAAAGATAACCAAATTAAATGTCATCTTGAAATAAGCTTAATATGCGTTGTTTGTTTTATTTTGTATTTATTTAAAAAATAAAAGCACTGAAACGTGGTTAGTCACATACCAGGCAAGTCAAGATCATGGAACTCCCTCAATTTTGATGCAATAAGGGCAGATATTTCGGGATCACGCAGGTCGGGTGCCGAAAGTGTCTGATCCAAGCAACCCAAATAAAATCCAAAATGTCTTTGATCAGTTTAAGACAGGGTATTCAAGAAGTTCGAGGCTTTTATTGGACATGAGAATATGTGATGGCGTCTTTTGGGAGTTTGACGGGGTGATCGTGACACAAGAACTTGCGGCAAGTAGGAGTAGCATGTGATACATTTTTCAAGTCAAATATGGATGTGCAAGAATTATGATAAGATGTAAGGATTTGTTAAGGAGAAAGTTTAAGAGATTGATAGCGATGCACAATTAGTAATTTACTAATGGGAAAAATACATAACACTTGACTGTGTAGCAATGAGTAGAGATGACAGGGGCAAGATTGTGGGTGGGTAGCTAGGAGAGAAGTTTATTAGACCAATTCCTCCTTATTTTAGTGAATCTGAGAAGGTTCATTCAATAGATTTGTTGGGAGAATTGTTCGCCTCTATCATTTGAGCCTTAAAGGAGGTGGAATGTTATACTAGTAACGGCTGTCATAAGAAGGGTTCAATCTGTGATATAATTGCAGTCAGACAACAGGCTCGTTCATACTTTTAATAGCCCAAAAGTAATGGAACAGGGTGTTCATCTATCCAAACAGCCTTACAACACTTGCATAAAATTAAAAGAAAGGAAAGAAGAGCATGATGAAGGAGAAGAGAAAAACATCAGTGCTGATCCTGGTTGACTTGGATGTGATATGGAAAAGCCTTCTTTTACTTTCCTAATTTATCAATATAATTTAGAAAAAAATGAATTTCTATTCTCTTCATATCTCATGGAAACTTGTAGTCATTTTATTTAATTTTTTTTTGGCTTGGAAGGCTTTAACGTTCATGAAAGTTCATCTCAGAATAAGCTCAATACAGGTAAGGATGAATTTGATAGGTCCGGGTTTCCAAAAATAGGTTAATATATTGATTTTGGTAAGCGTAAATGGAAGAGAAACCAGTTAAGGAGACATTGGCAGGGACATCCAAGAGTATTGTAACTCCATTGACACTTAGCTTCCCATATGATAATTCAAAAAAATTGCTCATTCTATCGATTTGTTTGAAAACAAATCTGAAGGAATGGGCAGAGGAAAACAGAGAAAGAACAGAGAGTTGGTAAAATTTTAAAACTAGCAGTATGAGCTTAACAAATGTAAAGTTCAGAAATGAGAAAAAAGCGTAATTCTGACAGGAGGAAGAATCAAAGCCAGAATTCAAAACCCAAGTCAACTATATAGCACATGTGAGGTCATATTTGGACACCACAAATTATACTATCCCTGCTACGACATTTTTCTTTGGATAAAGTCAAAAGAGGATGACATCAGATCTGCCTGTACCCAAAACAGGAAAGGCTTACCTACAATCTAAATCAAAGGACACATCTTACTAATTCATGTAGCAGACCAGGCACCTATTTTTGATGCCTTTTATACATTCATCTTGCCCATATATGGCCATATAGTGCCCAAAATTCGTTATCAAGTGTCTGCATTTCGGCACAAAATGCTCTGTTTTACTCCTTTGCCTGTTCGCCAGGTAAAGTAAAGCCCTTTAAAGATCGACTATGCTATGTTCACGTGTAGCCAGCCAAACAAATAAACACCGTGTTGTTCCTTAGCCCGCTAATGTAATGGGAAGATGTACTATCGAATTCTTGTCAGCTATTCACTCATTCATGCAACTAATCCAATCTAGTACCTATTCCACTGTCTTTTTGTTTCATAGTCTAAACCTGCACCCAACAGCGCATGTTCTTTCTGCTAACTCAACTAGATTCCACTTCTCAACTTTTCTTAGCGCATTAGTCATCAGTGACAATGTGATGGGAAATGATTATAGTGAAAACTTCACAACTGACCTTGGTGACAAGGGTCTCATAACCGGTTATTCATGGTGGTTTTGATATCCTAACATGTACCCGGTAGTGGGAAGACTTGGAAGGATAATACCACCAATCATGCATAATACCATAATTTTCATTTTTTATAAAATAAAACTAAAATTAAGATAAATGTTGGTGGAAAAGAGAATTATGCAGATGGCAAATGATGTGTTGTAAGAAAAATTATCACCATTTAAGGTTCTTTGTTCTTTTTTTATATGTTAGTGAGTTTAAAATCCTATCCATGGGTCAGGCAACCATAGATTAAATAGTGGATTCACTGACTTGTATAGATTGGTACCTGCCAAACCTGGGGTGGGAAATAACCGTATGAATATACTAGGTAAATACTCCTCGGTATTTTCATTTTATCAGATATAGCAGCTGGTATTTATCGGATTATAAAGTATATTCCTAGATTTTTGAAAAGAAAAACTTTCAAAGGTTAAATTGCTATTTAGGTACCTTTACTAGTATTAAAGATTAAAGGGGCCAGAAATACAGTGGGTCTTGCTAGCAAGTTAAGAACATTATACTGATAAAGAAGAGAATACATCATACGGAAAAAGTCACTAGCAATTTTTTCTTTTTTCCACAGAAAATACAAAAGGCTCAATGACTCGAGACAGAGTACTTGCTTTATACGTTCGAATATTCTCAAATCGAATAGTTTAAGTACTTACAAACCTGATCTTGAGGAGAATTAAATTTCAACACCCTGAATTTTTTACAGTCGCATGTTGCCTAGCAATTTTGATTCCCGATTTTTCAAGTTAATCCATTCAACTAGCCGGCTAATTTTCTCAGAAATACAGAAACAGTCCCAATTTTTTTCTTCCTCGTGAGAATTCAGTTTGATGAGTCCTATGGAAATAAATCCAAAGCCAAAACTCTCAACAATTAATTAAAACCAATGGGTTTCTTTTTATGTAGCTTCAACAAGTATTCTCAACTGAAATATCTGTATGGCAGCATTTCCAATTTCCAAGTAGTTGCCTTGTAACTTGACCAAGAATTTGGCCGAGTCCACAACACTGACAACAGTCCTATCTAACAGAGCTCTTTAATCAATTGAACTCAACTAACTAGCTTTCTTTAGCAATTTATCTAACATAATGCCAGTTAATAATCTATAAGTTGACTAAGGACTTAACTCTAAAAAAAATAGAGCAACTGAATGCTCTGTTTTCCAATTGTGAAGGGATAAGGATTACGAAATTTGTATACAACTTCAACCTGAAATGAAATCTAGTTTAGACCTATGGCAGTTCGAGCTCAACCTAGTTTGAACCTGCAGAATTGTTTGAATCCTAGTCTGATTGCATGATTAGCCTCAAACCCGACTGTATATATTATCACACGGGAATCCTTGTTGGCCCCATGTTAAGCCACACACTATGCTAGCCCCATGTCAAGCCATAGGCGATCCCCTAACAAAGCCACACACTATCCTCTCCAACCCTTCTTCCTACTTTTACCAATACAGGAGGAACACCGCCCACACTGCTGAGAATTTTGTCTGCCTAGTTCAACCCATCAACACCCCCGCTGTCGGGGTGTTTGCCTTCCCTCCAAAGAGGGTCTAAAATCACTAATAAAACTAGGCAGAACACACTCACATAGACCTGCAAGTAATCAGGGTCCGTTGTGGCAAGTTTTAAAAAGATGGAGAGTAAGGGAATGTCCACAGGGAGGTTGGTTTAAAAATGTGATAAATCTCTAGATCTGTAGGAGATCTGGCACCCTAACTAATGCTAAGTTAGCTAAAAGACAAGGGAGTGGTTTGAAAGGGATTGTAACTTAATCTAAGCTACAATTAAACGAAAACTAACTTGGATCGAGTTTGGGAATCTAGATCTCGCAGGGGAAAGGAGTAAAAAGCAGAAAATGGAGAAGAGTAGCTTGGAAATTGGTCTCACTGAAATCAGGTTGGCTTAATCATGCTGCAGAGGTTCAGGGCACACAATTCCCTCAACTGGCTATAAGCACAGCTGCAGGGTAGATGACTCCACTCTAAATCACAGGATCTCACTGGTCTTAAGGCTATGATCTATCCACTTGAATGGTCACAGACCATCCTATAGACTTTATCTGATCTAGGGATTTATAGCAGACGAATCCAATTGGAGCCTGGGCTTGGACTAATCTTAAGGTGATGATCTGTCCACTTTAATGGTCACAGATCATCCTAGGGATCTCCTCCAAAGTAAAAGCATCAATCAGAATAATTAAAACCACTATAGATGCTGCAATTCCAAGGTCACAGACTTAGGGAATTACAAGGGTATCAGATCCAGGGAGATCGGATGGTATCCAAGAGGTCTACCAGTTAAGTGAGTAAGCTGATCTACAGACTCCTCTACACAAATCCGATCGAGCACCAAATGAAACCAAAGGAACTTTAGATCTAATTATAGCATTACAAACAACATTTACATTACAATCAAACTCGCTCTACAATGTAAATGCCCTCAGATATGTAGTCTGTGCAGCAGTGAACCCACAATAGCACTCTCAACCATACCCGATTACAAATCTAACCTCTCTCCTCGCTACTCTAAGGGAATTAGCCAACCATTGTTGGGCTAAAAGAGGGAAAATAGAATTTCTCTGGAAGCTCTAATCTCCAGAATTTTGCTCAGATCTCGATCCCCTTTCAATTGTAATTGGGGGTCTCTATATATAGCTTTCTCCTCTGTTTTTCCTGCCAAAAATCCCTTCTAGAAGGTCCTCAGAGTTTGTTAGGGTTCTGTTAGAGCATGTGGGTCAGTTAGGGTTTCCTAGGGCATCTTTTAGAACCGTCCTATCGGTCACCAAGTGCCTCGGGTTGCGTGCAGTAGGTCACCAAGTCACAGCGTGTGCATAGCTGAGTTTCTGAGAAGTTCTACACACGATTTCGACAGGTTGGGGAAGCTTCTGACATGTTCTGGTAAGGCTTTTTAGACCTTTCGCTAGGTTCTCCAATCCCTTCGATAGGTTTCGATAGGATGAGCTTTGAGGCTTTATCTTCACTGCCCTTTATCTGGAGCATTCGACAGGTTGGAGGAGTACTTCGATAGGTTGGGAGACCGTGTCGTCAGGTTGTAGCTTTGCATTCCATCACTTCGATAGGATGACTCTCACTCCTTCGACAGGTTCTTATTCCAGCACCTCTATTTCGTTAGGTTCAGGCAGTCTTTCGATAGGTTCTGGAGACCCTTTGATAGGTTTAGGAACCCTTCGAAAGGTTCCCTTTTTTTCCTCAGGTAGATTTCGTCAAGATGAAATCTGTCTTTCTTTCAACTGTTCGATAGGTTCTTGGATCCTATCGATTTTTACAATTCTCACGACTTCTTCTTTCTGTCTTCAGATCCTATTGAAACCTTGCCAATCTGCATGAATTCTTCTAATTCAACCCCCAGCTCCTATCGAAAACTTCAGATATCCTCTCGATAGAATGGTTTTGACCTGTCTTCACTTCCTTCGCCTTATTTTGCTACAGCGAAGTGCTCTAAGGGTCCAGTGACATGCTACCCTCTGGTGTGCTATTGCTGGGTTTGTCCTGTGTTGAGAGATGGCCCCTTTGTAGGCATTATTGAGTGGTTTTCTGCATTAGTATCATCTTTTATTGTTGTCTATAAAATATACTCGACAGAGGCTTATTAGTGTGCTCACAGGTCTATCAATGGTCAGGTTGAAGGGTGAAAAGTGGCATTTTTCACCACTTAACACATCCCCAAACCTAAGCTTTGCTAGTCCCGAGTAAAGGAGAATTAAAAGGAATTAAAAATGCCACTTTCGTAGGGATCACAGATGCATTTAGCATATGCACCAAGCCTTTTAAACCCCTAGGTGGTCCCTAGTGGAGGAGTGAAGTCTCCTGAGGGTTTTCAATGAAGGTACCCACAAACTTCTCCAATTAAATTTAGTTAATCATAGTGCAACCGGTTAAGACAGAGTTTGAGTAGATAAAATGGATTCACACCATGCACCTTTAGAGGAATTTCAACAGGGAGAGCATCCCTTTGGATCATGAAAGTCTGCTGCGATTTCTTCATCATCCCTCAGTTCATGTCAAGGCCTTTCTTTAAAAAAAAATTGATGCAGAGCTCACCATTCATTTAAGCTTTCTGTGCTGATACTACCCCTGTCAAATTGGATTGCAGGCCCAATTCTCACTAGGGCTATTCACTCATAACAAGAATAGAAGGGTGCATCATTTCACATAGCTCAAGAGCAGTTGCAACCCTCAAATAGGACTGCAAGCATGAGCATAGGCAGTGCTCTAATTTCTAAAACTTTCTACTCTTTTCACCATAGATCAAACAAATCCTCATCTCCACATTCCAGCTCAATCCATTTCAGACTAGTAAGGAATTTTTATTGGGTTGTAATGTGGCTTATGGGTGAGGTTTATAAAGAATGAAAGGGTAGAATGGAATTCAAAATTGAGAAATTAGTAAAGGTAAGGAGGTGGTCTAGACAACACCTTCTTCATTTCAGCACCTTTTCACTTTCTTTTTGAATTTTCAGACTTGAAGTGATCAGCTTCATCAGCTTCTTATCTTCTTGTAGATTTTCAAATGAAGTGACTTCTCCTTCTCATCCTTTTGCTCTGTTTTTTTTTTTTTTTTTTAGGCAGGAATGCCACGATGACCACCAAATGAGCTTCCTTCTCTTTCAACCAAAAGTCAAACCTTGCTCCTCTAACCTCACTTCTCCTTCTTTCCTGATTTCTCAGATAAAGGGTGAACTGAAATAGGCCAAGGGATTTTGGGTTCAAAATTTCCTGGTTTTTAGCAAAGAAAATTTAAGATTTTTAAGGCTCAAATGGTGTGTATCAAGGGCAGTTCAGAGGTGGAAGATTTTAAGCTCAAACTGTCTAAGGGATGGCCTTACTTCATGTCCTCCATGTCATGAATGCTGTCAAGTTGTTTCAACTTGGATGTGACTAACTTCTAGTGGTCAAGATTAGGTCCCATCAGTCCTCAGAGCAAAAAATTATTTGCCATAGCGCTCTTGAAAGAAAAATTTTCAGGCCCAAGTCTCACTGGGTATGGCCTTCCATCAAATTTTCTAGGGGGTATCCTTAAAGTTTTTTCTCTCCTTTCAAGTTCACTAAACATCATTTTTTATTTTTAAAATTTATTGACATTCACTTCATGAACCATGTTAAAACTATAGTTTATTTCAATTCCAAAAAGTTTTCTGAATTAGGTGAGAGTTCACTTTATTTCCTCAAACCCTTTTTTACACCTGGCTGCACTGAAATTAACTAATTTATTGGCATACATGCCACACCCCCAAACCTAAACTAAACAATGTCCTCACTGTTTACAGCAGTGAAGTATAACATAGGAAAAATGGAAAAGAAGACAAGACAAGAGAAAGACAGTACCAAGAAGAAATTTCTATATAAGCAGCAAAAACATGTACAAAAGGCATAGAAGAAAAACTAAACTACAGTTATTTACATGCATCATCAGGCCAATCGTATAAATCTTGAAGATTTTTTAACTCAGCCTTTGATAAAGGAGGTTTGGGTGTTGGTGGAGGCTGTTTGGTGGGCTTCTTGGATGCTTCCTCGGGCTGGGCAGCAGGTTTCTTTTACTTTTTAGTAGAAGCAGCAAGTGGAGTGAACTACCATCCAATCAATCGATGGAAAGAGGGCGAGGCATCAAGACCTGTATGACCTTCTCGCCTCTTTATTGGAAAGCAAAGTGGAAGGGGCGACTGGAGGGGGTGGGGGTTTTGTGGAGGCTACCTCTTCAGAGTGGGTAGCAGGCGACTTCCCTTTTTTGTGAGTGGAAGCAGAGGATGGTCTGGTGGCAGAGATCTTTCGCTTTGCGAGAGTCCTCTTGGTTTTAGGGGGAGAAGGTTGGACAGGAAGAGGAATTTGGGATGGAGGAGGGGGAGCAGGTACAGGTGGGGAAAGAATAGGTTGTGTGGGGGCATCGGTAGGTGGTGGAGCAGTAGGCCGAGTGGTAGAAGAGGATGGAGGAGGTTCGGTGGAGGGGGGATTGTCTGGAGGAATCGAAGACAGCGGAGCTGGTTGATAAGGCTGGGAAAGCATCACAACGATCTTCCTCTCTAGTACCTCAATTTTCTTTTTAGCATAGAGTTCCCTTATTTCAGCAAGTTCCTGAGTGGCCTTAAGAACTTCCTTGGAGCTGGCTAATTGTTGCTTGAAATTTTCAGCATTCTTCTTTTCAAACTCAGCAATGCGAGTCTACGCTTCAGCAAGCAATTTGGCTGAGTGATAACGAGTGAGAATTTCTTTCCATCCTTTCGAGATATCACACAGCTGGATCCTCTGCTTCAATTCCAGTAGGGCAATCCTTTCCTCATACGAAACCTCCAAGTGAGTACGGAGGGCTGCCATACCATGCAGGACATCTCTTTAGATGAAGGGGTTGTCTCCATGGCATAGAGTAGGGTGAGGTAAGGGGGAATGTAGATGTTGGATCTGGGGATGATAGGTAAGGAAGGGGGTGGAGTGCAAGAAGAGGAGGGGGTGGAAGAGTCCTGAACCACACAAGGATCAGTTTGGGTAGAGGCATCTTTGAAAATAGGTGGGGAGGTGGTGGGGGGTAGAGGGGATTCAGCTACTACAGAGGCAAGTAGATTTGGTGATGAGGGTAAAGTGGTTGGTGGTGAGGAAAGTATGGGGAGGGCTGGTGCTGCTACCTCCTCAGACTGGGTAGCATCAGGGTGTAGGGTAGGTATGGGTGAAGCAGGAGGGGATATGTGAGAGGGTTGAGGGGCTGGAGAGGATGGGATAAGTGTGGATTGAATTGAGTGGAGGCATGAGCTCATGAGGGTCTGGTTGTCGGTGTTGATGGTTAATTGGGATTGAATGGACTGGAGGAGGGATAGAATTTGAGTGAGGGTGTCAGGCATGGTGGGGTAGAAGGGGCAGGTGTTTGGACAGGATGGAAGGGAGAAGAGGGTGCATGGTTAAAATGCGGGAGAGTAGGGTGTGGGGAGTTAGGCAGTGGGGTGTATTCATGAGCCACATCCTCCACAATGGAGGTCATGAGGGTAGTGAACCCAGTAGTGGTGAACTGGTCCACATCCTGTGCATAGAGAAGAGTTTGGTTAGTGGGTGGAGATGGTATGGTAGAGGTAGGCTCTGAAAATGGAGGAAGGTAAAGGATTTCAGGTGGGAAGACCTGAGTGGTGGCTGAATGTAAAACTGGTTCAGAGGTGGTTGGAATGGGGCCTATTGGAAGAGGAACTGATACAAAGGGAAAGAGAAATGTGGGTGGAGGGGTGGATAATGGGACAGGTATAGTAGGTGGAAGGGTGGATAAGGTATTTCAGCAGGGAGATATGCTGCTATTGTCGTCGGTGTGTCAACCTCCTTCCCTCTGGCTGGCTTATTTTTCTGCATCAATGTGAGGCTTGTGGACCATGCCTTCTTTCCAAATACCTTAGGGGTCACCTTCTCCACTGACTCATTTTTCTTGATTGCAAATTTTCCAGCCTTCAGCAGACATGTGATGAGTCGACTGAAGGGCAGACCACCTTCCTTTGCAAAAGCTTGCCTTTTCAGTACCTTGTCATTAATGTCCACCATTGCTTCAAAAATCAACTTGGGTGCATTCACAAATTGCCCCTTTGAACAATAGTATAGGGCATCCACTAATGGGGCCCTCCGCTCTTGCAAATGCCCAGTGACATAGACATTTTTCCACAAAATGGTGTCCATGAGTCTTAAGGTAGGAGGGAGGTCTCTTTTCATCAGAGATTCACTAGAGCCCACAATACCATTTGTGTGTTGTTTCTCCATTTCCTTAAAAGAAGCCCAAATAGGTGCTCCCTCAGCTCTGGTGGGGTCAAACCGATATGGGACTCCTAAAGCCATCCCATTGTCTTTGCAGTCTACAATCAGCTGCCAATCATCAATCAAAATCTCAAGTGCATCTTCAGTCCCAGGCACCACCTTCTTGGTCTGGTTTTGATACCACAATTTCACCAACCTGGGATAAACCATTTCCTTCAAAGGCGAAAGCAGGGGTTACAAACCTTCTTTCTTCAAATAGTTCAATGTCCCCTGGCACTCCCCAATGTTGGCAAAGTATGCCAGGTCAAAATCTGTCTCAGGGACAAGACTCAAAGTGTCCACAAATTCATTGGGGGTAGTTATCCCAACTGGAAGGGTGGGAAAAGGTATATCCGCAGCGGGGGTAGCTCTCTGTAAAGGTGTTTCTACCACAGGCTCCTGAATTTCAATGGATTTGGCTTTCTTAGCTTTATGGGCCTTCTTGGGCGTCCCTTCAGAGAGCTTCCTCTTTGTAGGTGGTTTGGTGGGAGGCTTTGCTTACTTAGCAGATTTAGGGGTGGAAGCAGTTGTTTGTTGAAACAGGTCAGCTAGGGTTTCTTTAAATTCAGCCATTTTTGCTTTTGAAAATGGAATAGTATCTAGTGAAAACGTGGAATGGGTTGCTAGGAAAATGACGGAGGGAAGCAAAAAGACAACTTACCCTAAAATCCTAGGTTTTCTTCCAGATGTCATAATTTACAGCTCCAATTTCTCTAAAATCTGAGGTAAAATGCTCCCTTATGCCGGCGAAATGTACTGACAAAGTGGCAGAATGAATAGATGACGATTTCTGTGGTATTTAGTAGAGAGAAGGGGGAGGCAAAAAATGAGGACGAGAGCTAGGGTTTGTAGCCGGTACCAATATGGGGCGAAAATGACTTGTCGATAGGTATTTAAAGGATGATATACGATTTCGACAGGATGAATAGGTTGGTTTCGATAGGTTGATGCATCCTATCGACATCGTAATAATCAAAGCTTTTTAAAGTGGATGATTCGATAGGTTCACGATAGGTGGAATCATCTTTTCGATAGGTGTAGGGGTACCTGATTCATCTTTTTGATATGTTCCCGATAGGTATCCAAAACTTATCGAAATTAATATTTTTCCCTTGCTGACCTATCGAGAAGTCAGTCTTACCTGTCGATCATGTTCAGTATCTATCGAAACCCCCAATTGTCCTGTCGAAGCCATATAGCGACCTAACGAAGAGTGCAATTGACCTATCGATAGCTCCCAAAACCACACAAAACAACAATTCCCGACATTCTCAGCTGCAGCACTCAACAGGCTTCCCTGCTGTGCTGCTCTACAGTTTGTTTCCCTGATGGACAAACTCCCATTATCTTAGGCCAGGTTGAAATGATGGTCTGATGTTTGTGATAGCATGTTTATTGCAAAAAGACTTTCACTAGAAAAATAAATACCTAGAACAACAACAAACTATAATACATATGGTACATACTGGACTGCAGGGGCTAATCCGGAGGATCTGGGAGGTCCACAGCATCTGTATGATTAGTACCTTCCGTGAATTCTTTCCTTAGCTAGTGTCCCTCCCCTGAGTGTAGTTTTTCATCTGTGAACCAAGCATTGTCCTGCAACAGCAAATGTGTATTTTCATGAATCACCTTCTTTTGTGCATTAATGGAAAAACAAGCCTCTTCAAGAGAGGGTTGATAGCCAGTGTTATACACATTCAGCTTAACCTTCATGTTTCCAAATGACACTTCCATGATTTCATACCTGCATTATATGTGAGCATTGGTAGTGGCCAAAAAGGGCTTGCCTAGAATCACAGGTATGGAAGAAGCACATTTGCTTGGTTCCATGTCAAACACCAAAAAGTCAGCAGGATAGAAGAATTTGTCAACTCCAACCAACACATCTTCAATTATCCCCACGGGTTTTCTTTCAGATCTGTCAACTAGCTACAGGACCACATGTGTGAGCTTTAAATCTCCCAAACCCAGCTTCTCATATAGTGAATATGGAAGAAAATTTACACTAGCTCCCAGATCTAATAAGGCTTTATCAATGGTGTGATCCCCAATGATGCAGGGGATAGTGGGGGTTCCAGGGTCTTGCAATTTGGTTGGGGTTGCAATAGACAAAGTTTGTTTCACTTACTTTGCTGAAAAGACTTTCTTGGATAGTTGTATCCGAGATTGTCTTTTATGGGTGCATAGTTCTTTCAAAAACTTGGCATAGGCAGGGACATATTTAATTGCATCAAGTAAAGGTAAATTGATCTTCACTTGCTTGAAAGTCTCCATCAGTTCCTCTATTTTACTTTCCCTTTATCAAAAGGGGAAGGTGCTTGCAGTGCCTTAGGAAATGGCAAATGTGGGATTGCTCTCTCACTTGCAGCCTTAGCCAATGGGGCCTCTTTCTTTTTGAATTTTTTTTTTCTTGAGGATCCTCATTATCCTCTTTATTCACAGCTGGTTGCTCCTTCAGGTCCACCACTGGTGGCCTTTGTTGTGTTCTTGTAGAAATCACTTCATTTTCTTCCTCCAAACTCCTCACAGGCTCACAGCCCACTTGGTTGTCCACTAACCTACCACTTCTCAATGTTGTAATAGATTTGGCTTCCTCATAGGTGGAGGAAACTTCACCCACTACAAACTGTCTTTGTGGGTTGTCCTGTGGTTGGCTAGGCAGCCTCCCTCCTTCTCTTCTAGTCAAGGCATCAGACAACTGACCAAGTTGATCTTCTATCTTTTTTATGCTCTGGTTGTGAGAGTGCACAGTTTGGGATAAGGAGTTCAAGTTCTGCAGTGAAGATAGAACTTGTTCCTCAAAAGGAGATGCTCTCGCAGCTGGAGGAGATGCAGATTACTGCACACGAGGAGCTACAGGTTGGGCCATGGGTTACTGATACTGAGGCCTTGGGACATAACCTTCTCGATAGGGCTGAGCATTTCTGTAGGGAATGGGCTACTGGGGCTGCTACTGTTGGCTGGGGTATGCATCTTGTCTCCACCTTAGATTGGGGTGGTTCCTCCAAGCAATAGGCTACTGCCCATAAGACTGAGCTGCAGCCACATGCTCTGTTATAAAATCAGGAAACTGGCTAGCAGATGGGCATTCTTCAAGGGAGTGAGTAGGGGACTGGCATATGGCACATGCCTCCTCCACCCTAGCAGCCACAAGTAACTGCATTGCTCCCATCAGCCTATCAAATTTCAGGGCTAGGCTGTCCACTTTCCTTTCCAAATCACTTGGCACACTCACTTCATATAACTTTCCTCTTGAAGTATTCTCTTTCACCAACCTAGGAGGCTCTAGATCTCTAGCCAAGGTTTCCCTTTGCATAGAGTTCTCACTAATAGCATCAAAGAGCTCCCATGCCTCCTCAGCAGTTTTATGGAGGGTAGGTGCCACCACAGGAAGCATCTACCATATCCCTGCTCTTAGAATCAATTCCCTGATAAAATCTTTGAACCAATTGCCATTCAGGGATTTGATGGTGGGGGCATTTCTTTAGGAGTTCCTTAAATCTCTCCCAAGATTGATGAAAATCTTCAATTGGATCTTGGGTAAAAGAGATGATACCCTTCCTCAACTAGCTGGTTTTTGACATAGGAAAGAACTTGGCCAAAAATTGACATTGGAGGTCACTCCAGGACTGAACGCTGTTGGGTGGAAGCAAGGACAACCAGGTCCTGGCTCTGTCCTTTAATGAAAAAAGAAAGAGTCTCATCTTGGTGGCCTCCTCCCCCAAACCTGTGATGTTAAATGTAGTGCACAGTCCCAAGAACTCATCAATGTGCTTATAGGGGTCTTCTTTAGTCAGGCTATGAAATGAGGGCAGCATTTAAATTATGGAAGATTTTATCTCATAGTTTCCTTGAGCAGCTGGGAATTGAATGCAGAAGGGGGAATTATAGACCCCTGGTGCATTAAACTCCTTGAGGGTTCTCGACTGCTGTTGCTCACCCATTTCTACAGAGTCAATTGCAACAGATGTGAGTGTAGTTGGTTTGGATCTGAGAAGTCTTTCAACCTCTGGATTTAATAGAATAATCTGAGGTTGAAGAGTTCTCCTACCAAACATACAAATTCTGACTGCAGAACAAATCCTCAACACAACAAGTAGAATCAACCAAACTTTCTAACTACTCAAAAAATCAACAAATCTAAAAAATAAATGGGTAGTAGAGGGATGCAAACTACAGAGCAGCCTCCAGCACAATTCTCCTCCCACTGGCAACCTCAAATCCGATGAAATGCACACAAAATACTGAAAAACAACAAAACTCATAAATATAGTTTGTAAAATCAAACAAATAACTACAGATCTATGATCAAAACTTAGATCTACCAATTTCTAAACACACCTCCCCGGCGGTGGCGCCAAAAACTTGTTGAGGTGTTTGCCTTCCCTCCAAAGAGGGTCTAAAGTCACTAATAAAACTAGGCAGAACACACTCACAA
Organism: Chloranthus sessilifolius; assembly: GCA_021018995.1. NCBI lineage: Eukaryota > Viridiplantae > Streptophyta > Magnoliopsida > Chloranthales > Chloranthaceae > Chloranthus > Chloranthus sessilifolius. Next base: position 54,184,382 of record CM037598.1, read on the forward strand.
CGACCTGCAAGTAATAAGGGTCCGTTGTAGGAAGTTTTAAAAAGATGGTGAGTAAGGGAATGTCCACAGGGAGGTTGGTTTAAAAATGTGATAAATCTCCAGATCTGTAGGAGATCTGACACCCTAACTAATGCTAAGTTAGCTAAAAGACAAGGGAGAGGTTTGAAAGGGATTATCACTTAAGCTAAGCTATAATTAAATGAAAACTAACTTGGATCAAGTTTGGGAATCTAGATCTCGCAGGGGAAAGGAGTAAAAAGCAAAAAATGGAGAAGAGTAGCTTGGAAATTGGTCTCACTGAAATCAAGTTAGATTAATCATACTGCAGAGGTTCAGGGCACATAATTCCCTCAACTGGCTATAAGCACAGCTGTAGGGTAGAAGACTCCACTCTAAATCACAGGATCTCATTGGTCCTAAGGATATGATCTGTCCACTTGAATGGTCACAGACCATCCTATAGACTTTATCTGATCCAGGGATTTATAACAGACGAATCCAATTGGAGCCTGGGCTTGGACTAATCTTAAGGTTATGATTCGTCCACTTTAATGGTCACAGATCATCCTAGGGATCTCCTCCAAAACAGAAGCATCAATCGGAACAATTAAAACCACTACAGATGTTGCAATTCCAAGGTCACAGACTCAGGGAATTACACGAGTATCAGATCCAGGGAGATCGGATGGTATCCAAGAGGTCTACCAGTTAAGTTGGTAAGCTGATCTACAGACTCCTCTACACAAATCCGATCGAGCACCAAATGAAACCAAAGGAACTTTAGATCTAATTATAGCATTTCAAACAACATTTACATTACAATCAAACTCACTCTATAATAGAAATGCTCTCAGATCTGTAGTCTGTGCAGCAGTGAACCCACAATAGCACTCTCCACCTTACCCGATTACAGATCTAACCTCTCTCCTCGCTACTCCAAGGGAATTAGCCAACCATTGTTGGGCTAAAAGAGAGAAAGTAGAATTTCTCTGCAAACTCTAATCTCCAGAATTTGGTTCAAATCTCGATCCCCTTTCAATTGCAATTGGGGGTCTCTATATATAGCTTTCTCCTCTGTTTTTCCTGCCAAAAATCCCTTCTAGAAGGTCCTTAGAGTTTGTTAGGGTTCTGTTAGAGCACGTGAGTCGGTTAGGGTTTCTTAGGGCATTTTCTGAAACTGTCGTGTCGGTCACCAAGTGCCTCGAGTTGCGTACAGCAGGTCACTAAGTCACAGCGTGTGCATAGCTGAGTTTCTAAGAAGTTCTACACATGATTTCGACAGGTTGGGGAAGCTTCTGATAGGTTCTGGTAAGGCTTTTTAGACCTTTCCCCAGGTTCTCCAATCCCTTCGATAGATTCCGATAGGATGACCTTTGAGGCTTTATCTTCACTGCCCTTTATCTGGAGCATTCGACAGGTTGGAGGAGTACTTTGATAGGTTGGGAGACTGTGTCATTAGGTTGTAGCTTTGCATTCCATCACTTCGATAGGATGGCTCTCACTCCTTCGAGAGGTTCTTGTTCCAGCACCTTTGTTTCGTTAGGTTCAGGTGGTCTTTCGATAAGTTCTGAAGATTTTTCGATAGGTTCAGGAACCCTTTGAAAGGTTTCCTTTTTTTTCTCAGGTAAATTTCGTCAGGATGAAATCAGTCTTTCTCTCAACTGTTCGATAGGTTCTTGGATCCTATCAATTTTACTATCTTCACGACTTCTTCTTTCTATCTTCAGATCCTACAGAAACCTTGCCAATCTACAGAAATTCTTCTAATTCAACTCCCAGCTCCTATCAAAATCTTCAGATGTCCTCTCGATAGGATGTTTTTATCCTATCTACACTTCCTTCGCCTTGTTCTATTTCAGCCAAGCGCTCTAAGGGTCTAGTGATGTGCTACCCTCTGGTGTGCTATTGCTGGGTTTGTCCCGTGCTGAGAGATGGTCCCTTTGTGGGTATTCTTGAGTGATTTTCTGCATTAGTATCATCTTTTATTACTGTCTACAAAATACACTCGACAGAGGCTTGTTAGTGTGCTCACAGGTCTATCAATGGTCAGGTTAAAGGGTGAAAAATAGCATTTTTCACCACCTAACACCTGCCCAACCCCAAATCACACCCACACCCACTGATCTCAAGGATGATGATAAGAGCGTCCCTTCGGTAGTAAGACACCCTCCCCCGGTCTCCGGCCTCACCATCTACAACGCCACCCATGCCACTTGGCATAGGATCCCACCCACCCCACTCCTCCCTGCTGGAATTCCCATGTTCTGCCACTGTGTCACCCTCCTGAGCAAGCTACTCCTCATCGGTGGCTAGGATGTCACCCTCGACTCTATCCCCGACCTCTACATATACAACTTCATAGCGGGAGGAGGTTGGAGAAGGGGTTTAAGATCAGTGGATTTAAGATCATGCTCACTTAATAACTAATGAGAATGACAATGTTCAAAAAAATATGGACTCACTTCAAGAAATGGGTTTAAGATCAGCGAATTCAACTCAGCCATAATAATGAAATGCTAACTATTTTTTTATTATGTTGAACGCCAGAGAAGGTCTAAAGTCAAAATATTAACAATCTTGTATGCATTATCCAAACAAAATTCACCTACCTTTAATCAATTTATACCAAATTGGAAGGCATTTCAGTAATTACAAAACTAATCTCAAACTATCTTTAAGACTTGCAACTGATTTAAATAAAAGTCCTTTGAGATACCAGAACCAAAAATCACATCCATTAAAATGATTCCTAGCAACCCAACCAATCAAATCAAAAACTAAAAAATTCACCCACCACCCATTTAAATAAGGACATCAATTTATAAATTATATCATAAAATAGAGATCAAATAGACCACCATTTTGAACAAGAAAAACGATCCATGTACCGAAGCACAGAACCCATATCGAATTGAAATCCGAAAACCCATATGGAATCTCCCTTTTTTTACCACAACAAGAACAAAAATTCCACACAGTGGATCAGCAAACCCTTGTCAAATAAACACCCAAATCTTTAATTCAACCACCACAAAAGCTCAACAATAGTCAAATGTTTGAGAGAGGGAAAAAAAAAAGTTCAGGAGAAAATTGTACTTGAGCCTTCTCTTTCACTTTTCACAATTTCTTCAACTCTTTTGATTTAGCTATCCTCTTGGCATCTTTTTCTGCCTAAACATCCACATTACCAGAATTAGAATCTCTCCCATCTATCAAAATTATGTAAGCATCCTAAGAAAAATTTATACCTTCTTCATTTGTGGGGAAGAGGTATCTAATTCAGCATGGTTCTCTAACATCAAAAGATTTGGTTATAATTCATCTTCCTGTAACCTTGTTGAATAGTTTTGCATTTAATGAGACAGAATCATCTCCTGATCTCACATGGTTTTATAATTCTTTAATACTGGAATTCATCTGAATTACATTTTTATTGAATTTTAAATCCCTATGGTTTGGCAAACCAATTGCATGGATTTTTTGAACTTGCAAGTCGAAGGATATGGTAAATCTTCTGCTATATATATTTATCGTGCAATATTCTAGTCAAAGTTGAAGATCTTTTTTTTCTTATATACATATCTAAATAAAATCACCTTGGAGACTGAACAATCTTTATAATCGCTAAACTAATTTTTGTTATGCTATTCATCGAAAAAAAAAAATAATAGTTATGCCTCTAACTAGTGAGAACTTTATTGATACATTAACTTATATCTTTAAGTTGTGATAAAGTCAAAATACAATAGACCATAGCATTCACAAGAGCTTCTGAGCTCTTTTTCACTCTCATAAAAATACAGTAAAGAGCTCTTAAAATTGAGCTCAGTTAATTCTGCATATTTAAAGCAAATTGGGGCAAATTAGACCATGTATCCATTACAGAGGGTTTAAAAGTAAGTTCAGTTTTATGAGCCAGCATATTTAAAGCCAGTACAGTGGTTTAAAAACTAACACATGTTTTATGTAACCATATGAGTGGCTTTATGTAAGCTTACAGTGGCTTAAAACTAAGTTCAGTTTAATGTAAAAAAATTTAGTGTCTCCATTTCAACAGTGTTTTAAATCTGAGCACAGGTTTATGTAAACATAACAGTGGTTAAAAACCATAACAATGGTCTTATGTAACCGTAAGAGTGGTTAAAACTAACCTCATATTTAAAATGAAGCTCAGTCTCTCCATTTCAACCATTTTACATTAAACTATGCTCAGATTTAAAACTAAGCTCAGATTGAAAATGCTAATGCACTTTTTTGAAAACAAAATAATAATAAAATAAAAAGCAAAAAAAATGTTTTATCAAATAATTCCCGTTTTTCTGAAGTAAACACGTTATAAACCTGTTTTTCCAAGAAAAAGAGATTTTTCTCAATTTTCATCCCATTTATAACCCTTGTTTGCTTACATCATATACATTTTTTTATAATTATTAATATTTAAAATTTTCCCTTTTTACAGAGATTGCCGAAATTTAACATTTTTTCCCGTATATTCCTGGAGGAGTTTTTGTGACGACCCGACTTTTCCAATCCCTAAGGTATACGAAAGGCCGGTTCATCAACTTATTGATTTCTCAATAAGCTGTAAACAAACAGAAGCCGGCAGCATAACATAGGTCTAAGCAGAGGCAAAGCAAAACAATAAGCAAGAACAAAAGCTTAATCAAAATAATATATCACCCTGAGGAACCAGGAAGAACCACCAGTGGTGGCCAATCCAACACCTAAAATAGTGGTTCCTCAAGTGATATCCAAAAAGACAACAAATGGCCTAGGGCCCAATATTCAAAAAATAATTCTAACAAAAGTACCAAAAGACAATCCAACAATCAGGGGAAGAACTCCTCAGTAGGCGTCTCCAATTCCTCCTCTGGAATGTAGACGGACTCCTTCGGATCAAGATCGTCTGCCCATAGGTTAGTCTCAGCACCTGTGGCGTATAGTCAGGGTGAGCTAACATCGAAGCCCAATAGTGGAAACTTATCTAAAGCATTTTATCATAAGTGAAGGTTTTCAAAAGATGCTTTGCAAACTATATTTCCAATTCTAAATAGAGAGTCAAAAGCTGATTCAATGTGTCTAATGTTTTCAAATTTCCAAATTAGGCATGCTTCTTGTCTTAAATTTATAACTTAATTTTATTTCCCAAATTACATATAGCATGAGAGCAAGGTGTATTACTGATGGGAAACCCTACTGACCATCATCGTTCATTAACCCTTTTTCTGAAGTGCGACAAGCCCCTACGCTATGAGGGAAACTTGCGCCAAAATAGAATTACTGTCATCACAGTTGGTAGGATCTAGGGTTTTGTTCATATGTGCCTCAAACCAATGCAATGCTAAACATATCGTATATTATGTAATTAATACATTTTTCAGATTTTCTGAGTTTTGATTCAAAGTTCTCATTAAAATGAGATTCGGAAGTTCAATTTATGAGTCCTTATATCAAAATTTTGGAGTTTTTAATCATGTCCAGTTTCATCAAAATTCAGATTTTAGTGCTTACTATGAGTAACCAAAACTCATAATATAATGTACATCAAGTTAAGGTTCCCCTACCTTAACAAAAAGCGGTCCAAAAACAAGCAAGGCAGTCCTCACAATGGACTTCCATTCAAACACTACACGGATTAACACTGCAAGTGTTAATAGTGGTCCAAAAGTCAAACCCGAAAGTTTGCCGATAAAAATTCCGACAAAAATTCAAAGGCCAGAAACAAGGCAAAATTCGACCCTCGATTTTCAATTCGATGGTCGAATTCCAAATTCGACCTTCGAATTTCCCAGGTCTGTGTTTGTTCAAAATTGGATCTTCGGATCCATTTGCTTAATCAACCACAGTCTGTTTTTCTCTACAGAAGACACCATAAATATACTCTAAGCAAAGCAAAAATTATTTAACTCAGAAGAGGTTTAAGCGCCTACCTCTTGAAGTTTAGTCCATCGATCCTACTGCACCAATCTCAAGCATCGGAACTAATCTCCAAGGTTTAATCGGTCTTGACCTTTAACTAAGTCCATTCTAACCTTGCTTGAAGAGCACAGGTCTGGCCCACACAGAACTATCCTCTCCCCTATCCTTCTCTTTCAATGGCTTAAACCGATCATAAATTCAATACTAAGTTTATAAATGGTTGGGATGGGGAGAGGAATTCACAATCTCTCAAGATCTAAGATCAAGGACAAGGGCAAGGGTTGCAAATTCAGATTCAATCGAGTGAGAGAGAGAAGTGAAACTTCTCTTCAAGCCTCTCTCTTTATAAAAAAAAAAAAACAACCAAATATCTAGATTTTTGTAATTACAACTCTATCCACTTAACTTGAAACTACATCCGGCATTAAGCGCATATACAAGACTTAGCGTGTAAGTTACCAAAAACAAAACATCCACAAGTCTGAAACAAAAATCCTTTGGTCACTATTCTCATCATACCCTGAGCTATCCAAAAACCCAGAAATATCTCGCAACTCCTTCCTGGGCACGCTTATCAAGGGAAACAAAAAATAGGTCTAAAATAGGTCCAAAAAATATCAAGGATATTACAGTTTTATTCCTGTACCTAGACTTGGTCACTGTGCTTAACACTTAGCCTGCAACATGAAGAACGGATCAGCAATCACTGAGCATGTAGCATGTAAATCGACTTCGATTACTAGCCTACGTAATTCCCGAATTTAAAAACGTAAAAAAATCAAACAAAACAAAAAAAAACAAAACAAAACAAAAGAGTGAATAATAAATCAGAAATCTCGTGTGGATCTATGCAACTCATCGCATCAAAAGAAAATTATTGGTTTATAGAATATGATATTCATCATCTGTCAATAAAATTATTTAAGAAATATAAAAATAAATAGATTAAAACATGTAAATAGAAAATATCGCTCAGAAAGATAAAATTTCATGGTGAGAAAAAAAAAAAAAAAAAAACCAACAAACCAACATAAACTGAAATAAAAGAGAGGGAAACCCCTAACATACCTAGATCTGTATTCACCAGCTTCCAACCCATCTCAAATCCTCCGCTGCACAAGATCAAAACCATAAAACATACCTAAATCAACATTAACCGGCTCCCGATCTCCCGACCCATCTCAAATCCTCTGATCCATCTCAACCATATAACAGCTTTGAAATGGATTGGACGGATCCTCCGATCTCCCGATCTCAAATCCTCCGATCTCCCGAGCCATCCCAAATGCATTGCTTCTATTTGTCGGCCTGCTGACCCCATCGGGGCGTGCCAATAACATGATTTCTTCGAGCATTTTTAAGAGCTTCGCATCAATCTCTGCAATCTTCAGTTTGGCAGAATCAACGGTCTCGTGATCGGGGCGGTTGCCTAGGGTTTGGGGGACTAATCAGAATTGAGCGACATCGGAGATCGCATTGGTCATCAAAGCGAGAACTTGTGGGCTTTTGAGATTGGGCATCTGCTTCACCAATTCAACATCTTAGCGGATCTCTGAATTCGAGTGTTCGAATTCAATCGGAGCATTTCTAGGTTTCATATGTTTTGCAGAGGAGAGAGGAGAGAGGAAAGAGGAGAGGGGAGAGGGGCTAGGGTTGAAAATGAAAAGAAAAAACAAGGGGAATCAATATATAAACCTGACTGTGGGTTGAATGGGTCGGCTCGTGGTCGGCCCAAATTCGATACCTGGAAGGTTTGGTTATTATACCATGGTTTTAGGCAGTGGATTATTAGACTACCATGGTTTTAGGCAGTATATTATTAGAGTATTGTTTCAAGCAGCGTTTTTTTTTATTGCTATAGTGGTTTTTATATCATTTTCACGTAGTGTCTTCTCATTGCCAATTGGTTTTGAGTTGGATGGCCAAATTTATCATTAATGGCATGGCAGGGCTACGAGTAGTACAATAATCTGAGGCTAAATTTAAACTTTGTCTCCTCTCTATATATAACCTCTCTGCCTTTTGAAGATTGTGTAGCATTTTCCATTGTGTTTAATCTTCTTTTGATGCTACAATATATGATGTCATTTTCCACAAACTGTTTCAGATCCTTATGCACTGGTACACTTTGGACTCTTAGGTTCTATTTTTGAAATCTGCATTTGGTGTTGACTAACATTGAGAAACTCTTCTTTCCAAGTACATTCTATCTTCTCTTGTTTAGATAGAAGCATGTATTCTTGGAATCTCTTCTTTTGTGGATGTTTGGGTTGCTGCCTTGGCTTCTAGGATAGGAGGTTGAAGAAGTAATAGAGTCAATGTGTATCTCCCGCAGGCCTTAAGTGGATCTATCTTAGAAGTATGACATATTTGTGGGTGTAATTTTGCTGCCAAGGTGTTTTGGAACAATTCTTTTATACATTTTTCAATATTGTTTTTGGAAACTATTTGAAAATTTTGCTTCTAAGTCTTTTTATTACATATAGTTTAAATTATTTTTTTTCACTCTTTCATTTTTCTAAAAGATTGCATTGGAGCAATCACCTATACAAAAATCCTTGTGATTATTGGTGTCGATAAACAAACACCTTTCTGTAACCACAAACTAAAGAGTTTCCACAAATGTAATGGGAACTTGTTCGTTTGATTTGAGATTCAGTAATCAAATAAAGTTAAAAGTCATTCCAGCAGTATTAAGAACAAATAAAGCTAAAGCAATGCAGCAGGTATGTATTGGTCCCCAGAACCATGATTGTAACACAAACCATAGTTTTGGTGTCCTTTTTTCTGTGGGCTTGGGTGGCTTACATTGTGGGAGCTATCACTTCAGTACGGATTTGTGGGCCCCAGGTAGCCTTCACCCTAGGATTTTTTAGTCAGTTTCCAAAGCTGTGGGAAAAAGCAAGGATTTAGGATTTTAGTCTCCTAAAGCAAAACTATTGATGAACTGCTTTGATTTAAGTAAAGTAGACATTACACACAATAATGCAGTAAAACAAACACATTTTACTCATGTAAAGTAAGGAATTGCAAGTGATATCTTTTTGAAATATTACAGACAATGCCCACTTTGCATGTAAACTGATTAAAGCGAAGTGAACCTGCCCTAAATCTTTTTAGTACTTGGAGCGAGGTACTGATCTCGCATTGAATATTGAAGCCCTCTCTTTAGAACCAGGTTCATTTGGAAAAAGGGAACTCACCCCGCTTATCCATGGGAAACAAGATTTAAAATCTCAGCTCTGATATTGGTACCAGTTATGACAATACCGATATATACCCAAAGTACTTACTGATATTTACCAATAAATATAGTAGCAAATTCAAAAAAAAAATTAAAGAGAGAAAAAATGAATGAAATGAAAAAAGTAAAAAAATACACTACAATAGAAAGTAAATTTGGAATACCGAGCAATATTTGGCAGATGCTACAGAGATTTTAATATAACAGGCTGTATTCCAAGATTTTGAACCTTGCTAAGAACCCATAGAGAATCAAATTCCATGAATCTCAAGGCCAAAAAACTGACACACATTAGTTTTAGGGAACCTATTTTTGCAACTTAAGAATCTTGCATTGCCACCAGAATTTTCAAGGGAGAAAATAGTTAAATGCTTTCAATAAGAAAATAGTTAAATGCTTACAAAAAGTAAGGAACCTGTTTTTGTACTTAAGCTATCCCCTCCTGCATCTATGCTGGCTTCAGGTTTCCGTTCAGAATTGAGAAGTAATATTGGTTTCAGTGTTCAACGATAACAGTAACTCGACATTATGTTCAGCACTAACAGGATCATGTCTAAAGTTCATCGATTTGGGATTGTTCAGTTGTCCAGTTTCAAGGTTCAATGTTTATTATAACTCAAGGAAAAAGTAAACCAAAACAACAATGCAATGCCAAAATGCACTGGCATAAATAAGAGACCATTATACCTTAATAACTATTTAAAATCAAGAAAAAGAAGTTTACCTTCCCATTCGCATTGCTCAATCTGGTAAAAGCCTCTACTTGCAAAAATTCTGGTAAAACCTGCAACATAAAAGAATAAGGAAGTAAACACCAAATCAAGGGCCTCAGCTGAACTACCCAAAAAAAAACCACCAAATCAAGGCCATAATAACTCACTTTTGCACTTGAAGCAGCATAAATTGATAATCTCTCCATTAGCTGCAATAACATTGTTTGATATTAACAATTGGCTGTGAAATGAAAAGGAAAGGAGAAAAAGGACTTAGTAAGCCACCATATGTTACATTTTTTAAAACAAAAATTTGGCCAATTTTAACACTAATAAATTATGAGCTGGAAAATTGATATAATTTAAAATAATAAAAAAAGAAAAGGGCATTACTCATGTAAACCAAAAAATTACATCCAAAAAATATAATCTAGCTCCAAAAAGATTCATAGGATAGCCTCGTTCTATTCTTTATTGATGTGTCATTGGAACACAAGCCATGTAAATGTTATCAACAATGTTTCAAGAAAATGCACATCAGTCAGAGTTAGTGTTAGGAGCCTGTCCCATGCACCATAGGTAATGTAGAGGTCAATCTTTGTCCACCAAACTGTTCAAACCTCTGAAGACGCACTCATATTCTATGAATGCCAAATCGGTAGAAGGCCAAAAATTACTGAAACAGTGCTCCTAAATATTTGTGCATGTTATATATATAATAACACCTAAAGAGGTTTGAACCTTTTAGCGAAGGGAGATCTCCCTGTGCACAGCCCTTGGTACACTAGTTAGGCACCTAATACCTACTCAATTAGTTATAGGAACTCATAATTACTTAAGAACCTAAGAAAAAAGGGCATTAAAAACTTCCAAAATCTAAACACATTATCTCATTTCATGGACAGAATCTGAATAAACATAGCTTGAAAAAACTAAGAATGCAATGCAATGCAATCAATCCGATGCTACTATCTCACTATCAGCTAAAACCCCTCAAAAAATATGAATTACCCAAACATAGTCAACATCTCGGCTTTAAACACCAATACCCCACACACCAAAATGCTCAACCAGAGAAACAAGCCCCAAGTACAACTCAAAAATTGCGATAAAATCACACCCATAAAGCCCAAAAGACCATAAGTATTTTTATCAAAACTTCCAAAACCTGAGCCTAAAATCCACATATCAATGCCCAAACGAAAAAAACTGAATCCACTTATGCAAAAGTTCCTGCTTGCACAAACTGCAAGTTGATCTCAACTAAACAAAATGGAGAAAATGATGGATCTTTGCAAACATAATCACCAATACGCTAGTGCATAGACCAGACTCAAATGACAAAACAACAATGATACATATTTAAGATCTACCAGCAGATCTCGGCTTAAAACTTTAGAAATGTACAGAATTCACTATAGAGAACCATCAAAACTATAGCTTTAGCGCAACCCCACTCCTAAAATAGGAACACCCAAAACGAAAACGCAAATATCTCCAACTGCTGTAATAGATACCCAATCAATTGAAAAGAGGTTAACCATTTAGTTTTACCTAAACAAGACATCAAAATCTTAACTGCAACAAAGCAACTCCATAAGTATAACCAGATCTCGACTTAAAAAATAAAATCGTTAATTCAACAAACAGAAGTACAGAACCATCAAAATTCCACTAGAACAAAAAACAATCTCTTAAAAACAAATCAAATTCTCAAGTTCTAGATCTGAAAACGGGATTTGAGTGACACCAAATTTTGAATCTATAAATCGTAACCATAAATCTAAAAAACACACTGAAGTTACCAGTAATCTGAAAATGAGATGTACTAAAATAATAGATCCAAATGAAGTTACAAGTATCACACGAATCAATGCCAGCTAACATAGATCCAAATGAAGAAACTGAAATAATAGTTGAAAGGGATTGAGATGATGAATATGTAAAATTAGGGTTTGGAAACCAACCTCCATCATCTCGATCGTCGTCTTTCTTCACGGAGGTTGAGCCATCGAGAGAGAGAGGATGCCGAGATCTCTTCAGCATTCACCAGCTTCCAATCCATCTCAAAATCAACCAAAATGTAACCAAAAATTATGACATACCTAGATCTGCATTCACCAGCTTCCAATCCATCTCAAAAACCATATAAGAAACCCGAATCCTTCCCGGCCTTCTCCTTTTTCGCAGGTTTTTTTTCACTCGATCGTTTCCATCAACTTTCTTCTTCACGGAAAGCCTAAATATGAAACAAAAGACAAAGAGATTGAACTGATTTCAGATCTAACACTCCAGATCTCATGATTCATCAATAAAAATGATAAATTTGAGTCAAATACACAGAAATTGGTGAAATATTCAAAGAAAAATGCAAAAAAAATGAGAAAACAAGAAAAACTCACTTGACGTCTGTTTTTCGGTCGTCTAGGGTTTCGAAGTGGGAGATGGAGGCCAGGGTTTCGAAGAGGGAGATAGAGCGAGAGAGCGGGGAGGAGGCAGCCTAAGGTTTCCAAGAGGGAGATGGAGCAAGAGAGGGGAGGAGCGGTCTCAGCGTTCTTTCAAAATGAGTTAAAAAGGCAAAATGAAATTGAATGGTTTCACAATTTATATTTTGGCGTGGAATTAGGTTAACGAATGAATTAAACCACTGAGTTGACATAATAAACAATCGGTTTTGGCAGTGGATTATCATACTACTACTTGGGCAGTGGTTTTTTTTATATTTGCAAAAGTTGTATTTTTAATCATTTTGATGTAGTGAATGAGGTGAAAGGGCTGACAGAAAACAAAAGCACAATAACATGATCTAAAAACATATTTTTAAATTGAAATAAACTCATGATATCATTAAAACCTCTTGCCTGGTTTCATAGAAATTGCATTTATTTTATAAATCCCAAGCCACTTTTAGAAAACCTAAATAAATTTATCAAAACCTCATGCAAGAATAAAAAAAAAATTTCCTCAAAAGCATTCACAAGTCTCCACCGATTTGATTATTGATAGGAGTGCATCTAATTGCAATCTAGGGTCCTTCACCAAGTTGTCAAGGAGGTTTTCTAGCAATGGTGAAGTTGCCACTTCCATACAAATGGTCTTTAATTATTCCAATGAATCCAAATGAGCAACCATCAGAGTTAAGGTTAGATACCTCCAAAATATAATTCAAAATGTCAATAAACTTCAAAAACTCCGCTTGTTTGGAAATTTGTTCAAAACGCAGCCTTAATCCATGCTACATATTCAATCATGACTTTGATAGTAATCTAATCGTGAAATTACTCATGGTGAGAAAAAAGATTTCTCCAAATATACCGCTGAAAAAAAATTCAAATAAAGATAATGACGTACTATCAAGTGTCTATTGACAGGGATGGAGCTCTACTTGTATTGGAACAAAATAGTTGCCTCACAACTAATGCAACAAGGTGAGTGGAGTTCGTGATAAGATCAGCCTTTATGCCTTATAAATGGGTGGTCCAGTTGATATAATAAAGAAAATTAAAAAATGAAAATATCTAACAATATAAAAATTGAGATTAATCAACTTCTTATCGCATTAACTTATAGATCATGTTAAGTTTGTAAGGCCAGAATATCTGATTTGCTTGCCCCCAGTTTAGATCCACCAAATCAAAATCGGCTGAGGAACCCTAACCATCAATAAAAAAAAATTATCAACATTGTTTGAATTATCAACATTAGAAATGAAGCTTGAAAGCAATAACCTCAATTGATTTGGTTCTAAGCAGTGGATTAAACAAATCTTGTGTCCAAACAAATATTCTGAAACCTCTATCTTCTTTTAGCTTTCAAAATGCATATTCATGTGTTGAAAGACACAATTCAAAATAAACACTCTTAAGTAGCAACAACTCTATGAATCCAGCAAGCACACTCATGAAGCATAGGCACAAAAAATAAAAAACAAAGACATCAGGTCTCGAATTCCCATCATACAAAATCTCAAGACATAGCCCAAATCATCAAAAAGCAAGAGCATCTGATTGAGATGCTAAACCCTAAATGATACATCCAATGACTTTATGTGCTGCAAACAACCATTTCAAATATAAAAACCTGCCTTATGTCTCCTATAATAAGATATTTGGAAAACAACCCAATTATCAAATTCATAAATCAATGCATGAATCCACTTATCAAATTCAAATCTTCCTTGTGAAAGGCCTCAACTCCAATCCTACACTCAAACCTACTTCTCAAATTCATCAATCCATCAATGCATGAATCACAAAACATAAAAAAACAAGACGACCACATCAAACCCAAAAACCCTAACACTGAAACTCATCGTCACTTAAACAGAAAATACTAACTTTTCGCAAAGTTGATCACAATAGGAGCAAAACCCACTTATAATCTTCTAAAACATTTGATGGGTATGCTAGAGTTTCATGATTAATCACTGTATGCAATGAATTTAGAAGGAAGGCATAAACATTTATGGGTTCTTTTGCTTTAGAAAGAAAGAGGAGAATTTTGGTTACCTTAGATGTTTGGATTTATAGAGATGAACAAGAAGCTTTGGTTGCTTCTTCTTCTTCCAAATTAAAAACTTTGAAACCTAAAAAAAACCCTAGATATCATCGGCTGCAGAGAGGTTTCCATCGGTTGGAATGAAGCACATGCACAAATTTCGATCGGTTCCAGCAAGCTTTCAAGCGGTTTAGATTATCTCCAGAGTTTCCAGCGAGCTTTCAACCACATACATAGGTTTCCAGCGTCTCCATCGTCCCACATACATAGGTTTCTAGCGTCTCCATCATCTCTAGAGCTAGAGGACGTACTGTTGAAGAAGTTGAGGGGGGAGGGAGGACTCTTGATCTTTTAATTAAGAAGTTGAGGGGATCGGGACTCTTGAACTTCTCTTATTAAAAAGTTAAACTAGTGACGCGCAAGTGATAAACGTGCGACAAGAGAAACTAGGAGGGAGTGTTTTTAGAGGCGCGAGTGGATTTGAAAGCTTTGGCGCTCGATTGTGAGGATTTCATTGGCCGTATTAGCAAACTACTATTAATAAGACGCTACCAAAAACGCCTAATTTTGTAGCATGTGTCACAAGGTTTTAGATTTTCTAGCCGGTGATTCTAGTAAAAATTTCACTTTGAGATGTTTTTTTAATCTCTAGGATAATTCAATGTTTGACCTTGATTTATCCCAAGTTTTTTTGGAGAGGTCTCAGTCACGGAAATCATTGCTCTTCAAGGGCTCTGATTTCAGTTGCAACAAGACCGCTTCGTTGTCTTGTATTCTGGGTGCCGTAACTTTCAAATTGCATGGATTCTGGGTCTGAAATTTTAACTAGGAATCGAGAACCCATTAAGTTATTTATCTAAATTTTTTTGGAATTTTCAGATTTTATTTTAATTTTTTTTACTCTATGGTCTGAGAGTAAACTGTTGTGGGCTGCAAGACCTACAAACTTGGACCATTGATGGGGTCCACCAAGTCGTCCATCTCATGTCACAATTTGTGACAACATAAATTTTCTAATCACGAAACCCGGGCCGTCGGGTCGACTCTAAGGCCGAACCCTAAACGGAACACTTGGCATAACCACACGTAAAGCAGAACCATAGTTAACTAGCATAACCCTTACATGTAGGAGAAGAAAACTTCGAATCTATATCCTCCAAAAGCTCAAAATAACGGTTCTAACTCCATACAAATACGTATGGAAAAAGAACCGAAAAGAACTACTGGTAAGGGCCATCCCTTACTGAAACATGGTTCACAAAACAATTGATACAATGAATCTCCAAAAATTTAATGTATTCTTATACAAAACTTTACTAAACATAAATCCAAAACGCATATAAGGCCGGACCTACCCGAGCCTAGCACAAATAAAGCAGTTCTCAGGATGGGGCTCTTGCTCCTCGTTAATCGGCACGTAATTAGAGTCCTCTTTATCTTGGTCCTCCATGCCAATATCTTCACCTGCACCTGTGACGTATAGTCGCGGAATGAGCTTCATCCAAGCTCAGTAGGGAAAAATGAATAGCATGCATTTCTTATCAAATACATATATCTTATGGCATAATTGAAACATGAACCTTTTCCTTATAAATAACTCAATTTCAAATGTCACAGAACTAGCAATTAGAGTTATTGGTACACATGTCAAGATAATCAACTAGAGCATACATTTATCGTGGTTATGGAAGCTGATCGGGTGCACACACACTGAATCACATAAGAAGGGAAGGGACTTAAAGATTTTCACTTAAATCAGTACTCGAGTAACTATAGCCTCGAGTCCTCGATGAAATACCCACCATCGTCGCTCATATGAACCATTTGCATAGGTGCCCAAGGTCCCAACAAAGATGGATGCTTGTGTAGAACACATATATTACCGTTGGCTGGTATGATTTTACAAGATCACACAAGATCACAAAGGGTGTATGGATATTCTGCCGTACCAATAATGGATATCCCGTCGCATAGGTCGGGTACTCATATACAAACCTCAAATCATCGTGCATAACTTATAGTTTATCATCGTGTTTCATGGTAAGTGTAGTTAGATTTGAAAACTAAAAATGAAGCACAGTCTTTCACACACATATATCCAAAGGAATCAAGAGGGATTCCACATAGTAGCCTGTGACTAAAATGAAGTTTGAATAGTTTCTCATCACAATGCATTCTTATGAAGGATTTCCAATCACACACACACACACACTAAGATATTTGTATTAGGTCTTGAATTCATTTGCACTCAGATGTTGACAGAATCTATCATATCATAACATACACGTCATTGACATCGAACAAACATGCTATAATAATTTCCCTACCTCGATTATGAAGTTGCAGCGAAGTTCTTAATGCTCTCAGGCCTCAACCTCTCATTAGTGTACTTTCAACCTAAACAAAGTAAATTTACGGTTCATACGTCAAAATTGACGCAAAATAGACAACATAAGATCTCCTTGAAATTCCTCAGACAAAACAACCCAAAATCCTGAATCTGGCAATTTCGATTGATCGAAACCCAAATTTAATCGATCGAATTGATCTCGATTGATTGAATCCAATAGAGACCAATTTTCAGACACAGTTTGATTGATCGAAATGTTTCGATCGGTCGAATCCATCATAACCCATAGATTGGCATTGAAATCTTGATCAATGGATTTATAACTCAATCGATCTCATCTAAAATTTGATCGATCGAAAAGAATTTTGATCGGTCGAATCCTGACAGCAAAATTTCAAAATCCCAATTATATACGTTTCGATCGATCGAATATTAGATTCGATCGATAGAAACACATTTCGTTCGATCGAATCAAATTTCGAATGATCAAAATTTGCAAATTTCACCTGATCTTGGGTTTTCTCATTTCCTTTTCGTTCTTTCACAAATCTAACCTTGTTTCTTCACATTCTTTCGATCAAATCACAAACTACACTTTCCTAACAGGAATTCACATTTGAACATAGATTTCTTACCTTGAATTGACAATTTCTTAAGATTCATGATGCACACACGGCTAGGGTTTCATAGTTTGAAGTCCCGGATTCACACGATCATCTCTCAAATTTAATGCACTATTTCAGATCGTCTTGCACACGCACACACCCTTGTATTGCTTGCTCTCACTTCTCTCTCTCTCTCTCAATAACTCTCTCACCCACCACATTAGAGAAATAAATTCTCCTAGGTTTTTGACTCTTATACCTAACCTTAGTCTAGGGTGTTAGGCACACACACTACACTTAGGTTGTATATCACTCATCCAAAGGCTTACGCTTAACCTAACCTTTCCGCTTAGCACACAACCTAATAATGACTCATCAGTTCATTCATCGTTAGGTCGGCCACATGGCCAGTCGTGCACGTACCCCGAGGCACACTATTCACAAGACGTTACATTCACCCCACCTTAGGAATTTTCATCCTCGAAAATTGGTTTAACCCCGAAGGTCGTCCATAAGGAAGTGACCTCGATAGGTACCACACATGGCTTAACAAGCCATTTACTAAACTAAAATTCAACAGGTAACATCATCATTCAACATTGACTAAAAGTGGATATGGAATGTAAATGAATACCACACAGACATACTAAGATTACCCTCAACGAATAAGAGAAATACTAGGCATAAAACTAGTCATCATCACAAATTTATCTATGATATACACATCTAAAACAACTAAATTAATGTGGCAACCATGCCCCCATTGTTATAAAGAGCCAAAAGAAACAAACATGGCAACCATGCCACCATAGTTATAAAATTATACATTTATCCACCAGAAATTTAAATCTCCAAAAAGAAAATCCCTCAAAGCTCACAAAACCTCCTAGTACGTTATGCATCAGCCCCTCCTTCCACTCCGGTAGGGTCATCCGCTCCCTCCGCCTCGTCATCGACTCCCTCTACCTCATCCACTCTCGCTGCTTGATGGTCAAACACACTCGCACGCATTATCGACATCCGTTGGAGGTAGTCTGTCTGATACATGTAGTGCATGGTGTCCTCGAGTATGAGCTCATGGTAGTCGAGGCGACGATTCAGTTGGCGGTTGCTCTCTTCAATGACGGCTGCTAACCTCTCTAGGGTCATGCGGCATCCTGATGATATGGAGGAGGCACGGGCATGTGAGCGTACTGAGCGGGAGGCACAACCTCGGGCTGATCTTGGTAGGGTACATCATAGGCTGGCTGCTCATGTTAAATTTTGTGCTGCGGGGCATCTTCGGCAGGTTGATCAGGTTGTGGAGCGTCTTGTAGTGGTTGCGCTAGAGCTTGGGGAAGCACTTGTGGTGCTAGTTGGAGGTGTGGATTCAACCTATTGTACGGCTTCAACCTATTGTACGTCTTCCTCCAATGTTTAAAAGTAAATAGCACCACATTGTTTGAGGACTTAGGCTTGCACGACAAAACTTTATGAGCAGCGCTCGTCGAGTACTCCTCCAGCATGATAGAAATGAGGCCCGCATACGGAATGAACTCCTCTGGCTTGTCTGCCCCTTCTAACATTTTCACTCTCCCATGTTTCATACCTTCAAAAACTACTTCTGCGGCATTAAACCACTACCCTTCGAATGTCAAAAACAAAGCTTGCATCAAGACACCTAATCTCTCAGTTTTATGGTGAATGGGGTACAAATTGCATTTAAAGATCGTGTCAAGTATCCACATATAACTCGGTAAATCAGCTCGTTTAATTGCCCGACCAGATGCCACTCTATGACGACCCGACTTTTCCAATCACTAAGGTATAGGAAAGGCCGGTTCATCAACTTATTGATATCTCAATAAGCCGTAACAAACAGAAGCTGGAAACATAACCAAGAACTAGAAACAGAGGCAAGGCATAGAGTAAGCAAAGACAAAAGCTTTATCAAAACAATATATCACCCTGAGGAACCAGGAAAAACCACCGGTGATGGCCAATCCAACACCTAAAATAGTGGTTCCTAATAATGGTTCCTCGAGTGATATCAAAAAGGCAAAACACTGGCTTAGGGCCCAATATTCCAAGAATAATTCTAAACCAAAATTACCCAAAAAGATAATCTAGAATCAAGGGAAAAACTCCACTACAGGCGTATCCAATTCCTCCTCAGGAATATAATCGGAGTCCTCCAGATCCTCACATCCTAGGTCAGTCTCAGCACCTGTGACATATAGTCGAGGGTGAGCTAACAACAAAGCCCAATAGAGGAAACATGTCTATTTGCATTTCATTATAAGTAAAGGTTTTCAAAGACAGAAATCGGATCAAATATGGTTTTCAAAAGATGTCTTGCAAACTAAATCTCTAATTCAAATCATGAGGCCAAAACTAATATAATTCATCTGATGTGTTCAAAAACTTCTGAATTACCATGCTTCTTGTCTTAAAATTATAACTTAATTTTATCTCCCAAATTACATATAGCATGAGAGCGGACTAAGTTACCGATGGGAAACCCTACTGACCATCGTCGTTCATGAACCCATTTTCTGAAGTGCAACAAGCCCCTCCGCTATGAGGGAAACTTGCGCCAAAATTTATTCCGTCAACACGGTTGGTAGAATAAGGGTTTCGTTCGTATGTATCTCAAATCGAATGCAAATGCTAACTTAAATCAAAGCTTGTATACATAACATATTTACTGATTTTTCGGAGTTCTGATTCGAAGTTCACATTCAAAAATAGCTGAGGTTCTGAAGTTCTGAAGTTCAAATTTTTGAGTTCTTAGTCATAACAAAGTTTTCCAATTTCCTATTTGTGTCAAAATTCAAATTTCTTATTCATGCTGTGTTAGACAAATATTTCAGAATTTATGCTCTAAATCAAACAGCCTATACTTATAATAGAATGTAAATCAGTTGTAGGGTTCCCTTACCTCAACAAAGACTGTCCAAAAATAAGCAAAAGCAGTTCTCACAAAGGACTCTCTAACTCAAATCCTACAAAGATTAACACTACCAGTGTTAATATTGGACCAAAAGTCAAACCCGGAAGCTTGCCAAGAAAATCCGACAAAAATTTCAAAGGCCTAAAATAAGGTAAAATTCGACCCTCGAATTTGAAAAATTGCATCAGGCACTAAAATCTCCAATTCGACCCTCGATTTTCAATTCGATGGTCGAATTTCAAATTCGACCCTCAAATTTCTCCTGATCTTTGGCCGTTAAATTTTTATCTTTGGACCCTTTCTTTCTCATTTAACCACAGTCTGTTTATCTAAAAATTTACACCATTTTCTACTCTAAGCAAAACATAAATTCTAATAACACAAGGAGGTTTAAATGCCTACCTCTTCACGTTTAACCCATCAATCCCGTTGCACCAAAATCACGCACCCGAACCAATCTCCAAAGCTTAACAGGTTAGAACCTCCAATCAGTCCATCACAAGGTTGCCTCTACCTCAACAACCAATAATTTACACAGAACCTACCACTCTCCCCTATCTCTCTTCTCAATACATTTACCGATCAAGATAACTATGCAAGTCTTTTCAACGGTTGAGATGGGGAGAGGGGTTTACAAATTCTCAAGATCTAGGATCTAAGGTGAGGGCAAAGTTGTAAGCTCTTAATTCAAACGAGAGAGAGAGAAGTGTAACTTCTCTTCCAAGCTCTCTCTTAAAATACAAAAACAAGGAACTAAAATATCTAGATTTTTTATATTTGCAATCCTATCTACTTAACTTGCCTTTGTTTCCGGTGTTAAACACAAACACCTAACTTATAGTGTAAGTCATCGATAACATGACTTCCACACATCACGAGACAAAATCCTTTGGTCATTATTCTCATCATATCCAAAGCTAAACAAAAACCCAAAAAAATCCTGTAATCATTTTCAGGCACGCTTATCGAGGTAAACGAAAAATAGGCCAAAATATCAGAGATATTACATTCTCCCCTCCTTAGGAATTTTCGTCCTCGAAAATGTAACAGAACACACACACCACAAAATGGAACCAATAGGAAACATGGGTCACACTGCGCGGGTCTCGCAGGCACGCAAGTCAAGGGATGGGTTCCGTAGTAACATGGATGTACTACATGTGGCACCTGAAGAGCCATAGTGGGTTACATCCGTACATGGATGCCTACACCCCGAGTGTCACGTGCCGGGAACCACTCACCATGACTCATGAAAGCAAACCAAGATGAATGCAAAATGCAAAGTCGAAACAAAAGTAGAATCCAGAAGAATAACACGATCCCACCATATGAAAGCAGAACAGAATTGACAATACAAGTCCACATAAAAATTCAGAAGTGCAAAAACAAAGCCAAAGAGAACGTATGAGCTAGATGTAAAAACCAAATATATATATATATAGATGTGACAAGGTCCATAGTAAAAATACAATACGAAACAAAACTAACTATCAGATCAAAATCCCAAAATAATGATATAAAAGAGATAACAAAATTAGAACCACCAGGTTCTAAGATAATCCATGGAGTAAAATAATAAGTACATGCCCCAAAATATGCAAAACAACATAACAACCCAACAACAAAGCTAAAACTCCCCCACAGCAGCTGGACCAGCCTGAACCTGGTCACCATCCGCATCACCAGCATCATCGTCCGAACCATCCTCACCTGCATCAGTAGGCATGCTGGGACCGGCACCCAATGTGGAAGGGTGATGAACGGAGGCTCGGATGTCAGCCATATAAGTAGCATAGTCGGTCGAGAACTTGTGCTGCATCAAGTAGGTGAGAGCCCCGCCATGAACGTCCAACGCTTGACGCATGGAGCTGGCATGCTGTGTGAGCTCCTGGATCTGCTGGCTCTCCGCACTCATCTGGTGCGTAAACTCTAAGAGTGTGAGTACGTCGCTCTGTGGGGGCTGATTGTGTGCAGGAACATCAGGTTCTGGGGCAATGTGCGTTGGATCCTCGTCCTCATCATCCTCATCGGGAACTACCACGCCCTTGGGAGCCTTAACAAGTCGATTGTAGGACTGACCCCAATTGACTAGTTTATACAGTTTTAGACCATCCATGAACTTCGGCTCAGTAGGGGGAATATCATAAGCTGGGCCCGCTCGATAAATCTCAATCATGACCAAAATCAAACGAGCATATGGAATGCCCTTTTTCGATTTCTTGACCTGCTTGCCCATTTTCTCCCTAGCACTATTTCGGGGGCACTAAACCAACTCTCTTTAAAAGCTACAAATAAGATCTGCTGGATGGGACCTCGATGCTCTGATTTGTGACCAAAAGGGTACAGGGCTGCCTTGAATATCTTGTCCAAGATCCACATGGAGTCGGGCATGTGTGAATGAGCGATTGATTTACCCGACCCATGACGACCCTGGGTCATTTGGGCAATGACCTCATGAAAGGGAACAAGTTTAGGGAAAGGAGGACCAAATCTCATAGTCTTGGAATGTGCATTAGGGCAGCATATTGTCATGGCAATGTCCTCAAGGTCAAAGGCATAATCGTGCCTGTCAATTGAGGTATAGATTTTCTTCCCATCCTCTCGGCGCATGTGTTGATAAAATAAGTGCACCAATAGAGTATAGAAGTGGTCACTAAAAGCAGTGCAGAGCGAGGTCAACCATGCTTTTTCCAAATAATTCGACGCCGATTGAGTGGTTGTTTGTTGATCAAATAGTTCGGGGTGAAAAACTCACTCAGTAGCGAAGCCTTTAATGCTCCAAAATTTATTGGGCTGCTCCCAAATTTGAGGGGGCATAGGTGAAGGAATCGGCTGTGCGGGTGGCTGATCGGACTGTGGGGCTGGCTGTGTAGATCGGCTTGAAGACGCTGCCTTTGAAGCTGGTCTTTTGCATGTAGGGTTTCGGATGGGGGTGGATTTCTTAGGTCCCATTTAAGCAAAAAGACAACAACCCAAAAAAATGCAAGAAAAATAAGGTTCCAAAAAAAATAAGGAGGGTTTTACCTCGAGAAAAGCTCCCCAAATCAGTTCCAAAGTGTGCAATCCAAGGCCCTTGCAAAGAGCAGTTGAATCCCCCTTGATTTCGGCCAAAAATTTGCAAGAGAACCCAAGAAAACTCAAAAACCCGTAAAAACCCTAAGCCAGACCCTCTGTTTTCAAAGCACGAAATGCCAAAACCCCAAAACATAACCCACTTAAATCGATAAAATCGACCCTCGATTTCTCCAAATTGTTGCGAAGCCTAAAATTTTGCCTGAAAATGCCTATGTACTGTTCATGGAAAATCGACCCTCGATTTGCATTTTCAACCCTCGATTTTCTCGAGTTTTGTTTTCCTCCAAAATTCAAAAATTTTAAAATGAGGGTTCATTCCTTGGGTCCAAACCGACCTCCTTTGAGCCTAGTTCATGGTAATTATGGAATGCGACATTGCTGGCATAAAAAAGAGCCGAATTTAACTTATAAAATCAATTAAATGAAGTATCTAACAAAAAGCGCTATTTATTTCACAAGTCAATTAGGGAGTAACATCCCTTGTTTTGGTCGAAGGCCCAAAATTATGTGGTTTCCATAAACTAGGAACTGTTTAAACAGGCAGAAATTTAATATACAATGGGTCACAAAAATAATTTGATATATATAAACAAATACATCACCGAAAGGGCGAAAATAGCATACAGTCTACACAAAAAAAAATCCCAAAATCTAAACAAAAAGGGTCGGAAATTGGTCTCGGAGCTCAGCTTCCCGCTCCTAGGTGGCTTCCTCCGATGTATGATTCTGCCATCGGACGAGAACCAAAGGAATCCTCTTCATGCGTAGGATCTACTCCTTGCGATCCAAAATCTGAATCGGGTCCTCAATCACCGTCAAACCATCCCGAAGCTCAATGGGTTGGTAGTCAAGCACGTGAGTCGGGTCGCGTATGTATCGACGCAGCATTGACACATGGAAGACATTGTGCATGCTGGACAATTGCGGCGGTAGCGCCACTCGGTATGCAACCTCTCCGACTCGGCCTAATATCTCAAAAGGCCCAACGTACCGATGACTCAGCTTCCCTCTTTTTCCGAATCGTATAATGCCTTTTGTAGGCAAAATTCAAACAAAAACATTCTCGCCAACCTGAAAAGCCATTGTTAGCGCCAATTTCCACGCGGAGTATGTATCAAGTGATTAAAAACACATTAACATATTCAAGACTACCTGAAAATTCACGTGTCTCCGTTTGAGATCGGCATAGCTCTTCTGACGACTCTGAGCTACTCGTAGTCACTCACGAATCAACCGAACCATCTCGATCGTGCGCTCGACTATCTCAGGTCCAATAGTTAGCTTTTCACCCACTTCTTCCTAGTTCAATGGCGATCTACACCGTCGTCCACATAAAACCTCGAACGGAGCCATACCGTTGCTAGCTTGAAAGCTATTGTTGTAAGCGAACTCGATCAGAGGTAAGTGTTGGTCCCATGACCCATGAAAATCCAACATGTAAGCTCTCAGCATGTCCTCTATGATCTAATTCACTCGCTCAGTCTGGCCATTCGTCTGTGGGTGAAATGTTGAACTGAAGTCAAGACGAGAACCCATACCTTCCTGAAACCGCTGCCAAAAGTGTGAAGTAAACAACGGGTCCCTGTCCGACATAATACTAGTCGGTATCCCATGCAATTGAACAATCTCCTTAAGGTATAACTCTGCAAGTCTACTGCCTGTATACATAGTATTGTATGATAAGAAATGAGCAGATTTGGTTAGCCTATCTACAATGACCCAAATGGCATTATTCTTCCTCAGTGTTTTAGGCAAACCCAGGATGAAGTCCATCGAAATGGCTTCCCATTTCCACTCTGGTACAGGTAAAGGTTGCAATAAGCCTGCAGGATTTTGATGATCAACCTTAACCTGCTGATAAACCAAGCATCGCGATACGTACTCAGCGAAGTCGCGTTTCAAACCTAGCCACCAGAAGCTCTTCATCAAGTCCTGATACATCTATGTGCTACCAGGATGTATGGCATACATGGATTTGTGAGCCTCTTCCAGAATGGTGTCTCGAAGCTCAGTACTCGATGGTACGCATACTCGGTTGTGAAATAACAAGGTTCCATCTGCTCGGATGGAGAAATCTTTCTTACTTCCAGTCTCCACATCTCGTCGGATAGCCATCAACTCATCATCGGTCATCTGAAGCTTCCTGATATTCTCGAAGAGTGTAGGGCATTGTACAAGTGTAGCCATCAATGCACCCGAGCCTTTCACATCAAACCGCGAGCTGCCTAAGGTCATAACTTCCAAAAGCTTCCATCTTTGTATTCGGCTGACAAGATGTGATAACTATGCTAAAGACTTCCTACTAAGAGCATCAGCAACAACGTTCACCTTTCTCGGATGGTACTGAATCGAGCAATCATAGTCCTTCAAGAACTCCATCCATCGTCGCTGGCTCATATTCAAGTCTTTTTGAGTGAATAGGTACTTTAGACTCTTGTGATCGGTGAATATATTGAATATCTCACCGTAGAGGTAATGTCTCCAGATCTTCAAGGTGAATATAACTGCTGCTAACTCTAGGTCATGCATCGGATAGTTTCTTTCATGATCCCTTAGCTGCCTAGAATCATATGCAATGACCCGCTCGTGTTGATTAAGCACACAGCCTAATCCACCATAAGAAGCATCACTGTACACTGCGAAGCCTCCACTACCGGAAGGTATGGCAAGTACCGGTGCCATAGTCAATCGACGCTTTAGCTCCTGAAAGCTCTACTCACACTGCTCTATCCAATCAAACTTTACATTCTTTCTCATAAGTTGTGTAAGCAAACCCGATATCTTTGAGAAACCCTCGATAAATCTTCGATAGTACCTTGCCAGACCAAGGAAACTTCAGACCTCTGTAACTGTCGTAGGCTGTTCCCAGTTCACCACAGAATCGATTCACCACAGAATCAATCTTTGTAGGATCCACTAAGATACCCGCTTCAGAGACGATGTGGCCCAAGAAACTGACCTGATCAAGACAAAACTCACACTTATCGAGTTTCGCATAAAGCTGATGGTCCCTAAGCATTTGAAGAGCCATTCGTAGATGCTGCATATGCTCCTCTCTAGTTTTCGAATAGATGAGGATGTCATCTACGAAAACTAGCATAGATTTATCAAGATGTGGTTTGAACACTCGATTTATCAGGTCCATGAAAATGCAGGCACATTCGTCAACCCAAACGGCATCACTAAAAACTCATAGTGGCCATAATGAGTACGAAACACAGTTTTGGATATATCTTCTGCCTTGATCTTGAGCTGGTGATAGCCTAACCTCGGATCAATCTTTGAGAAGAATTTTGCACCTTGCAATTGATCAAATAAGTCATCTATCCACGAAAGAGGATAACAATTCTTAATCATCATCTTGTTGAGCTACCGATAATCGATACACAGATGCATCGATCCATCCTTCTTTTTCACAAAGAGAACCGGTGCACCCCAAGGAGAAACACTCGGTCGAATGAAGCCTTTATCTAATAGCTCTTGAAGTTGTTCCTTGAGCTCTTTCAATTCCGTAGGCGCCATTCTATATGGAGCTTTAGACAACGGTTCTGTACCCGGTGCTAGCTCTATCGCAAACTCAATCTCTCGATCAGGTGGTAATCCAGGTAAGTCCTCTGGAAAGACATCATGATACTCGCAGACCACCGTGATAAGAGCCAAGTCATTCTTCTTTTCTGTAGAATCTTACAAGTAAGCCAGATACCCGCTGAAACCATTCCTCATCATGCGCTTGGCCTTAATGGCTGAAACCAACGGCACAACCTTTGATTTAACTCCACAAAATCGGAAGGACTTTCGCTTTGGAGGTCAGAAGGTCACGATCTTTCGTAGATAGTCCACGCTCGCGTGATAAGCTGCCAACCAATCCATTCCTAGAATAACGTTGAACCCTTTCATGCTCAACGTAATCATGTCGGTCACTATCTCGTGCTCATCAATCATCATGATGACTGACTGACATGATGTATCCGTGCTCACCGAACTTCCCATAGGAATCTTCACATCTAAAATGAAAGCAAGGGGTTTGGGAGTAATACCCAATTTCTCAGAGAAAAGAGGAGTAATAAACGAGTGAGTAGACCCAGGGTCTATCAGTACTCGTGCTTCAATTTTACTCAAGTCGCCTCTACGACTCATCATAAGGGTACCTTTATTAAAAAGTTTGTTAATTATGTGCAATGATTCCAATGTTGTTTAAAATTTACTTAAATAAATTTAAACATTAAATAACAAAACCAATGCAAGAATTGACATCTCAACTTCAATGATACCTTGGATCACGTCATTCGACATTTGGGCATCCTGTGCAGTCACCGCATAAGCTCGACCTTGAACTATAGGTCTCGTTGACTTCTGCATAAAGACTGACGTAGTTCTTTCCTTGTCCGTCGTAGGACAATCCTTGATCATATGACCAATCTGTCCACACCTGAAGCATCCCCCAGTGTTTCGTCAGCAATCCTCCATCTTATGTGGTTTCCCATATCGTGTACACGCTGGAGTAGGAACAGGAGTAACAGCTGGTCCTCGTGATGATCCCTAAGCTATAGAAGCTCCACTCGCAGTAGTGCTCTCGGCTCTGAAAGGTCGCCCTGGTGAAGAACTCTGCGGTCTCTGATAGGAAGACGATACTAGTCCTGAAGCAACAGCTGGCCTGGAATACGATGGCTGACTAGGATAGGGAGGAGGTTTAGAGAACCTCGACTTTTTGTTCACCTGCTCAGACTCACTCAACTGTCCCTAGCCAAACCGATTTCTATTTCCCTGCTCTCGCCTCAGGTACTGTTTTTGGATGTCTTCCTCTCCAATGAGAGCCTTTGCCATGACACCCGCATATGTCTCCATCTCCCACATCGACACCCTTTCCTGAATATTCGGCCTCAAACCTCTCTGAAATTTCTGAGCACTCATCAGCTCAGTGGCCACGTGTAAGGGTGCAAATCGGCCAAGTCTATCAAACTCTGCACCATACTCGCGCACCGACATTTCGTTCTGCTCCAGTCTTTTAAACTAGACTTCCCACTGGCCATGCAGGATCTTTGGAAAATACTTGATCGTTGAACGTCTCCACGAACTCTGCCCAAGTCCATGGAGTACTGGGGTAGTCGTGCTCTCACATCCTAGAGACAGACTTCCACCACGGACTGGCCTCACCCAAAAGATTGAAGGCTGCCCAGCGTACCTTCTCAACATCTGTACATTGTAACACCTCAAAAATCTTTTCCATCTCATCAAGCCATGCCTCGGCTTCCATCAGATCCGTCTGCCCTGAGAATGTAGGAGGTCTCATCCTCCTGAACTCGGCGAATCCCCCTGGCTGATGTCTGGCTGCCAGTAAGTCTGTCTGTCGATCTATGGCCGCAGTCTGTTGAGCCATGTTGTTGGCCAAGGCCGCCAACACCTGGTCAACATTTCCTCCTCCACCTCTACCAGTTCCTAATGGATTAGCGTTAGGACCGGTAGCCACTCTGTCTCTCCCTCTCGAGGTACCTACGACCTCATCAATCTCCTCAATACGTGCCGTGTGAGGTCCTTCTCTACCTCAGCCTCTGCCTCTAAACCGCGGAGGCATGGTGATCTGTCATTGTTGAAAAACAATAATAATAGATCAGTATTGATTGTTAAGACAATCTAACCCTTACTCCTAAGACTCTTAACCTAGAGCCTTGCTCTGATACCAACTGTGACGACCAGACTTTTCCAATCCCTAAGGTATTGGAAAGGCTGGTTCATCAACTTATTGATTTCTCAATAAGCCGTTACAAACAGAAGCGAGCAACATAACCAAGAACTAAAAACAGAGGCAAGGCATAGAGTAAGTAAAGACAAAAGCTTTATCAAAACAATATATCACCTTGAGGAACCAGGAAGAACCACCGGTGATGGTCAATCCAACACCTAAAATAGTGGTTCCTAATAATGGTTCCTCGAGCGATATCAAAAAGGCAAAATAATGGCCTAGGGCCCAATATTCAAAGAATAATTCTAAACCAAAATTACCCAAAAAGATAATCTAGAATCAAGGGAAAAACTCCTCTGCAGGCGTATCCAATTCCTCCTTAGGAATATAATCGGAGTCCTCCAGATCCTCACATCCTAGGTCAGTCTCAGCACCTGTGACGTATAGTCGAGGGTGAGCTAACAACAAAGCCCAATAGAGGAAACATGTCTATTTGCATTTTATTATAAGTAAAGGTTTTCAAAGACAGAAATCGGATCAAATATGGTTTTCAAAAGATGCCTTGCAAACTAAATCTCCAGTTCTAATCATGAGGTCAAAACTAATATAATTCATCTGATGTGTTCAAAAACTTCTGAATTACCATGCTTCTTGTCTTAAAATTATAACTTAATTTTATCTCCCAAATTACATATTGCATGAGAGTGAACTAAGTTACCGATGGGAAACCCTACTGACCATCGTCGTTCATGAACCCATTTTTTGAAGTGCAACAAGCCCCTATGCTATGAGGGAAACTTGCGCCAAAATTTATACCGTCAACACGGTTGGTAGAATCTAGGGTTTCATTCGTATGTACCTCAAATTGAATGCAAATGTTAACTTAAATCAAAGCTTGTATACATAACATATTTACTGATTTTTCGGAGTTCTGTTTCGAAGTTCACATTAAAAAATAGTTGAGGTTCTGAAGTTTTGAAGTTCAAATTTCTGAGTTCTTAGTCATAACAAAGTTTTCCAATTTCTTATTTGTGTCAAAATTCAAAGTTCTTAGTCATGCTGTGTTAGACAAATATTTCAGAATTTATGCTCTAAATCAAACAGCCTATACTTATAATAGAATGTAAATTAGTTGTAGGGTTCCCCTACCTCAACAAAGACTGTCGAAAAATAAGCTAAAGCAGTCCTCACAAAGGACTCTCTAACTCAAAAACTACAAAGATTAACACTACCAGTGTTAATATTGGACCAAAAGTCAAACCCGAAAGCTTGCCAAGAAAATCCGACAAAAATTTCAATGGCCTGAAATAGGGTAAAATTCAACCCTCGAATTTCAAAAATTGCATCAGGCACTAAAATCTCCAATTCGACCCTCGAATTTCTCCCGATCTGTGGCCGTTAAATTTTTATCTTTGGACCCTTTCTTTCTCATTTAACCACAGTCTGTTTATCTAAAAATTTACACCATTTTCTACTCTAAGCAAAACATAAATTCTAATAACACAAGGAGGTTTAAATGCCTACCTCTTAACGTTTAATCCATCGATCACGTTGCGCCAAAATCACGCACCGGAACCAATCTCCAAAGCTTAACAGGTTAGAACCTCCAATCAGTCCATCACAAGGTTGCCTCTACCTCAACAACCAATAATTCACATAGAACCTACCACTCTCCCCTATCTCTCTTCTCAATACATTTACCGATCAAGATAACTATGCAAGTCTTTTCAACGGTTGAGATGGGGAGAGGGGTTTACAAATTCTCAAGATCTAGGATCTAAGGTGAGGGCAAAGTTGTAAGCTCTTAATTCAAATGAGAGAGAGAGAGAAGTGTAACTTCTCTTCAAAGCTCCATCTTAAAATACAAAAACAAGGAACTAAAATATCTAGATTTTGTATATTTGCAATCCTATCAACTTAACTTGCCTTTGTTTCCGGTGTAAAACACAAACACCTAACTTATAGTGTAAGTCATCGATAACATGACTTCCACACATCACGAGACAAAATCCTTTGGTCATTATTCTCATCATATCCAAAGCTAAACAAAAACCCAGAAAAATCCCATAATCATTTCTGGGCACGCTTACCGAGGTAAACAAAAAATAGGCTAAAATATCAGGGATATTACACACTCCACCCCGAGTCATCTTAGCTACAATTATTGGGCGAGGTTTCTCCTCGGTGTTTGGGAGCAATAGATCAATACCGGCTCCATAACTGTTAAAACATTCTAAGGCCTTACAAGCCATCGGACAGGTAAAAACGTAAGTTTTTCCATCAATTTTGGTGTAAATGGTGGTTTTAGGGTTTGGGCTGTTGAACATGTTTTGATAGAACAGTCGTACGAGGCGAGGGTAGTAGTATGCATGGATAGGTTACAAAAGATTATCCAATCCAGCCTTTCTCAAATAATCAAGAGCCCAAGCGTTTATACCTGGTACGTCGGGAGTCTCAAATAAGGCTGGATCGATCGTATACTCGTAAGTAAACCCTTTTTCAGCCCACCATTCATTTTGTTGTTCGGGTCGTGGTGGTTGCGAGGTGGATGGTGGTACGAGTATGGTTTGTGGTGGAGGGTTTGGTGGCGGTTTCGAATAACTCGGTGTGGATTTGGGTTTCTTCGACGTAGGGGTTATAGACAAAGATAACCACGTCTTAGGGGCCATGGTTTTGAAAACGAAAATCTAGGGTTTCTTTAGAAGCTCAAAGGAATAAATTTCAAATTTCAAAATGCAACCTCAAAATTTAAGGCTTTACCTTTTGAAGAAGTTTTGATTTGATCTCACGAAGGATCTGTGCGCAAATGATCAGCTGGTCGATCTTGAAGAAGAAGCACAAGAAAGCCCTAACAGAAAACCCCAAAAATTTCTAAAATTTTTGAACCAGAAAGGTTTAAATTTCATATATACTACACAATCCGATTGATCGAATTAATTTTCAATCGATCAAATTTCACTTAATAAAAACGGAGTTGCGATTTCGATTGAACGAATTTAATTTCTATCGATTGAAATTAGCTTAAGTGAAATTGGGCTCCGATTTCGATCGAACGAATTTAATTTCGATCTATCAAGTCCCAAAATTTGATCGAACAAAATAATCTCGATCGGTCAAATTTCTCTGGTCACCCCTGGCCTTTATAAATTTCAATCGAACAAATCTAATTTTTGATCGAATGAAATTTAGCTCTAAAATTTGATCGAACGAAATATATTTTGATGAGTTGAATTTCTTAGGCTACCCTAGCCTTTATGAATTTTGATCGAACGAGTCTAAAATTCGATTGAATGAATTATAATTCGATCAAATGAATTTTATTTCGATCAAACAACTTTCAAATTCGATCGAACGAATTTATTAGTCTTGATTTATTAAAAATCACCTTCTGTTTGGTGATTTCGATCGAACGATTTCCACTTCGATCGATCGAATGATTTCCACTTCGATCGATCGAACAATTTCCACTTCAATCAATCGAACGATTTCCACTTCGATCAATCGAAATTGACAGAAAACACTTAAATTTGTGTTTTTTGTGTTTTCTTCTTGGTTCTTAAGCTTTAGACTTCCAATTCTCGACTTTTATTAATGATCAAAGTTGTTTACTTGCACTCCGAGTCCCAATGGACTTTTACAATTTCTTTCTCTCTCTCAATAACTCTCTCACCCACCGCATTAGAGAAATAAATTCTCCTAGGTTTTTTACTCTTATACCTAACCTTAGTCTAGGGTGTTAGGCACACACACCACACTTAGGTTGTATATCACTCATCCAAAGGCTTACGCATAACCTAACCTTTCCACATAGCACACAACCTAATAATGACTCATCAGTTCATTCATTGTCATGACGGGCACATGGCCAGTCGTGCACGCACCCCGAGGCACACTATCACAGGTCAAGATTTTGAGACGTTACACAATTTTTCGAGTCTCGGTCTGGGATGGTCCCAGGTCAGTTCCAAATCCATCAGGGTCTCATTTCAGGTCCATTCTATTAGCTTAATCGGCATGAGTTGCTTGTCGATACTACCACATTCGCTGGGTATATCTAGAAATTTACGGATTGGTTTGGGGAGCCATCCGATCGAACCTAGATTTTCGGGCATGATAATATTTTTCAAACCAATTTATTTTCAAAGATAGGTTTTATGAAAACCAATTTTTTTGAAGAAGTTTTCCCAATTAATTTTCAAAAACTTAGCTGATGTGTTCAATAGGCTAATTTACCCAAATTCCGGGGTTCCATCGGTGAGCAATCGATCACCGTTGATCATTCATGATCGACATTGGTCATGAGTTTCCAAAATTGAGGATCTTATCAAACTATCTTTCCATCAAAATGGTCAAACTTTGATCAAGAAGCCATCTAGTGGTCCCGATTAAAATTAACTATATATAGAGTCTATGTATTGAGATTTTCCTATTCATGCATCTATCACCATTGAATTTCCTATGATCAAGTCTAAGATTTTAAGCACATAGTTTCCATAACTTAAAACTTATCTAAGCTCATCATAGGTTCCAAGTTCTATGATCAAGACAAACAAGATCTATGCATCTTCATCAAGAAATTCAAGCAAATCAAGCAAGTTTAATTTTAAGATAATCAATTGTGACCGTCCGATTGGACTATCATCAAGATTAATAAATGGGCTAAACTTTTCAGAGATATTACCATATGAATCTCAGTATATTCCAGCCCCTATGCATGCCAAAAATTAAATCTAATTTTATAGAAATAAAGCAAGATTTCAATGCTAGATCACATATAGACTATCTAGAAATCAAGCAATCTAAAACCATACAATTCGATCATGATCAAACGAGTATATGATGAATAAAATGCTGAGATTTCACAGAGCTAATTCATCAAAATTTCTCTAACAACAGGCCATGAATTTTATGAGCATCCTACGCAAATAACCAGCATGATTCATACTATACTACACATAGTGTTCATATGCATCTATGACCACTAATTTGACCCAGAAATCCCTGGTAAAAAGATTGATTTCCAGATATCAAAATAATCATATTATCATCTACAAGACATGCAATTTCCTGCCATAAGGTCCCTTTAGTCTATATCATATGCCATGAAGATAAAAACCAAAAACTTGAGATTCCTACACAATGGTGCATATAGGTCATCCTTGACCAAATCTTGACTATTAGATGGCCTTGCATGATCATATTGATCACATGTCTGGCAACCAAATGCCAAGATCATAATATTATTCCATAATATTCACAAAATTAAAATGGAAATCACATTTTTATTCACAAAAATTCAAGAAAACACAAGAAATTTTCACATGTTGGTCTTAATATGGTTGACCAATCTAGACCATTGGATGACCTTGCATGATAATGTAGATCTCATGCATTGGCCTCCAATCATGCTGGTATAATTATATTCCAGATTATTTCAAAGATTTAAATAAAATCTCATTCTATTTTGCAAAAACTAAAGAAAAATTGAAGAAAATTCGAAATATATTTGGTCTTGACCTATTTGACCAATCTAGACCATTGGATGGCCTTGCATGATCATGTAGATCACATACATGGCTTCCAAATTATCTGATCTAATATGGCTCCAGAATTTAAACAAAGCCTTAAATAAAAATCATTTTCAAAATACAAAAATTCAAGCAAAATCAAGAGAATTCTACACTATGTTGGCCCTAACCTAAATGACCAATCAAGACCATTGGATGGCCTTGCATGATAATGTAGATCTCATGCATGACCTCCAAGGTCCTGGTTATATTATATGGGAAAATTCTATATGTGACAGCCCAAATTTTGGCACCCCGACACCCGTGCCATCAGCACGACCCTCGAGGCCATGCCCCATAAGCCTACACGGAATATTGGTATACCCAAGCAACAATAAAGTCATTGAAAAACATAAGAACTGATACCGAATTTAATCTCCAGTTCTATATATAAAAGTCCAAACACGTAACCCAAAAGATGGTTCTGATCTCATGCCACTGCATGAGCAAGAAAACCCACCCGAACCATCAGTGATGACACAACAGTCACCCTGGATGGTTCGCCAAAGAATATCTTGTTATTTAATACATTTTCTCAAAATAGGGCTGGACATACCAAGCCGCATAGTATCTCTCACAAAACACTATCAAAGTACGTAGGGGTCCTCTAGAAGAAGTCCTCAGGAGGGTGCTCTAAATCCTCCCCAAGCACGTAATCCGAATCCTCTGGATCTACGTCTCATGAAGCAGTAGCAGCCGCAAACATCGGACCTGCGATGTATAGTCTAAAGGGTGAGCTATATCATAGCTCAATAGGGAAACAACAGAATGAATATATAAATCAATCTTTTTCACATATATTTCATGACATTAGAAGCGTGATTCATCAATAAAAATAACTTCAAAATAGTTTTAAACTATTGAAAGCATAACTGAATGTATCTGTTACTCTACATGTGCTACTTGTTCTCAACTTGTTCACAAAAGATAAAGATTTGGCCTAAAATCTTAAATTATAACTTAAATAATCCTCGATGTACTATAGCCTCGAGCCCCGATGGAATACCCTCCATCATCGTCTAATCAGACTATTTTTTATATTATTTCTCATTCATGTACATACTACCCAGGTCCCTTCCCCATAGGCGACGGGGTACAAATCTCACGTACATCCCTGGGATGTTATACTAGTGTACGAATTGGTCGTCAAATGCAGTCACGGATATTCTCCGAACCCTAAATCAATGTGCAATTACATATAGTTATTCACCGTGTGATTGTGCAAATTATAGTAATTTAGGTCTAATCAATTCTCATTTAATTTACTTCACTCTTTTCCATGCATCCCTAGGATGTAACCAGCTCATGGATCACACAGATGGCCTTATAACATTCACATCCCCTGAGAACGTCACATACTCATATTGTAACTCATTTCCTTAGTGTTCACACACCCACACTTAGGTCTCACATTTTTAAAGTATAATTATTAATTTATATATCACTACATATATGCTCTTGCAATTAAAGTACATGTTCAAAGCGTTTCCTACCTCATGTGTATAAATTCTCAAGCGTCAAGGTCCATTGTGGCTCCCCAAGCTCGCATTCAATCATTTTACCTAAGTTACATCATATCATAAGCAAAACATCAAGAACGATGCATAAAAGAAGGTACAAAGCCCTCCCAGAATTCTAAAGTCCAAAACAAAAGTCAAATAGAAACTGTTAAAATCGATTGATCGATCTCCATATCGATTAATCGAAATTTTCTCAAAATCAATTAATCGATCACAAATCGATTAATCAAAAATTCAAAATCGATTGATCGAGTTACAAATTGATCAATCGGTTTTCCCAAGCTCTCCATTTTCCAGTCATACACGATTAATCGATTTCAAATCAATTAATCAAAATCCATAAATCAATTGATCGATTTTATTTCGATCAATTGGTTTCAAGCATCAGTGCCAAGATCTACTTTCAGGTCAAAATCGATTGATCGATTTTCAAAATCGATTAATTAATTTTGACAGGAACTCTGCCCTTTTCGGGTATTTCTTCTAGCTTTCTTCCTTTTTTATCTCTTTTATTCAACATTTTACCATTTAATCACTAAACTACAGCAACACAACATATACATTAAAATCTAATAAAACTTACCTCAAATCAATATCTTGATTGATTCAATGGCTGAGTCATTGGCTAGGGTTCTTAGCTCCGACTCAAATGAGTTCACCCATGCATTATCGTCATAATTAATAGCTCACGAGCTCCTTAAATTCAAAATCCCATACAACCTCTCGCATTACTCCTTCCTCTTCACTCTCTCTCTCTCTCTCCATAATCTCTACACCTACCAAACCAAAGAGAAATAGCTTCTCTTAAGTTATTTAAGCCTTTTAACCTAATTTATGCTTTGGTGTAAAACATATACACCCATGACAAGTGTATATGATCTCATAACAAGATCTAACACTACGCACACGTGCACATTCACATCAAAACTACTTTAGCCATAGTCATTGAGTTGACTTTCTCTTAGTCTAACTTATGACCAGTCGGGCATGCATCCCGAGGACACTATTCAAATCCCAAATTTTGAGGATGTTACATTCTCCCCACCTTAGGGATTTTCATCCTCGAAATTGTACCCAAGGGCTTCCCCTTTCAGGAAAGACCCACACACGTTGAAGCACGACCATGCATACAACAACATTAGCACACACCCTAGAGAAAATTTAACTACAATTGCATATATGAGTAGTAAAATGGAATAGCACATAAGTTAGGATTAAAATTTCATTACTTAAAAAAAAACAATGGCAACCATTCCATACTGTTCTATACATCATTTTTCACAATAATTATAACCCCAAAATAATCACAAGTCAAAAATTAACTACACTAAAAAAGAAACATCAAACGCTAGTAATCACGCAATCCCATCCCCGGACTGATCCTCATCGTCATGCGCATGTGTACCAAAACCCGATGCATCAGGAGCCCATGCCCGCGCCGCCGCGATGCGTTGATGGTAGTCGCTAGGATACATGAACTGCATTGTCTGAGGGAGTAGGGCCTCATGAAAGTTCAGCCGGTAGTCCACCCGAGTGTGGCTCTCCTCCATCCGTTTGTGGTGCTCCAGCATCTGGCCATTGTTCTCCGCCATGAGAGCGAGAACATCATCAATAGTACTAGGTGCAGGGGACTAAGATGCCCATCTCTGATGAGAACGCACAGGAGCAGTAGGAGTGGACTGTGAAGGAACAGGAGGTGGGGCTAAAGGCTGCTCCACAGGTGGTGCAGGGTCAGGAGGCTGCTCCCCCGCTACTTGGTCCTATGGTGGGACAAAAGGATACTCCCCCACTGCTGGTGGGTCTTATTGTGGCGGTGGGGCATCACCAGCATGGGGAGGTGCGGGCTCCTCTAGCGGTAGAGCCTTCTTCAAAGGCCTATAGTTGCGGCCCCACGAAGCGATTGAATAACACTTCACATGATTGGTGGCCCTCCTAACATGCTTTAGCCTCTATCATGCTAGAAATGAGCCGAGCGTAAGGCATACGCTCCTTCGGCCTTAAGGGCCCCTTCATCTTTTTCCTTTTTAATGTATATCATACCCTCTATCACTAATTTGGTAGCGTCAAACCAACAATTGCGGTATGCCACGTACAATGCTTATTGAACCAACTCTTCCCGCTCGGTATCATGGCGCATGGGATAGAGGTTGCACTTGATTATCGAATCAAGCATCCACAAGTGAGGGGATAAGCCAACCCTTTGTATGGATTTTCTGGATCCCTTGTTCCCCCTTGTCATCTTGGTTCTGATTTCCTCAAAATTTATGGGCTGTGGGAAAGGAGGTAAAAGGTTGGTCTTGAGTACGTATGTCAGAAAGCACTCTAAAGATTCGTGAACATGGCATAGGGTAAAAAGGTAGTTACAAAGGTTTTGGTAAAATAACCTAACGAGCCTAGGGTAGAAATAGCCATGCAAAGGTTTCAAAAGGTTTCGGAGGCCCGCATTAACGAGGTATTGTCAGACCCGCTTGGTTTCGCCCTCAACCTTGGGGTCCTCAAAGAGAGCTTGGTCAATGATATATTCGCATTCAAATTCTTTGGCAGCCCACCATTCATTAGGTTGGGGTAAATGGCCGGTTGGTGGTGGTGGTGGTGGTGAAGATTCGTGTGATGACGCGTTCGTCGAATAGGATAAACATGATGATGATGATAATGATGAGGAGGAAGGTAAAGGTGGTAGTGGCGCGACGTTCTTGCACCATACGGGAAGCTTAGAAGCCGCTTGCTTCAAAGCTAGCCTAGTTTTAGGTGGCATCGTAGGTTTAAAAGCAGAAATTACTCGAAACCTAGGGCTAGAATTACTCAAAATGAAAGGAAATCGAAAATACTAGGGTTTATCGATCGCGTTCGATCCGAATAGTTAGGGTTTTGATTCGAACTCGATCTGCAAAATCTTCAAACCCTTGCAGTTTTGGTAGCCAATGGAAGAAGAAAAATGGCGCCCAAAAGAGAAAATGAGTTTGAAATTTGTAGTGGGAAGAAAAATACCAAAACTGTTTTATATAGGCAAAAATCGATTAATCGATTTTCAAAGTCGATTAATCGGTTTTCATCAGTTAAACACAGCTGCACGAAATTGATTGTTCGATTACAAAAATTGATTGATCGATTTTCAAAATCGATTACTCGAATTTAAATCGATTAATCGAAATTGACTACTATTAATTTTCCAGATTTCTCAGCTCACTGGCGTGTGCCAGTAGTTCAATTGAATGATTTTGTTTTATCCAAATCCAAAATCGATTAATCGATTTGTAAATCGATTAATCGGTTTTGATAGAACTGTAAAAAAAAATTTTGCACTTTCTTTTTTTTTTCTTCCTTTGCTATTGTCATTTTGTCAATTTTTTTTTTAGCTTTTAGGAGAGCCACCCACTAACCTTGCTTTTTCTTCAGCGCACATATTGGCCATCCGTTTCATAATGCAATTTCCATCATGCCATACACTTTTAATTGCACAAAGTACTCATTTACGACCCAAATATTTTTTCATTTTTTTTCTTCATTTCTAGAATAAGTTGGCATAAACATGTAACTTTTGATTACATAGATGGGTGAAACTTACAAACATACATGCATTGATACAAGTAGGATCTCGGCTCTCCGCAAACAAGTCCGGGCACTACTCTCTTACATCCGCCTCGCGTTCCCAAGTAGCTCCTTCTGCCGGATGATTCTTCCATCGAACAAGCACTAAAGTAATCACCTTCGTGCGTAACACTTGCTCTTTTCTATCCAGTATTTGAGCCGGTTCCTCTATCATGGTAATATCTTCATGCATTTCAAGTGGTTGACTTTCAAAGATATGGGCAGGATCATTCACATACTTCTGAAGCATAGAGACATGGAAGACATTGTGTACCCAATCAAATAATGGTGGTAACCCAACGCGATATGCGACCTCGCCTACACGACCCAAAACCTCAAAGGGTCCAAGGTAGAGGGGACTCAACTTGCCTCTCTCCCAAATCTCATGATGCCTTTCATGGGTGATACCTTCACAAACACATGGTCACCTACGGTGTAGTCCACACTCGTTCTTTTGATATTAGCATAGCTCTTATGTCTGCTCTGAGCCAACTTAAGTCTCTCTCTGATCATACGAATAATGATAGCGTTATCTTCAAGTAACTCCGACCCCAAAACAAACTTTTCGCCGGTCTCTTCCCAACTGATAGGCGATCTACATTGCCACCCCTAGAGAGCTTCATACGGTGCCATTGCAATACTTGTTTGGAAGATATTATTATATGCAAATTTGATAAACGATAGGTGTTGATCCCATGATCCTTGTAATTCAAGCATACACACTCTGAGCATGTGTTCTATCACCTGGTTTACTCACTCCGTTTGCCCATCGGTCTACAGATGGAATGCTAAACTAAAGTCTAATTATGTCCCCATGCCTTCTTGAAACTTCTTTTAAAACTTTGAAGTATATAACGGGTCATGATCAGAGACAATGCTACTAGGAATTATGTGTAACCGTACTATCTCCTTCATTTACAACTCCACAAGTCTTCCTGCTGTGTACATTGTGTTATAGAGTAGGAAGTGTGCTAACTTGGTTAGTCGATCCATGACTACCCAAATGGCGTTGTATCTCTTTGTTGTACGTAGTAGCCCTATAATGAAATTCATGGAGATTGACTCCCATTTCCACTCTGGTATGGATAGAGGTTGCAATAATCTAGCAGGGTGTCTATGATCTACTTTCACCTGCTGACATGTCATACACCGTGATACATACTTGGCTATGTCTTGCTTCAGTCCTCTCCACCAGTAACTCTTCTTTCAGTCTTGATACATTTTGGTGCTATCGAGGTGGATTGCATATTTCGACTTGTGAGCCTCATCTAGGATAGTTTGTCATAGATCGACATCAACTGGGATACAAAGGCGTCCCTTGAATAGTAAGGAACCATCTTCTTTCACTGAGAACTTTGGTTTGATGCCCTTAATCACATCTTGTCGAATTTTAGTTAATTCTGAATCTTTCATCTGTAGCTCGTGAATATGCTTAACGATCATCGGTCTCAATGTAATGTTGGGTAGGAAAGTTCCTGTAGCTTGTACCTTGATATTTGCATCATATAATAAAAGATCTTCAAACAACTTCCATCCGTGCATTCCCATGATCAGATTAGCCGACTGAGCTGAACCCTTTCAATTCAAGGCATCGGCTACTATATTAGCTTTGCCTGGATGATATTATATGGAGCAATCATAGTCTTTAAAAAACTCCATCCATCTACGCTGCCTCATATTTAACTCTTTCTATGTAAATAGGTACCTGAGGATCTTATGGTCGGTGAAGACCACAAAGGTCTCACCATATAAATAAAGTCTCCAAATCATCAATGCAAATATGACCGTTGCTAGTTCCAAGTCATGTGTCGGATAGTTCTTCTCATGATCTTTCAGCTGTCTAGACCCGTAAGCAATCACTTTCTTGTGTTGGTTGAGCAAGCAGCCCAAACCATTATGTGAAGCATCACTATATACCGTGAACCCTCCACTGCCTGAAGGAATTGCTAGCATTGGAGTTGAAGTGAGTCACTTCTTGAGTTCTTGAAAACTCTTTTCGCACGCTTGACTCCCACTCGAATATCGCATCCTTTCTTGTAAGTCTTATAAGTGGTCTCGATATTTTAGGAAATCCCTTTACAAAACGTCGATAGTAGCCAGCTAGACCAAGGAAACTATCAACATTTGTCACCGTCTTTGGTTGTTCCCATTTTACTACTGCGTCAATCTTAGTCGGATCCACTGTGACACCATCATTTGAGACAACATGTCCTAAAAAGCTAACTTTCTCTAACCAAAACTCAAACTTACTAAGTTTGGTGTATAGTTAGCGTTCACGTAGAGTTTGTAGAGCAATTCTCAAATGTTCTTCGTGTTTCTTCTTTGACTTGGAATATATCAGGATGTCGTTGACAAATACTATGATGCAAGTGTCTAGGTGTGGTTTAAACACCTGATTCATCAAATCCATAAACGACGCCAGTGCATTTATCAAACCAAACGACATCACTAAGAACTCATAGTGTCCGTACTATGTCCTGAATGCTATTTTCTAGATATCCTCTGCCTTGACTCTCAGCTAATGGTATCCAGATCTCATATCGATCTTGGAAAAGTACCTTGCTCTTTACAACTAATCAAATAAATCATCAATCCTTGGCAATGGATATCGGTTCTTGAAGGTCAGTTTGTTTAATTAGCGATAGTCAATGCACAGTCGCATTGGCCCATCTTTCTTCTTTACAAATAAGACCGGTGCTCTCCAAGGAGACACGCTAGGTCTTACAAACCCCTTATCCATGAGCTCTTGCAACTGCTCATTCAACTCCTTCAACTCAGCAAGAGCCATCCTATATGGTGCTTTCGAAACAAGCTCCGTTTCAGGTGCTAAGTCGATAGTGAATTCCACCTCTCTATCAGGAGGTAATCTTGGTAATTTCTCCATAAATAAATCCTTAAATTCACGTGCAATTGTGATCTCTGAAATAACGTTCTTCCCTTCCTTATCTTCCTTCAAAAATGCCAAGTAACCACTGCACCCCTTTCTGATCAAGCGCTCGGCCCTAACTACGAACACAAGTGGCATAAATGTTAATCTCATTCCTCGAAATTAGAATGATCTCCTTGTATTAGGTCTGAAGATGACGACTTTGTTCTTAGAATCTACCGTTGCACATTGCTGTGACAACCAGTCCATGCCAAGGATCACGTCGAATCCTTGCATGTCTAACATAACTAAATTTGTCGATAGTTCAAAGATGTCTCCGTCACTGATGGCCACCATCACTGATTTACACACCCTTTCCATATCGACTGATTCCCCACTCGGAATAGATACCACTAAGACAAAATTCAACATCCCTGGGTTGACCTTCATTTTCTTCGCAAATCGAGGAGTAGTAAATAAGTGCGTAGACCCCAGGTCGATCAACATTCCAGCTTCATAAACTACATCACTTCCCCTTTCGTACAATTGTAAGGTATCTATATCATCCATATTTATATATACATAGCATACTTATACATTAAAATTTATGGAAAAGAATGAGTCTACTCTACTTCCTATATGAATGCACGTTCTCTATCTAAAAACTTTAAGAAATTTAAATTCTTTATTTAAAAGAAAGTCTCACCTTGGATCACGTTGTTGGTATTATGTGCTTCTTGGGCAATAACCGGATAGGCTCTTCCTTGTACGACCGGCTTCCTTGCTTGTATGGGTCTTGGCATGGAAGCAGAAGCCGTTCTTTTTTACTCATCTCAGGGCAATCTCGGATTATGTGGCCCATCTTTCCACATTTGTAGCAACCCTGAGTACCCCTTCAACACTCCGCTGTTTTATGAGACTTGCCACACTTGGCACAAGTCTCAACCGTAGTAGCAGACGCTGCCCGTGAGAAACCCTGGGTAGCTGATACTCCACTGGTAGTAGTAGGTTCTCATATCAGATCGGCCTCCCCGACGCAAGCATAGGTAATCTCTGATAATTTGTCTGCTGTGCCGATCTGATATAACCGGTTTGGAACGGTTGCCTCTAAATGGGTGCTACAAATGCGACTTTTTGTTTACCGGCTCGTAGTTCCCCATCTTACTTTGATCCATCTTTCCTCGCCCTTGTTGATCTCTTCTCCTGTATCTATCTTTATTATCCTCTTCTACCACCAAAGCCTTACTCATGACCTCTCCTTAGGTCTTTA
Organism: Chloranthus sessilifolius; assembly: GCA_021018995.1. Taxonomy (NCBI): domain Eukaryota; kingdom Viridiplantae; phylum Streptophyta; class Magnoliopsida; order Chloranthales; family Chloranthaceae; genus Chloranthus; species Chloranthus sessilifolius. The sequence goes on from CM037598.1 coordinate 54,228,208, forward strand.
ACTCAAATGCCGCTACCTTTCCCCTGATGTTTGGCCTCAAGCCGCATTGTAGTCTCTTAGCTTTCATGAAATCCGTAACTATAAAATCAGGAGCAAAGCGAGCAAGCCTCATAAATTCTACTCCATACTCCCTCATCGACATCCTTCCCTACTCGAGCTAAAGAAATTTAACTTCCATCCGATTGTGTACTACTTCAGGGAAGTACTGTTTGTTAAACTCTTCCATAAATTCCTCCCATGTCCATGGCAATCCTGGGGTCTCCTTAGCCCTAGTCCTAGACACGGACTTCCACCATGGGCCTGCCTCCCCATCTAGCATATATGCTGTCCAACGGACACTCTCATCTCCTGTGCACGTAAGCATGCTGAATACTTTCTCCATTTCACTCAGCCAATTTTCAGCATTCATTGGCTCGGCTTGTCTTAAAAAACTCGGAGGACGCATCCTCCTAAACTCTATGAATGATGAGGGCAATGCCTATGTAGGACCTATTGGAGGTGTAGGTGGATGATGCTGGTCATTGGCATTATGAGCTGCCATGGACGCTGCTTGCTGAGCCATGGCGGTTACCATGGTTTCCATGGTGTGCATCATCCTCTGACGCTCCTCCCTCTCTTGATTTCTTTCTCTTACTCTTTCTTGCTCTCGCTGATCCCTCTCTTAACGATCTCTATCCTGATTCTTTGCTTGGTCTCTGTTCTCTTGACCACTACTTCCTGGGGCCTCTCTACTCCCCAATGGTACTCTATTCAAAGTCGAGACAAAACTGTCTCTACTCCATAGGTTCCTTTCATGACTGCCCTTGGGTCGACCTCTTCCTCTAGAAGACATAACGCTCTGCACATGAAACCACAGTTCCATTAGCAGAAGGTCCTATGCTCTGACAAAATCAAGACTTGTCAGAAATTTTAAAAGAACTTTCTTTGATACCAACTATGACAGCCAAGATTTCGGCACCCTGAAACCGCGCCATCAGCACGACCCTCAAAGCCATGCCTCATAAGCCTGCATGGAAAATTGGTATACCCAAGCAATAATATAGCAATTTAAAAGCATAAGAACTGATACCGAATTAAATCTCCAGTTCTATATAGAAAAGTTCAAATATGTAACCCAAAAGATGGTTCTGATCTCATGCCACTGCATGAGCAAGAGAACCCACCCGAACCATCAGTGATGAAACAACAGTCACCCTGGATGGTTCACCAAAGAATATCTCGTTATTTAATACATTTTCTCAAAATAGGGCTAGACATACCAAGCTGTACAATATCTCTCACAAAACACTATCAAAGAACACAGGGGTCCTCTAGAAGAAGTTCTCAGGAGGGGACTCTGCATCCTCCCCAGGCACGTAATCTGAATCCTCCGAATCTACGTCTCCCGAAGCAGTAGCAGCCGCAAGTACCAGACCTGCGACGTATAGTCTAAAGGGTGAGCTACATCATAGCTCAATAGGGAAACAACAGAATGAACATATAAATCAATCTTTCTCACATATATTCCATGACATTAGAAGCATGATTCATCAATAAAAATAACTAGAAAATAGTGTTAAACAACTAAAAGCATAACTGAATGTATCTGTTACTCTACATGTGTTACTTGTTCTCAACTTGTTCACAAAGATTTGACCTAAAAACTTAAATCGTAGCTTAAATAATCCTCGATGTACTATAGCCTAGAGCCTCGATGGAATACCCTCCATCGTCGTCTAATCAGACTATTTTTCATATCATTTCTCATTCATGTACAGACTACCCAGGTCCCATCCTCATAGGAGACGGAGTACAAATCTCACGTACATTCCTAGGATGTCATACTGGTGTATGGATTGGCCGCCATATCGGTCACTGAGATTCTGTCGAGTCAGTCACGAGTATACCGCTGCGTTAGTGGGGTATTCTCCGAACCTTAAATCAATGTACAATTATATATAGTTATTCACTGTGTGATTGTGCTAATTATAGTAATTTAAGCCTGATCAAGTCTCATTTAATTTACTTCACACTTTTCCATACATCCTTGGGATGTAACCAGCTCAATGCATCACACAGATGCCCTTACAACATTCACATCCCCTGGGGACGTCACATACTCATATTGTAACTCATTTCCTTAGTCTTCACACACCCACACTTATCACATTTTCAAAGAATAATTATTCATTTCTATATCACTACATACATGCTCTTGTAATTAAAGTACATGTTCAAAGTGTTCCCTACCCCACGTGTATAAATTCTCAAGTGTCAAGGTCCATTGTGGCTCCCCAAGCTCGCATTCAATTGTTTTACCTAAGTTACATCATATCATAAGCAAAGCATCAAGAACGACGCATAAAAGAAAGTACAAAGCCCTCCCAGAATTCCAAAGTCCAAAATAAAAGTCAAACAGAAACTGTTAATCGATCTCCTTATTGATTAATCGAAATTCCCAAAATCGATTAATCGATCCCAAATCAATTAATCGAAAATCCAAAATCGATCAATCGATTTTCCCAGGCTCCCCATTTTCCAGTCACTGTAAGTGCACAGACGATTAATTGATTTTAAATTGATTAATCAAAATCTATAAATTGATTGATCGATTTTATTTCGATCAATCGGTTTCGAGCATCAGTGCCTAGATCTACTTCCAAATCAAAATCGATTGATCAATTTTCAAAATTGATTAATCAATTTTGACAGGACCTCCGCCCTTTTCAGGCATTTCTTCTAGCTTTCTTCCTTCAATTTTCCCTTCCTTTTCTATCTCTTTTATTCAACATTTTACCATTTAATCACTAAACTAAAGCACCACAACATATACATTAAAATCTAATAAAACTTATGTCAAATCAATCTCTTGATTGATTCAATGGCTGGGTCATTGGCTAGGGTTCTTAGCTCCGACTCCAACGAGTTCTCCCACACATTATCGTCGTAATTAATAGCTCACGAGCTCCTTAAATTTGAAATCCCACACAACCTCTTGCATTTACTCCCTCCTCTTCACTCTCCATAATCTCTACACCTACCAAACCAAAGAGAAATAACTTCTCTTAAGGTATTTAAGCCTTTTAACCCAATTTATGCTTCGGTGTAAAACATATACACCCATGACAGGTGTATATGATCTCATAACAAGATCTAACACTACACACATGTGCACATTCACATCAAAACTACTTTAACCATAGTCATCGAGTTGACTTTCTCTTGGTCCAACTTATGACCAATCGGGCATGCATTCCGAGCACACTGTCCAAAGCCCAAATTTTGGGGATGTTACACTATATAAATCCCTGAACTCTCAACTCAATGTCCGAGAGGCACCTGAACTTTACTTAATGCAACATAACCCCCCGATGAATACAAACCCCCTAAATTAAACCCCTACCGTCAACCTCCGTCCCCCTGCTCCACAGAAACTCCTGACGGGTGTTATCTGCATACGTGGCCTTTCCAACGTGGTAGTCAGCCATTTATAACTTGTGGGGGATGCCTCATCTCTCTCATGTTCGAAAATTTGGCATCAAAAGCTCTTCTTCTTCATCTGCTATGTCTTCTTCTCCTCTCCTCTTCTGTCGGGCAAAGCTCAACGCCATCTTCTCCATCCATCTTCTCTAGTAGATCTCTAATGGCATCATCGTCGATAGCTTTTGATAGTGCGTCATCGCACACTAGAGATTTTGCGATTGTTGGAGGAGAAGATGGTACTTAGTATGGCTCCTGGACCAGAGAAGCTAAACATCCTTCCATTCTGGGTAGGCGTCCAACTGCCACAAGTTGGAGACCACGAAGCAGCAATAGCATTAGCAGAGAGATAGACACATTGTTATGTGGAAACCGAAAGAGGACGATCTGCTTCGCGAGCAGATCGCAGTAATCGAAACTGATCGGTGACGAGTTTTTTTTACCTCTCGATTGCATTCAGTAGTTAGATAGAGTAGAACTTATTAATGAATCAATCAATAATAATAGTAAGAGTAAATAATTATTTTGAAATTGATTTTGTTTTTCTTGTATAGATGGATGACGATTGCAGCTAAATTCAAGGATAAAATTAGCAGACAATGCAGGAGAAGGTTGATATAATTACTAGTTTACTACTTAGATGGATCAGTAACTGCTCTATTTTTTATGCTCTTTAATTTGGTGATAACATCATTTTGTTATTGCAAATGGTACATTACTTGAATTCAGAATGCAAGAAAGGGGGGTGGTCGCCCGACGAAGACATGATCTTATGTGAGGTACTAATTTTTTGATCATCAGAGGTTTATATATGCATTTGATTGGGCAAAATGGACATTTTTTGGTGGTTTTCTAATAGTTTTAAATCTTGGTTTTTCGGGATGATGAAATGTGAAAATGAGACTATGTAGGCTTGTTTCAATCATGTCTGGAATCCCAAACGTGAATCTGAGACAATTTGTTCATTAATAGATAGTCTCTGTAATAGCGAAGGAGTTTGAGAGTTGCTTTCTGTGTCTAAGTTTGAATAGCGATGAGTTATCTTTTAGTTTGAAATCTGAATATAACATGGTACTTATGCTTTTATGGATGAGATTTCCTCATTGATGGTCTAGTTTAGTCTATTTTTTTAATTCAATTTGTTGCATCTTTTCTTATTTATTGTCATTATCCTGACTTTTCTATGGATGTCTATAGTTTTCTACAGTTTCTATCACTGTGTTAACTTTTGGGTTGCTGGGTAAAATGGATTTTTTTTATAATCCTACAATAGTATCCCAGTTTATGGAAGGTTTTTAGTGGTTGGAATATATTCCTTTTCATTCTAGTATTCTTCACAAAAACATAACCACTTTTGTAGATTGAAACCTACATCCAAGTTTTGTTGATGCAATAGCTCTGTACTTCTATTCAATGTGGTTGTGTATAATCTAAATGTCCGAGGCTTTTGTGCAGGCTTAAAATAATTTTTGTAACAGATGGACTGAAATCGTCAAGGTTGTTTCAGGCAAGTAACTTCCGCTGTCGGGGTTTGTAATATTCCTCCGTGCTTTTAATTTTTCTCTTGCCCATGACAAGTAAAATGACAAACTGAAAAAAGATTTTTATGTTGTCCTAGTCTAGATCAATGTTACCAAGTTCGCTCCATTTGGATTGTGAACCCAGTTTGCTAGGGGGAGGATGAGTTTCAAATTAAAATATAATTATTTCTAATGTCTTGTTAAATGAACAAAATCTTCAAGATTGTTGGTTAGTACTTGGTAGTTCCTTTGAAATGTTTTAAACCTGGATTCAAAACACCTCAACTACACAATTCCATTTGGATAACATTATTTGCAGCTAACAGAACTTCAGGTGCAACTCACATATGGTTCTTGAATGATTTGTGGGTTGGAACAAAAATATGCCCTAGGATTACTTTATTTGCAACCTACAACACTTTAGGCACCAATCAACCATTGGTTCATTGGAAGATGTGTAAGCGACAAATAAAACCACCCTTTGCCTTTACATTATATTAAAATCTCTCATCTGGTCTAGTCAAACAGGACCGGACAAAACTGCAAACCAGTTTGTAGTTCCCTACTGATTTTATCAAATTGGCTAATCCAGGTCCAGATAACATTAGATGATTATCAAATTTATAGACATAATATATACCCTTTTGTATCATAACCTGTGTATTTTCTCTATTAAAACAGAATGGATAATGCAGTGAAGAACCGCTTCTCTACCCTTTGTAAGAAACGAGCAAAACACGAACCATTATCAAAAGGGAACAACATTGTTTGCATCAACCAAAACAAAAAGAGAGTTATATTTCAAAATGGATGCTTTACAGCCGGAACATTAGAAACAACTGCACCCTTTAAGAAGATTAGGTACACAAGGAGATTTATTATTTATCCATGCAATTACAATAGAATCCATTCACCTAAAAATTAGTAGAGACCCCAAAACAGCTGGAGAAGATGGCGTTGAGCTTTGCTCGACTGAAGAGGAGAGGAGAAGAAGAAGAAGAGCTTTTGGTGCCAAATTTTTTAACGTGAGAGATAGATGGGTCATCTCCCCACAAGTTACAAATGGATGACTGCCACGTTGGCAAAGCCACCTATGCAAATAAAACCCCGTAACTGCTTTGTCAGCAGTTTTCGTCGAGCATGGGGACAAAGGTTGACGGTAGGGGTCTAATTTGGGGGGCTTGTATTCATCGGGGGGCTACGTTGTATACAGTTAAGTTCAGGTGCCTCTCAAACATTGAGCTGAAAGTTCAAGGGTTTATATGGAATTTTCCCATATTATATATATAACCATTCCATAATTTAAACTTCAAGAATACAAGAAAACTTGGAGATCAATGGACAAATTCCTAGACTGCTAGACTAGAAATCCTATACATAGGTTAACCAAGACATTACCTTAGCTAGGGTTCCTCTTGCTTGCTTGTTTGATCTAAGTTGAATGGTGAAAAGGGATGGGATAAGGCTCAAATTAATATATGTTGGACTAGGCATTGAGAGGAATAGATTGGTGGTGGAAGATGTGGGTTTTGATGGCTAGATGAAGGGGGCAAATTAAAGGATTCAAGGAGCTCTAATGGAGGTATGAGAGAGGAAGAAGAAGATAGAAATGGAAGAATGGAGGGTGCCCCTACCAAATTCGATTTTTGCAAGAGAGGGAGGAGACAAGGGTGTTGGTACGCGCTTTTTCTGGGTTCCTTTCGGTCCCCGGAAAGAGTGGCCCAATTCAGTCCCTAGTGGACTCTGGCAAAAGCGGCTGAGTAATGGATTAAGAAATAATAAGTACTGAAATTAAATGGGTAAATTTGGAGCGAAAATTCAGGTTCATTACGATAGCCAGCTGCATATATTTAACGACGCTGCAACACGTCACTGATCACGCTTTTGAGGAGGTGTGGGTTCCTTCTTTACTGAAATGTCGGCCTCCCAACGCCAATAGCACTGGGCCGCCTAGGAGTTTAGATAGCCTAGCTTTCCTACTACTGCTCTAATTCTAATTAATTTAGGTTTCCTAATTCTACTAGAAGTCTGACTGATCTAGCTTCCTAATCCTGTCAGGAATTTCAATAATCCAGATATTCTAATTCTACTAAAAAAATCTAATTAACTGAAATGTCCTACTTCTATTAGGAGTCTAACTCTTTTAGATATCCTACTGGTACTAGGAGTCTAATTAATGCAAATATACTAATTCTATTATAACTTTAATTAATAAAAAAGGGGAGGTTTGGCCCACTATGCTAACCATGATTGGCCCCGTTCTCGGGTATCTTCTGTAAGCTCTCTTGGGAAAATTGGGTGGCTAATATTGAATTAAAAGTCAAGGATTTTGAGAATTATAATTAAAACTAAGGATTAATTTTTAGAATAAAAATTCAAAATTATCAACTACGATTTAGAATTGGGATTCAAAACCTAAAATTACAAGGAATTAAAAACTAAAAGCCTAAAATCTAAGAATTAAAATTGAGAACTAAAATTAATGTTTAGACCGTGAGACTACGGACTAAAACTTTCAGCACGAGATTGCAAAATTATTAACTATAATTTGGAATTGGAATTCGAGACCTAAAATTATTAGAGATTAAAAACTAAAGACTGAAATCTAAGAATTTAAATTGAGAACTAAAATTAGACCGTGAAATTATGGACTGGTTCTAGAAAACCAAGAACTAGAATAAGAGATTAAAACCTAGGTTTAAAAATCAAGATAAAAAAAAGGGACTACGGTCTAGAACTAAGAATTAAATAACAAAATTAAGGACTAGTTCTAGAAACTAAGAACTAGAACCAGAGACTAAAATTTAGAACTACAAGTAAAAAAAAAGGGGAATTACAGTCTAGGACTAGAAATCAAAACTAATAATTAAAAAACTAGGGTCTAAAACTAGGAATTAGAGACTAAAATCTAGAACTAGAAATTAGAGACTAAGAACTAGAAATAGAAATCAGGAACTAGAAACTAAAGAGAGATTACCTAGGCGCCGGAGGGGAAATCTTGAAATCCTAAGCTTGGAGGCAAATAACTCGAAAATTCCACTATTGAATGTCTTGTGTTGTGTTTTTGGGATGAGGTGAAGGGGTCTATTTATAGGTACTTTTGTAATTACGCGCCCTGTGGGGTGCGCTTAATTAGCCGGTGGAATCCAATTACACGTCCTGTTTGGTGCGCTTAATCGGATTACGCTTCCTATCGCAGGTGCATAATCACTTTGAGTCGGTGATCGACTCAGTGAGTGACCGACTGATTGGCTCAGCTGGGGTGTCCCAGTTATAGTTTAATTAGACTAATTGTGCATCCTGCTTAGTGCGCACAATCCGATTAATCGCACTGTACATAGGGCTTAATTGTGGAGTTTGCTCGGTCATAGGACTTAGGGACCCGGTTTGAAACGGACAAATTACGCGCCGGTGAAGTCGCACATAATTTGATTACACGCGTTGGGTAGAGCACGCAATCAAGTCTCGAGGCCATCTAATGGAGGGGGAGTTTAGTCAAAAGGGGACCAATTGCGCGCCAGCTATTGGGCATGCAATCCAATTGCATGCCCGATGCAACGCACATAATTCAGGAATTTCTCAGGTCCGGGTCGGGTTTGAAGCACAAGGCTATTGTTTCAGCCTGTGTTCTGACCATATACTACTATTTCAGTATATGATTCCCATATTAGGGTTATGAGATTTGAGCCACAAAGCTATTATTTCAGCCTGTGTTCAACCATATACTATTACTTCAATATATGGTCCTCGCATTAGGATTTAAAAGCTTTCAGAGAAGGTAAGTCCTTTCTGAAAATCATGGGCAAGGTCAAAGGTTGACTGAATAGATTTGTATACTCAGAGAGGGTAAAATGGGGGTGTCTACAGATGCCCCTCTTCGGAGCATTCTTGCGAAGTAAGAATGCGTCGAAGAAGTAGACACCCCTCATCCGAGCTGCCTCTTCGTTTCTACAAGAAATCACAAATGTGAATTGGGGATGTTGACATGAAGCACTTGGCCTTTTTATCTTTTAGTGCAAGCTAAAATGGAGCATTTGGGGGCCCAATAGTAGCTGTCGAAAGGCATATTCCATGCCGTGGATGCAAGGGGCATCCCGTCGCGCATCACAATCTACTGCGAGTAGCAGTTAATGGGAGAAGTTGGCATATCTTAACCCACTGGTGCAAGGGGCATCCCGTCATGTGTCGCGACCTACTATAAGGGGCAGTCAAATGGTAGGAGAATCATCATATCCTCATCTACGGGTGCAAGGGGCATCTCGTCGCATGACGCGACATGTTGTAAGGGGCAGTCAAACAACAGGAAAATGGCACAGTCGACATACCAGGGGGCATTATATGAGCGTCCAGAGACAACGTCAAGTGACCAGAATAATAAGATGTAATATCATGTAATGGCGAAGGCTTTTGCAAGTCATCTCAGACCAGGCGTGTCATTGCTCACACCAATGGCACATCGGGTGTCCCTTTTTCAGTGGACATTTGTGATTTCTCAGAGTTGAGTGTACTTAGTGTTCAGTTATTGCTGACCTACTTCATGTTCTGGTGGGAGTGTCATGATGGGACATTTGAAAGGCATGGTTTACGATGGGCCCTGACATTTGTTGGGTGTGATGGAACATTGGAGGTTTTCCCTTCTCTTCTTAGTGTGGTGAGGTTCAGTGATGGTTAGCACGATGTGACATTCAGATGTCTAGAGGTGGAGTCATCAGGGGTTCGAGATCCTTACGAAAGCATGCGAAATTACATCACCACCCACATCATTGATGGGCTTCGTGGCTCTTGAGTTTTCATGTGAATTTTTTCACATGAATTCAAAGCCTTCTTATTGGTGTGTATGCATTGTCAGGGTGATCTGTGTGTTTGCCCTCTTTTGGTTAGTAGTAGAAGTAGTATACTCATCGTTATCGGCCCCTCCTGTTCCCTAGTGGGCTCTTCTGATCTGGGATGATGGTGCAGAGCATGCTCATTCAGTGTGTGTGAAGTTGCATGATGGGATGAAGGGAAAGGTCTTAATTGAGAAGGGATGTGATGATTGGTGTGGTAAGAAGTTTGGAGGGAGGTTCGGCTCTTTGTAATGGGATGTTGGATGGGCCCTCCCTTTTGTTTGCTCTACGAAGTAACGCGATGGGATTTCGGGGAGGTATAACTATCGGATCTTGGTTATATGGCCTGATCGGGTTGTAGCTGCATCGCGATGGGACGTGTTTATAAGTGTGTGATGGAGTATTGGTCTGATGACTCTTTAGCTATTCTACGACGTCGTAATGGGACGATGATGGTGTTTTTCTTTGGCGGTGACATCTTGAGATCATGACGGGAGGCTTATTCTTGGCTCTTCACGATGGGACATTGGTCGAGCCTACCTTCAATCACATGGCATGTGAGGTCTCGTAATAGTGTCGGGATGGGGCATGGGTTATTGTGAGATGTCAGCGGTTCTCTCTCTGATCGGCGTGTGAGGTTATGCGATGGGATAGAGGAGGGTGATTCTGATCATGATGGGGCTACAAGGGTAGAGTGTTTCTGAACACACGATGGGACTTCATGAGATGATTTCGATCATGGTGAAGGTATTAATTTATGGTAGGTTGTGATGATTTCATTTGATTTTTTATTTTTTTTATCTTTTGGCTTGTTTGAATGGATTTAGGCCTTATTTTTATTCATTTATCTAGCTTCATTTAGTTTGATTTGATTAAGTTATTCAAATTTTATTTTGATTTTTTATTATTATATTTTTTAGAATTTTTTGGAGTTTTGGGATTTACTTGGTTTTATTAGGCATTTATTTGATTTTAACTGATTTATTTGGAGAGTTATTTGATTTTGTTTGATTTTATTTAATTTTTAGGGGAGTTTAAGATTTTATTTGTGAGTTTTAAGGTTGTTTTTTGTGGTTCAAATGTGTTAGAGTTTCATTTTATGGAGTTTCAGGGGATTTGTTGGTTTGAGGTATGAGTTTTGTTTTATTTTAGTCTTATCTTTAGTTTGAGGGATATTTGTCAAAGGTGTGTGAATTTGGTTTCTAGAAATCTAGTTTGATGTTTTAATCCTATTGGTTTATCCAACTTGCTTTGGATTTGTGTTCCTTGAAAGGGTAAATGTTTTGGAATGATTGGTTAATCTAAATTTTCCATGGATTGGGGCTTCTAAGGGGGGTAAGTGTTGTGTGTTTATTGGTTCATCTAAGTTTGCCATGGATTATAGTTCCTTTAAGGGATATGTGTCTTGTTTAGATTTAATTAGATGGAGGGTATTTGTGAATGTGACACTTGTTGAATTGTGGTGGAAGGGGTATAATTATAAATAGGGGCTACGGGCTTCGGTTTTATTTTGAATTTTATTTATCACTTTGTGTTTGTAAGTTTGGGGCATTTTGTTATTTCATAATTATCTTTTATTTATTATTGGGAATGGATGGTATTGGGAAAATGAGGTAGCAATCAAATTGCTACCATGATAAGGGGAGAGATGAAGGAGAAGAAGGCGGCGGGAAGAAAACCAAGGGAAAGAGTTGGGTTAGAGTTCTTGTGACCGATGCTAATTGCGCCTTGGTAGACTCTATGGATTGACCTTTTGTCAGCCCCCCCTTGTTATGCTTTCTAATGTAGGCTTCCATAGGTGTATGCCACATGTCTTGAGTGGCCTCCCGTGAGTCACTCTTTCTTTTCTGCCAGCTCGGGGCTCGGAGATGCTGCTATTTCGTCATATAATTTGAAGAATTGCATCGTAAGAAGTATCTCTGGAAGTAAAGGAGGAGAAGAGGATGTTATTGTTAGAATTCGTTCGGTGTCTGCTTCCTCTCCAGGCCTCTCCATGATCTCTTCTCCTTAGCACCCTCATTCGGGCATGCATTGCCTGAATGTGCTGACTTTAAATCTATCATTTTTGTACATTCAGAGGGTATGCCCTCAGTGTGATTTGTAATAATTTTATTTATTTACAAAAATAATTTCATTCTTTATTTATGACTTTGATGAATCTTTGGTTTTCTTTAGTTTTATTTCGACTTAATCGGGTTTACCTTGTTTGCTTGTGCGTATTATTATTTGTTCCTTCGGGTTTGGTTTGATTTGGTTTGGTTTGGGCATTCAAGTGGCTGTCTTCGAGTCGTTTAGATGTGTGTGGGGGCATTTCTTTTTGTTTTCGGAGTGTATATTTTTGAGTTTGAAGTGTCCTTAGCTTTGTCTTAGCATAGGTGTAGATCGGACGAGTAAGTTAATATTTATGTGTGTTTTAAACGCCTTAATTTTAGTCTCTGATCTGCTGTTCTGGGCATATATTTTTTGTTTATGCCTTGGGAATTGCGTGCATGTTTTAGGGCACTTAATTCAATCGCGTGCTCGGATGGGTGAGCGTGACTTGGGTTGCAAGGGGGAAATTACACGCTCGGGTGTGTGCGCTTAATTGAATCACGCGTTCCATTTAGAGCCCACAATTGGAGCATCACTGCTTCACTGTGTGGGTGACTCTTGGGATTATGCGTAGAGAGTCCAATGCCTCATTATATTACGCACACTGGTCAGGGCGCGAAATTAGTGCGTTGGGTCTTTTTGGGCGGGCGGAAGTTGGATTGAGTGCAATATACAGTGCACATATTTATAGTTGCACACTGACAGCATGGTGCGCAATTCAATTGCATGCCCCAGACAGGGCACGCGATTGGACTGCGCTCTATATAAGCCTGAAAAAGTCTTTGTTCTTCCTACGCTATCTAGTTTTTTCTTCAATTCTTTACTTCCTTGCTTTCATACGCTCTGATTTCTGTGTTCTTGAGATATCTTGCGATCCGCTCATCCGTTTCGAGTGTTGTTTCTTCTGTTCTTCCTAGTTTTTCGAGCTCTTACCTCTGAGATTGAGTCTAGGGGTAATGACCGGCTCTACACGACTGTTTCAAAAGTAGAGCGAATGATAGTGGGAGAGGTTGGTGAGACCTCTGAGGTTCGTCCTGGCTCTGATGCCGTAGTGGTAGGTCAGGGAGAAGGTACCTGAGGTCAACTTGGACGGTGGGGATGAGGATGCTAAGAATGAGGGAGCTCCGCGTCAAGGTGGGATACCATCCCCTTGGAGGAGTTCTTTCCGCGAGCTCAAGTAGGTACCATGAGCAAGAGTTCCTTCTGTTACTTAGGCATTTAGGTTATAACGTAGGCTTCCTAGGATTTTGAAACCCTTTTAAGTTATGTCGAACTTGCATTTGTTATTGATTGTGTGCGCATCCATGCATCACAATTGTTTATTTTATTGTTCTTGTCTTATTTCTATCATGTTTTGTGTGCTTTATTGTAGTATCAAGTATTTTATTGGTTTAGCATTAGGCGTACTCGTCGCTTTTAGTTCTTGTTCGTCTTAGTGTAGCTATAGGTGCTAGTCTGATGTTATTTTTTTTCTTTCCTTTTCACTTTATCATTTGGTATGAGCCTTCACAACTGGCTATCATCATGGCATGGTCTGAGTCCCATACATGGTACCAAGCCCTGCCTGAGTTTCAGCGAGAGCGGTTGGCATCTTTTGGCTTCTGGCTGATTCTCAAGTTGAAGCCCTATCAGATTGATCACGGTCTGATCTCGATGATTCTAGAGAGGTGGAGGGAGGAGCAGCAGGCGCTACTTTTTCCGATTGGGATGCTGCTACCGACCTCAGGGGATTAGGTCTGCATTACTAGGCTCTGATTGTAGGGGGAGCCGATCACGGGGCAGATGGCGGGGGACTATCTGGGGGTATGCGAGGAGATTCTTGGTGTTGCATATTGGTCAAGTGGATCCGGACCGGGGATGGTCTGAGTCATGTGGTTCTTTGACACTTTTGCCAGGGGGTTCATTCCTCCGAGACATCACTCAGAGAAGAGGACGGTATTCCAAGTGCGCTATGCAGTGATGGCGCGCCGAGAGCCTGTGGTGGAGTTGAGAGTGATGGCAGATCGAGTGCTCCGGGCCTTTTTGATGCACTTCTTTGGCATAGTACTCTTTTGTTCTTCGACCCGGGGATGCGTCACCGGGTTATTTTTTAGGCTTCTCGTGAACTTGGACCGGGTCCCTACTTATGCTTGGGGTGCGGTGGCGTTGGCGCACATCTATGAGCAGCTCTACCCTCGAGGGAACGGTGTTACGACGATTAGAGTTTTCCTCCCCTTTCTTCAGGTGCATTTCAGTTAATTGTTAGCCTTATGATGTCCTAGTTGTCTAGTCTTTCATCATAGTGACTATTTCGACATTTTGTGTTCCAGTTTTGGGCGTATGATCACTTCACCTTTCTCCGTCGGTGGGTCCTGGCAGAGATCACCTTCACATTCTCGCAGATGCACATGTGGAGGATGGCACTGGAGCGCCATCGTTGGTCTTCGGATCTTCAGACTGTGTGAGGTCTTTTTGATGACATGCACTCGGGGCAGGTATGTGTTGTCCATATTGTCGACGTGCTTTTGTTTTGGGTCTTAGGGTTTTATTGATGAGTTAGACTTATTTGTTTGACTATAGGTGATTTGGAGGCCCTATGAGGCCAAGGAGGATGCCAATGTGCCAGTGATACAAACTGGTCAACCCTTCTTTGACGTGGGCATCTGGATCCACTATTTTGAGAAGGTGGAGTGGATCCACCTATCCCGGGTGACACATTAGCTGGGGCTCCCTTAGGGAGTCCCTTTGGAGATTTACCATAAGGTGGCGAGGAAGATGACTGGTCCCCCTGGCCGAGACTTTGCAGCACGGAGGGTAGCTTAGATGGATGATTTTAGAGCTGGGGGGACCAGGGTGACGGGAGCACGTAATGAAGCAGATGCTCGAGAGTTTGTGAGATGGTTCGGGGTGTTGGGCGGTGGCTAGCTTTTCACATGTTCCTTTCAGGGGAGTGGCACTTTTATTGTTGGCGGTCTTAAGTTGGCCTCGACATTGAGGGAGAGACTGGTCACATTAGAGCAGGACCATTTGACTGCGGGTGTTCGCGGAGCGTTGGACGCCCTGCATAGGGAATTGGAGCAGATGGGGTGCGCTCCTCGTCTTGATGAGGAGATGTTACTCTCCTTGGTTGCCTCAATCTCTCAGGCCAGGGCAACAGAGGACGAGCTGAGGGCTCAGCTGGTGGAGACCCGACGATCTTTGGTGAGTTGGTTTATCTAGCTAGTTGTTTATATTATGTTGGTTTGGTTTCTAGTTGTCCTAATATGGTCGCTCTGTCCCTTTCCCCTTTTGTCAGACTGAGAGAGAGGTTGAGGTTGCCAGTCAAGCGACGATGGTCAAGCTGCTACAGGGTCAGTAGTAGGCTGGCCGGGAGGTAAAGGCCAGCCTACATTCTGAGATCAACCGACTAGTAAGCATTTATATTGATTTTGTTTACTTAATCATTAGCATCGTCTGTATCATTGTCTATAATGCGTCTGTTATGCATCATGTTTGTAGAGGTTAGAGCTATCTAGAGCTGGGGTATCCGCTCTAGCATTTGACCCCTCTTCAACTGCATCATCCAGTTGGGATGATCTGAGGATAGCCCAACTTCGGGCTGAGCAAGAGCACTGGGTGATTTTCTTTTGTTTCTTCCCCTGGATTTGTCTGATTAACGATGTGTTGTATCTCCTCAGTGTCAGCTTACTAAGGACCTCCAGGTGAGGGAGGCGACCGCTGCCTCCTTAAGCCCTGAGAGTCAGGTATAGTGTGCTTCATTTTTATTTTAGTTTAGCCTATGTTATTTCATTTTATTTTGATTTGACCTATTTTGTGTTGATTTGCTTGTTCTTGTGCCGGCTGTGCCTGACTCCGCTCCCGAGGCTCCTCCTCAGGAGTCTACTCTCATTCCTACTCAGGTACATTTTAGTTAGTGCAATTACCATCTATTAGTTTGTTATTCATTATCATTCTTTTAGGCATAATGTTATTTGATGCATTTATTGGTTCATATTGTAGCCGTCCACGTTTGTTGTTCCTCCAACGCCGCTTGCTAACCCGATGACTGCTGCGACTGTTGAGCTCCTCCTTTGGGAGAGGCAGATCTGGCGTGCTTCTCTTCAACTTTTCCTTTCTTTGTGAATATATTAGTTTCTTGACTTGGTGTGGTTGTGCAGGCTCGACAGCTCAAGGAGTTGCGTCTAGAGGTAGTGTGGGCACGTGCCACTCTTGAGGATAGGCGCGAGGTCCTGCCTATTGAGATGCTCGTCGCACAGCGAACTCAGGCAGAGGCGATAGAGGTAGCACGTCGAATGACGTGGGCAGAGATGCAAGTGACCATAGATCGACTGCAGTATCGTCTAGTGAGGAGTGAGCGGGGAGTGCGCGGGATGGTCGGTCACCTAGCCGAGTCAGAGTTGGTGGCCACAGGCTCCTTGGCTGGGCAGCCTCATCGTACGACACGTGAGGGTGTTAGGGATTATGTCTGTGAGGACTCCATTATTCGGGACTTACTTGATAAAGGTCCTTCTCGCTCACGGTCGAGACAGGCTACCAGTCAGGCTAGTGAGAGGGGTTCAGTTGCAGGGCCTTCTCTCTCTCAGGACTGTACACCGACTCCAAGTGCTGGGATCGCACTTTCGGAGGATCAAACTCCTGACATCCGGACCGATGATACTAGGGATAGTGGTGACCGACCATCCCAGAGGCAGCGTAGGGAGTAGGGATGTATGTATTTTTCTGTATTTATTTTTTGTTCATTGTATATACTGGGGGTATGCCCCCGGTGATAGATGTAACAAATGTTTTTGATATATATAGTTCTTTTGGTTCAGATGTACCTGGTCTCGCTTTTTCTTTTTTTGTGTTACCTTTGTACTATACCTCCTACCTTTGGTTCCATCAACTATTATTGGGACTTGGACGATCCTTGAGTTGGCCCAGTAATAGTTGAAAGCTGCTTTGTATCTGCGCACGAAGATTAAGGCTATTAGTAATTTTATTTTCCCCTTTGTTGACTGTCAAGGGAGGTGGCGTCTCAGACCAAGTCTGGTAATAAAAGCGGAGTTGTTGTATCATTTTTTTCTTCTTTTTTTTCTGCTATTTTTCATTACAAAAGAAAGGAAATAATGTAACAGGGAAATCAAAATACTGAAATAAAGATCCTAAAACTCTAAAAAATGCCCCGTGTAAGAGTGTGGTGGAGTAGGCAGTGTGGTGCTTCTATCAGTTCTTCTGAAGCGATGATCTTGATGTTCTGTGTCGAGCAGGGGAGACTTGAGGTGATTCCTTCTTCTAAAACAAAGTTCCCCAGTGTCGAGTTGCAATGGAGCTTTCTTGGATTTTGCGAGCATTTGGGCCTATGAGTGTTTAGTGAGTCGGCCTCGAGGGAGGTTATGTGATACTGTAGTCGAACCAAGGAAGGTCACTTGGTCATGTTGGTCAGGTAGAGGGTTTCTTACCTTTGGCAGTGGTTATCATATCTTGTGGTCTCATCAGGACGGGTGTGCAGTAAGTAGTGGGTGAATGCATCGATCATCATTCTTGAGTTTTTAGTTTTATTTGTTGGGATATCTCGAGAAAGCTCGGTCTCATTGTCCAAAAATAAAAGGAGGTGAAAGGGAAAGGTAAGGCTCAGTGACATGAAGGAATAGTTTCATCTTAATGACATCGAAAGAGGCAGGTAACAGTCTTTTTCTCGGGTGGTATAAGGTGCCATGATCGAGCTCTCCGTCATATTTTGGTACCATCAAAATCTCATATTCTATGGCTAGCAGGGGTTTGTCCTCCTCCTGCCACCTTACGACGATATATAGTAGTGTAAAGACATCCAAGGATGCCCTCGCATTTTGCTTATACTTTCCTAATAAGATTATTAGGAATGTCCTCACAGTTTGCTTATGCTTTCCTGGGCTCATTGACTTGTTCCCCCGTTGTCTTGCTCTCGCTCAAGTATGCTTTTGTTGTCTCTCTATTTTGATCTCTCATTTTCTTTTCTCTCTATTTGAAGCATATTGATATTTTTAAAGAAGCCTGCTAGCGCAAGAATAGTGAGTTTTGATTGAGCCTAACATCTTCATTTTTTATGCTCTAACGTCTCTCTAATGGCGGGGGAAAGGGGTGAGAATTGGGTGTTGCTTATTCTTTAGGAAGGGATTAAGTCTTCTGCTAATCCTTCGATCAAGTGGCCTGAATAAAAGGTGGACAGTGGATTAGAGTATTTCAGAGATATTCTGGGAAATAATGACGTACGACTGGTGAATGAATCGTGATGACTATGAAGGGGGTAACTATAAGTATCTGACTACAGGATATGACGATCACAGTACTAAGGGTAGTACTTTCTTAGGTACATAGCATTCCACGGGTTAGGAAGTTCCTCCCCATCTTGGTTTGCTAGTTTGTATGCATTTCTAAGGTAAGCGGCTATTATAACATAGGGTCCTTCCCAGTTCGGTTATAGTTTTCCTTTGTGGTGAGCATGCTTAGAAGGCATAATTTTCTTCAAGAGTAGCTCACCAATATTAAGGTTCGTTCAAGGACTTTCTTATTGTACACTCTGGCCATCCTCCTTTGCTACACCTAAGCATGATCAGCTGCCTTGAGACGCGCCTCATCAAGTTGTTCTAACTCAGTGAGTAGAGCAACCTTCTTCTTGTCTATTGATAACTCATCATCAATTTGAATTCGTAGTGATGGTACCTGTATTTCGTATGGTAGGACTACCTTCATCCCATAGGTGAGGAGATAAGGGGTTTGGCCAGTGCCCATGCGAATAGAAGTCCTATAGGCCTAGAGTGCCTCGGGTAATCATTCAGGCCAATCAGCTCCATTGCTCCTCTCTACTATTCATTTTAGAATCCGGATCAGCATTTTATTTGTAGCCTCGACTTATCCATTGCCGTGAGGAGAGAACGGTGATGAGTGATGTAGATTGATACCGAATTTCTTGTATAGCTTCTTCGTCTTCTCTGTGATGAATTGTGTTCTGTCGTCGATGACGAACATTGCTGGGTACTCCAAATCTGGTGATAATATTTTGAATGATAAACTTTGCGAGTGTCAAAGCAGTGATTCTGACATATGACTCAGCTTCTGCCCATTTGGTGTAGTACTTGATTGTTGTGAGGATAAATGCGTGCTTGTGAGTGTTCCCAATCGTGTCTGTGAAGGGTCTAATGATATCGAAGGCCCACATTGAGAACGACCATGGTGAGGTTATAGGGTTCAATGCAACTGATGGTGCTTCGATGAGTGCAGCATGTTCTTGGCATTGCTTGCAGCATTGGACATAGAGGTGGCAATCCCTTGTCATCATAGGCCAGTAGTAGCCTTGTCGTATGATCTGATCCGTGAATCTTTGTCTAGGGACATGGGCATCGTAGGCACTAGTGTGGGCTCCTCGGATGATATATTGCCCTTCGACGACCGTGGCGCATCGCAGTAGTATTCCTTTGGTGAAGGCTTGTATAATGTTTCACTTAGGGTACAGAATCTGGTGCATCAATTTCTTATTGTCTTCTGCTCGATCTTTGTGGTATATGGAGGGACGTATTGATGCTTTAAAAAATTCCATATGTCGAAGTACCATGGTTGTTCGTCATTAGTTGGTGATTTCTCGAATATGAAAGTTACGACATTGGCTTCCGTTGTGGCAGGGTCCCCTGTAGTAAGTGCTTTGTTTCGTTCCTTGATCTTTGAGAGGACCAGTAGTTCTCGCTTAACTGTCCATGCTACCTCCTGTGCTGGTACGGTTAGTTTCTCGATGAAGGACTTCGTATTTTGTTCGATCAGTATTTGAATGACTAAGGCTAATGTGGCGAGAGAGTCTGCGAGCTCATTTTCTAATCTAGGGATATGTGTGAAAGAAATTCTCTTGAACTTCTTTATCAGGTATTGATCTCTCTCTAGGTATGCCATCAGTCTTCTTTCTTTGGTCTTCCATTCTCCGACGACTTACGATATCACGAGCTTGGAGTCACCAATAGTCTTCAACTATTTGACGCCCAGTTGTAACGCTGCTCGTAGTTTGGCGATGAATGTTTCATATTCTGTGACGTTGTTGGTAACTAGGAGAATATGAAGGTTTCATATTCTACTAGTAGCATATGCCAACGAGCAATTTTCTCAGATGCAGCGGGCATCTCAAATATGTACTTCAGGGGGTCCATATGTGCTAATACCTATATCTTGTGTGCTCCGAAGTAGTGTCGTATTTTCGTCAAGGCCCACACCAATGCGAGGCATGTCTTCTCCATAGTAGTGTATTTCCACTTGTACTCAACCATCGTTCTGTTGAGATAGTAAATGGCCTTCTCTCTCTTGCCTTCTTCATCATGTTGTCTCAAGATTACTCCCATTGCCTTCTCATTTGCTGAGACATAGAGGATTAGGGGTCTTTCAGGAACTGGCGGTGATAGTATTGGAGGGTTGAGGAGGTACATCTTGATGCTGTGGAAGGCTTGCTGTCATTGGTCATCTCATATGTATTTGGCTTTTCCTTTAAGTTGTCTGTAGAAGGGATCGCATCTATCTGAGTGCTGGGAGATGAATCTCCTTATGAATTGTAATCTTCCTATTAGGCCTTGTAATTCCTTGATGTTGCTGGGAGGCGACATCTCGAGGATGGCTCTGACTTTAACAGGGTAGACCTCGATTCCTCTCTTGGTAACTATGAACCCTAGTAGTTTGCCGGAGGTGACTCTGGACACTCATTTCTTTTGGTTCATTTTTAGCTGATAGTTCTCAGATCTTTGTAGGACCAGCCGTAGTGCTTTGGCAAGTCCTACTCGTGTTTGAAACTTTACTAATATGTCCTCGACGTAAACCTCTGCGCACTTATGCATCATGTCGTGTAAGATAGCCATCATGGCACGTTGATATGTAGCTCTTGCATTCTTGAGGCTGAAAGGCATGATGACATAGCAGTAACTCCCCCATGTCGTGGTAAAAGAAGTCTTCTCTTAATCAGATTCCGCTAATCTAATCTGGCTATATCTAGAAAAGCCGTCCATGGAGGATAGTATCTCATCCCTAGCAGTGTTGTCGACCAGAGTGTCGATGTGTGGGAGTGGGAAGTCATCTTTTGGGCATGCCTAGTTGAGGTTTCGAAAGTCAACGCACACCCATACTCTACCGTCTTTCTTGGCGACAGGTACTATGTTTGTGACCCACTTGAGATAGAGGATGACTAGAATGAATTTGACTTTGTGTAGCTTGTCAACTTCCTCTTTAATTTGCAGTGCTGTCTGTGGGTGCATTCTTTTGAGTTTTTGCTTAACGGGCTTCGCAACGAGTTCTAGGACCAAACAGTGTTCCACTAAGCTCGGGTCTAGACCAAGCATGTCTTCGTAGGGCCATGCGAAAGAGCTAAGGAGATCTTGTAGGACTTGGATGATCTGTTGTCGTTCCTTGGGGTTGAGCATTACGCTGATTAGTAGCTTGTTGGGCTTTTCTTTAGTGCTAAAGTTGACTTCTTCTGTAGATTCCACGACGACTTGAGTTTGCTCGTCGAAGCGTTTGATGATCCACTAGAAGTCTTGTGTCTCCTCAATGACTGGTGCTCCTTCTTCATCACTTGTAAGCTCATAGACTGCAAAATGGCTACACTAGGGGGTTAATTTGCCAGAGGTAACCCTTCATCAGGGTAACGAATGACTGCGACATCCTTAGTGAGGTGTAGGTTGAGGCTATTCATTCTCCTTTCGAATTCGTGAAGTATCTCTTCTGGTATGATTACGAGATTGTCTTTTTGCTGAGATCCTCTGCGCTTTCATGAGGGAGAGGGGTAGTGTCACATCAAGCGGAGTCAAGGTGGGACTCCATGATTGTTGCCCGTGGCCTTAAGGGAAAAGTCCCTTGGTGGGTTGCTAGATGGGTTTGGGATGAAGGGCTCCCTCTTTTTTCTGAAATTTTTTAATTTTTTTTAGGTTTTCTATTTTCAAATTTTTATGGGTTTTAGGATTTTCTATTTTTTTAATTTTTGATAATAAGTATGATACATGATCGATTACCTGAAGAGGAACCAGGAGGGTTGCTTCATCTAGTTGGGGAAGCGGGATGGTTGTTGGAGCCGTTCATGAGATTCTTTGAGTAATGTGGACTCACTCTGAGTTTGACATTTTTTTTTGGAGTCCTCATCTAAGGTGATTCTCTGGATGAGTGATACTAGTGATGGTGCTACTGATGTTTCACTCTCTTCTATCATGTAGACTACCTTGTCATCGAAGAAGCTTCGAAGGTTGTAATCAGCTGAGCTGTCATCCTCTGAGATTGACTGGAGTTGTTCTCCTTGTCGATGTTCGCCTCTCTCGTATGAGCCTGACTGATGATCTTCTAAACTGGTGAGTTCTCTCCCTTAAACTTCATAGTATGCCAGGATGAATATACATGTCCAACAGCGAGACTGATATTGGTGAGAAATGCAGGGAGATCCCCAAGGGCATTCCCATCCCTCTATGTCGGGGTTAGGATTACTATCATACTAATCTTTGTCTGATTGTGCCTGGAGGCCTGGGCTCATCTGTTCTGCTAACTCGAGCGTGGGGAGGTCTATCCAGTAATCTTCATCATCGCTTAGTGGTGGGTGTCATTCTTCTTCAGTGATTTCCAAAATATCTGAAGTTGCGGTGTTTTTAGGAACTGAGAAGTGTCCAGCTCTAATTCCTCCTCGAACTCTATGAGGGCGATGTGAGTATCTTCCGTCGATTCAGGAGGTCTGGGTAATTGTGGAGATCTGGAGGTGTTAGGCTCTGGTTCTCTTTCATGCTCTAGAGCTATGATGTGGAAGTCTTCCTCATCGGTTGAATCCCAGTCTCCTACGTGTGGCTCAGGCACTAGAGGCTCTTCCTCAGCGAATTCTTTAGCGTTAAACAAGGGCCCGATTCCCTCGAGCGGCTAGTCGATGTTATCGTCTTAATTTAGATTCGTCAGATCTGCAAATGCTCTAGCCATCTGTTCAATCTCGATTTCCTATGATTTGGTAAGGGTCACCACTCTTTGCTTTGGCACGTCAGCTTTCTCGGTTAGCCCATAGACAAAGTGGTCGTACAGGGACCATTTAGGTGAGGTAGGTAGTATGTTAGCTTGTTGGCCGTCTGATTGGTACCCTAATCTTATACTCTTACAAACTTTCTTCGGAACGACAGGTCCTATACGACCTTACTTATTCTTATCGAGTCAAGTGTGGGGGACATATCCTAGCTGGTACATGAGGTCCCACCCTTTTTTTGCAGTTGGATTGATGTCGTAGAGCCTGGAGAGGTCTGGGTTGGCTTCTCTTCTTATTACTTTCTGTTGGTTCGTTGGAGGAGGACTAGGAGGGCTGACTTTTGCGACTATCACATTGTTGGAAACTTGCATCCTCTTGTTGTGGCCTGTGTTTAGCACGAAGGCATGTGCGATTGGGATGATGACCGTGTAATCTGTGTCTATCTCCTAGAGAGGTGCGTCGGCATATATTCGGACGATGAAATCTTCATGCGAGAACTTAACGCAGTGGTTGTAGATGGATGCAACAGCCTTCATAGACTCTAGCCATTTTCTGCCTAAGATGAGATTATAAGAACTGAAGGAGTCAGAAACTTGGAAGGTGGCATCCTTCATCACGAGTCCTAGACGGACCTGAAGCTTGATAGTGCCCTTGATGAAGCAACGCGAGCCATCATATGCTATGAGTGTTGAACGCCCGATGTCTTGCTCCGTGTACTCGAGCGTCTTAAGTGTTGTTATAGGACAGATATTGAGCCTTGCTCCGGTATCGACTAGGGCATGGGGTGCTAAGAACCCTCGGATTATAACTATCAAATATGTGGGGTCGAACTCCCTTGGAGCAACTCTTTAGGCATGTCCGCATTTATGAACATGAGTGTTGGAGGTTGCACCATGACTGAGGTGATTTGGTGTAACTCGTCCAGGGTAGTATCCTTATCTACCTGCGTGTGTTCCAGTGTCCTCATTAGTAGCCGATGATGGTCTGGTGATTCCTTGATGATCTCCAATATTGATATCTATGTTGGGATCTTCTGAAGTTATTGCAGGAGATCGTATTCCTGTCCTGCTTTAAGTGCTATCTCTGTGCCTAGCCTATGCTCCTTGTTTAAGGGTGGTTGGAGTGGCTGAGATGCCGGAATTGGTGGAGGAATGATGTGCGACAAGGGAGGTAAGTTAGCCTCCTTCTCTCTCACATTCTTCTCCGGGGGCTATGCACCCATAGGTTCCTTCTCTCAAGGAAACGACAGTGGGGGATAGTTGGTTCCTGATTTGAGAATCAGGCAAGTCGGCTGTTGATTGAGCCAATCCACAATTGGCGCTGATGAGCTCGCCAGAGCGCTTGTCGTAAAAGGGGCAAAGTTTGAAGAAGGAATACATACTAAGGCTACGCCGCTCCACGGTGGAAGGTATTGTGTGTAGTTTTCTTCTTCAAGGAAGGCGGAGATCAATGCCTCGTGCTAGCGAGGATTTGCCTATTTACTCTCTTCTGCCTCTAGCTGATGCTTAATTGTAGACTCTTATCTTTAGCTCGAAGGTTCTTGAGAGAGGCTATCTACCCATGCTATGACTTGGGCTGCGGTTTGGAGAACATGATCTTCATATATAGGTTCTGAGTTGAATGGGAGAAGTGGCGTTGGCTCAGGGTTCAAAGGGGTTGAGGGTTTCAATGAGTGACTATGGAGAAATGGTCTTCGAGCTTTGAAGGACTGGACTCGTACCTGAGTGAAATTTATATAAGGAGGTGGATTCGGAGGTGCAATTTGAGTGATCAAGGTTGAGGGATGCGGCCGAACAAATGGGGGCTTCGTAATTTCTACTGGGTTAGTGAGGACACCAAAAGGTTAGAGGCGGGTAATCAAGGTGGAAGCTCGGAAAGAGGATCGATCAGGAAGGTCTAATATGGTAACGTGGGCTACTCCCCCTTGGATAGGATTTGGAATGGGATTGTTGATAATCCCTAGGTTCTATTGTGGCTGATTGTTGTTGGGGTTAGAATTCTTGAGCGATGCCTAGCCGATCTAGTTTTGATCGTTCATATCATATATCACATCCCGGAGGACCCAACAGTCTTCTAGCTTGTGCCCCGCGTACCTATGGAATGCACAGAACTTGCTGTAGTGTAGATTGGCAGGCAACGGTCGGGGCCGTTCTAGTGGGAATCAGAGAAGGTTATGGGTACTGAGAAGACAAAAAATGTTGGGAATAGTATCAGGCAAGGGAGGGTAGTGGTTTTGTCTTGGCTGGTAGGAGCCCCTAGTTTGTTGGTCAAAATTCTACGACGGAGGCACATTATTATAGTTCTGAGCATTAGCTGACCTATTCTGCACCGTATTCTGGTTTTGATTCTGGTAAGTATTAGGGTATTGATTCCTATTCTGGTACTGTCCTTGATTCTGGTTCTGGCACTAGTTCTGATTCGGATACCTCTGTTGATTTTGACCGTGGTTTTGGCTTAGGTATCATTGCTGGCCTTGATTCTGTTCAAGATTCCTTGGTTGAAAGTTTCCATTGCCAGAACTCTATCCTTAGTTGGTGATAGTGTTGACCTATTCGGTTCCTGATGCTTTCTTATGATTCTTCGATTTTGATTCGTCGGAAGAGTCTGCTCTGATTACAATGGATAAAGCAAGGTTTCCGCCCTTAAGGTGTCATGTCATCAGCGAGGCCCAAGAGTGAAGTGCAGTGAAGTTGGGGCAGTCGCTTATTACAAGCGCACTCCTCAATGATTCTCTGGTGTTGTCAATGATAATATCAATCGAATCCTTTTCCTTCATCAAGGTACATGTCCTGGCAGCGAGTTTCCTCCATCTTCTGATAAAATCGGTGACCTATATTTGTCGGGTTCTTGAATAGCAACCATAAGATCACTGAGGTTGACCATTTCATGTATCAGATGTTTCTATTGGTCAAGGAATTGACCGACTAGATCATCGAACATATCTATCTTATGTAGTGATAGCTCGGCAAACCAGTCAAGAGCTTCTCCCTCTAATGATCGCTGGAAATAATGGATAAGGAGCCCTTGATTATCACGTATTGGCTGACAATCATTGTAAAAGAGGGCCAGATGGTGATTCGAATTTCTTGTGCCATTATATTTGTTGAACTTCAGTGGCTTGAATCCTACTGGTAAGTTGAATTTGAGATCTCAATAGAACTTGTCGAATTCGAATGAGTGGCCAGGTCTCTCTCTTGGCCATGTATTCGGCGAGCATCTTAGGGAGATCCTCGACCCTTATGGTGGCGTCTTTTTGCATAATCTGGGGATGAGTCCTGTCTTGACGATCGTCATTGAAGAGAGTGCTGGTGGCCCGTCTTAGAGGTGACGCATGAACTGATATTGTGCTTGGCGTAGGCGGCTGCTTCTCCTTCTCTCATCGCTCTCGTTCCTCTAACTCTCATCGTTCTTAAACTGTTTCATATGCAACGTCCAGGCCGTGAAGTAGTTCTTCGGCGTCGTCACCCCCTTCTTGTAATCTCCAGACACTGAGCTCTACGAGTTGTCAAGCAGTGAAGTTCTGTCCAATACTGCTTTCTTTCCCGCTGTGGTTGTTGCTAATGTTCGAGGGAGTAAAAGGGTTTTCTTGGTCACTATCCATGTTAATCTCCAGTTGTTGTTAGTCTGAATCGTATGATGGTGCTTCCTCATATACGGGATTATTGTGATATCCCCACAACGGTGGATCACCAAGTCATATCCTTCGTATTCCGGGCATCTCGAGTCTTCGATGGATATTCAAGTACTCTCGGGGAATTGGGTGGAGAAGAAAAAGAAGAGAATAAATGCAATAAAAAAATTAACTACCTAAACGAAGGCGACTTTAGCAATAAGATGTCCCATTGCGATCACCAGTTTGTTGGTACGTGCTTCTTTTGGGTTCCTTTCGGTCATCAGAAAGAGTGGCCCAATTCGATCCCTAGTGGACTCTGGCAAAAGAGGTTGAGTAATGGATTAAGAAATAATAAGTATTGAAATTAAAGAGGCAAATTCAGAGCAAAAATACCTGGTTCATTACGATCGCCAGTTGCAAATGTTTAGCGACGCTGCAACACATCACTGATCACGCTTTGGAGGAGGTGTGGGTTCCTTCTTTTCTGAATCATCGGCCTGCCAACATCAGTAGCACTGGGTTGCCTGGGAGTTTAGATAGCCTAGCTTTCCTATCACTGCTCTAATTCTAATTAATTTAGGTTTCCTAATTCTACTACAAGTCGGACTGATCTAGTTTCCTAATCCTATCAGGAGTTTGAATAATCCAAATATTCTAATTCTACTAAAAACTCTAATTAACTTAAATGTCCTACTTCTATTAGGAGTCTAACTCTTTTAGATATCCTACTTGTACTAGGAGTCTAATTAATGCAAATATACTAAACTTTAATTAATAAAAAAAAAGGGGGGGGGGGGGTTTGTCATGCTATGCTAAGGAGGATTGGCCCTGTTCCCGGGTACCCTCCGTAAGCTCCCTCGGGCAAATCAGGTGGCTAATATTGGAAAACCGAATTTAAATTAGAAAGTATGGATTTATGGATTAAGAGTCAAGGATTTTGAGACTTATAGTTAAAACTAAAGATTAATTTTTAGAATCAAAATTCAAAATTATCAACTATGATTTAGAATTGGGATTCGAAATGTAAAATTATAAGGAATTAAAAACTAAAAGCCTAAAATCTAAGAATTAAAATTAAGAACTAAAATTAAAGTTTAGACTGTGAGACTACAGACTAAAACTTTCAGAACTAGAATGCAAAATTATTAACTATAATTTGGAATTGGAATTCGAGACCTAAAATTATTAGAGATTAAAAACTAAAGACTGAAATCTAAGAATTAAAATTGAGAACTAAAATTAGGCCTTGAAATTATGGACGAGTTCCAGAAAGCCGAGAACAAGTACCAGAGATTAAAACTAGGATTAAAAATCAAGATAAAAAAAGGGACTACGGTCTAGAACTAAGAAATAAATAACAAAATTAAGGACTGGTTCTAGAAACTAAGAACTAGAACCAAAGACTGAAAATTAGAACTACGAGTAAAAAAAAGAAAAAAGGGGGAATTACAGTCTTGGACTAGAAATCAAAACTAATAATTAAAAAACTAGGATCTAAAACTAGGAATTAGAGACTAAAATCTAGAACTAGAAATTAGACACTAAGAACAAAAACTAGAAATCATGAACTAAAAACTAAAGAGAGATTACTTAGGCGCCAGAGGGGAAATCTCGAAATCCTAAGCTTGGAGGCGAAGAACTCGAAAATTTCACTATTGAATGTCTTGTGTTGTATTTTTGGGATGAGGTAAAGGGGTCTATTTATAAGTATTTTGGTAATTACGCGCCCTGTGGGGTGTGCTTAATTAGCCAGTGGAATCCAATTACGCGTCCTGTCTGGTGCCCTTAATCGGATTACGCACCCTATCCTAGACGCTTAATCACTTTGAGTAGGTGACCGACTCTGTGAGTGACTAGCTGACTGGCTCAGCCAGGGTACCCCAGTTCGAGTCTAATTAGACTAATTGTGCGCCCTGCTTAGTGGCCACAAGCCGATTAAGCGCACTGTACATAGCGCTTAATCATAGAGTTTGGGCGGTCATAGGACTTAGAGACTATGTCCGAAATGGACCAATTACGTGCTGGTGAAGACGCACATAATCCGATTGCGCGGGCTGGGTAGAGCGCGCAATGAAGTCTCGAGGCAGTCTAAGGGAGGGGGAGTTTGGTCTAAAGGGGGCTAGCGCGCGTAATTCGAGATTTTCTCGAGTCCGAGTCAGGTTCAGAGCACAAGGCAATTGTTTTAGCTTGTGTTCTGACCATATATTATTCTTTTAGTATATGGTCCCCGTATTAGGGTTATGGGATATGAGCCATAGAGCTATTGTTTTAGCCTGTGTTCAATCATATACTATTGTTTCAGTATATGGTCCCCACATTAGAGTTTAAAAGCTTTCAGAGAAGGTAAGTCCTATCTGAAAGTCATGGGCAAACTCAAAGGTTGATCGAATAGATTTGTATACTCCGAGAGGGAAAAATGGGGGTGTCTACAAAGGGCTGCATAAATGTGCCATGTGTCCCAAGCTTACTTCCCTAAGCCTTCTCTCTCCTCTTCCCAACACTCTCTCTCCCAATGCTCCCATGCGCATTTCATTGTGGGCCCCTCTTGGTTCACTCTCCACACCACACACTATGGTCTTGTATTGTATTTTATGGTTCTCAAGGCCCCTAGAATTTGTGAATTTCAAGAGTCAAAGTTATCCTGTGGAGCATGTGCTTGGTTGCATCTAACACCCTAGATTTCTCCAAGGAAATTGTGTAGTGTAAGATGGGTGAACTTTTTGTCCAGTGAATGAAGGGCTAGGATTTGCTAGAGATTTGAAAATTCCTAATTTCTAATTACCAAAATTAGATAATTTAAATACAAATGCCTTGGGCTTATTTAAATATTATAAGAGAGCCATTATTCAAAGCAAGGCACAAACACCTAATGCAAATGTTAGTGCATCTAATGCTTTGAATTTTATGTGTCAATGTTTGACACACCCATTCAAGTAAATGGGGTGCTCTGTTGGTGCCACTAGACATAGGCAATATCCCATTAATATAAGGTAGGTGCCCCACAATTTTGATGAACCTGGCCTCAGGTAGTCTCCTGGCACAGTCAGATCTCAGTCAACAGTTTGACCAACACAGAAATTGAGGGACATGTGTTACAATATTTGTGAGATTTCTGCAAAACTCTATGAAAGAATTGTTTCCAATAAATTTAACACCATGAGAAAAGGTTCTCTAAATTAAGCAACCTTTCAACATAGGGAAATAATCAATGTGGAACAGAAAATGAAAGAATGTGGTCCATTCCTTTGTTTTCTGGAAGAAATTCAAGATAGCTAAAGCTTCTCATCTACCTTGCCAAAATGGTGTTGTGTGAGAAGCAACATGGGACAACTTCTCAACATAACACCATTTTCAGCTAAATGCGATCCGGTCTTCAGGTGAAATGTGCTTTTCATCCTACATTTTTCCCTTGAAAAGTGCTTTTTTGAGAAGGGTTCCCATACAGGGCCTAACCATAAATGGGTTCCTTTGAATCCATATTTCTGAAGTAGATTTCTCCAACACTCTATAAGGATCAGTTTTCATGCCAATCTTTTGCATGGAAGATCTTTAGATCAAGACCCTTAAATCAAACCATTAAGATGATATTTTCACATGGCACAGATCCCCAAAATGCGAATTCTTTTTATTAAGTGGTTTTAAGGGGTGTGCGTGAATTAAAAATAGGTGTGCGCATAGCAAGACCTAAATTATATAGAAAAACCTATTCTATGGAATTACACAAATATTTATTCATACTAGTCTTATTCTAATTGCTTTCTCTTTAAAAAATTGGTGACTACACCGTATATATGGCAACATTAAAGATATTGGCACATGCAGAATCTCAAGGGCAAAGCCTCAGACAGATTGCTTCAACTACAAATTGAGGCATATATTATTCTCCTCATTCATTTTCACAAGAATTGTGTTATTTGCACCCATTTTTATGTTAAAAACATGCATTTCCACCATGAAAAAACATGTTGACTGCTTTGATTTTGACGATGGAGATTATTTTCCATCCCATTGTTCAATATAAATGATATTGAGATCATGGCACACATATCTGACGATCAAATCTTGAATCCACATGACACACATCCCCAAAAGTGATCGTGATCACCATGAGAAAGGGTTCTATAAATTAAGCATCCTATCAACATAGGAAAATAGTCAATGTAGAGCAGTAAATGAAAGAATGTGGCCCATTGCTTTGTTTTCTAGAGGAAATTTAAGGTAACTGGAGCTTCTCATCTACCTTGCCAAATGGTTTTGTGAGAGAAGCAGCATAGGGCAGCTTCTCACCACAATACCATTTCAGCTAAATGTGGGTGAAATGTGCTTTTCATCCAACATTTTTCCCTTGAAAATTGCTTTTTTGAAAAGGGTTGCAAACCGGCCTAATCTGAAATTGGTTTCATTGAATCCATAAATTCTGAAGTAGATTTCTCTGAAACTCTATCAAGATAATTTTTCATGCCATTCTTTTGCATGAAAAATCTTTAGATCATGACCTTTAAATCAGATGATTAAGATGTTGTTTTCACATGACACAGATCCCCAAAATCTGAATTCTTTTTATTAATTGGTTTTAAATGGTGCACGTGAAGAATAAATAGGTGTGCGCGTTGCAGGACCCAAATTATCTAGAAAAACCTATTCTATAGAATTACACAAATATTTATTCATACAGGCAATATTGTAGTTGTTTTCTCTTTAAATTATTTGAGACTACACCTTTGTAGACACCCAAATTTGGCCCAAGGTGCCATCAACTCGTACTTCGAGAAAGGCGTACAGCTTTTGAAAGCATTTTCCAAACCCTTAGGAATCAACCTGAACCCTAAAAGACCCTTCTCGGAATCTTAGAAACCATCCCGAACCCTTAGAAACCGTCCCTGAACCCACTAGACCATACAAAGCCCAGCCCAGGCCCACAACTCAGCCCTTTCATTTTTATCAAAACTTTGGGCTATGTGTACATACTATGTACGCGTAGGCAATTTTTAGCAGAATTTGGCTATGCATACATACTATGTACGCATAGCCATAGTTTTTGGCTTCTTCCCAGAATTGAGCCCCAGAGCGGACTTTGAACTTCCCTCTTTTGTGAAAAACACTGTTCTTAAGATATGCATACATATTATGTAAGCATAGCTTAAATTCTTATTTTTGTGAAAAATGGTGGATTTTAAAGTTGGGGTTTGACTTGTGAACCACCCCAGCCAGCGAGAAGTGTTTCTTTAGGACAATTATACCCCTCCCAATTGTCAATTTCATTCTTTTGCCATCCAACCCATCACCCTATCATCTACCATTGAATCCAATTCATACCTCTCAAAGCTTTCAAAATCCTCAAAAACCTTAGATTTGGCATTACCTAATTGCTAATCCAATTAGAACTTAAGCCATCCCCTAACCCTCCCTTTCTCTATAAATAGAGAGCCAACCCCCCCTTTGTTTAAGGACTTGAAAAAATTCTAAAAAAGAAAACTCTAGAGAATTGATCTACCATCTTCTCCATTCCTAACCATTCAAGTTCAAACCTCTAGCTCACATTATCCTCATACCCTAACATAACCATTTCCATCCTTTCGGAACTTTGAAGCCTTAGCCTAGCTCATCACCATACCATCTGTAGACACCCAAATTTGGCCCAAGGCTCGATTGACCCGTACTTCGAGAGCTACGCACTCCCGAGCTTTCAAAAGCACCTCCTGAACCCTTAAAACTTAACCCAAACCCTTAGGAACCCTTCCCAGACCCTTAGGAATCAACTGTAACCCTTAGAACCCTTCCCGGACCAGTTTCAAACCAACCAAAGCAGTGGACGGAAAGAGGAATGCAAAAATTTATATAAACATATGCTGAGGCTGAGGCCTATACCATTCAAAGGTAGAGGTTCCCAGCTTTCCAATGAGCCAAGAATCGCTTGATTTCAGGTTATACATCGAACGTTATGGAGATTTGAAGAAGGCGCAGAAATGCAAGATTTTGCTCAAGCGTACATTAGATGTATCCATGAGCAATTTTTTATAGAAATTGGCTATGCGTACTATAGATGTACGCATAGCCAAATTTTGTTTTTAGCTTCATATTGAGCTTTGGAATGGACTCTGAACTTCTCAAGGGGAACTGCTCCTAAGCTATGTGTACATCCAATGTACGCATAGCTTAAAATTTGCTTTTTTCCTTCAAAAATGGCCGATTTTCGACTTTGGGGTTTGACTTGTGGACCACCCCAAAGATTGGGGTGTGTTTCTTTAGGAGCCTAGTACCCCTACTAGCCCTCTTTATCACCCTTTTTTCATTTAAATCCCTACCCTATCATCTACCATTAAAACTCAATTCACACCTTTCTAAGCCTTAGAAAAACCCAAAAATATTAGATATCCTATTACCTAATTTCTAAACCTATTACCACTTAAACCTCTCATTAATCCTCCCTTTCTCTATAAATAGAGAGCCACCACCCCCCCCCCCCCCCCCCCCCTTCCCGTTTTGCTAATCACTTTAGAAATCCAAGAGAAAAAACTCTAGCAAATTAACTCCTCACTTCCATCATTCCTAACCTCTCAAGCTAAACCTTTAGCTCTCGCCCGCCTTACACTATTACATCCACCATCATCAATCAACCATAACTTTAGCAAGAACAAAGCCTTAGCTTATCTCCCATTCCATCATTTCCAACCATCATCTTCCCAAGCCTTAGATAATCAGATATTTTCCCTGACCCTTTGTGTTATCGAAAGTTCATCGGAAATAACATCAACGCGAAGGACCACGACGGTGTTACAAAGGCCCAAGAGCTCCGACTCTCCCCTCTATTCCTCTACCTTCTTTTGATTTTCCTCTTTACTAGAATTTGAGCCATTATGTCACCGAAATTTCGGTCATTGTGGGGGCCTCAAATAGGATCGAAGTGCCTTCGGGCAAGGGGAAGTGCCGCTCACTTTTTCTCTTTATTCGCTATTTTATTTTCATTTGGCCATAGTAGAGACTGCTTACGAGCGGGTCAATCGGGTGCCTAACACCTTCCCGATTGATAATCGAAGTCCTGGCTTAGAGGCTTTGACATAGACCGGATTGGAGTCATATTTTTGCACTTCAGTGCTTGTAATATTGATTTTTGGGTATCCCGAGACAACAAAAGTTTTGGGTAGCGACTCCATTTTTTAGTGCATCGTCGCTACGGATCAATGAGATCCATGGTAGCACAGATGGTGACTCTACTGGGGGGATATTTTTTCAACTTCTACTTGAAGTTGGCCCCCTTTGCATGTGTTTTTGTTGATTTTTTATTTTTGCTCATTACTTACCCTACGATTCCGCATTTTTTCTACTTACCCCTAAAATTCTGTCTTTACTCACCTTAGCCATTTGGCGGGCCTACTTGAGCATTTACAATTTCATCTTTAGTCACCTTAGTCATTTGTTAGGTTACTTGATAATTTAGCTTTATTTTTCATCATTTTACCACCTTAGCCGCTTTGCAGGTTACTTGATAGCTTAGCTTCATTTTTTGTCGTTTTACCACCTTAGCCGTTTTGGCGGGTTACTTGATAGTTTAGATTCATATCCTATCAGTGGACGCCGGCTTGTAGAGGCGGCACGGGACTCTCACCACCTACTTTTAGACTTAAAGAAAACTTCCCTTAAAATTTAAATTTAAAATTGAATCAAGAGGGCAAATTGTTCTCGTAGATAGATTTTACAAAAGGGGAGATTTTTTAAGTAGCAATATACCCATCCCGATTCCAAGTAGAGCGGCAGCCCTAGTTGTGATGATCTCGAAAAGAACCACCCCATCTAATATTTGAGAAGGCGCTTGAGCTAGATGTATATCGACCGAACTTTACAAAGTCGTAACACCTTGGGGACCGCATTAGTCACATCGAAACAAGGTTGTATCCCTTAGGTATCGAGTAGAGGGACCCGATAAGGAAAGAAAAATTGGTCCCAAAGCATCGCTTCCAAAAACCCAAAATCAACCCAACTCAAATATGCAATCTAGAGGAAAGTATATATATTAAGTTGTGCGTACATCCATTGTACGCATAGGTAAAATTTCCAATACTTTGCTCATGCATACATCCATTGTATGTACTGCTTAAATGTTGGAAGATTTGCTCATGCGTACATCCATTGTACGCATAGCTTAAAAAACCTAGAAATTTACTCATGCGTACATCCTTTGTATGTATAGCCTAGTTTCTGTTTTCCAGATTTTGGGTGCTTTCATCACTGTCCCCCGACCCCCTCACTTAGTGGTTTTAAGACCCATGATAAATCCCACACCTTTGACACCCAAAACGGCCTCGCCGGTCAAGAGAGGTCACCTTCTTATTGATTCTTCCGAGGGATTTAGTTGTTGCATGGATTTCCGTGCCTTTACATAAATCAACGGTTTCCCTTTGATTCTTCAAAAGTGCATTAGGATCCCGCCGTGGGAGGCATTAGGGGTATAAAAGCCACCCGAAAAGGGAGTTCTAAAGGCCCCAAGAAGCACCACTGAAATCAAAGGAAAAGAAGTTCAAAAAAATTCATTTCAAATAATTTCAAACTCATAAATATATGTATATATATATGCAAAAAAAAAAATGAAAAAGAGAACTCGTGGTGTCGTAACCACGCCCGCCTCACCCGCCATCATCCCGAAGGGGTAGGAGAAAGAAAGTTTTTAGGCCATACCCAAGAAATCCATACCCTACCCGCCTCCAAACCATGTCTTGGGGGGTTGATCCAACCGTCTTTGATTTGGATTCATCTCCACCACATTCCCCATCGCATACAAACATGGAGGAGATACCAATCTCCGACCCCTCCATCCAATCCTGATTCAATGTTATAGGTCCATTTGGCATCCCCATTTTTCCCTCCACATCCTCTCCAAATACACCCCAATCTCCCTCCACATCAACCCAACATATACCCAATTTCTCCCTTACATCAACTCAAGTCATGCCCAATTTTCCACATACCTCCAATCAAAATACACCCCATTTTCCATTAACTTTCACCCAAAATCTATCCCATTTTCCCTTCACATTCACCCAAAGTCTACCTCATTTTCCTTCCATATCCATCCAAAATCCAATCCAACTCTCGACATTCACCCACCAAACACCCAATTTTCCCCCATCCACCCAACATACACCAAATTTTCCCCATCAACCCAACACATACCCCATTTTCTCTCCACATCTAATCTAATGCCTAATTTTCTCCTCACATCTACCCATCCCCCATTAAATGAACCCTCCACATTTACCTGTTGGTACGTGCTTTTTCTATGTTCCTTTCGGTCCCCGGAAGAAGTGGCCCAATTCGGTCCTGTGGACTTTGGCTAGGGTGGTGGATGATCAATTAAGAAATATTAAATACTAAAAATAAAGACATAAATTCTAATAAAAAAATACATGGTTCGATGTGATCACCAGTGACTTGATTTTTTTTATGTATATATAATTAATTTAAAGTAAAGTCTTAACCTACTGCAAGCGCACAATGGAAATCATAAACCAAGCATAGGATCCTTCCCATGAGAAGTTTGTTTATCTCTTAATTAAATTCTTATCTTAAAAACTTCTATTTATCCTTAAGATCTAATCTACTGGAGAAATATGAATAAAAGAATTTTCTATAAAATAAATTGTATAAAAATAAATCCTAATCATCTTTCTTCAGATTGAGGTCGACAATCCCATTCTTCAGCTATCGGATATTTATAAAATTAAATAGTATCGTTACACTATATTTCTAGTTTCCTAGCATTGGGCGTCAATCAATACTAAAATCCTATCAATACAAATTTAATCTAATCAACAACTTCCTAAAATCTAGGCGTCAATGAAACTTTAGAAAATTAAAGATGGAAAAGTAAATCGTTACACTACTCTGCAAATTCAAACCTGAGTCGTCAATTCAAATCAAAGCTTGGAGATATTTACAAAGATGTAAATTGCATAAATTAAAATCTAATCATGAAAACAAAGAAAAAATATATCCTTCGCCCCTCAGCCGCAGTCTTCAATTGCTTCAGAGAAACTATAGATATCTATACTACTCTTTAGCACTCAATTGCAGGCGTCAATTGCTCTTGAGAAACCTCTGATATCTAAGCTACTCTAGTAATATATACTACTTTGATCGAAAGAAAA
Source organism: Chloranthus sessilifolius (assembly GCA_021018995.1). Lineage (NCBI taxonomy): Eukaryota > Viridiplantae > Streptophyta > Magnoliopsida > Chloranthales > Chloranthaceae > Chloranthus > Chloranthus sessilifolius. The sequence goes on from CM037598.1 coordinate 54,264,807, forward strand.
TCAAACCTCAGGCGTCAATTGATGCTGAAGTTCTTTGATACTTTATTCCTACACCAGGCTCTCTTATTTATAGATCATAAAAAGTCGGTTTACAGAGTTCTAATTCTAATAAAAGAAGTAAAAACTATCCTAATATAACTCTTCTAATTTTATCTTTCCTTCTTTCTTTAGTTTGATGCGCTTCTGAAACGTTCGTTATTCTTCAGTAGTGGAGTCCTTCTAGAGATCTTCTTCATCAATCTTCTCAGATCTGTGGTTAGTCAAACTTCTACTTATAGAATTCTTCTAATTCTATTCATGGTCATCACAGTTCTCACGTGATTAGCAGCAGTAGTAGTTCTGAGAAGTATCTGTTTGTAGAGAATCGTAAATAACAATCATTCTCTTTATATGTAGCTTTCTCTAGAAAATCGTAAATCACGATTTTCTATCTTCTCATAGTGTTTACTTTCAGGACGATTCTTTAGTATGATTTTTCACTTCTCTTACATCGCTTTAGTCTCTTGAACATGTATTCTCTGGACAGTCGTTCATCACGATTTCCTATTTTGTGTTTTAGTTAGTGTCACACTCAATCATCTTTTGCAATATTTTGTTTCTCTTTCAGCGGCGAATCGTCTTTTCAACTACTATTTGAGTTCATTTTTACAAAGATTATCATTAAGGCTCTCTTTTACTGTTTATCTTAAATATCTGCACATCAGTATCTCATTAGTAGCAAACTAAGTCCTAGCATTACTAAGTTAAGGGCGATAAAATGGTATATTCTGTAAATGATCACACCTCCAAACTTAAGTTTTGCTAGTCCCTAGCAAACAATGAAAAATGAAATACCTATACTTAAAATTTAAATGCCACTTTCGTAGGGAGCACGAATGTATTTAGCAGATACAACTAGCCTTACATCCCTAGGTGATCCCTAGTGGAGGAGTTGTAGTCTCCTGAAGGTTTTCAGAAAAAGTTACCTATAAACTTCAAATAATTTTATTTTTTTTTCAAAATTTTATTTATATACTAAAATTGAAAATATAAAGATTAGTTATTCATTACATGTTCATTATTTTAAAAAATTTCAAATCTTTTATCCTTAACTTTCCATCATCATAATTATCCTTTATCAGAACCCAACAATTTCAATTCAGTATCGCATGGAGTGTGTCCATATTAGTGAAATGTTTATTCATCATAGATTTTTCTAAACTGTAATTTTTAGAAAATATTTTCATTCAAACTCTCACTGTTTGGCATACTCTAAAAAATAACCAAAATTATGGGTTCTCACAATATTATATCTGCATGAATTTCATAGGACAATTGATTAATAAATCTCATAGAATGGATACTCAATTCTGTTCATATAACTTCTTCATTTATTCATAGTATCTAATTTATATATCTCTACTAGATTCATATTCTTACAAATCATAAATCACAAAGGTCTTTTCTTCGGCTTGTAATGGGGCTTTGGGTAAAAAGGTTTCAAAGAAAAAAAAAGTAAAAAAGATTCAAACTTTATTTCTAAGAATTTAGCTCTTCCTTCTCTTCTTCTATTTTTTAGCTTCAGTAAGTATCCTTATTTTGGATAACTTCTTCCCATTTCTTTTCTATTGTAAATCCCAGTTTTTTTTTTTTACTCTCCCTTTTTTTCTCACTTTGGAAGCTTCTATGCTGCCTTTCTACAATTTCTTCTTTTTCTTTTGAATTTATCTAGAAAATAGTCTCCTTTTTACGGGTTTCTCTCTTTTTCCTATATATATATATATATATATTTTTAAGTATTTCTTCTCAGATGTACCCCCTATCAGCAGATCCTTTATCTCTTATTTGCATACTCCTTTCCCTCCCTCTTTTTCCTTTTTCTTACATTCTAAACTCTAAAAAAATTATAAGGTTTAAGGGTAGAAAGCTTTGGGCAATACATATGGTTAAAGGTTTATAAGATTTCATGGTACAAAGAAATTTCGGTTTAGGTTTCTAATATGGATTCAAAAGGTAAAATGTTATGGGATTTTGGCTTTTTGGATTTGATTTAAATAAAAGATGGCCTTTGGTCGTTTTCACGATTTACTAATATTGATGCCTTATTGCTTTAATATATTTACTAGACAGTTCTAAACAAACAAATAATCATATTTTCATAATATTTTAATTCTAATTTCAGCAATATGAGATTTTATTTTGATAGTAATAGTAGTGAAGTTCAAGGAATTTTATAGCATGAATAAAAAGAGTCTCTCTTAGAAGAAAAGAGGAAATAAGCTCTATAGCTCATTGGTTATATAATTTTGAAACTATGATCTAAAATATTTTACAGTTCAGATCAATCATATAGTTTCAAACATTCATTCTAGAGATACTTTACTTTGAATTGCAATTATTTTTATTTTAATATTTTGAACTACTACTATGATGGATTGATAGGAATTTTGGATTTTCATATTTTTCATCATCAATCACATATAATGATTAACTATCTAAAAAAAAATTTTAATTTAATGAAAACTTAAAATTTTTAGAAAACTAAAGAAACTTTAAAGAAAACTAAAAAGAAACCTAAACTATTATATCTTATATCCCCCCAAACTAAAATAGGACAATGTCCTCATTGTGCAAAACAGGGAACATACAAGTTTGTATTTACCTTATTTGGTGCTAGGTTAGTTACCAGGTTTATATTCTGCAAAAATATTCAACATTCTTCCCCCAAACTTGGGAGAAAATACTTCCGGCGTGTAAAATAAAACTAAAAGTTAGATGTTAGTAAAGTTGTTAGTAAATTAGTTCAAAAGAAACAATTACTATAAAAACTAAATATTTACAAAAAAAAAAATTCCAAATTTTTTATCAAAATCGTTCTACCTGTGAGGCTTTAATGATCTAAAATTATCTCTGTCAGTCACTTGAGGATGATGAGTATATCCCAAGTGATTTTCTTTCTTAAACTGGCGCTGGTAAGGCCAATAGTGGAGACGGACTGCTTGACAATTCTTTCTTAGAACCTGACATTAAGGTCGTGGAACAATCAAAACTTTCCTCTGCTTCTAATTTTTCCATTGATTTTCTCAGGTCGACTTCTTTTTCTGTAGCTGCTCTTTGGTGGTGGCAGATGAGGGCATACTTTGCTTCATTTTCCTACCTCAATTTATCAAAAACAACCTTCTCTTTTGTTACTGTTGTCCAGAAGTTCTTTATAATAGACTCAATCTTTTCTTTCAGTTTAGCACAAATACTCACCAGGGAATCATTTTCCTCCTGTAGTTTAATTGATTTCCCTTGAATCTTTGTTAGTTCTTGCATCTTTTCTTTCAGCAAGTTGTTTAGAGTCTGTTCATATTCTTTTTGGGCTTTGTCTCTAGCCGTTTCTCTGAAGTCTGGATCAACTATGAATTCCCCATACTGCTCAGTCAGTTCTGTGATTTATTTTAGTAAGCTTTTCTTTCAACCTCCCATGCTTGTTGATTCTCTAGTAGCATGTTATTCTACTGCTGTAGTTGAGCCACTTATTCTTGAAGTGTATTGGTGGCTTCCTGATCTTTCCTGGTTGTTTTTGCAGTCCAGTGTGCATGGTGATCATTTACAACTTTTCATTTAAAATTATTTACTATCTCTTCCCATTCTCTGGCATTGGGAACTACCTCTCAGACTCTACTTCATAACAGATGCAATTCATCCATCATCCTTTTCACAGCTTCTGGGGAGTTGGGCATTTGCACTCTGCCACTGCTCTACTTCTCTTAATCGTCTTTCCCAATCTTGTGGCTGGACAGTAAAAGTTGGCACTGTTGTTGTAGTGACTGGAGGAGATATTTCTTGCATTATTAATTCAACAAAACCCATTCTTGGGGTCTCAATTATGGGTCCTCCCACTGCAGTGTCAAATATTGGTATCTGCTTTGTACCCTCTGGAACTACGTGTTGAATTAAAGACTCTGCCTATTCCGAATTATGGCTAGAAGTAGCCATTTCAATAAGTTGCTCCTTTCGCTGAGGGGTTATTTTGTCAACAATTTCCATGTTGAGATTTTTGGCTGATTCCGGTGCTGCACTATTTTGAATCTCAGGCTCTGTTTCAGTAATATTAGGCAGTGTAGTTGCCTCTATTAACGGGGGCAAAACAGGCCCTATTGGTGAATCCAATGTGAGATCATATAGACTAATTGTATCCTTAACTGATGTTCTTTCTTCTAGCACTCTCTCTAATGCTGGGGAATTTCTTGGTGCCTTCTCAATGGGTGGAGTTGAAATATTCACTCCTATTACCTCTGCTTCTGTGGTCTCAAGTGTTGTTGTTTGCTCTATTGCAGTTGCTAAATGTTCCTTAGAAATTAATGGGGCAAGTGAAATAGAGGAGGTATCTTTGGTGCGAGTGGTAAGTGGTATTTTCTTTCTATTATTAGCACCTAAAGTTCTCCTGTATGCGGGGATAGTTAAGCCTTCTTCTAGTCTTGGTAAGGCTTTTTCTTTGGTGTTTATACTATACCCCACATTCAACAACAAATTTGTTATAAGACCTCCAAATGGCTGGGTCAACTTCCTTGTTTGGTATTTTTCTTGGCCCATCTTCTCCCTCATAGTCATGATGACTTCCAGAAGATAAGAGGGTACATTGAACCAATAGCGATTTGCTATAAGGTACAATGCTTTGGCAAAGAGTGTTCTTCGCTGAGTTCCATGCCCCGTGGGCTGGATGATCTTATGTATTAGTACATCAAAGAAATGGAGTGATAAATTTCTAGCTTCCAAATCCTTTCGAAGGAAAAAAGACTTATCCTTATGGGGCTTCCCTAACATTTCTGTTGCCATGTCAGTAAAGCTGGGTAGGGTCTCGGATGGCATCCTTAAGAGATTTGGTTATGGGTTATCATGCGTTAATTGTGGTAACTCTAAAGGAGCATGCATCACCCGGGCAACCATTTCCTTAGTGATTTCGATTGGGAATCCATCAATGCTAGTGGAGATAATTAAGGATGACCCTTGGCTATTTTTGGTTATATTTTTATAAAATAGCCATAGCAATCTGGGATAGACCAGTGTGACTCCTGATTCTAAGAAATAGGTTAGCCTGGCATCCTTGAAATATTTTATTACCTCTCCTCCCATTTCTAATTGTTCCAAGGCTTCAACATTCACTGCAACCTCGGCTCCCACAGTATGTTGTTTTATTGAAATAGGAAGTTTCTTCGATGGTTTATCAGAGGGTGCTGTCATGTTGCCTTTATCTACTTTGGGTCCTCTTTTTTGGGACAGACACAGGATCTTTCTTGGTTGTGTCTGTGGGTCCTTCTCTGATAACTAACCCTAGATATTTTATTTTCTTCTTAGAAGGGGCTAGTACTTTTGATTTAACTTTAATGGCAGCAGCCCGATCAATATGATGAATAATTGGGGTGTTATCAGAATTGTTACCTTCTTATTCTTCTTTTCCTTTCCTTTGTCGCTTCCCTTGATCGTTCGTCATCACTTTTTCCTGTAACGTTTAATCAACACTATTAATTGAGCTTTAAGATCATTTGTTGAATAATCAACCAATGCCAATACCTTTCTAAAAAAAATCGTTCTCTTACCTTATTGATAATGAAAACCCTAATTTGAATTTATGCTCTAAAATGCTCGTAAGGTTCCCACAGAATGAATCCGAAGTTGAAGGGGATTTTTGGAGAAACTGTATGGTGGGATTGGGTAGCAGAAAGGTTAAGATTACGGGATTTGAAAAAGAGAGGGAAGTTAGGAGAGAAAATCAAAGGGGTTTTGAAAATGGGACCGACATATCCTCTTTTTTTTTAGAATATATGGGTCCAGTTTTCAGGGATGACCTGCTAAACCGGTCATTACTCAAATTTACCTAGAATCGTAAGTTGATTCTAGCTTCCAATGAGTTGAGAATCGCAATCTCTGCACTTCATTTAAACACACTCACGATCAATCGTAAATCCATACGATTTTTTATTATAATAGACTATAAGTACCAATTATGATGTGTCATTTTCCAACAATTTAGGTCGTAGTATGATACTTTAAAGAAAATAAAATAGTTTTAATATTTTACAATTGATGCTACGGATGAGTCGGTAGCTCGACGATCCATGAGGGTTTTTTAATTTGTATTATGGGGAGCAACTGTCTCCCCCAAGAAAGCTTGTCCGCTAGGATTGTTCACTGGTTGCATTATTAGTTGACCACTTTATCTTCTTGCCACATGCAAAGCTAGTTGGCCAATCTGGCTTTCTAGCTTTGTTATGGACTAGGTATGTGAATGGGGGGCCTAAGAGAATTTTGCAAGCTGGTGCAAATCCTTCGAATGTCGATGCAACTGCTGCTGAAAATCCTGAAGAATTTGAACAATCGTGGCATCGGGCATATTGTTTTGTGGTCCAACTTGGGATTGCGCTATCTGTAATTGGGGTCTTTGGTGGAAAACTTGGGTCTGGAGAAATCGGGATTGTGCAACAGTTGGTGCTAGTTGTTCTCCTACTGTTGAGCCGTAGTTAAATCTGGGATGATTTCTCCACGACAGATTATAGGTATTTCCGTAATCTCCCCTCTAAAAGGCCATTACTTATTCAGTTTTTGCCACCTCTTGGTATTGTGGCACAACAAGGTTTTCAATATGGCAATTGGAATTGTTTGTTGTGGACCTATCTAGGGTATTTGGGTAGGAATTCATGAGTGTGACAATTTTTTGCTCCAGGGATAAAACATTTGCACTCATGTCATCCTCATTTTTTACTTTGTCTGTACTAATCTCGTAAATCCCTCATCTTACGTGTGGGATATGATGAGAAATTTCTGGACCAGTCTGCAGCAAAGCTTGTTTCTACTTTGAAGTGTTGACCAATTTCTCGAATTAATTCTTGGTTTGTTGGCGATTTTGAGCCATGAAGGCTCCTCCGCTTATGGCATTGATTATGGACTGGTTAGTCTCAGTCAATCCTTGGTAAAAAATTTGTGCTATAGACCAATTTGGCATCTCATGATGAGGTCATTTTCATAACAAATCCTTCATCCGTTGCCAACTCTCATGAAATAATTCTCCAGGTTTTTGCCTGAAGATTTGAATTGCTTGGCGAATTTGGTTTGTTCTACTAATTAGAAAGTATTCTTCCAGGAATTTGGGCTGCAAGTCTTCCCAAGTTGTTACACTTCTGGCAGGTAGTGAGACTAACCATGTCCTCGCCCTATCTTTGAGAGAAAAAGGAAACTGACGTAGTCTTATGGCTTCTTTATTTGTCGTGGTCTGCAAGATTGTGTAAATGTCTATGAAATCTCTTAGATATTGATAGGAATCTTCTCTACAAGCCCGTGAAAGGTAGGTAAAGTTTGATGTGTGTGGGGCTTGATTTAATAACTTTGACCGTCTGTTACCTCTAGTATAAACTATACAAGAGGGCTCGGTCAAGGCTATGAGGCTGAAATGAGCTTGGATTGAAAGATCGTCAGCCATGGTTTGGGAATCTCTTATAGAGGATCAATTTAACACGAGTCCATGCAAGAGAGTTCGTTCTATTTCTGGGTATTGTCCAAAATATCCTAGACTTCTAGATCGAGTATGATTCATACACCAGAAAATTGATTTTTTTTTTTAATAGAATCTTTTTATATAATTTTTATCTTAGAAGAGCAGAGAGTGAGAAGAAATCTAGCTTCTTGCTTCTTTGATCAAGAGAAGTTGAAACCCTGATTCGCATGTTCCGAATAAACTTGCGAAAGAGTAAGAAGTGATAAAAATATATATATATATATATAAAGAAATATGAAAAGAGAAAGATAAATGTTTGTTTCTAAAAGAATAAAAATAATAGATAATGATAAAATGAGAGGTAAATTCCGCTTCCCTGACAGCGGCGCCCAAAACTTGACTTGATTCTTTTTATGTATATATAATTAATTTAAAATAAAGTCTTAACCTATTACAATCGCACAATGAAAATCATAGTCCTAGCAAAGGATCATTCCCACAAGGAAGTTTGTTTATCTCCTAATTCTAATCTATACCTCTTAATTAAATTCTTATCTTCAAAATTTCTATTTATCTTTAAGATCTAATTACTAGAGAAATATGAATAAAAGAATTTTCTATAAACTAAATTGCATAAAAATAAATCCTAATCCTCCTTCTTCATATTGAGGTCATCAATCCCAATCTCTCAGCTATCGAATATTTATAAAATTAAACAGTACCGTTACACTATACTTTTAGTTTCCCAGCATTGGGCATCAATCAGTACTAAACTATTATCAATACAGATTTAATCTAATCAACAACTTCCTAAAATCTGGGCATCAATCAAACTTTAAAAAACTGAAGATGAAAAAGTAAAAATCGTTACACTAATCTGCAAATTCAAACCTGAGTCGTCAATTCAAATAAAAACTTGGAGATGTTTACAAAGCTGTAAATTACATAAATTAAAATATAATCTAGAAAGCAAAGTAAAATATATCCTTCACCCCTCAGCCGCAGTCGTAAATTGGTTCTGAGAAACTATAGATATCTACACTAATCTTCAATACTCAATTGCAGGCGTCAATTGCCCTTGAGAAACCTCTGATATATAAACTACTCTACTAATATACACTACTTTGATCGAAAGAAATTCTAATCTCAGGTGTCAACTGATGTTGAATTTCTTCGATACTTTATTCCTACACCAGGCTCTCTTATTTATAGATCATACGGAGTCGGTTTATAGAGTTCTAATTCTAATTAAAGAAGTAAAAACTATCCTAATATAACTCTTCTTCTAATTTTATCTTTCCTTCTTTCTTTAGTTTGATGTGCTTCTGGAACGTTCGTTATTCTTCAGTAGTAGGGTCCTTCTAGAGATCTTCTTCATCAATCTTCTCAGTTCCGTGGTTAGTCAAACTTCTACTTACAGAATTCTTCTAATTTTGTTCATGGCGGTGATAGTTCTCACGTGATCAGCAGCAGTAGTAGTTCTAAGAAGTTTCTGTTTGTAGAAAATCATAAATCACAATTATTCTCTTTATATGTAGCTTTCTCTAGAAAATTACAAATCACGATTTTTTATCTTCTCATAGTGTTTACTTTCAGGATGATTCTTTAGTAGTATTCTTCACTTCTCTTATGTCGCTTCAGTCTCTTGAGCATGTATTCTTTGGAGAATCATTCATCACGATTTTCCATTTTGTCTTTTAGTTAGTGTTACGCTCAATCGTCTTTTGCGATTTTCTATTTCTCTTTCAGCGGCGAATTGTCTTTTGTGCTTAATCATCTTTTCAACTGCTATTTGTGTTCATTTTGACAAAGATTATCATTAAGGCTCTCTTTTACTGCTTATCTTAAATATCAACACATCAATATCTCATTAGTAGCAAACTAAGACCTAGCATCACAAAGTTAAGGGTGATAAAATGGAATATTTTATGAATGATCTGCCAGCTGTAGATATTTATCGATGCTGCAACACGTGACTGATCATGCTTTTCGGGGTGTGGGCTCCTTCTTTGTTGAACATCAGCCGACCGACTTCAATAGCTTTGGGTCGCCTAAGAGTTTAGTTGATCTAGTTTTCCTAATCCTCCTCTAAGTTCAATTTGGCTTTACCTCCTTATCCTACTCTGAGTTTGACTGATCATGGGTTTCCTAGTACTGCTCTAACTCTAACTGTTTGTCTCCTACGACTATTCTAATTCTAATGGATTTAATTTCCTAGTACTGCTCTAACTCTAACTGTTTGTCTCCTACGACTAGTCTAATTCTAATGGATTTAATTTCCTAATGTTACTCTAATTATTTTAGTTTCCTAATCAAAGTGTAATTTTAGTCAATTTGGGTTTCCTAATCCTACTTTGGTTCCGTTTTCCTATTCTAATTAAACTAATTTCCAAATTATATTGGGAATCTAATTAATCTAATATCCTAATCCTATTGGGGATCTAATTGATGCAATCTCCTAATCTAACTTGAAATCTAATTATTCTAATCTCCTGATCCTACTAAGAGTCTGATAAAAAAGGGAGTTGTGGCTATTAATCAGTATCATTTTTTACCTCCTAACCTGACATTTGATGGACCTTTGAGTTGACTAATAATGTGTCTTGAGAGTGTCTTATAGTTAACTAATAAATTACAGTCATAGTGTAGGCATCCATCCAAAAATGCCAAAGAAGAGACCTGTTGTTTCAACATGTCCTCATGCAACCGAAAAGGCTAGATATCAAGCAGTTCACAAAGCCTCAGAAGTCTATGGGACTGGCATGTGTCCAACTGGTTACACTTGGGAGCAAGAGCAACTGCATTGGATGAAGATTAAACCTCTCAAAAGGGTGCTGAGTGCCAGATAGTTGAAAGACAACACCCCAAACTGTGTGCCAGCAGTGGAAGCAAAGAACAGAATAGGTCGAGAGGTTATTTCAACCTGTTGAGAGGTCTATGTGCTAAAATGGAAGCTATTGAGAGGTTAAAATAGCCTGTCGAGAGGACCTGAAGCTGTAGTTCAACCTATCGAGAGGTACTAAGGTGAAGAAGTGAACATATCAAGAGGTTTACAGCACCTGTCGAATGGTTTATATTACAATAGAAGAACCTGTCGAATAGTGCAGAACAACATGTCGAGAGGTCACCTGATGCAGTGTTTCTCGCGAGGCGCAGAAAGCAGGAATTGAACCTGTTGAGTGATTCCCCAGAACCTATCGAACAGTCAAAGTGAACCTAGCGAAGACTTACCTGATACTGCATTCATTTTTGTGAGGATGCCTTCAACATGTCAAAAAGTGCTTCAAACTGTCGAACAAAGGGAAGGAACCTGTCGAGAGGATGCCTAGAGCTGTATTGGATACCGAGAGGGTGATTTATCCTGTCAAGCAGTCATCCAACCTGTCAAAATCATAAACCAACTTGTCAAATGGAGTATAAATGAGACTCAAAACCTGTCGAGAGGTTCCCTGAATCTCTCAAAGCACGATTTAGGAACTTCTCAGTTCCAGCTGAGAATGCAGCTCACTCCAGTACTCTGTGCACACGTCCTAAGGCATGTTAACAACCCTTGAGGGTGATTTTGGAATACAAATGCACACGAATAGGAACCCTCTAACACCTCACATGTACTTGTCTAGTTTGAACCAATTGGTGGAGAGTTTCTAGAAGCAAAATTAGCCACATCAGCGGCTCAAAATAATCAAATTATTTCCTTCAGCTCTGATTGGCTAAAATAGATCTGAGGACAGAGGGAAAGACTATAAATGGAATAGAAGTTTACAGAAGAACCATCCAGAAATTGAGAGAGCTCAAAGCCCAAATTCAAAATCCCCTTTTCCCTCTAAAATTTCATCCCTCTTCCTTCTTCCCCATTCTCTCTTTAGTTTAACCATGGTTCGCTAAACACTTTCAGTAGCTGGGGTGAGGAAGTGCTGTAAATTGAGAGGTTCAAGGCTTTGTATGGGGATTAGATGTTGCACAGATTGTAGATCTAAGAACAATGTACTGTAAGTTTGTATTGAATCAGTAAATTATTGATTGTAAAGTTAATTTGGATCTATAGATCTCTTGATTGCCGTTTGATTTCCCTAGAATTAATAATCCTGTGGATGCCTGAGCTTGTAGCCTTGCATCCACAACTTCTACAATAATTTAATTATTCTGATTAACACCTTTGAATTAAAGGAAATCCCTAGGATGATCTGTGGTCGTTAAAGTGGACAAATCATAGCCTTAAGATCAATCTAATTCACTAGTCTAGATTAGATTTTTATATATTGCAGTTGAGCTTGTAGCCAGATGAAGGATAGCTGCAAATCAATCTCTTGCATTGCCTCTGAACCAATCAATTTTCAGTAAAAAATCAACATCCCCAGCTGCTATTCTCCCCCTTTTGATTTTAATTCCCCAAATCTTTTTCTTCATTTCTTTAAATCGGTGTTTTACTCACCTCTGAATCATTTGCTTTTACATTTAATTTTCTGTAGTTTTAGTAAAGTGACAACACCTTAAAACCTCTCCTCTTTCCTTTCTTGCTTTAGTTTAAAATAGAATAGGATAGAGTGCCAGATCTATTATAGATATGGAGATTTACTATATTTTGAAGCACATTTCCCTATGGACATACCCTTACTTATCCCTTTAAAACTTACTGCAAAAGCACTAGTTCTTGCAGGCTTGGCTGCCTTACTTTGATGTCTTTTCTATGATTTTTCCTTTAGTGTACTGATTTTAACCTCTTAATAATTACAAGGTGGGCAATACAACATGTTTTTGGCGCCGCTGCTGAGAAACTGTGTTTTTAGAATTGGTAGATCTATGTTTTTCTCATTTTAGATTTTGATTTATAATTGTCGGTTTTGTGTTTGACTAATTGCTGTTGTCAGTTTTCTGTAGTTTAATTTTGTGTGCAGATCTAGATCTGTAGTTCTGAGAGGAGCATTGTCATAAATGGATGAGCAAATTGTGCTTGAGTTTGTATTTCCTAACTCTTTTATATTTTTAGATTTGTAAATTTTTAGACTTGCAGCAATAGTTGGTTTTTTTTTTAATTGTTTTGCTGAAATCTGTGCTGTAATTTTGTGTGATGTACTTTGTTTCTATTGTGTGTATACTTGGTAGAAGATCTCTCAATCCTGATATTGTTCCTGTAAAGCTTGAAGTTGAGAGACTTCTCAGACATAGGCAGTCCCTACACACACCGATGGTTAATTGTGAGATTTCTGCAATGGGTGAGCAACCAAGGACATTGAAGGAATTTTATTCACCTGGGGTATACAACTCTCCCTTCTATATTCAATTCCCTACTGTCCAAGGGAATTATGAGATTAAATCTTCCATCATACAAATGCTGCCCTCATATCATAGACTGAGTAAGGAAGACCCATACAAGCACATTGATAAATTTCTAGGCTTGTGTACTACCTTCAACATTGCTGGTTTGGGGGAGGAAGTAACTAGGGTGAGGTTCTTTCCTTTTTCTCTAAAGGACAGAGCTAGAACTTGGTTATCTAAGCTCCCAACCAACAGTATACAATCTTGGAATGGTCTTCAATGTCAATTTCTGGCCAAATTTTTCCCCATGTCCAAAACAAGTTAGCTGAGGAAGAGCATAATTTCCTTTGCTCAGTCCCCAACTAAAGACTTTTACCAAGCATGGGAAAGATTTAAGGACCTCTTGAAGTAATGTCCCCATAACCAAATTCCTGAATGACAACTTGTTCAAAGTTTCTACCAAGGAATTGATCCCAAGAGCAGGGACATGGTGGATGCCTCATGTAGGGGTACTTACCTTCACAAGACAGCTGATGAGGCCTGGGAATTTTTTGATATAATTAGTGAAAATTCCATGCAAAGGGAGACTCTGTCAAGGGACATTGAGACTCTTGTTAGATTGGTGAGAGAGAACACTACATGAGGGAAAATGTATGAGGTCAGTGGTTACAATGATTTGGAGAGGAAGGTAAATAATCTGACTCAGAAATTTTAGAAGTTGATGAGAGCAATGCAGCCTCCAATGGCTACCAAAGTTGAGGAGGCATGTCTGATATGCCAGTCTCCCACTCACTCCCTTGAAGAATGTCTCTCTACTGCACAATTTTCAGATCTGGTTATGAAACATGTGAATGCTGTTCAGTCCTTTGAACAACAGCTAGCTGCTGGTTACTCTTGGAGAAACCACCCCAACTTGAGGTGGAGATAAGATAACTTCTAAAACCAGTAGCAACAACAACAGTCAATGCCCTATAGAAATGCTCAACCCTACTAGTAGAATTATTTCCCAAGGCCCCAATACCAGCAGCCTATGGCCCGGCCTATGGCACAACCTATGCATCAAAGTGCACTAGCCCCAGTGCCCTCTAGATCTCTCACATTTGAAGAGCAAGTTCTGGCTTCATTGCAGAATTTGGGCTCTTTATCTCAAACAGTTAACTCCCATAGCAAAAGTATTAAGAAATTAGAAGACCACCTTGGTCAACTATCCAATACTTTGACTAAAAGAGAAGAGGGAAGACTGCCTAGTAAGCCTATGAACAACCTAAAAGGGCAGTACATGGTGGGTGAGACTTCTTCATCACATGAAGAAGGTAAATCTGTCACTACCTTGAGAAGTGGAAGGCTGATTGATAACAAGGTTGGTGCTGAGCCTGAGAAGAGTGCAGGAAAAGAAGAACAGCCCATGATGATATGCAATAGGAGCAATATATGAGAAATAAGGGGGGTGTTGATGAACCCCAACAAAAAAATGAAAATAAAAATAAGGAAAAAATTGATGAGATTGCTAAATTAGCAAATGGGAGATCAATACCTCATTTGCCATTTCCCAATGCACTTCAAATTCCTTCTCCTTTTGTTAAGGGGAATGCTAAAGTTGAGAAAATGATGGAAATTTTTAAATAAGTGAAGATTAATTTGCCTTTACTTGCTGCAATCAAGCAAGTGCCAGCCTATGCAAAGTTTTTGAAAGATTTACACACACACAAAAGATAATCTAGGATACACCTGTCCAAGAAGATCTTTTATGCTGAGAAAGTGAATCAAGTGTTGTCCATTGCAACCCCAACAAAGCTCTAAGACCCTAGAGTTCCCTCAATCTCTTGCATCATTGGGGATCTCACCATTGAAAAAGCCTTGTTAGATCTGGGAGCTAGTGTGAACCTACTTCCATATTCAATTTATGAGAAGTTAGGTTTGGAAGAATTAACGCCCTCACATGTGGTATTACAGCTGGCTGACAAATCTGAAAGGAGGCCAGTGGGAATGATAGAAGATGTGTTAGTTGGGGTTGACAAGTTTTTCTATCCAGCAGATTTTCTAGTTCTTAACATGGAACCAAGCAAGTGCACTACTTTCATTCCTGTAATTTTTGGCAGGCCTTTCTTAGCCACTACCAATACTTGTATACAATGTTGATCAGGTGTAATGGAAGTATCCTTTGGCAATATGAAAATGAAATTAAATGTCTACAATGCAGCAAGTCAGCCTCACTTGGATAGTGAGGACTATTTTATGATTGATGTGTTGGATGAGCTTGTGGAAGAAACTTTACCAAAGTTGCTGCATTGTGATGACATGTGTGATGTTTTTGATAATGTTTGGAATAAAATTGTGGAAGAAAAGGTCCCCACACCTGTGATTCAAGAGGTGAAAGCCTTAAATTCTGAAGTGGGGCCAGCAACAAGGTATCCTCCTTGGAAACCAGCTGTGTTGCCTCTTCCACCACCTTCTAAGGCACCTTTGTTGCCTTCACTTATAGGTCCACCTGATGTGGAACTAAAACAGCTCCCCAAGTCTTTAAAATTTGCATTTTTGGGAGCAAATCAGAAGTTGCCTGTGATAATTTCTTCTTTCCTCACTAATGAGCAAGAAGAAGAGTTGTTGTGTGTGTTGAAAATGCATAAGAGACCAATAGGTTGGACCATTACTGATCTTGGAGGAATCAGTCTTGTTATTTGTATGCATAAGATCCACTTTGAAGAGGGTTTCGAACCCTCTAGATAGATGCAAAGAAAGTTAAACCCCCACATGCAAGAAGTAGTAATGAAGGCGATTAAATTGTTAGAAGCAGGAGTCATCTATCCCATTTCAGATTCTGAATGGGTGGCACCTACTCAGGTGGTACCTAAGAAATCTTGAATCACTGTGGTTAAATCAGATTATTGTGAGCTAATTCCAACCAGGGAAACCATTGATTGGAGGGTGTGCATTGATTATCGAAAGTTCAATTTAAAAACCAGAAAAGACCATTTTCCTTTGCCTTTCACAGACCAAATTTTGGACAAGTTGGCAGGCAAAGTTTTTTATTGCTTTCATGATGAAAACTCTAACTATAACCAGATTCTTGTGTATCCACAAGACCAGGAGAAGAAAACTTTCACATGTCCATTTGGCACCTTTGCTTATAGAAGGATGCCATTTGGATTGTGCAATGCCCCTGCAACTTTCCAAAGGTGTATGCATGTCATCTTCTCCAATATAATTGATCAGTTTTTAGAAAAATTCATGGATGATTTTTCTGTCTTTGGAAAAAATTTTAGCCAATGTCTAGATCATCTCAGCCTAGTGCTGCAGAGATGTAAAGAAACCAACTTGGTTTTGAGTTGGGAAAAGAGTCATTTTATGACCAATTAAGGCATTGTCCTTGGCCAAGTTATATTCTATAGAGGCATAGAGGTAGACCAGGCTAAAATTGACTTAATTGTACATTTTCCCCCCATCTAAAACTATCAAACAGGCCAGATCCTTTTTGGGTCATGCTAGTTTTTATAGGAGATTCATCAAAGATTTCAGCAAAATCTCAAAACCTCTTTGTCACCTGTTGTGCCAAGAGGTTCCTTTTATATTCAATGATGAATGTCTCACTGCTTTTGAATTTTTGAAAGGATGTTTGACCTCTGCACCTGTCCTTCAAGCACCTGATTATTCTTTGCCATTTGAGTTGATGTGTGATGCATCAGATTTTACTATTGGTGTAGCTTTGGGCAAAGGAAGGACAAGTTACCGTGTGTGATTGTCTATGCTTTGCTAAAATTTAGGTCTTACGTGTTAGGATCTAGGATTGTGGTGTTCACAGACCATTGAATCCTGAAATACTTTTTGTCTAGAAAGGATGCTAAGCCAAGATTAATCAGATGGATCCTCCTATTACTGGAGTTTGATCTTGAGATTAAAGACAAATAAGGAGTTGAAAATATGGTTATAGACCACCTATCCAAGATCCTAGCTACCGATTTTGATAGGCTACCTATCAATGACTCAGTTCCTACTAAACAGCTATTTGCCGTCAGTATTATTAGTGTACCCTTGTTTGCAAACATAGTAAATTACTTGGCAGTGGGTAGGATTCCCCCACATTGGAATAAAATGGATAAGGATCTATTCTTTTCTCAGATCAGACACTACATATGGGAGGATCCATACCTTTTCAAGCACTGTGCAGACCAAGTTGTGAGAAGGTGTGTACCTGAGAATGAATTTCACAACATACTAATCATGTGTCATGAATAGGCTTGTGGAGGCTATTTTAGTGGAAACAAGACTGCTGTAAAGATACTTCAAAGTAGATTTTATTGGCCCACTATCTTCAAAGATGCATGGCAGCATTGCAAAGCTTGTGAAAGATGTTAGAAAATGAAAAGTATTTCAAAAAGATATTTCATACCTTTACAGCCCATACTTTTTGTTGAATTGTTTGATATTTGAGGGATTGACTTCATGGGTCCCTTCCCTCCTCATGGATACAATTTCATTCTAGTGGCTATGGACTATATGTCCAAGTGGGTTAAGGCCATAGCCACAAAAACCAATGATCACAGAGTTGTCATCAATTTCTTGAAAGATAATATTTTCTCTAAGTTTGGTACCCCAAGAGCTACTATTAGTGATGGGGGAAGCCATTTCTATAATAGGCTGTAATATCCTAAAGAATTGAGCGTTGAACTTTGACCTCAGGATCTGTGCCTGACTGGTCGTAGGGTTGACCAAGTGATGGTCAAACGGTGAACTCATGAAGTGATGAACTAATGTGAAGTCAATACGACTTAAGGGTAGTGTATAGTGTGAATTAGTGTCACGTGCACCTATCTCTGGTGTATGTGTTTAACACACAAGCAGGAAAAGGGATAAAAAGGTTTAACAAAACTAGGTTTTCATTTATTTTGGTTGTTGAAGAGAGAGTTAAGAAGAGAAAGAGAGTGGGAGTAAAGAGGAGTTAGGGAGGGTAGGAGTTAATGCAAATCAAGAGGAGATTAGAGCATTGATTGTTGATTCAACGCTTGAGGAGCCATTAAAGCAAAAACTGGAGCCCTAGCCATTCCAACCTAGATCTCGATCAATTTGAGATTAATTGAGGTAAGTTGTATTAGATTTCAATACCTACAGAATTGATGAGTTAAATTCTATCTAGCATAGTTAATATGATAGATTAAAGACTTAGAAAAAGAAAGAAAAAGAAAAGGAATGAGTTTTGGAAGAACAGCCCGAAAGGGGGCTGAATCTGGCCAAATCGATTAATCGAAATCAAGGTTCGATTAATCGATTTTGGTCTAGAACTTGAAGAGTCAGGAATACCCGATTTCGATTAAGGAATCAACTAATCGACTGGGTACCTCCAGTGGCTGGAGAAACATGACCTGGGGAAATCGACTAATCGAGTTGAGAAATCGATTAATCAACTTTGGATTTCGATTAATCGATTTGGGATCGACTAATCGATTTCGAACTTTCCACTACTCGATTTGAGAATCGACTTTGCTATGCTAGGGATTTCGATTAATCGATTTGGGATCGATTAATTGATTTTGGATTTTGATTAATCGATTTTGGGAATCGATTAATTGATTTGGGTTTGGATTAATCAATTTTTGGAATCGATTAATCGATTTTGGCAGACTCACTTGACTTTTTGATTTGGACGTGGAGGTTCATAGAGGGTCTAGGACCTTCTCTATTGCCTCTTTAGTGATGGGTTACATGTGTTATAATTTACCATAGGTGGTACGTGTGAAAGCGAGCACAAGGAGCCGCGTGGGACCTTGATGCTTGGACCATCGGAGACTTGAGGAAGGGAACACCTTGAACATGTACTTTAATTGCAAGAGCATGTATGTAGTGATATAGATATCAAATTGAAAGTATTTTAACTGTGAAAAGCTTTGTAAAATGGGTGTGTGTGTGTGACACCAAGAAAATCATAAAGGCATCAGTGTGATGCGAATAACTAAGATCAAGTAATCAAATGAAAATGAGACATCCCCAGGGGATGAGAAAGTGATAAAGGCATCAAGAAGATGCGAGTAATTTAGACATCACAGGGATGTAAATGTGATTGAATAATTACTGTTGAGGCCTAACTGATATAAGATAGCACTTTACAAGGTGAATAACTATATGTAAAGCACATGTTATTTTTGTTATTTGAGGTTTATTTAGAATACCCCACCGACGTGGCGGGATACCCATGACTGACTCGGCAGGATATCCGTGATCGGTACGGCAACCAATCCGTACACCAGTGCGGAGGTCTATCCATACACAGTAAGCACATCCCAGGGATGTTGAGATGAGATTTAACCCCGCCGCCTATTGAGAAAGGGGCTTGGATAGTATTCCCAGGAAATACATATAACAACTGTCTATTTAGGCGATGATGGTGGGTATTCCATCGGAGCTCGATGCTATATTGCTCGGGGATTACTTAAGTTGAAGATTTAAGTTTTGCTTTAGGCCTGTTCAGTGTCATTCATGATAAATCAATAGTAAAGTAAGATATACAATTTACCAGTAAACTTGAATGCAAGTCATAATCTTTTAAACTGTTTTCTAACAAATGCATAGACACATCATGCTTAGAATATCATGGAATATATATGAGATTTTGACTTATATGTTCATTGTGTTGTTCCCTATTGAGCTAGGATGTAGCTCACCCCTTTAGACTATACGTCGTAGGTCCATTGTTAGCAGTGGCTGAGGCTTCAGGAGACGTAGATCTGGGTGATTCGGATTACGTGCCTGGGGACGAGTTGGAGCCTCCTCCCGAGGACTTCTTCTAGGAGACTCCGCTGAGTACTTTGAGAGAGTTTTTTTTAGTAGATTGTACGGCTTGGTATGTCAAGCCTTTATTTTTATCAAACAATGTAATTAGGTGGATAATTCTTTTGGACAAACCATTCGGGGTGATCAGTCTATCACTGATGGTTCGGATCGGTTCTCTGTTCATGCAGTAGCATAAAAGTAGAATTGTCTTTTATTTATGCCAGATGGGCATGTTACTTTTTTTGCTTTATGCAATTATTTGCTTTATCTCTTTATTATTGTTTGTTATACCAATGTTTCGTACATATCCATGGGGCACGGTCTGGAGGATCGTGCTAATGGCATGGGTTTCGGGGTGCCAAAATCCGGGCTGTCACAGTTGATATCAGAGCATTTTCTTTTAAAAATTATGACAATCATTCTTTTGTCAGAGCATAGGGACTTCTGCCAATGAAAACCTTATTTTCACATGCAGACCGTTATGTTTCCTAGAGGAAGAGACCGACCCAGGGGCGGTCATCATAGAAATTTACGTAGTCGAGATGATCTCATCTCGGATACTAATAGAGTACCTTTGGGACATGGAGGTGCTTCAGGTAGTGGCAATCAATAGGGCCATGATCAAGGAGAGAACCAGGATCGAGATCAGAGAGAACAGGAAAGAGTTAGAGAAAGGAATGAGGATAGAGAGGAGCGTCAGAGAATGATGTACACCATGGAGACCATGGCGGCTGCTATGGCTCAACAGGCACCATCTTTGGCAGCTCATACAGATCATGAGCAGCATCAGCCACCACACCGCCAGTGGCTCCGACACCGCCAGTGTCTTTAGCTTTTACTGAGTTTAGGAGGATGAGACCTCCTAGCTTTTTAGGACAGGTAGACTCTATGGCAGCTGAGAACTGGTTAAGTGAGATGGAGAAGGTTTTTAGTGTACTCGCGTGCACAGAGGACGAGAGCGTCCGTTGGGTAGCGTACATGTTAGTAGGGGAGGCTGGGCCTTAGTGGAAGTCCGTTTCTAGGACTAGGGCTCAGGAGACCCCAGATATGCCCTAGACTTGGGTCGAGTTCGTCGAGGAATTTAACAAGCAGTATTTCCCGAAAGTGGTGAGGAACCAAATGGAGATTCAATTTCTACAACTTACTCAAGGGAAGATGACTGTGAGAGAATATGGAGTGGAGTTCATGCGACTCGCTCGCTTCGCGCCCAACTACGTCATCACAGAGATGATGAGAGCAAAGAGGTTTCAGCAAGGATTGAAGTCGGACGTGAGGGGGGGAGTAGCACCATTCCAACTAAGGACCTATGGAGAGGTTATGAGCAAGGCCTTGGTGGTAGAGGAAGAAAATAACAACAAGTACCACCCGAGGGAGCAACAAAGAAGGTGGAATACAGACCAGAGCAGAACGGGGAATTACGAACCGGTGAAGAAAAAGTCAAGATTCGTACAAAACAATCAGAAACCACCGTTTCAAGGAGGATATGGGAGATCGGCGCAGCAGAGTAACCAACAGAAATTTTCATTGCTTGCATCGGGGAGGTCGATGAGATACGAAAGCCCTGCTATTACTACCAGAGCTACAGTTACACATGGGTTCTCGCGAGTAGCTTCTTCCACACCTCGTGAGATGTGTGCCAAGTGTGGCAAGTCTCACAGGATAGCGGATGGTAGACAGGGAACTCGGGGCTATTTTAGATGTGGCAAGGTGGGCCACTTGATCAAGGAGTGCCCTGAGATGAACAAAGAGAAGACGGCTTCAGCACCTATTCCACGACCTATACAAGCTAGGAAGCCGATCGTCCAAGGGAGAGCCTACGCAGTCATAGCTCAAGAGGCTCAAAATATAAACGACATGATTCAAGGTGAGTTTTCTTTTAAATAAAGAATTCCAATTCTTGAAAATTTTAGATAGAGAAGGTGCATCCATATAGAAAATAGAAAAGAGCTTGCATGTAATAAATTCTAGTATGAGGAGATACCTTATATATATGTGTATGTAGTACATTACAAATTTATAAGAAGGGAAGCGACGTGACATACGAAGCTCGAGTGTTGATAGACTCGGGGTCTACCCACTCATTTGTTACCCCTCGCTTCACAAAGAGGATGAAAGTCAACCCGGAGGAGTTAGACTTTGTTTTAATCGTGACTGTTCCTACTGGGAAATCGGTTGATACCGAAAAGGGTAGCAACTCCGTGATTGTGAGAGTCATGGATGGAGACGTCTTTGAACTACCAGCAAACCTAATTCTATTAGACATGAAAGGATTCGACGTGATCCTCGGCATGGATTGGCTGTCGACTCACTGTACGATGGTAGATTGCAAGAATAAGGTCGTCATCATCAGACCCAACACGAGGAGATCGTTTATATTTTGAGAGAGGTCGACACACATGCAACTTATCTCGGCAGTCAGGGCCGAGCGATTGATCAGAAAAGGGTGTAGTGGATACTTGGCATTTTTTAAGGAGCATAAAGAGGTGAAGAATATTATCTCTGAGATAGCAGTTGTACGAGACTTCGCCGATGTATTTCCGGAGGAGTTACCCGAATTACCTTCAGAGAGAGAAGTAGAATTCGCCATTGACTTAGCACCAAGAACGGAGCCTGTTTCTAAAGCACCATACAAAATGGCTCCTGCTGAGTTGAAGCAGTTGAAAGAGCAGTTACAAGAACTAATGGACAAGGGGTTTGTTAGACCGAGCGTGTCTCCATGGGGAGCACCGATCTTGTTTGTAAAGAAGAAGATGGGTCAATGCGTATGTGCATTGACTATCAACAATTGAACAAACTTACCGTTAAGAATTGATACCCTTTGCCTAGGATAGATGACCTGTTTGATCAACTGCAAGGAGCAAGGTATTTCTCCAAGATAGATCTGAGATCTGGATACCATCAGTTGAGAGTCAAGGCAGAGGATATTCAAAAGACTGCATTCAGGAGTCGGTATGGACACTATGAATTCCTAGTGATGCCGTTTGGGTTGACAAATGCCCCGGCGTCATTCATGGATCTGATGAATAGGGTGTTTAAACCACATCTAGACTCTTGTGTCGTAGTGTTTGTTGATGACATCCTGATCTATTCAAAATTAGAAGAAGAGCATGAGAAGCACTTGAGAATCGCCCTACAGACTCTACGTGAACACCAACTATATGCCAAGCTCAGCAAGTACGAGTTTTGGTTAGAAGAGGTTAGCTTTTTGGGACACGTAGTCTCAAAGCTTGGTGTCACTGTAGATCCAACAAAAATTGAAGTAGTGGTGAATTAGGAGCAACCAAAGACCGTGACCGACATCCGTAGTTTCCTTGGATTAGCGGGTTACTACCGACATTTCGTTGAGGGTTTTTCAAAGATATCGTGACCACTCACGAGACTTACACGGAAAGACGCAAGGTTCGAATGGAGTGAGGCATGCGAGAAGAGTTTTCAAGAACTCAAGAAGAGACTCACTTTAGCTCCAGTACTGGCAATTCCTTCAGACAGTGGAGGGTTTGTAGTATACAGTGATGCTTCATATACTGGTTTGGGTTGCGTGCTTAATCAACACAAAAAGGTGATAGCGTACGGATCAAGACAGTTGAAAGAGCATGAGAAGAATTACCCGACACATGACCTGGAATTAGCAGCGGTCATTTTTGCGATCAAGATTTGGAGACATTACTTGTACGGTGAGACTTTTGAGATTTTCACCGATCATAAAAGCCACAGATATCTGTTTACACAGAAGGAACTAAACATGAGGCAGCACAGATGGATGGAGTTCATAAAGGACTATGATTGTTCTATACAGTACCATCCAGGCAAGGCTAATGTAGTGGCCGATGCCTTGAGTCGGAAGAGTTCAGCTCGGTTGGCTAGTTTAATTTTGGGTATGCACAGATGGAAGTTATTTAAAGATCTGGCACTATATGTTGCAAACATCGAGTCACAAGCTACAGGAGCCTTCGTAGCTAATATATCAGTGAGACCGGTAATATTTGAGCATATCCATGAACTACAGATGAAAGACCCGACGCTAACCAAGATTCGTCAAGATGTAACTGAAGGCATTAGATCTGAGTTTTCGATCAAGTAGGATGGTTCCTTGTTGTTCAAGGGCTATCTCTGTATTCCGGATGATGCCGATTTACGACGAACAATTCTTGATGAATCTCACAAGTCAAGCTATGCTATCCACCCAGGAAGCACAATGATGTATCAAGATTTGAAAAAGAATTACTAGTGGAGAGGCTTGAAACAAGATATGATAGAGTACGTGTCACAGTGTTTGACGTGTCAGCAGGTCAAGATCGATCATAGACACCCCGCAGGTCTATTGCAGCCTCTACCTATACCGGAATGGAAGTGGGAATTGATCTCTATGAACTTCATCGTTGGGCTACCGCATACTGCGAAGAGGTACAATGCCATTTGGTTGGTAGTTGATCGATTGACAAAGTCAGCACACTTCTTGCCTTACAACATGATGTACACGGTAGGAAGACTCCCAGAGCTGTATATGAAAGAGATTTTTCCGTTTGCATGGGATTTCGAGTAGTATTGTTTCAGACCGTGACCCATTATATACATCAAAGTTTTGGAAGAAATTTCAAGAAGGAATGGGAACGTGACTAGATTTCAGTACGACATTCCATCCGCAAACCGACGGACAGACGGAGAGGGTCAATCAGATCATTGAGGACATGCTTAGGGCATGTATGTTAGAACTATAAGGATCATGGGTTCAGCACCTACCCTTGATTGAGTTGCATACAACAACCGTTTTTAGACAAGCATTGGGATGGCACCATATGAAGCTCTTTACGGACGACGATGTAGATCGCCGATCAATTGGGAGGAAACCGATGAGAAATTTGTTTTGGGACCCAAAATACATGAAGATAATGCCACCTATGTTCGTATGATAAGGGCAAAACTCAAAGCGGCTTAGAGCAGACTGAAAAGCTACGCCGGTATTAAGCGGACGAGTGTAGACTTTAAGGTGGGTGAACATGTGTTTGTAAAAGTGTCGCCTATGAAGGGCGTGATGAGGTTTGGAAAGAGAGGAAAGCTAAGTCCCCGCTATCTTGGACCGTTTGAAGTTTTAGGTCGAGTAGGGGAAGTTGCTTACGGCATTGGATTGCCATCGTTATTTGATCAAGTACACAATGTGTTCCATGTATCTATGCTCAAAAATTATCTTAACGACCTTGATCATGTGTTGAGCGGTCAATCAATTGAGATGCATGAGGATATGACCATGATCGAAGAGCCGGCAGAGATTTTGGTTCGAAAGGAACAAGTGTTGTGAACAAAAGTGATTCCATTAGTTCTTGTTCAATGGAAGTATCATTCGGCCGAGGAAGCTACATGGGAACGAGAGTCCGACGTGAAAGAATAGTATCCAGACTTGTTTGTGACAACTTGAAAAGAAAAATTATATCACCGCAAGCATGGTTGCGGATTTAAACTATATGTTGTAATCGAATGTTGGTTTTTTTATCAATGTACTCAATAGAAAAAAATAAAATTTTATCCACATCGTATCCCTAATGCAATGTCAATTGCGTAGTTAAAGTTCATCATAGCCATGACATGGCCGTGATGATGTATTTCGTAGAACTAGTGACCAACTGGTCACATTTTACCAAGAAATCGGAAGAGACATAAAAGATACAAAAATTCTACAGAAACTGATCAAATCTGATTAATCGATTTTCAAATCGATTAATCGATTTGGAAATTCGATTAATCAATTTTGGTCAATTAGTCGATTGGCATGCGCCAGTGAGTGGAGATTTAATGAGGATTCAGGAAATTGAAGAAGTGAAATTTTGATTAATCGATCTGGGTTTCGATTAATCAATTTTGGATTTCGATTGGTCGATCTGGAGATTCGATTAATCAAATAACTCAAGAATTTTAGAAAAACTTGAAGAATTTTTACGATTTCGATTAATCGAAGTAAAATTCGATTAATCGATTTGGGATTTCGATTAATCGATCTGGAGGTTCGCTTAATCAAGTTACTTAAGAATTTTAGGAAAAATTTGAAGGACTTCACGATTTCAATTAATTGAAATTAAAGTTAATTAAACGATTTTAGGATTTTGATTAATCGAAGCGGAATTCGATTAATCGACTGGCTCACGCCAGTGAGCTCGAAAACTTAAAAATTTAAATGACTACGATTTTGATTAATCAATTTTGAGTTTCGATTAATCGATTTTGGAAATTGATTAATCGATTTCGTACGGCTGAACTTAGTTTTGAAACTCGATTAATCGATTTTAGAAATCGATTAATTGAACCAGGGCCTATATATATAAATCGAAGGGGGATTTCTCCCCATTTGAAACTTTTGGGGTTTTGGTTCTTGCGCACCTTTTCTTCTCCTTCTTCCTTCAACCATCGAGCACCTAGGGTTTTACGATTTCGAATCGAAATCGTTTACATTTGGATCAAATACCTAAGGTAAACCCTAGATTCCAATTTTCCTTCCATTTCAAGCGATAAAAACCCTAGTTTTGCCATATTTGTCATAAAATGCCGCCTAAAACACGTTTGTCTTCGAAGAAGGCAACGTCTAAGCTCCCGGTCAGAATGCCACACCGCCACCACCTACCCCATCGCCCGTAAGAACCCCATCACCGTCATAATCGAATACCACATCCGGTTCGACGAGCGTGTCTTCGCGAGAATCTTCGCCAATCCCACCACCTCCCAAAAATGTCCCCTAACCAAATGAATGGTGGGCGGCTAAGACCGTCGAAGATGAGTTTATCTTCGATGTGGAGCTATCTACAAACCCTGACGTGGCGGGCGAGACCCAATGGGCTCGAAACTACCTAGTGAAGGTCGGCCTCGGCAACCTTTTGAAACCAATTCGCGGGTCCTACTACCCTAGATTGGTCTGTCTGTTTTACCAGGGCTTGGAGGATGGGCCGACAGATGACGTAGTTATGACCAAGATCGAGGGTTGTGACTACACCTTCACGCATCGCCACATCCATGAGGTCCTAGAGTGTTATTTGGACTTCGTGCCCGAGACCACCCTCTTCCCACCCTTTGCGAAGACGGTGCGATTTGAGGAGATTATGACTAGAATGACCAACGGAAAAAAGGGGTCTGGATCGTCCATTCGGAGGGTCGATCTTCCCCATTACATGTGGATGCTTGATTCCATAATCAAGTGTAACCTCTATCCGATGGGTCACGACACAGAGAGGGTGGAGTTGGTGCAACGGGCCTTGTACGCGACATTCTGCGGCCGTTGGTTCGACGCCACCATGATTGTACTAGAGGGAATGAGGTATATAAAGGGGAAACTCATGAAGGGTAACTTGAGGCCCAAAGAAAAGATGTCATATGCTCGCCTCATTTCGAGCATGCTGGAGTGTTACTTAGATGCTCTAGGGTATGCCATCTCACCCCATGAGGAGAGGGCTACGGATCACGTGAAGCATTTCTCCATTACATCATGGAGTCGTAGCTATAACTTGCTCAAGCTGACCCTACCAGCTCAGGGACTAGCAGTGGTAGTAGCAGTAGCACCACCACCACCACCACATCAGGACCCACCTGTGTGGGGAGCACACCCCATCGATCCACCAGCTGAGGGGGCACCCTCGCATGGCACCGCATCACCTACATCGCCATCGCAGTCAGCGGCTGCCACACCGACTTCCTCATTCCGTCGGCGAGCGGCTCGCCCGACGCCCACTATTGAGGATGTGTTGGCTCGGATGGAGGCCAACAACGAGAGGATGAACCAGTGTTAAGACCTGAAAAGTACCACTTTTCATCCCTTAACTTAATCTCTGTTAGACCCTTAATCATTTAATAAATGTAGTCTAAGTCTATTCTGTAGGTAATAAGCAGCAGCTACAAATAAACCCCTAACCATGCCAAGAAGCTTACTGTTGCCCCAGAAGCCCCTCAGAATAATGAAGGTTGAACCCAGACATAGAATTGACTGCAGCATAGGCACAGCAAAGCAGAAATAAACTAAGAAGAATGCCTCACACAGATGTCACAGGGTTCAATTGAACCAGAGAGAATTCCTTCGCGCAGTTGTCGCAGACTTCTAAAGACAGCACACCAACTAGTCGCACAGTCTTCACGCTGTTCTTGTGCGGTTTGATGGCATAAAGAATTGAAAAGCAAACTTCGCGAGGTTCTCACGAGTTTCAGTCAGCAGCGCTCACGCAGCACTCACGCAGTCTCACGTAGCTCAAGAAAGGAGTCTACAATCGTCGTACAATTCATTGAAGAGAGAGAGCCCCAGGCACTCCAGCGCGCTGCTGTCGCGCAGTGGCCACGGGATACAAACCTTCAAGGAAATGCTCACGCTATTCATAGGCCTATGAACACTACTACTTTGCGAGGATCCCCGTGAGATTCACCAAGGGACGAACTCCGTGCGCAATTCCCGCGCCATTCAAAAGAAAAGAGCAATCTCGCGATAGCCAGAAGTATCCCATGATGACAAAAGTATCAACCCTGCGACTGCATGAGCTTCAAGTCAATTTAACCCCGCGATGCCAATTCTACCACGTGGCACGAACTGGAAATCTTTTCTACCCAGCAAGGATTGGGTTCTAAACTTCTCCCCAACAATTTGGGAACTTTCAGTAATTAGGGCACGCACTCGAATGCTCCAATCTCCGTGCACACACCCCAAGGCATCTAAGGGATAGGAATGGGCCGTAATTACATTAATAAATTAGGGTTTTCCTAACCCTAATTCAGAGAGAGCCGACTGCTATATAAGCCTAAGCCTAGCTTAGGTTTAAGGGACCTTTTTTGGGAATTAACTTCTGTATTCCTTCTTCATGAAACCGACTATAGAATTACAGTAGGCTAAGGTTAGGCTTTAGGAGTTTTCATTTTCCTTTTTCCTTCTCTCCACAGTCCAGCACTTGCTGGCTATGCCTTTGTATGATTATTTGGTATAGTTTTAATAGAGTTTTGTAATAGGATCTACTACATTATGGGATTGGTGTTTTGTGAGTTGTTCTGTGCAAGCCTGCTGCCTTGAGATCCTCTATTGCTAAGTTGTATTGTAAGCAATGGAGGATTGTATTTAAGGGTTTATTTAGATTCAAGTGACTTGTGTATCCAAGTTAGGCACATTGCAAGCCTACCAGCACAAGTTCCCCATGGGAACTTGTGCTGGTAGCCTTGTGAACATGGTGGAGGAAGCAATGTTCTTGTTCTATTTTAGACCTCTGTGAGGAGGATAGCCTCTATGGATAGTCAGTGACCATTCAAGTGGACAGATTATAGCCCTAGGGTGAGGCCAATCCACATATATAAGACAGATTCTTCTTCTCTGCACTTGTGCTTATAGCCTTGTGAGAGATTGTGTAGAGACAGACTCCCTTGTATTTGTATAGACCCACCATCAGATGTCAGATCTGATCTGGCTATAGAGGTTGTAGGCTTGTGACTGGATCACTGCTGTCTTTCTAAAGCAGTGAACAGGTTAGCTTAAATGCTAGTACTCAAACTCTTGCTGGTCCTGTGTGTCCAGGCTCGTGCACTTTGTAGGTCTAGCCCCACACACAGAACTTTAGAGATTGAGGTTCCTATGGATTCTTAAGCTTGTAGCCTAGATGAAGTAGTGTCTACAATGATAAACTTGTGCTGACCCATCCTTGGATTGTGGTTCCCCTATTGGATAGTCTGTGACCATTTAAGTGGACATGTTATAACCATAAGGGATTGGATCATGGCACAAGAGTGAGTTGGATCCTTTCTCCTCTTTGGTGATAATGTAGTCATTGGACAGGATTTCTATAGCAGCTGATCTGAGTCTGAGTTACAAGACCCATCAGATGTGTACCTAATAGCATACATCTCACCCTTTTATATTTATTTTCTCACACTCCATCCTTTTTCTTAACCCTTTCTGTAGTTTGGGCATTAAGTTACCTTAGGATTTAGACTATAGTGACCAGAAATCTCTTCCATTTGGGATTGCTAGATCTGAACGGCCTACTAAAGATAGCTCCCTTGGAGCTTTAGATCAACTTTCCCTGTGGGACAAACTCTTACTTATCAAAACTTGCTACAACAGGCCCTGTATCCGGCAGGACTGTGTATTCTTTCGCTTGCTGCTCTTCAATTCATCATTCATTTTCACTAACCCTATTCTTATCACCATCTCTAATAAAGTTAGTAGCAAGCACTTAAAATAACCCTAACAAGTTTTTGGCGTTGCTGCCGGGGAATATTGATCTATTAGTAGACCCTACTTTTTTTTATATTCTTTATTCTTTGGTAGCTGTACTAGTGAATAATTGATACTGCTGATTTACATTTGAAATTTTTCTTGCAGATCTGGATAGTAGCAGAGAAGGAGAGTAGAATTGCACTGGGAGTCTAGCTACCTCTGTTTGCACTTCTCTAACCCTCAAAACTTCAGTTTATTTCTCCTTTTGAAAATTCCATAGCAATTGATTAGGATAGTAGTAATTTTGCTAAGTGCAATGTGTCTGCGAGAAGTCTTCCCTGCTATTGGTGCATGTTAGGAAGGAGATCCCTCAGTCCAACATTGGAGCCTCCTAACCCTGAGATTGAAAGGGGAAGAAGACCGAGAAGGCACAGACACACCACAGTCGAGCCCCCTATCGAAATTGAGACAGCAGTTATGGGTGAGGAGCAACCCAGAATATTGAAGGAATTGAATGCTCCTGATGATTATAATTCTCCATTCAGCATTCAATTCCCATATGTCCAGGGAAACTACGAGATTAAAACCTCCATCATCCAAATGCTTCCCTCTTTCCATGGGTTTAGGAAGGAAGACCCTTACAAGCACATTGACCAATTCTTGGCCCTGTGCACCACATTCTCCATTGCTGGTTTGGGACCAAAAGCCACTAGGTTAAGGCTCTTTCCTTTCTCCCTAAAGGACAGGGCCATGACCTGGTTATCTACTCTCCCAAACAATAGCATCACTTCTTGGAAGACCTCCAGACTAGATTTCGGTCCAAATTTTTCCCTGAGACCAAAAGCAGCCAGTTGAGGAAAGGCATACTTGCTTTTGCCCAATCCCCAACTGAAGATTTTAATCAATCCTGGGACAGATTTAAGGAGATGCTTAAACAATGTCCCCACCACAAGATCCTTGACTGGCAGCTTCTCCAGAGCTTCCATAACGGGATTGATGAAAAAAGTAGAGACATGGTAGATGCCTCTTGTGGTGGAACCTACATGCATAAGACAGCTGATGAGGCATGGGACTTGTTCGAGGTTATCAGTGAAAATGCTTTCCAGAAGATGTCCTCATCTAGAACTATCAAAAAGCCCTCTCCTAAGCTGGGGCTTGCTGAAACTTCTAAAGGAAAGATGTATGAAGTTAGGAGAAATGATGACCTGAGAATGCAGATGGCCAATCTTTTGGATAAATTTGATAAACTTTTTTACTGTGGTGTAGCCCCGAATGGCTGCACAAGTGATGTAGGCATGTCTGATATGCCAATCCCCGCAACACACAGAGGAAGAGTGCCCATCTGCAGGGTAATACCCTGAGTACTTGATGAAACCGGCTGCTGCTGCCCAATCATTTGGCCAGCAACAATCTGGTGGCTACAACAAACAGCCATATGGATACCAGCACCAAAATGCTGGTTACCAATGGAAAGACCACCCAAATTTGAGGTGGTGACAAAACAATTATATGCAGCCACAACAGATGTTGGCCTTACCTCAAAGGCCACAACAGTAGTTTAACCAGGGATATGCCCCAAGGTTAAATTTCCAACATCAGCAGCAGCCCCAGCAACAGAATCAGTTGGTAGTTACCCCACCTCAGCCCTGAAGTACTTCTTTCGAGGACCAGGTTTTGACCCAATTGCAAGCCTTGGACCCTTGAGTCAGACTATGACTTCTCACGGTCAAAGCATAAAGAAAATAGAAGAGCAGCTTGGCCAAATAGCCAATGCCTTGGCCAAAAGAAAAGAGGGCAGGTTGTCAGGCCAGCCAGTAGCCAACCCTAAGGGCAAATATTCGATTGGAGAAGGCTCCTCAAATTTTGAGGGGGCTAATGCCATCATAGCCCTAAGGTCTTGAAGGCTGGTAGACAACCAAGTGGGCAGGGAACAAGGAGAGGTTATTTCCAAAGAAATGTCGAGTGAAAGTAATAAGGACTTTGTTAGAGCACAGAGTCAAGAATTGCCTGCTACCCTTCATCAAGGGAAAAATAAAGAGGCTGTAGTTGAGCCTCAGCAGAAAATAAAAGAAGAAAAAAGAAAAAAATAAAAGTTCAGTCATAAGCTTGCAGTTGAGGAACCAGCAGTCCCTCAGCTGCTATTTCCTCAAGCTTTGAGTGGCCCTGCCCCTTTTGATAAGGGGAATGTGCAGATAGAGGAAATGATGGAGACCTTTAAGTAGGTAAAAATCAATCAGCCCCTGCTTGATGCAATTCGACAGGTCCCAGCCTATGCAAAATTTCTGAAAGACCTTTGTACTTAGAAAATGAAAGTCAGAGGCCATTTGTCCAAAAAGGTCTTTGCAACTGATACAGTTAACTCTGTATTAACATGACAATGCCTGAGAAGTTACAAGACCCAGGGATACCCACTATTCCCTGTATAATTGGAGACCACACAATGGGAAGGGCCCTTCTAGACCTTGGAGCCAGTGTTAACCTGCTACCATACAGTGTGTATCAGCAGCTAGGTTTGGGGGAGCTTAAACCCACCCCCATTGTGCTATTGATGGCTGATAGGTCTGAGAGGAGACCCATATGAGTGGTCGAGGATGTCCTAGTGGGGGTAGACAAGTTCATCTGCCCTATAGACTTCCTTGTTTTGGACATGGGCTGCAACAAGAGTACATCCCCGATACCTGTTATTCTGGGCTGACCATTCTTGGCCACTGCCAATGCATGCATTCACTGTAGGTCTGGGATCATGGAGGTAACTTTCAGACATATGAAAGTTGAGCTTAATTTATACAATAGTGCAAAGTACCCTCAGCTGGACAATGAGGAATGCTTTATAGTGGATGTACTAGAAGAAGTTGTTGAAGAAGAACTGTCCACTCTGCTGGAGTTGGGCAACATTGTCACAAATTTAACTAAAATTTGGAACATGATAGAGGAAGGAAGCCCAGCTCTAATGCCAGAAGACATGTCCCCATTGAAGTCTTCTGTGGGCTTAGTGCAGCATTCCACTTGGAAACCTACATTGTTGCTCCTTCCTCAAACCAACAAAGCACCAATCCTGCCATCTAACTAGCAAGCCCCTGATCTGGAGCTCAAGAAGCTTCCAGAGACATTGAAATATGCTTTCCTTGAGAAAGATGAAAAGCTTCCTGTAATTATCTCCTCTTCTCTTACCAATGAGCAAGAGGAGGAATTGCTAACAGTTTTGAGGAAGCACAAGAAAGCAATTGGCTGGACCATTGCTGATCTGGGAGGGATTGATGCATCAATCTATATGCATAGGATCCATTTAGAGGAGGGCTCAACACCCTCTAGGGAAATGCAGAGAAAACTGAATCCTCACATGCAGGAGGTGGTCCTAAAAGAAATTATCAAATTGCTGGATGCTGGGACCATTCTGGTGGTGCCCAAGAAGTCTGGCATAACAGTGATAATAACTAAGTCTGGAGAGCTGAGACCAGCCAGGGAGACCACTGGCTGGAGAGTTTTCATCGATTACCGAAAACTCAACTCCAAGACCAGAAAAGACCACTTCCCTCTCCCCTTTATTGATCAAATTTTAGACAAGTTGGCTGGGAAAGCTTTTTACTGTTTTCTTGATGGGTACTCAGGGTACAACCAGATCCCTGTGCACCCTCTTGATCAAGAGAAAACTACTTTTACTTACCCTTTTGGTACCTTTGCTTACAGAAGGATGCCTTTTGGGCTGTGTAATGCCCCAGCCACCTTTCAGAGGTGTATGTATGCCATATTTTCTAACATGATTGACAAATTCTTAGAAATTTTTATGGATAATTTTTCGGTTTATGGGGATAGCTTTGACCAATATCTACAACACCTCCGCCTGATCTTATAAAGATGTGAGGAGACCAATTTGGTCTTAAGTTGGGAAAAGAGCCACTTCATGGTAACACAAGGTATTGTGTTGGGCCATGTAGTCTCTAAAGATGGAATTGAGGTAGACAAGGCCAAATTTGACCTCATTGCAAATTTGCCCCCTCCAAGAACAGTCAAACAAATCAGATCCTTCCTTGGACATGTTGGATTCTATAGGAGGTTTATCAAAGACTTCAGCAAAATTGCTAAACCATTGTGCCACCTGCTCTGCCAGGATGTGTCCTTTGACTTTTCTGCTGAATGTCTGGAGGGTTTTGAAACTTTGAAAATTACCTCACCTCTGCCCCTGTACTCCAAGCACCTGACTATACCCTGCCCTTTGAGTTGATGTGTGATGCATCCGACTTGGCAATAGGTGCTGTCTTGGGCTAGAGAAAAGATAAGCTGCCTGTGGTCATTGCCTATCTCAGCAAATCACTTGCTGAAGCTCAACTGAATTACCCAACAACTAAGAAAGAGCTTCTGGCAGTGGATTTTGCCGTGGACAAGTTTGACATCGAAATCAAGGACAAAAAGGGTGTCGAAAATGTGGTGGCTGACCACTTGTCCAGAATTGTTTTAGAAAAAGGTGTTGATGACCTTGCTATAAATGATGCCTTCCCGGATGAGCAATTGTTTGCTATCCAATCTTTGGTTCCCTGGTATGCACATATTGTCAATTATCTAGTTATAGGTAAGATTCCTGCCCATTGGATGAAAATGGATAAAGACCTATTTTTCTCACAGGTCAAATTCTTTTTCTGGGAAGAGCTTTGCTTATACAAGTATTGTGCAGACCAGATCATCCGGAAATGTGTTCCCGAGAGTGATGTCCCCAGTATTCTAGCCATGTGCCATGAAAATGCCTGCGGAGGCCACTTTAGTGGATGAAAAATAGCTGACAAAGTCTTACAGTGTGGATTTTATTGGCCTTCTCTTTTCAGAGATGCCAATACATGCCGCAGGACCTGTGAAAGATGTCAAAAATTAGGAGGGATATCAAAAAGAAACTCAATGCCTTTACAGCCCATCCTTATTGTGGAACTGTTTTATGTGTGGGGTATTGACTTTATAGGCCCCTTTCCTCCTTCAAATGGTTTTCATTTTATTTTAGTGGTAGTGGATTATGTTTCCAAATGGGTAGAAGCCATTGCCACAAGAACTAATGATAATCAGGTTGTCCTCAAGTTTATAAAGCAGAATATCTTCTCGAGATTTGGCACCCCTAGAGCCATTATCAGTGATGGGGGTAGCCATTTCTGTAACATAAATTTTGAGAGCTTGCTCGAGAAATATTCTGTCACCCATAGGATTTCTACTCCCTGCCACCCACAAACCAGTGGGCAAGTTAAAATTTCAAATAGAGAGATAAAGCACAAATTTGAGAAGACTGTGAGGACTGATAGGAAAGATTGGGCTGACAAGCTTAATGATGCACTGTGGGCTTATAGGACTGCCTATAAGACTCCCATTGGTATGTCCCCATTCAGACTGGTTTATGGCTAGGCTTGTCATCTTCCAGTAGAGTTAGAACACTGGGCCTATTGGGTCATTAACATTTAAATCTAGATCTAACTTCTGCTGGTCATTACAAGTTGCTGCAGTTGTCAGAATTGGAAGAACTAAGGATGGATGCGTATGCCAATGCCAGGATCTACAAGGAAAGGTCCAAAGCCTTCTTTGACAAGGGTCTGTTGAGAAAGAGCCTCAAAGCTGGTGACAAGGTTTGGTTGTTTAACTCCAAACTTAAATTTTTTCCTGGCAAATTGAAATCCAGATGGGAAGGTCCCTACATTGTCATGCATGTTTCCCCTTCTGGTGCTATGAAAATCAAGGATCCTAAGTCTGGGAAAACCTTGAAGGTGAATGGTCAGAGGCTTAAGCCTTGTTTTAAAAAACCTGCCGAACCCATGGACACCATTCACTTTCAAGGGGATCCTTCTTTACACTGATCCAAAGGTGTGTCATCACTGTATCATATGTACTTTGATTTTGGTAGATTTATCTTGTTTTCTTTTGTTTAAATTCTCTAGGAATTGGTAGTGATCCCATCTGAATCTGGACCTGTCTGGTTTGAATTTTTATGCTTGGTTGATGCTTACTGCTCTTTAATTGATAGTTTTGTTTGAATGCATAATGTGGGAGGCCGATTTTTGTTGTCTTTGATTGAATGATTAATTTTTAATGCGTCTAGAAATACCCATGATGAGAGTCAGGCCTAGGATCCAGCCACAGCACAAATGGAATTGGCAGAACAGAGAGCACATGCTCTCTATTTTATACCTTACTGTCGCTGGATCCAAAGGGGAGCCTGGGAGACTCTCACACACTACAAACAGCATACTTCATCACCTGCCGCGAGATTCTAAGGCTATCACGAGGTTAAAAAGGAAGCCTGAGAGACTCTCGCGCAGTTCACATGGAAACATTCAATAGCTGTCGCGAGATTCAAGTGCACCTGAGAACCTCTCGCGCGATCCACATAGAGTTATTCATTAGTTATGGCGAGATTCAAAGGCTATCGTGAGGTTCAGCAGGACACCTAGGAGACTCTCATGCAATTCAACAGGAATACTTCATTAGCTATCACAAGATTCTAAGGTTATCGCAAGATTCAAAGTGAACCTCAGAGCTTGTCGCGCAATCCAAATGGATACCAGGGAGACTCTCGTGTAATTCACATGAATTCATCACACACTGTCGCGCGCTCCAAGGTCAACCTGGGAGATTGTCGCGCAATCCAAATTGAATAACACCTTCGCTAGGTTCATTTCCAATCCCGCGACCAGATGTTTCAAAGTGCGCCGAGCTTCATAATAAGTATTTTAACCCCGCGCTTGTCTCCCTTTCCAGTATTCTCTTCCTTCTTCCCTCTATGAAACCCTAGCTTCTAGCACTCTTCCCTCTCTGTCCTCCAGCATCAATCCTATAGCTCATCATTCACTCCACGAATCTACAGAGTTGTTCCTAGCATCACCATCTATTGGCCTCGGATCAGAGATCTCGCGGTGCCTTGTGCGTCAGATCAAACCTAACCCTAGGATTTTAGGGTAAGCACTTAGATCTCCGTCTCCATTCCTCATATTTGAAGATAGAGTTTGAAATGGCTCCGAAGAGTGCACAAAAGAGAAAGGGGAAGGATAAGGCCCCTGCTGAGACCACCCCTAAGAAGGCTAAGACTTCAAAGGCACCTAAGAAAGGAAAGGAAGTGGTTGAGGAGGCGGAGGGGCCAACCCCTAAGTTTTCTGCTCCTTCTGAACTCATGGTCTCAATCCCATTGGAGCCTGAGACAGCTTCTGACCTACCATTTTTTGAGAAGGAACCTCTCTCTGCCCCTGTCGTGCAGTTTATGAGCAAAGCAGGCCTGATACCCTTGATGAAAGGAATTCTAGCACTAGCCTACCCTAGGCTAGTGTAACTGTTTTATCAGCACATCAAGGTCAAGAGGACAAGGATGGACAATTATGCTTGCTGGCACTGATTGACGATTTTGAGATGCTAGTGAGCCCCAAGGTGATTGCTGAAGTTTTGAGCATCCCAGCCGCATTCGACCCTAGCTGTGGATATGCCCCCCGCCTGAGCGCTTCCATTGATACAATTGCAAGAGCTTTGACCAGAGGATTAAAGGCCATAGGGGATTCGATCAGAAGGAGAGAATTGGAACCTGAACTCCTCTTCATTGACCAAGTCCTGCGAAAGAACGTTTACTGCTCAGGACATCAGCAGGAAAGGAGAACTCCCATTGAGGATGCTGTCTATTCTTTCTCCCTTGGCCATGGCTTCCACGCGGCCTGGCTCATCTTCGAGGCAATGAAAGACCTTGTGGAGAAGATAGGGACGAACAAGAAGCCTCACACACTCCCTTATGTCAGGGTCATTACCTTGCTGCTACTCAAGGGGGGTACAAGATAGGACAAACTGAGCAAACCACCACCCTAGCCCCTACTACTTTTGCCAAGAGGCAATGGGGAATCAGTAAGAGCTTGATGGAGGCCCAGAAGAAGAAGAAAGCTGAGGCTCAGGCCCTTCTCAAACAAGCAGAAGAGGCAGCTGGAACAAGGTCTACCCCTGCTACCAAGGAGGTGCTCACAGAGCCTGTTACCATCACTACTGCAGCATCCCCCATTTCCCCACCACCTTTTACTCCTGCATCCACTACCCCTCTTCCATCTCTCTCTCACCCTCCTCTGTCCTCCTCATCTACGCCCACTCCGCCTTCACCTGTGATTGGTGCCTGGGAGGACTCCCCATCCCCATCCCCTACCCAACCTCAGTCCACAACCCCAATACCTATCATCACATACATAAACGATACCCTCCACTCATTTCATACAAAAAATGGAAAACCACTGAGACAACCCCCACCATATCCTAGACACCTCCCACAATCCCTTCTTTCCCCATTGACACAACACACCTTGAACAAGACACCACCCCAGCCATACCTACTATATCCCCCCTCACAGACATTGACCTACACCTTAACACAACCATTGGATTCCAAGCCTTTATGGTTACTGTCCTTGACACCATGCCTACCCACCACACCCCCCTCCCAAGCTCCCCAACTACTTCACACCATCACTCACCAGAACCCCACTCTTCCCCTCCTTCCACTTTCCATCATGCACCTTCCTCACCTTTCCAACCAGTGCCCTCTTCTACACAGACTCAACCTCCCAACCCCGACACACTGACACTTATCCTATCCCTTATCCAAGACATCCAATCCAAATTATCCACCACTACCCAAACACAGAACCAGATGGAAACTGAACTCACATCCATCCAATCCACCGTACAAACATTAACCACCCCACCCATCCCTCAACAATCCACTCCAACCCCCCTGGTCCTTTACACTGACAAACATACCCAAATTGACCCATCCCTGCCTCCCAACCCCATCCAACACCCATAATCCCTTTTACACACCCAACCCCCCCATTCCCTTTCATCCCTTTCACCATTCCCATTTTCCCCTTGCCAACACCCCCCGCCTCCTACCGAGCCTACCCCATTTTCCTTTCCCCTATACCCTCCATCCCCCTCTTATCCCACCCTCCAACATTCACCGACAAGCATACAAAACAAACCTAATCTATCCCTCCCCCACAATTAGACTTACTCCATCATATCCCCCCTCCCCTGTGACCAATCACGCTTGTCGCTTCTTCAATTCATCATTCATTTTCACTAACCCTATTCATATCACCATCTCTAATAAAGTTAGTAGCAAGCACTTAAAATAACCCTAACAAGTTTTTGGCGTCGCTACCGGGGAATATTGATCTATTAGTAGACCCTAGTTTTTTTTATATTCTTTATTCTTTGGTAGCTGTACTAGTGAATAATTGATACTGCTGATTTACATTTGGAAATTTTCTTGCAGATCTGGATAGTAGCAGAGAAGGAGAGTAGAATTGCACTGGGAGTCTAGCTACCTCTGTTTGCACTTCTCTAACCCTCAAAACTTTAGTTTATTTCTCCTTTTGAAAATTCCATAGCAATTGATTAGGATAGTAGTAATTTTGCTAAGTGCAATGTGTCTGCGAGAAGTCTTCCCTACTATTGGTGCATGTTAGGAAGGAGATCCCTCAGTCCAACATTGGAGCCTCCTAACCCTGAGATTGAAAGGGGAAGAAGACCGAGAAGGCACAGACACACCACAGTCGAGCCCCCTGTCGAAATTGAGACAGCAGTTATGGGTGAGGAGCAACCCAGAATATTGAAGGAATTGAATGCTCCTGATGATTATAATTCTCCATTCAGCATTCAATTCCCATATGTCCAGGGAAACTACGAGATTAAAACCTCCATCATCCAAATGCTTCCCTCTTTCCATGGGTTTAGGAAGGAAGACCCTTACAAGTACATTGACCAATTCTTGGCCCTGTGCACCACATTCTCCATTGCTGGTTTGGGACCAAAAGCCACTAGGTTAAGGCTCTTTCCTTTCTCCCTAAAGGACAGGGCCATGACCTGGTTATCTACTCTCCCAAACAACAGCATCACTTCTTGGAAGACCTCCAGACTAGATTTCGGTCCAAATTTTTCCCTGAGACCAAAAGCAGCCAGTTGAGGAAAGGCATACTTGCTTTTGCCCAATCCCCAACTGAAGATTTTAATCAATCCTGGGACAGATTTAAGGAGATGCTTAAACAATGTCCCCACCACAAGATCCCAGCTTGTCCAGAGCTTCCATAACGGGATTGATGAAAAAAGTAGAGACATGGTAGATGCCTCTTGTGGTGGAACCTACATGCATAAGACAGCTGATGAGGCATGGGACTTGTTCGAGGTTATCAGTGAAAATGCTTTCCAGAAGATGTCCTCATCTAGAACTAACAAAAAGCCCTCTCCTAAGCTGGGGCTTGCTGAAACTTCTAAAGGGAAGATGTATGAAGTTAGGAGAAATGATGACCTGAGAATGCAGATGGCCAATCTTTTGGATAAATTTGATAAACTTTTTTACTGTGGTGTAGCCCCGAATGGCTGCACAAGTGATGTAGTCATGTCTGATATGCCAATCCCCAAAACACCCAGTGGAAGAGTGCCCATCTGCAGGGTAATACCCTGAGTACTTGATGAAACAGGCTGCTGTTGCCCAATCATTTGGCCAGCCATAATCTGGTGGCTACAACAAACAGCCATATGGATACTAGCACCAAAATGCTGGTTACCAATGGAAAGACCACCCAAATTTGAGGTGGTGACAAAACAATTATATGCAGCCACAACAGATGTTGGCCATACCTCAAAGGCCACAACAGTAGTTTAACCAGGGATATGCCCCAAGGTTAAATTTCCAACATCAGCAGCGGCCCCAGCAACAGAATCAGTTGGTAGTTCCCCCACCTCAGCCCCGAAGTACTTCTTTCGAGGACCAGGTTTTGACCCAATTGCAAGCCTTGGACCCTTGAGTCAGATTGTGACTTCTCACGGTCACAGCATAAAGAAAATAGAAGAGCAGCTTGGCCAAATAGCCAATGCCTTGGACAAAAGAGAAGAGGGCAGGTTGTCAGGCCAGCCAATAGCCAACCCTAAGGGCAAATATTCGATTGGAGAAGGGTCCTCAAATTTTGAGGGGGCTAATGCCATCACAGCCCTAAGGTCTTAAAGGCTGGTAGACAATCAGGTGGGCAGGGAACAAGGAGAGGTTATTTCCAAAGAAATGTCGAGTGAAAGTAATAAGGACTTTGTTAGAGCACAGAGTCAAGAATTGCCTGCTGCCCTTCATCAAGGGAAAAATAAAGAGGCTGTAGTTGAGCCTCAGCAGAAAATAAAAGAAGAAAAAAGAAAAAAATAAAAGTTCAGTCATAAGCTTGCAGTTGAGGAACCAAAGCCTCACCGCCATTTCCTCAAGCTTTGAGTGGCCCTGCCCCTTTTGATAAGGGGAATGTGCAGATAGAGGAAATGATGGAGACCTTTAAGTAGGTAATAATCAATCAGCCCCTGCTTGATGCAATTCGACAGGTCCCAGCCTATGCAAAATTTCTGAAAGACCTTTGTACTCAGAAAATGAAAGTCAGAGGCCATTTGTCCATACGATTAACTCTGTATTAACATGACAATGCCTGAGAAGTTACAAGACCCAGGGATACCCACTATTCCCTGTATAATTGGAGACCACACAATGGGAAGGGCCCTTCTAGACCTTGGAGCCAGTGTTAACCTGCTACCATACAGTGTGTATCAGCAGCTAGGTTTGGGGGAGCTTAAACCCACCCCCATTGTGCTATTGATGGCTGATAGGTCTGAGAGGAGACCCATATGAGTGGTCGAGGATGCCCTAGTGGGGGTAGACAAGTTCTTCTGCCCTACAGACTTCCTTATTTTGGACATGGGCTGCAACATGAGTACATCCCCGATACCTATTATTCTGGGCTGACCATTCTTGGCCACTGCCAATGCATGCATTCACTGTAGGTCTGGGATCATGGAGGTAACTTTCGGACATATGAAAGTTGAGCTTAATTTATACAATAGTGCAAAGTACCCTCAGCTGGACAATGAGGAATTCTTTACAGTGGATGTACTAGAAGAAGTTGTTGAAGAAGAACTGTCCACTCTGCTGGAGTTGGGCAACATTGTCACAAATTTAACTGAAATTTGGAACATGATAGAGGAAGGAAGCCCAGCTCTAATGCCAGAAGACATGTCCCCATTGAAGTCTTCTGTGGGCTTAGTGCAGCATTCCACTTGGAAACCAACATTGTTGCTCCTTCCTCAAACCAACAAAGCACCAATCCTGCCATCTAACTAGCAAGCCCCTGATCTGGAGCTCAAGAAGCTTCCAGAGACATTGAAATATGCTTTCCTTGAGAAAGATGAAAAGCTTCCTGTAATTATCTCCTCCTCTCTTACCAATGAGCAAGAGGAGGAATTGCTAACAGTTTTGAGGAAGGAAGAAAGCAATTGGTTTGGACCATTCTTGATCTGGGAGGATTGATGCATCAATCTATATGCATAGGATCCATCTAGAGGAGGGCTCAACACCCTCTAGGAAATGCAAAAGAATCAATCCTCAGGAGGTGGTCCTAAAAGAAATTATCAAATTGCTGGATGCTGGGATAATTTACCCCATTTCTGCTTCTGAATGGGTGGCACCATTCAGGTGGTGCCCGAGAAGTCTGGCATAACAGTGATAATAACTACGTTCGAGAGGCCGAGACCAGCCAGGAGACCCTTTCGGTCGGAGAGTTTTCATCGATTACCGAAAACTCAACTCCGACCAGAAAAGACCACTTCCCTCTCCCCTTTATTGATCAAATTTTAGACAAGTTGGCTGGGAAAGCTTTTTACTGTTTTCTTGATGGGTACTCAGGGTACAACCAGATCCCTGTGCACCCTCTTGATCAAGAGAAAACTACTTTTACTTGCCCTTTTGGTACCTTTGCTTACAGAAGGATGCCTTTTGGGCTGTGTAATGCCTCAGCCACCATTCAGAGGTGTATGTATGCCATATTTTCTAACATGATTGACAAATTCTTAGAAATTTTTATGGATGATTTTTCGGTTTATGGGGATAGCATTGACCAATATCTACAACACCTCCGCCTGGTCTTATAAAGATGTGAGGAGACCAATTTGGTCTTAAGTTGGGAAAAGAGCCACTTCATGGTAACGCAAGGTATTGTGTTGGGCCATGTAGTCTCTAAAGATGGAATTGAGGTAGACAAGGCCAAAGTTGACCTCATTGCAAATTTGCCCCCTCCAAGAACAGTCAAACAAATCAGATCCTTCCTTGGACATGTTGGATTCTATAGGAGGTTTATCAAAGACTTCAGCAAAATTGCTAAAACATTGTGCCACCTGCTCTGCCAGGATGTGCCCTTTGACTTTTCTGCTGAATGTCTGGAGGGTTTTGAAACTTTGAAAATTACCTCACCTCTGCCCCTGTACTCCAAGCACCTGACTATACCCTGCCCTTTGAGTTGATGTGTGATGCATCCGACTTAGCAATAGGTGCTGTCTTGGGCTAGAGAAAAGATAAGCTGCCTGTGGTCATTGCCTATCTCAGCAAATCACTTGCTGAAGCTCAACTGAATTATCCAACAACTAAGAAAGAGCTTCTGGCAGTGGATTTTGCCGTGGACAAGTTTAGACCTTACCTACTTGAGTCTAAAACTGTAATCTTCACTGACCACTTAGCACTGAAGTACCTATTGTCCAAGATGGATGCAAAACCCAGGTTGATTAGATGGATACTCCTATTGCAGGAGTTTGACATCGAAATCAAGTACAAAAAGGGTGTCGAAAATGTGGTGGCTGACCACTTGTCCAGAATTGTTTTAGAAAAAGGTGTTGATGACCTTGCTATAAATGATGTCTTCCCGGATGAGCAATTGTTTGCCATCCAATCTTTTGTTCCCTGGTATGCACATATTGTCAATTATCTAGTTACAGGCAAGATTCCTGCCCATTGGATGAAAATGGATAAAGACCTGTTTTTCTCACAGGTCAAATTCTTTTTCTGGGAAGAGCTTTGCTTATATAAGTATTGTGCAGACCAGATCATCCGGAAATGTGTTCCCGAGAGTGATGTCCCCAGTATTCTAGCCATGTGCCATGAAAATGCCTGCGGAGGCCACTTTAGTGGAAGAAAAATAGCTGACAAAGTCTTACAGTGTGGATTTTATTGGCCTTCTCTTTTCAGAGATGCCAATACATGCTGCAGGACCTGTGAAAGATGTAAAAAATTAGGAGGGATATCAAAAAGAAACTCAATGCCTTTACAGCCCATCCTTACTGTGGAACTGTTTTATGTGTGGGGTATTGACTTTATAGGCCCCATTCCTCCTTCAAATGGTTTTCATTTCATTTTAGTGGTAGTGGATTACGTTTCCAAATGGGAAGAAGCCATTGCCACAAGAACTAATGATAATCAGGTTGTCCTCAAGTTTATAAAGCAGAATATCTTCTCGAGATTTGGCACCCCTAGAGCCATTATCAGTGATGGGGGTAGCCATTTCTGTAACATAAATTTTGGGAGCTTGCTCAAGAAATATTCTGTCACCCATAGGATTTCTACTCCCTACCACCCACAAACCAGTGGGCAAGTTAAAATTTCAAATAGAGAGATAAAGCACAAATTTGAGAAGACTGTGAGGACTGATAGGAAAGATTGGGCTGACAAGCTTAATGATGCACTGTGGGCTTATAGGACTGCCTATAAGACTCCCATTGGTATGTCCCCATTCAGACTGGTTTATGGCTAGGCTTGTCATCTTCCAGTAGAGTTAGAACACTGGGCCTATTGGGTCATTTACATTTAAATCTAGATCTAACTTCTGCTGGTCATTACAGGTTGCTGCAGTTGTCAGAATTGGAAGAACTAAGGATGGATGCGTATGCCAATG
This sequence comes from Chloranthus sessilifolius, assembly GCA_021018995.1. Lineage (NCBI taxonomy): Eukaryota > Viridiplantae > Streptophyta > Magnoliopsida > Chloranthales > Chloranthaceae > Chloranthus > Chloranthus sessilifolius. Next base: position 54,309,178 of record CM037598.1, read on the forward strand.
CTAGGATCTACAAGGAAAGGTCCAAAGCTTTCTTTGACAAGGGTCTGTTGAGAAAGAGCCTCAAAGCTGGTGACAAGGTTTGGTTGTTTAACTCCAAACTTAAATTTTTTCTTGGCAAATTGAAATCCAGATGGGAAGGTCCCTACATTGTCATGCATGTTTACCCTTCTGGTGCTATGAAAATCAAGGATCCTAAGTCTGGGAGAACCTTGAAGGTGAATGGTCAGAGGCTTAAGCCTTGTTTTAAAAAACCTGCCGAACCCATGGACACCATTCACTTTCAAGGGGATCCTTCTTTACACTGATCCAAAGGTGTGTCATCACTGTATCATATGTACTTTGATTTTGGTAGATTTATCTTGTTTTCTTTTGTTTAAATTCTCTAGGAATTGGTAGTGATCCCATCTGAATCTGGACCTGTCTGGTTTGAATTTTTATGCTTGGTTGATGCTTACTGCTCTTTAATTGATAGTTTTGTTTGAATGCATAATGTGGGAGGTCGATTTTTGTTGTCTTTGATTGAATGATTAATTTTTAATGCATCTAGAAATACCCATGATGAGAGTCAGGCCTAGGATCCAGCCACAGCACAAATGGAATTGGCAGAACAGAGAGCACATGCTCTCTATTTTATACTTTACTGTCGCTGGGTCCAAAGGGGAGCCTGGGAGACTCTCACACACTACAAACAGCATACTTCATCACTCATGAGATTCTAAGGCTATCACGAGGTTAAAAAGGAAGCCTGAGAGACTCTCGCGCAGTTCACATGGAAACATTCAATAGCTGTCGCGAGATTCAAGTGCACCTGAAAACCTCTCGCGCGATCCACATAGAGTTATTCATTAGTTATGGCGAGATTCAAAGGCTATCGTGAGGTTCAGCAGGACACCTAGGAGACTCTCACGCAATTCAACAGGAATACTTCATTAGCTGTCACAAGATTCTAAGGTTATCGCAAGATTCAAAGTGAACCTCAGAGCTTGTCGCGCAATCCAAATGGATACCTGGGAGACTCTCGTGTAATTCACATGAATTCACCACACACTGTCGCGCGCTCCAAGGTCAACCTGGGAGATTGTCGCGCAATCCAAATTGAATAACACCTTCGCTAGGTTCATTTCCAATCCTGCGACCAGATGTTTCAAAGTGCGCTGAGGTTCATGATAAGTATTTTAACCCCGCGCTTGTCTCCCTTTCAAGTATTCTCTTCCTTCTTCCCTCTATGAAACCCTAGCTTCTAGCACTCTTCCCTCTCTGTCCTCCAGCATCAATCCTACAGCTCATCATTCACTCCACGAATCTACAGAGTTGTTCCTAGCATCACCACCATCTATTGGCCTCGGATCAGAGATCTCGCGGTGCCCTGTGCGTCAGATCAAACCTAACCCTAGGATTTTAGGGTAAGCACTTAGATCTCCGTCTCCATTCCTCATATTTGAAGATAGAGTTTGAAATGGCTCCGAAGAGTGCACAAAAGAGAAAGGGGAAGGATAAGGCCCCTGCTGAGACCACCCCTAAGAAGGCTAAGACTTCAAAGGCACCTAAGAAAGGAAAGGAAGTGGTTGAGGAGGCGGAGGGGCCAACCCCTAAGTTTTCTACTCCTTCTGAACTCATGGTCTCAATCCCATTAGAGCCTGAGACAGCTTCTGACCTACCATTTTTTGAGAAGGAACCTCCCTCTGCCCCTGTCGTGCAGTTTATGAGCAAAGCAGGCCTGATACCCTTGATGAAAGGAATTCTAGCACTAGCCTACCCTAGGCTAGTGTAACTGTTTTATCAGCCCATCAGGGTCAAGAGGACAAGGATGGACAATTATGCTTGCTGGCACTGATTGACGATTTTGAGATGCTAGTGAGCCCCAAGGTGATTGCTGAAGTTTTGAGCATCCTAGCCGCATTCGACCCTAGCTGTGGATATGCCCCCCGCCTGAGCGCTTCCATTGATACAATTGCAAGAGCTTTGACCAGAGGATTAGAGGCCATAGGGGATTCAATCAGAAGGAGAGAATTGGAACCTGAACTCCTCTTCATTGACCAAGTCCTGCGAAAGAACGTTTACTGCTCAGGAAATCAGCAGGAAAGGAGAACTCCCATTGAGGATGCTGTCTAGTCTTTCTCCCTTGGCCATGGCTTCTACGCGGCCTGGCTCATCTTCGAGGCAATGAAAGACTTTGTGGAGAAGATAGGGACGAACAAGAAGCCTCACACACTCCCTTATGTCAGGGTCATTACCTTGCTGCTACTCAAGGGCGGTACAAGATAGGACAAACTGAGCAAACCACCACCCTAGCCCCTACTAGTTTTGCCTAGAGGCAATGGGGAATCAGTAAGAGCTTGATGGAGGCCCAGAAGAAGAAGAAAGCTGAGGCTCAGGCCCTTCTCAAACAAGCAGAAGAGGCAGCTGGAACATGGTCTACACCTGCTACCAAGGAGGTGCTCACAGAGCCTGTTACCATCACTACTGCAGCATCCCCCATTTCCCCACCACCTTTTACTCCTGCATCCACTACCCCTCTTCCATCTCTCTCTCACCCTCCTCTGTCCTCCTCATCTACGCCCACTCCCCCTTCACCTGTGATTGGTACCTGGGAGGACTCCCCATCCCCATCCCCTACCCAACCTCAGTCCACAACCCCAATACCCCCATCAGCTACACATAAACCTGACAGCCCTCCACTCATTTCATACAAAAAATGGAAAACCACTGAGACAACCCCCACCATATCCCAGACACCTCCCACAATCCCTTCTTTCCTCATTGACACAACACACCTTGAACAAGACACCACCCCAGCCATACCTACTATATCCCCCCTCACAGACATTGACCTACACCTTAACACAACCATAGGATTCCAAGCCTTTATGGTTACTGTCCTTGACACCATGCCTACCCACCACACCCCCCTCCCAAACTCCCCAACTACTTCACACCATCACTCACCAGAACCCCACTTTTCCCCCCCTTCCACTTTCCATCATGCACCTTCCTCACCTTTCCAACCAGTGCCCTCTTCTACACAGACTCAACCTCCCAACCCCGACACACTGACACTTATCCTATCCCTTATCCAAGCATCCAATCCAAATTATCCACCACTACGCAAACACAGAACCAGATGGAAACTGAACTCACATCCATCCAATCCACCGTACAGACATTAACCACCCCACCCATCCCTCAACAATCCACTCCAACCCCCCTGGTCCTTTACACTGACAAACATACCCAAATTGACCCATCCCTGACTCCCAACCCCATCCAACACCCATAATCCCTTTTACACACCCAACCCCCCCATTCCCTTTCATCCCTTTCACCATTCCCATTTTCCCCTTGCCATCACCCCCTGCTCCTACTGAGCCTACCCCATTTTCCTTTCCCCCTATACCCTCCATCCCCCCTCTTATCCTACCCCCTCCAACATTCACTGACAAGCATATAAAAACAAACCCAGAATCTATCCCCCTCCCCCCACAATTAGACTTACCCACTGTTATCCCCCCCCTCCCCCCAGGACCAATCACAGTTTGCTGCTCTTCAATTCATCATTCATTTTCACTAACCCTATTCTTATCACCATCTCTAATAAAGTTAGTAGCAAGCACTTAAAATAACCCTAACAAGTTTTTGGCGTCGCTACCGGGGAATATTGATCTATTAGTAGACCCTAGTTTTTTTTATATTCTTTATTCTTTGGTAGCTGTACTAGTGAATAATTGATACTGCTGATTTACATTTGGAATTTTTCTTGCAGATCTGGATAGTAGCAGAGAAGGAGAGTAGAATTGCACTGGGAGTCTAGCTACCTCTGTTTGCACTTCTCTAACCCTCAAAACTTCAGTTTATTTCTCCTTTTGAAAATTCCATAGCAATTGATTAGGATAGTAATAATTTTGCTAACTGCAATGTGTTTGCGAGAAGTCTTCCCTGCTATTGGTGCATGTTAGGAAGGAGATCCCTCAGTCCAACATTGGAGCCTCCTAACCCTGAGATTGAAAGGGGAAGAAGACCGAGAAGGCACAGACACACCACAGTCGAGCCCCCTATCGAAATTGAGACAGCAGTTATGGGTGAAGAGCAACCCAGAATATTGAAGGAATTGAATGCTCCTGATGATTATAATTCTCCATTCAGCATTCAATTCCCATATGTCCAGGGAAACTACGAGATTAAAACCTCCATCATCCAAATGCTTCCCTCTTTCCATGGGTTTAGGAAGGAAGACCCTTACAAGCACATTGACCAATTCTTGGCCCTGTGCACCACATTCTCCATTGCTGGTTTGGGATCAGAAGCCACTAGGTTAAGGCTCTTTCCTTTCTCCCTAAAGGACAGGGCCATGACCTGGTTATCTACTCTCCCAAACAACAGCATCACTTCTTGGAAGACCTCCAGACTAGATTTCGGTCCAAATTTTTCCCTGAGACCAAAAGCAGCCAGTTGAGGAAAGGCATACTTGCTTTTGCCCAATCCCCAACTGAAGATTTTAATCAATCCTGGGACAGATTTAAGGAGATGCTTAAACAATGTCCCCACCACAAGATCCTTGACTGGCAGCTTGTCCAGAGCTTCCATAACGGGATTGATGAAAAAAGTAGAGACATGGTAGATGCCTCTTGTGGTGGAACCTACATGCATAAGACAGCTGATGAGGCATGGGACTTGTTCGAGGTTATCAGTGAAAATGCTTTCCAGAAGATGTCCTCATCTAGAACTAACAAAAAGCCCTCTCCTAAGCTGGGGCTTGCTGAAACTTCTAAAGGAAAGATGTATGAAGTTAGGAGAAATGATGACCTGAGAATGCAGATGGCCAATCTTTTGGATAAATTTGATAAACTTTTTTACTATGGTGTAGCCCCGAATGGCTGCACAAGTGATGTAGGCATGTCTGATATGCCAATCCCCACAACACACAGTGGAAGAGTGCCCATCTGCAGGGTAATACCCTGAGTACTTGATGAAACAGGCTGCTGTTGCCCAATCATTTGGCCAGCAACAATCTGGTGGCTACAACAAACAGCCATATGGATACCAGCACCAAAATGCTGGTTACCAATGGAAAGACCACCCAAATTTGAGGTGGTGACAAAACAATTATATGCAGCCACAACAGATGTTGGCCTTACCTCAAAGGCCACAACAGTAGTTTAACCAGGGATATGCCCCAAGGTTAAATTTCCAACATCAGCAGCGGCCCCAGCAATAGAATCAGTTGGTAGTTCCCCCACCTCAGCCCTGAAGTACTTCTTTCGAGGACCAGGTTTTGACCCAATTGCAAGCCTTGGACCCTTGAGTCAGACTGTGACTTCTCACGGTCAAAGCATAATGAATATAGAAGAGCAGCTTGGCCAAATGGCCAATGCCTTGGCCAAAAGAGAAGAGGGTAGGTTTTCAGGCCAGCCAGTAGCCAACCCTAAGGGCAAATATTCGATTGGAGAAGGCTCTTCAAATTTTGAGGGGGCTAATGCCATCACAGCCCTAAGGTCTTGAAGGCTGGTAGACAACCAGGTGGGCAGGGAACAAGGAGAGGTTATTTCCAAAGAAATGTCGAGTGAAAGTACTAAGGACTTTGTTAGAGCACAGAGTCAAGAATTGCCTGCTGCCCTTCATCAAGGGAAAAATAAAGAGGCTGTAGTTGAGCCTCAGCAGAAAATAAAAGAAGAAAAAAGAAAAAAATAAAAGTTCAGTCATAAGCTTGCAGTTGAGGAACCAGCAGTCCCTCAGCTGCCATTTCCTCAAGCTTTGAGTGGCCCTGCCCCTTTTGATAAGGGGAATGTGTAGATAGAGGAAATGATGGAGACCTTTAAGTAGGTAAAAATCAATCAGCCCCTGCTTGATGCAATTCGACAGGTCCCAGCCTATGCAAAATTTCTGAAAGACCTTTGTACTCAGAAAAAGAAAGTCAGAGGCCATTTGTCCAAAAAGGTCTTTGTAACTGATACAGTTAACTCTGTATTAACATGACAATGCTTGAGAAGTTGCAAGACCCAGGGATACCCACTATTCCCTGTATAATTGGAGACCACACAATGGGAAGGGCCCTTCTAGACCTTGGAGCCAGTGTTAACCTGCTACCATACAGTGTGTATCAGCAGCTAGGTTTGGGGGAGCTTAAACCCACCCCCATTGTGCTATTGATGGCTGATAGGTCTGAGAGGAGACCCATGTGAGTGGTCGAGGATGTCCTAGTGGGGGTAGACAAGTTCTTACGCCTCTGGACTTCCTTGTTTTGGACATGGGCTGCAACAAGAGTACATCCCCGATACCTGTTATTCTGGGCTGACCATTCTTGGCCACTGCCAATGCATGCATTCAATGTAGGTCTGGGATCATGGAGGTAACTTTCGGACATATGAAAGTTGAGCTTAATTTATACAATAGTGCAAAGTACCCTCAGCTGGATAATGAGGAATGCTTTACAGTGGATGTACTAGAAGAAGTTGTTGAAGAAGAACTGTCCACTCTGCTGGAGTTGGGCAACATTGTCACAAATTTAACTGAAATTTGGAACATGATAGAGGAAGGAAGCCCAGCTCTAATGCCAGAAGACATGTCCCCATTGAAGTCTTCTGTGGGCTTAGTGCAGCATTCCACTTGGAAACCTACATTGTTGCTCCTTCCTCAAACCAACAAAGCACCAATCCTGCCATCTAACTAGCAAGCCCCTGATCTGGAGCTCAAGAAGCTTCCAGAGACATTGAAATATGCTTTCCTTGAGAAAGATGAAAAGCTTCCTGTAATTATCTCCTCCTCTCTTACCAATGAGCAAGAGGAGGAATTGCTAACAGTTTTGAGGAAGCAGAAGAAAGCAATTGGCTGGACCATTGCTGATCTGGGAGGGATTGATGCATCAATCTATATGCATAGGATCCATCTAGAGGAGGGCTCAACACCCTCTAGGGAAATGCAGAGAAAACTGAATCCTCACATGCAGGAGGTGGTCCTAAAAGAAATTATCAAATTGCTGGATGCTGGGATAATTTACCCCATTTCTGATTCTGAATGGGTGGCACCATTCAGGTGGTGCCCAAGAAGTCTGGCATAACAGTGATAATAACTAAGTCTGGAGAGCTGAGACCAGCCAGGGAGACCACTGGCTGGAGAGTTTTCATCGATTACCGAAAACTCAACTCCAAGACCAGAAAAGACCACTTCCCTCTCCCCTTTATTGTTCAAATTTTAGACAAGTTGGCTGGGAAAGCTTTTTACTGTTTTCTTGATGGGTACTCAGGGTACAACCAGATCCCTGTGCACCCTCTTGATCAAGAGAAAACTACTTTTACTTGCCCTTTTGGTACCCTTGCTTACAGAAGGATGCCTTTTAGGCTGTGTAATGCCTCAGCCACCATTCAGAGGTGTATGTATGCCATATTTTCTAACATGATTGACAAATTCTTAGAAATTTTTATGGATGATTTTTCGGTTTATGGGGATAGCTTTGACCAATATCTACAACACCTCCGCCTGGTCTTATAAAGATGTGAGGAGACAAATTTGGTCTTAAGTTGGGAAGAGAGCCACTTCATGGTAACACAAGGTATTGTGTTGGGCCATGTAGTCTCTAAAGATGGAATTGAGGTAGACAAGGCCAAATTTGACCTCATTGCAAATTTGCCCCCTCCAAGAACAGTCAAACAAATCAAATCCTTCCTTGGACATGTTGGATTCTATAGGAGGTTTATCAAAGACTTCAGCAAAATTGCTAAACCATTGTGCCACCTGCTCTGCCAGGATGTGCCCTTTGACTTTTCTGCTGAATGTCTGGAGGGTTTTGAAACTTTGAAAATTACCTCACCTCTGCCCCTGTACTCCAAGCACCTGACTATACCCTGCCCTTTGAGTTGATGTGTGATGCATCCGACTTGGCAATAGGTGCTGTCTTGGGCTAGAGAAAAGATAAGCTGCCTGTGGTCATTGCCTATTTCAGCAAATCACTTGCTGAAGCTCAACTGAATTATCCAACAACTAAGAAAGAGCTTCTGGCAGTGGATTTTGCCGTGGACAAGTTTATACCTTACCTACTTGAGTCTAAAACTGTAATCTTCACTGACCACTTAGCACTGAAGTACCTATTGTCCAAGATGGATGCAAAACCCAGGTTGATTAGATGGATACTCCTATTGCAGGAGTTTGACATCGAAATCAAGGACAAAAAGGGTGTCGAAAATGTGGTGGCTGACCACTTGTCCAGAATTGTTTTAGAAAAAGGTGTTGATGACCTTGCTATAAATGATGTCTTCCCGGATGAGCAATTGTTTGCCATCCAATCTTTGGTTCCCTGGTATGCACATATTGTCAATTATCTAGTTATAGGCAAGATTCCTGCCCATTGGATGAAAATGGATAAAGACCTGTTTTTCTCACAGGTCAAATTCTTTTTCTGGGAAGAGCTTTGCTTATACAAGTATTGTGCAGACCAGATCATCCGGAAATGTGTTCCCGAGAGTGATGTCCCCAGTATTCTAGCCATGTGCCATGAAAATGCCTGTGGAGGCCACTTTAGTGGAAGAAAAATAGCTGACAAAGTCTTACAGTGGGGATTTTATTGGCCTTCTCTTTTCAGAGATGCCAATACATGCCGCAGGACCTATGAAAGATGTCAAAAATTAGGAGGGATATCAAAAAGAAACTCAATGCCTTTACAGCCCATCCTTATAGTGGAACTGTTTTATGTGTGGGGTATTGACTTTATAGGCCCCTTTCCTCCTTCAAATGGTTTTCATTTCATTTTAGTGGTAGTGGATTACGTTTCCAAATGGGTAGAAGCCATTGCCACAAGAACTAATGATAATTAGGTTGTCCTCAAGTTTATAAAGCAGAATATCTTCTCGAGATTTGGCACCCCTAGAGCCATTATCAGTGATGGGGGTAGCCATTTCTGTAACATAAATTTTGAGAGCTTGCTCAAGAAATATTCTGTCACCCATAGGATTTCTACTCCCTACCACCCACAAACCAGTGGGCAAGTTAAAATTTCAAAGAGAGAGATAAAGCACAAATTTGAGAAGACTGCGAGGACTGATAGGAAAGATTGGGCTGACAAGCTTAATGATGCACTGTGGGCTTATAGGACTGCCTATAAGACTCCCATTTGTATGTCCCCATTCAGACTGCTTTATGGCTAGGCTTGTCATCTTCCAGTAGAGTTAGAACACTGGGCCTATTGGGTCATTAACATTTAAATCTTTCTTTGCGGTTATCGAATTGGAGGAACTAAGGATGGATGCGTATGCCAATGCCAGGATCTACAAGGAAAGGTCCAAAGCTTTCTTTGACAATGGTCTGTTGAGAAAGAGCCTCAAAGCTGGTGACAAGGTTTGGTTGTTTAACTCCAAACTTAAATTTTTTCCTGGCAAATTGAAATCCAGATGGGAAGGTCCCTACATTGTCATGCATGTTTCCCCTTCTGGTGCTATGAAAATCAAGGATCCTAAGTCTGGGAGAACCTTGGAGGTGAATGGTCAGAGGCTTAAGCCTTGTTTTAAAAAACCTGTCGAACCCATGGATACCATTCACTTTCAAGGGGATCCTTCTTTACACTGATCCAAAGGTGTGTCATCACTGTATCATATGTACTTTGATTTTGGTAGATATATCTTGTTTTCTTTTATTTAAATTCTCTAGGAATTGGTAGTGATCCCATCTGAATCTGGACCTGTCTGGTTTAAATTTTAATGCTTGGTTGATGCTTACTGCTCTTTAATTGATAGTTTTGTTTGAATGCATAATGTGGGAGGTCGATTTTTGTTGTCTTTGATTGAATGATTAATTTTTAATGCGTCTAGAAATACCCATGATGAGAGTCAGGCCTAGGATCCAGCCACAGCACAAATGGAATTGGCAGAACAGAGAGCACATGCTCTCTATTTTATACTTTACTGTCGCTGGGTCCTAAGGGGAGCCTGGGAGACTCTAACACACTACAAACAGCATACTTCATCACCTGCCGCGAGATTCTAAGGCTATCATGAGGTTAAAAAGGAAGCCTGGGAGACTCTCGCGCAGTTCACATGGAAACATTCAATAGCTGTCGCGAGATTCAAGTGCACCTGAGAACCTCTCGCGCGATCCACATAGAGTTATTCATTAGTTATGGCGAGATTCAAAGGCTATCGTGAGGTTCAGCAGGACACCTAGGAGACTCTCACGCAATTCAACAGGAATACTACATTAGCTGTCACAAGATTCTAAGGTTATCGCGAGATTCAAAGTGAACCTCAGAGCTTGTCGCGCAATCCAAATGGATACCTGGGAGACTCTCGTGTAATTCACATGAATTCATCACACACTGTCGCGTGCTCCAAGGTCAACCTGGGAGATTGTCGCGCAATCCAAATTGAATAACACCTTCGCTAGGTTCATTTCCAATCCTGCGACCAGATGTTTCAAAGTGCGCCGAGCTTCATGATAAGTATTTTAACCCCGCGCTTGTCTCCCTTTCCAGTATTCTCTTCCTTCTTCCCTCTATGAAACCCTAGCTTCTAGCACTCTTCCCTCTCTCTCCTCCAGCATCAATCCTACAGCTCATCATTCACTCCACGAATCTATAGAGTTGTTCCTAGCATCACCACCATCTATTGCCCTCGGATCAGAGATCTCGCGGTGCCTTGTGCGTCAGATCAAACCTAACCCTAGGATTTTAGGGTAAGCACTTAGATCTCCGTCTCCATTCCTCATATTCGAAGATAGAGTTTGAAATGGCTCCGAAGAGTGTACAAAAGAGAAAGGGGAAGGATAAGGCCCCTGCTGAGACCACCCCTAAGAAGGCTAAGACTTCAAAGGCACCTAAGAAAGGAAAGGAAGTGGTTGAAGAGGCGGAGGGGCCAACCCCTAAGTTTTCTACTCCTTCTGAACTCATGGTCTCAATCCCATTGGAGCCTGAGACAGCTTCTGACCTACCATTTTTTGAGAAGGAACCTCTCTCTGCCCCTGCGGTGCAGTTTATGAGCAAAGCAGGCCTGATACCCTTGATGAAAGGAATTCTTGCACTAGCCTACCCTAGGCTAGTGCAACTGTTTTATCAGCACATCAGGGTCAAGAGGACAAGGATGGACAATTATGCTTGCTGGCACTGATTGACGATTTTGAGATGCTAGTGAGCCCCAAGGTGATTGCTGAAGTTTTGAGCATCCCAGCCGCATTCGACCCTAGCTGTGGATATGCCCCTCGCCTGAGCGCTTCCATTGATAATATTGCAAGAGCTTTGACCAGAGGTTTAAAGGCCATAGGGGATTCGATCAGAAGGAGAGAATTGGAACCTGAACTCCTCTTCATTGACCAAGTCCTGCGAAAGAACGTTTACTGCTCAGGACATCAGCAGGAAAGGAGAACTCCCATTGAGGATGCTGTCTATTCTTTCTCCCTTGGCCATGGCTTCCACGCGGCCTGGCTCATCTTCGAGGCAATGAAAGACCTTGTGGAGAAGATAGGGACGAACAAGAAGCCTCACACTCTCCCTTATGTCAGGGTCATTACCTTGCTGCTACTCAAGGGGGGTACAAGATAGGACAAACTGAGCAAACCACCACCCTAGCCCCTACTACTTTTGCCAAGAGGAAATGGGGAATCAGTAAGAGCTTGATGGAGGCCCAGAAGAAGAAGAAAGCTGAGGCTCAGGCCCTTCTCAAACAAGCAGAAGAGGCAGCTGGAACAAGGTCTACCCCTGCTACCAAGGAGGTGCTCACAGAGCCTGTTACCATCACTACTGCAGCATCCCCCATTTCCCCACCACCTTTTACTCCTGCATCCACTACCCCTCTTCCATCTCTCTCTCACCCTCCTCTGTCCTCCTCATCTACGCCCACTCCCCCTTCACCTATGATTGGTGCCTGGGAGGACTCCCCATCCCCATCCCCTACCCAACCTCAGTCCACAACCCCAATACCCCCATCAGCTACACATAAACCTGACAGCCCTCCACTCATTTCATACAAAAAATGGAAAACCACTGAGACAACCCCCACCATATCCCAGACACCTCCCACAATCCCTTCTTTCCCCATTGACACAACACACCTTGAACAAGACACCACCCCAGCCATACCTACTATATCCCCCCTCACAGACATTGACCTACACCTTAACACAACCATAGGATTCCAAGCCTTTATGGTTACTGTCCTTGACACCATGCCTACCCACTACACCCCCCTCCCCAACTCCCCAACTACTTCACACCATCACTCACCAGAACCCCACTCTTCCCCTCCTTCCACTTTCCATCATGCACCTTCCTCACCTTTCCAACCAGTGCCCTCTTCTACACAGACTCAACCTCCCAACCCCGACACACTGACACTTATCCTATCCCTTATCCAAGACATCCAATCCAAATTATCCACCACTACCCAAACACAGAACTAGATGGAAACTGAACTCACATCCATCCAATCCACCGTACAGACATTAACCACCCCACCCATCCCTCAACAATCCACTCCAACCCCCCTGGTCCTTTACACTGACAAACATACCCAAATTGACCCATCCCTGACTCCCAACCCCATCCAACACCCATAATCCCTTTTACACACCCAACCCCCCCATTCCCTTTCATCCCTTTCACCATTCCCATTTTCCCCTTGCAATCACCCCCTGGTCCTACTGAGCCTACCCCATTTTCCTTTCCCCTATACCCTCCATCCCCCTCTTATCCTACCCTCCAACATTCACCGACAAACATACAAAAACAAACCTGTAATCTATCCCTCCCCCACAATTAGACTTACCCACTGTTATCCCCTCCCCCTGTGACAAATCACAGTTTGCTCCTTCCACTTCCTATCTGCCCATCACACCCAAACATTTTTTTTACATCCCTCCCTACCTCACCATCCTCCATGCCATGAGGGATAATCCTTATCTTAGGAAGGATGTCCTGAAGGGCATGGCCAAACTTCGCCAGTCCATTGAGACCCCCTGCTGCAGCAGATAGATGAAATGAATAAGGCCCATAGAAAACAACTACTGGGCATCTCCTTGGGGTGGACTAATATCCTGGAGGCCTATGAGAAGGCCAAGGCTACAGCTACTTATAATGAACTACATTTGGAGCTGGAGAAAGCAAATGCTGCAACAAAGAAGGCGCGGGCCAGATTATTTGAGAAGAGGCCTAACAATGCCCAGGAGATCTTCAGAATCCAAAAGGAAATCCATGAGATTGACCTCCTCAAACACCAAATCCAGATAGCCTCATTGGAATTTGCCTTGGCTGCTGCCAGAAATGCAGCTCTACAGCCCACCCCACTCTCTGTTCGTATGCCAGACCCAGAGCCTAAAGCTACTCCAGCTCCAGCTGCCCAGTTTGAGGAGGCACAACCAAAGACCAGCAAGAAAATGGGAAGGCCCCTGCTGCCCCTCCTGCCTCACCTCCCACAGAGCAGCCTCCACCTACCAAGGCCTCTGTTGCACCTCCAAAAGAGCAAACTTATCCTAAACAGAGGAAAGTCACTGCTAAGAGGACTACTCCCAAGGCCGCCTCTATTAAAATTGGCAAAGAGCCAGCTGCCAAGTCTGAAGAGGCACAACCCCCTGGCCAGCCTGAGCCCAAAGCAAAAGGAAAATCCATAGTAGCCCCCACTCAGAAAGACAAAGGAAAATCTCCTGCAGCCCCCACTTAGAAAGGAAAACGAAAAGCCCCTCAAGAACCGAAAGACCCAATAATACCCAAGCAACAGAAAATGAGGGTGAGGAGACCAAAACCTCCAACCATGAGGAAAACACCTGAACAAGTAAGAAAGGAAAGGCAAGAAAAGAAGAAACAGGATAAAGCTGCCCTTAGGGAACATGCTAAAAAGATGGGCTGGGATTTCCTTATAGATTTTGATTCAGATTCTTCTTCTTCCTCTTAGATTAGATTATACTTAGGTTTTTCTTGTTGTCCCCTTCCAATCTTCCCTTTGTAATTACAATTGTACATGTTTTTCCAGTTAATATAATTTTGCGTTTTTTGTCTATTGATCTGTTCTGTGTGCTTCTTTAAATTTCTTTTCCATTTTCGTCTTCATTTTGTTAAAATTTGTCATGGGAGATGAATTTCGGGAGGCTATGCTCGTGTATAATAGGAATCCATGTGAAGGGTACATGTCGATGGTGGCTGAATGACCTTGATCATGGGAGTAAAATGGTTTCCTTTTCATAATTGTGGGCCCTGTCTGAGCTCCTCGCGGAGTCCTTACCGCTCGCAAAGCAACATTCCACACTTTCCTCTATGCAGCTGTGTAACCCACAGGATCCCCTTAACTACCAAGCCTATCTTTAGACAATCATTTCCTGTTCGCTCTCTTTTCCCATAATAAGTTGTGCACTTTATCATTCCCCACACATTCACAATTTATTGCCGAACTTGGAAAGGAACAAAACTTTCAATATGCCGTTTCATTTTCCACCGCCCAAATCTTTTAAATAGGCCCTTAGTTTCTCTTCATCTCATCCTTCCTTTTTTAACCCTAGCTATCCGGCCCACCCCACAACCATGGCGGATGACAAACCCTTCGAGTTTCCAATCAAATTCTATCCGATGTGGTCGGACCCCCCCACCGCCTAAGGAGCCGGACCCGTTACAATTTCTGTGGGATGAGTATGAAGAAGTCCAGAGGATCCTTGCCAAGGAGGAGAAGAAAAAGAAGAAAAAGGAAAAGAGAGAGAAGAAGAAGAGAAAAATGGAACCACCTGCATCTCCCCCATCATCTTCCTCAAACCCTCCCCCACCGACTCCCCCTTGATCTCTCTTCCCCCCCCCCCCCCATTTTGTCTTTTCTGTTTACATCTTCTTGTAATATTTTATTTTTATGAAAGTTTCCTTTTTTCAATACTGTTCAATTAGCATTTTTTTTTAAATTTCTGTTTCTTTGTCTTATTTTGTGTTTATTTGTTCTGACTGGACTCTATTGCATTTTCTCACCTTTGAACCAGTGAGGGCACTTCTCCTCATGGTTTGGGGGTGTGGCAGGATAGGTCTGCCAATAGAATAGTTAATTTTAGTGCAGTAATGGTGGTATAACTGGGATGAATAAAGTCAATTTCCACTTAACTTGATACAATGAGGAAACTTGTAAAAATTTAAATATTTTTACAGACTTTTCGAAACAGAAAAAGTTAAAAATTTTGACACCACCATGAAGCTAATATAAGAAAAAAATTTCACTTAATACTCAGTGAACCTAAGAGGAGAGAAACAGATGAAAATACACCCCATGGGTTAAAATTGATGACCATACCTAGTAAGATTTGGGCCCATCATTTTCTTTTGAAGAGTGCTTTTGGCATTATTTCTGCTCTAAGGACTGATTGAATCAAGACTTTTTCACTAGAAGTTGTGCACCTCCAAATCAAAACTAATTGACAGCACTCATGATACTAAGGAAATGATCCAAGGCCCTCATTTGGATAGTTTAAGCTTGATAATCCAACCTTTTAAATATGCCCTTTTGCATACACTAGTTGAGCCTTAAAATCATACTTTTCTTTCACAAACACCAAAACACTTGCACCTTAACCTCATGACCTAATTCAACCTTACCCTCACTCTGAGAATTCAGAAGGTAAAGGAGAAGGAGTTAAAGATACTGAGAATGGTCCAACATTTTGTGGAAGGTGAAGAAAAGCAACTTGTGAACAGTCGTGTATCAATGGTAGTTGTGTGGTAGTTCATCATAAAAAAATCATAAAAAAAGAATGAATAAAAACAAAAAGAGAAAAAGAAAGAGAAGTCTAGAGAACAACATCATCTGAAAATTGAAAAGAAGAGGAGAAGCAGGCCACTTTGAGTCTAAAATATAAAAAGGAAGATGAAGTTTTTGGTGAAATGAAGGTTGTGAAGTCATGAATCACTACTTACCTTGCTGACTTCCTAATTTGGATTTCCTTTTTACCCCTTTATTCTTTACATCCCTCACCCATAAGCCACATTACAACCCATTCAAAAAGACCTTGTGGATCCAAAGTAAAATGAGTTGTCATGTAGAGATGAGGAGTTGTCCAATCTATGGTGAAAATTCTTGAGAATATCATAAATTAGAAGCTTTGCCTATGCTCATGCTTGCAGGCCCATTTGGGGTCTGTAACTGCTCTTAAGCTATTTTGAATGTGAACACCCTCAGATTGTTAATGTTGAGAGATAGCCCTAGTGAGAATTGGGTCTAAATTTTGACTTCATTAGGGTTTTATCCAACCTGAATTTTGAATTTAAGGCAAGCTGGGTACTGATTTTTACACAATAAATTTCTAATGTTAGATGAATGGTGGTGATGCAAACACATGTTAACTTTTAAGTTTTAAATGGCCTGCAACATTGCTACAATTTTCCTCTAAGTGTTAAAGAATCGGTGTGGAATGAAGCTTTGTACATTTAAATCTGTTTTGTCATTAACTACACTATACTTAACTATTTTAATGGTGAAGTTTGTGGGTGTCTTCACTAAAAACCCTCAGGAGATTTCACTCCTCCACTAGGGATCACCTAGTGGTTTAAAAGGCTTGGTACATATGCTAAATGTACCCGTGATCCCTACGAAAGTGGCATTTAATTAATTATGGCTTTGCTAAGGGACTAGCAAAGATTAGGTTTGGGGGTATGTTAACACCTGAAAAGTACCACTTTTCACCCCTTAACTTAATCTCTGTTAGACCCTTGATCATTTAATAAATGTGTTTTAAGTCTATTCTGTAGGTAATAAGCAGCAACTGTAAATAAACCCCTAACCATGCCAAGAAGCCTATTGTTGCCCCAGAAGCCCCTCAGATGAATGAAGGTTGAACCCAGACATAGAATTGGTTGCAGCATAGGCACAACAAAGCGGAAACAAACCAAGAAGAATATCTCGCACAGATGTCGCAGGGTTCAATTAAACCAAAGAGAATTCCTTCGCGCAGTTGTCGCGGGCTTCTGAAGACAACACACCAACTGGTCACGCAGTCTTCACGCCGTTCTCGCTTGGTTTGATGGCAGAAAGAATTGAAAAGTAGACTTCGTGAGGTTCTCACGAGTTTTAGTCATCAGCGCTCACGCAGCACTCACGCAATCTCTCACAGCTCAAGAAAGGAGTCCACAATCGTTGTGCGATTCACTGAAGAGAGAGAGCTCCAGGCACTCCAGCGCGCGGCTGTCGCGCAGTGGCCACGAGATACAAACCTTCAAGGAAATGCTCGCGTGATTCATAGGCCTATAAACACTGCTACTTTGCAAGAATCCCTGCGAGATTCACCAAGGGACGAACCTCGTGCGCAATTCCCGCGCCATTCAAAAGGAAAGAGCAATCTCGCGACAGCCAGAAGTATCTCGTGATGACCAAAGTATCAACCTCACGACTGCTTGAGCTTCAAGTTAATTCAACCCCACGATGCCAATTCTACCTCGCGGCAGGAACTAGATATCTTTTCTACCTAGCGAGGATCGGGTTCTAAACTTCTCCCAACTTCTGTAAGGGCAATCTGGAAACTTCCAAGAATTAAGGCACGCACTCCAATGCTCCAATCTTTGTTCACATGCCCCAAGGAATCCAAGGGACAGGAATGGGTTGCAATTACATTAATAAATTAGGATTTTCCTAACCCTAATTCACAGAGAGCTGGCTGCTATATAAGCCTAAGCCTAGCTTAGGTTTAAGGGACCTTTTTTGGGACTTAACTTCTGTATTCCTTCTTCTTGAAATCGACTATAGAATTACAGTAGGCTAAGGTTAGGGTTTACGAGTTTTCTTTTTCCTTTTTCCTTCTCTCCATAGTCCAGCACTTGCTAGCTATGCCTTTGTATGATTATTTGGTATAGTTTTAATAGAGTTTTGTAATAGGATCTATTGCATGTATGGGATTGGTGTTTTGTGAGTTGTTCTGTGCAAGGCTGCTGCCTTAAGATTCTCCATTGCTAAGTTGTATTGTAAGTAATGGAGGATTGTCTTTAAGGGTTTATTTAGATCCAAGTGACCTGTGTGTCTAGGTTAGGCACATTGCAGGCCTAGCCCCACCACAGGACCCACTACATCTGAATCCCCATGGGAACTTGTGCTGGTAGCCTTGTGAACATGGTGGCGGCAGCAATGTTCTTGTTCTATTTTAGACCTCTGTGAGGAGGATAGCCTTTGTGGATAGTCTGTGACCATTCAAGTGGACAGATTATAGCCCTAGGGTGAGGCCAACTCACAGATCTAAGACAGATTCTTCTTCTCTGCACTTGTGCTTGTAGCCTTATGGGAGATTGTGCAGAGACAGACTCCCCTGTATTTGTATAGACCCACCATCAGATGGCAGATCTGATTTGCCTGTAGAGATTGTAGGCTTGTGACTGGATCACTGCTGTCTTTTTAAAGCAGTGAGCAACTCTGCTTAAAAGCTAGTACTCAAACTCTTGTTGGTCTTGTGTGTCCAGGCTCTTGCACTTTGTAGGCCTAGCCCCACAAAACTTTAGAGGTTGAGGTTCCTATGGATTCTTGAGCTTGTAGCCTGGATGAAGTAGTGCCTACAATGATAAACTTGTTTTGACCCATCTCTGGATTGTTGTTCCCCTATCGGATAGTCTGTGACCATTTAAGTGGACAGGTTATAGCCATAAGGGATTGGATCATGTCACAGGAGTGAGTTGGATCCTTTCTCCTCTTTGGTGATAATGTAGCCATTGGACAGGATTTTTATAGCAGCTGATCTGAGTCTGAGTTACAAGATCCATCAAATCTGTACCTAATAGCATACTTCTCACCCTTTTATATATATTTTCTCACACTCCATCCTCTTTCTTAACCCTTTCTATAGTTTAGGCATTAAGTTACCTTAAGATTTAGACTATAGTGACCAGAAATCCCCTTCCATTTAGGATTGCCAGATCTGGAGGGCCTACAAAAGATAGCTCCCTTAGAGCTTTAGATCAACTTTCCCTATGGGACAAACTCTTACTTATCAAAACTTGCTACAACAAGCACTGTATCTTGCAGGACTGTGTATTTTTTGGCTTGCTGCTCTTCAATTCTTCATTCATTTTCACTAACCCCATTCTTATCACCATCTCCAATAAAGTTAGTAGCAAGCACTTAAAATAACCCTAACAACCGGTGGATGGACTTCTTGATGTACCACACCCTACGGTACATCTATCCGTTGGACCAGAGGAGGAGTGATCAGACAGCCTTCCACTCGGGTGCGACCTTTCATGCCGATACTTGTTGTCGATGCATCCGGCTCGGGTGCCCCAACAGCATCGCTTCTTGAGCAAGTCGGCCAGTCACCACGAGACGATCCAAACCCACCACTAGAGTCACCTGGCCCCATCAGAGCGGCTGCCTCAAAGATCGATCGGCCAGAGAGAGGGGACGGCATGAGCACCTGACGATGGTTTATTTTGTGATCACTTTTTGGACATTTTGTACTATTGTAATTAAATTGTAAATTGTAATTATCAGCAACAGTTAAAAAAACTTGTATATTTTGGAAGTTTGATAATGAAATATACATCAGTTTTTGGATGTACTTGCATTATTTCAGTTTCTTACATTGTGTGATGTGTAATTCATTTTTGTGAGGGGTACGTGACACCATAGTGTGTCGAGTCCCACACCAGGGCACCTTTGGGTTATTTTTGAGGATGAAAATTCTCAAGGTTGGGAGAATGTAATATCCCAAAAAATTGAACGTTGAACTTTGACCTCGGGATTTGTGCCCGACTGGTCGTAGGGTTGACCAAGTGATGGTCAAACTGTGAACTCATGAAGTGATGAACTCTTGTGAAGTCAAGACGACTTAAGGGTAGTATATAGTGTGAATTAGTGTCACGTGCACCTATCTCTGGTGTATGTGTTTAACACACAAGCAGGAAAGGGGATAAAAAGGTTTAACAAACCTAGGTTTTCATTTATTTTGGTTGTTGAAGAGAGAGTTAAGAAGAGAAAGAGAGTGGGAGTAAAGAGGAGTTAGGGAGGCTAGGATTTAATGCAAATCAAGAGGAGATTAGAGCATTGATGGCTGATTCAACGCTTGAGGAGCCGTTGAAGCAAAAGCTGGAGCCCTAGCCATTCCAACCTAGATCTCGATCAATTTGAGATTAATTGAGGTAAGTTGTATTAGATTTCAATACCTAGAGAATTGATGAGTTAAATTCTATCTAGCATAGTTAATATGATAGATTAAAGACTTAGAAAAAGAAAAGGAATGAGTTTTGGAAGAACAGCCCAAAAGGGGGCTGAATCTGGCCAATTAATCGATTTTGGTCTAGAAGTTGAAATTTCAAGAATACCCGATTTCGATTAATCGATTTGGAAATCGATTAATTGAAGTTGAAGGTCGATTAATTGATTTAGGAATTGACTAATCGACTAGGTACCTCCAGTGGCTGGAGAAACATGACCTGGGGAAATCGGCTAATCGAGTTGAGAAATCGATTAATCGACTTTGGATTTCGATTAATCGATTTGGGATAGACTAATCGATTTCGGACTTTTGACTACTCGATTTGAGAATCGACTTTGCTATGCTAGGAATTTCGATTAATCGATTTTGGATTTTGATTAATCGATTTGGATTTCAATTAATCAATTTTGGGAATCGATTAATCGATTTTGGCAGATTCACTTGAATTTTTGATTTGGACTTGGAGGTTCATAGAGGTTCTAGGACCTTCTCTATTGCCTCTTTAGTGATGGGTTACATGTGTTGTAATGTACCATAGGTGGTACGTGTGAAAGCGAGCACAAGGAGCCACGTGGGACCTTGATGCTTGGACCATTAGAGATTTGAGGTAGGCAACACCTTCAACATGTACTTTAATTGCAAGAGCATGTATGTAGTGATATAGATATCAAATTGAAAGTGTTTTAACTGTGAAAAGCTTTGTAAAATGGGTGTGTGTGTGACACCAAGAAAATGATAAAGGCATCAGTGTGATGCGAATAACTGAGATCAAGTAATCAAATGAAAATGAGGCATCCCCAGGGGATGAGAAAGTGATAAAGGCATCAAGAAGATGCGAGTAATTTAGACATCCCAGGGATGTAAATGTGATTGAATAATTACTGTTGAGGCTTAACTGATATAAGATAGCACTTTACACGGGGAATAACTATATGTAAAGAACATGTTATTTTTGTTATTTGAGGTTTGTTTAGAATACCCCACCGACGTGGCGGGATACCCACGACTGACTCAATAGGATATTCGTGACCGGTACGGCGGCCAATCCGTACACCAGTGCGGAGGTCTATCCGTACACAGTAAGCACATCCCAGGGATGCTGAGATGAGATTTAACCCCGCCACCTATTGAGAAAGGGGCTTGGATAGTATTCCCAGGGAATACGTATAACAACTGTCTATTTGGGCGACAATGGTGGGTATTTCATTGGGGATCAATGCTATATTGCTCGGGGATTACTTAAGTTGAAGATTTAAGTTTTGCTTTAGGCATGTTCAGTGTCATTCATGATAAATCAATAGTAAAGTAAGATATACAATTTACCAGTGAACTTGAATGCAAGTCACCATCTTTTAAATTGTTTTCTAGCAAATGCATAGACACATCATACTTAGAATATCATGGAATATATGTGAGATTTTGACTTATATGTTCATTGTGTTGTTCCCTATTGAGCTAGGATGCAGCTCACCCCTTTAGACTATACGTCGCAAGTCCATTGTTAGCAGCGGCTGAGGCTTCGGGAGACGTAGATCCAGGTGATTCGGATTACAAGCCTGGGGACGAGTTGGAGCCTCCTCCCGAGGACTTCTTCTAGGAGACTCCGCTGAGTACTTTGAGAGAGTTTTTTTTAGTAGATTGTACGGCTTGGTATGTTAAGCCTTTATTTTTATCAAACAATGTAATTAGGTGGATAATTCTTTTTGACGAACCATCTGGGGTGATCAGTCTATCACCGATGGTTCGGATCGGTTCTCTGTTCATGCAGTATCATGAAAGTAGAACTGTCTTTTGTTAATGCCAGATGGGCATGTTACTTTTTCCACTTTATGCAATTATTTACTTTATCTCTTTATTATTGCTTGTTATATCAATGTTCTGTACATATCTATGGGGCACGATCTGGAGGATCGTGCTGATGGCACGAGTTTCGGGGTGCCAAAATCCGGGCTGCCACATAGGCAGTTTGAAAACCTGCTTAGAAAATACTCTATGCCACATAGAGTTGCCGCCCCATACTACCCACAGACCAGTGGGCAGGTGGAAATTTCTAATAAAGATATCAAACACATTTTAGAGAAAACTGTGAGAGGAGATAGGAAGGATTGGTCCCTGAAGTTGACTGATGCTCTTTGGGCTTATAGAACTGCCTATAAGACCCCAATAGGGATGTCTCCCTTTAGATTGGTGTATGGCAAGGTATGCCATTTACCAGTGGAGTTACAACATAAAGCCTATTAGGCTATTAAGACCTTGAATTCTGATCTAACTACTACTGGTATGCACAAGAGGCTGTAGCTATCAGAGCTTGAAGAGCTGAGATGGGAAGCCCACTCCAATACAAAGATCTACAAAGACAAGGCCAAAGTTTTTTATGATAAGCACTTGCTGAGAAAGGAGTTTGCTACAGGCAACAAGGTATGGCTGTTTAATTCCAAATTAAAATTTTTCTCAGGCAAGTTGAGATCTTGATGGGAGGGACCTTATATTGTAATGCATGTATCCCCATCTGGAGCTGTTGAAATCATGGATCCAAAGGATGGTAGGATCATGAAAGTTAATGGTCAAAGGCTCAAACTCTTTGTTGAAAATGTAGTAGAGCCTGTGGTGACCATTCACCTTCAAGAACCTCCAAACTGTGACTGATTTTCAACATTGTACACTATGTATCATAACTGTCAGTTTTATTGTTGTTGCTGTTTTCAAATCTGTTTGGCATTGAATATATGTTGCCATTTTTGCTTAGTTTTTCCTTTAGGATAATGAGTCAGCTGTGATAAGGGTAGGAAGGTCTCCAATGCGTGAGCAATTCAATGGGAACAAAGTAGGATTGATAAATTTGTGTGGAAGGTGGACTGTGAACTAATGAGAAATAATTTTGAACTGAAAAACAACCTATCGAGGGGTGCTAGGTGAAGTTTGACAGGTACTGAAGTTTCCCATTGTGAATTTAGATAGGTACTGAGACCTGTTGAGAGGTGTGAGATGATTTTTGATAGGTACTGAAGGTGTTCTTGTGAAATTCGACAGGATCTGAGTACCTACCGAGAAGTTGAGAGAGGAAGTCGACATGTATTGAAGGTATTGGTTGCATTTTCGATAGGTTCTAATACCTATCGAGAGGTTGATTACTGTGAAATTTTAAACCTATCGACAGGTCATTTCATCCATTTGACAGCTATTGACATGTTATTTCTTCAATCTCTTGACAGATTTAATTGAATTGAGAAAGGAAGATTGTTGTGGGATGTTGAGAAGTATTGTGTGAAGTTTGGATCCGAATGGTTGAACGTGAGGATACCCTGGCTGATCTTTTCAAACCCCCTTCCAAATCTGCCCAAAAATCCACCAGGAAATCTAGTAGGTTAGCCACACAGCCCAAAGATGACCCACCTGCTAAGAGGAAGACCATTATGGAAAAACCCAAGAAAGCTTAGAAAGCCAAGAAAGCCAAAATCACTGAAGAAATTGTTGAGGATATCCCTATGCCTGAACTAACCCTGAGGTTGAAACTGAGATACCAGTGAACCTGACAACTCCCAATGAGTATGTGGATGCCTTAGATATAATTCCTGAGACAATCTTCGTCCTACCTTATTTTTCTAAGGTAGAGGAGTGCAAGGAGACCTTGGACTACTTGATAAAGGCATCCCTGCCACCTCTATTGACCCCATTACAAGAAAAGGTCTACCCAAAACTGGTCAAGTTATGGTATCAGAACATCAGAAAAAAGTTGAAGTCAGGGTCAACTGACCCCTGTTCTTATGGTTTATGTTGACAATTGGGAGGTAGTTGTAGACTACAGTGATATTGGATTGGTGTTAGGGGTCCCATTAGTATATGACTCAGCTTATGTCCTAGGAGCACTTGATATTGTGTCCTTTCGAGCAATGGCTAGACATCTGACTCAAGGCATTGTGGGATCTTGGGAATATTTGATGAGGAGAGATCTAGAGCCTAGCTTGTTTTTCATAGATTCAATCTTGACGAAGAATATCTATGTCAGTGGACATCAGCAGGAGAGAAGAACTAGAACAGCCCGGATTTTTGCACCCGAAAACTTGTGCCATCAGGAACATGCTCTGGATGATCCCCGGGACAAATCACAGAGTGTAGTGTCTAGCGAATATCAGAGCAGACATGGTCCAGTAGTGGAAGATCGAGTCATCATATAAGGCATTTAAAAGAAAGAATAAATAAAATAATGCATAAATATAAAAATAAAAGAATATACATCCTCAAAAAGGAACCAAGAAGAGCCACTGGTGATGGACATCCACCACCCAAAACAATGGTTCCCGATAGTGGTTCCTATAGAATGTATACGAATACAAGTAAAGTATCAATAGTAAATAATACAGTAGGTGGCCACCAGGCGCACAAATAATCCAAATTATAATACAGAAAATCCAAAATATAAGAGTAATATACCCAGGCTAAGGATAAAACTCGCTTCGGATATCGCCTCCTCGTTCTCTTTCACCTGCTCTCTGGCCGATAGTTGGTCGGTTTACTTGATCGGTGCCCGAGCTTCAGAATCTATGACACAGAGTCAGGAGTGAGCTAACAATCTAAGCTCAATAGAAGAAATTCAGTTAAATTTATATCTTAATTATAAAACTTGGTTGCAAAATATAACTCAGACAGATACTCAATGCAGAATATAGACAGAACTGAACAGATGCAGACAGTTAATCAGATATGCAGAAAAATCAGAATGTAGAACTCGTAAGAACAGTCATAAATCTCAAATTTTTTCTGGATGTTATACATACAACATTTAAATGACTTAAAATAGTATACTTAAGTAACTCTCGTGAATATAGCACGTGGTAGCCAGATGTGTGCCGATGGGTAATCCCGACCATCGTCGTTCAATGAATAATTTCAGGAACGCAACAATGCCTCATCTAAGGAGTGCAATTGTGCTGAGGAATGTTCAAAGTAGATCCACGAATGTGCCAGTCAAGGATATATTGCCGAGTCGGAGGGATTCGTTAAATTGTTAAACTTAAAATCACATGCATACTTATCATAATATCAGGAATCAGATGACAAATATCAGATAGCAGAAATCTGAGGTGATGGAACTTTCATTCACATACAAGACATGATTTGGAAAAGAAAATCAGAACATGCGTCAGAACACAGAAGCTACGAACCAATGAGATAAAAAATAAATGCAAGTTCGATTGAATTTCCCCTACCTCAGATCAGACCTTTCTAAGCAAATCCAAAGATTTTTAATGCATGATGGTCTTATCCTAGACCATAAACATAGTATACATAGTGTCAGAAATGTCAGGACATCAACTGGTACAGTGTCCAAGTGTTCTACACATAAAACCAAAACAACAGAAACAGGGGTGATTGATCGCTCAATATCCTTGTTTGATGGATCAATCCTCCAATTTGATCGATCAAATACCCAATTTGATTGATCAATCTCCAACTAACTCACATTGAACAGAGAAAACTTGATCGATCAACTTCCTTGTTTGATCGATCAATCATCCAATTTGATCGATCAATTCCCCATTGATCGATCAAGCAAGTCAGACTTAAATTTTTTAAAAATACCTACCTCTTGTTTGCACACTCATTTATACTATTTGATCAATCAATTTCCCAATTGATCGATCAATCTTTCACATTGATCGATCATTCACACCCTTGATCAATCACTTCCCTGTGATCTACCAACCTCTTATATTGATCGATCATTTCTCAAATTGATCGATCAACCTTCAAATTTGATCAATCAAATCCCAATTTGATTGATCAATGACCGTCGGGCATGAACTTCTAGAAAAGCATACCTACTATTTCATTAACTGCATATAAGATTTGATCGATCAATCTTTCACATTGATCGATCAATCCCAGATTTGATCGATCAATGACCTAATTTTACCGGTCAATTGTGACGGTTTCTGTCATTAATGTCGATCAATAATCCGACCTATTTTCATCCTTAAACTTAATGATTCTTAATAAATCACACGTACATATTCATCTACATATTTATTAGGTCTTAACCTCTAAATTTTAACCCAATAACTCACCTATTTTAGTTTCGCTTTCAGATTCTCGGCGAATGCGATCCGAAGAGGGTTTAGGATTCGAAATTCAGAATTTGTCACCGTCGCGACTCGGAAGAGCAAATGTGTGGCTCCGCTTTAACATACTACGATGGCACACATCCCCAGACTAGACATGGATCATTTAGATCGACCCTTCACACTCTATTTTCGAGAATTTACCATATAGGGTATTCTCAAGCCTTAGTTTCACTACGGAGTTCTTCTGAAACCCAAGCTAACCAACGTGAGATGACATAATACCTAAACCCAATCTCTTGGTACCAAATCAACCAGAAAGAAGGAAAAAGGGAGTGGAGAAAAGAATCCTAACTCTCTTCCTTTCCTTATAAGCTATTACAGAAGATATTTCTATTTCCTAAATTAAATTTCGGTGTTGATCACATATATAATTTCTCAGGCGTACCACGCCTCATCAATGTCTCACAAAACTCGGACTTACATAAGAAGTCACACATGACTTCATCTAATCATGGATTAATATTATTCCCAATAATATTAATTTAAAATTTTAATTTATCTCGATTTCTATGCCAGGCATGCATATCAAAGCAGTCGAGTTTTGTTATGAATTTTAGGGTCATTACAAGAACCACTATAGTGAATGCTCTTTACTTTTTCTCCAAGGGCCAATTGTTGAATGCCTCTCAGCTGATATTTGAGGCCCTGGTGGATGTAAATGACAAGATCAAAAAGGGACAAATGTTGCCAGGGTTATCCTACAATAGACTCATCACTACTCTGCTAAGGAAAGGGAAATATGTGATACAAAAGGATGAGTCAGTGGAAAAATTGAGTCCAAAAGAGTTTGGGAGAAGAGCTTGGTCTACTAGTATGACCTTGATAGGGAAGAGCAAGAAGAAGCCGGTTAAGGGTCCTGAAAAGGAAGCACCTCAGGTGACCAGTTCAGCAGCTGCACCTATGATACCCACAACCCCAGCAGCCAGCTTAGAGCCTCTGCCTACATCTACTACTACTAGCTTAGTGCCTCCACCTGTGACCTCTGCATCCATACTCCTCCCTTCAACTGTTATGCCCTTTCCTATTGTCAGCTCTGCTGTTATCAGCATTCCGATTCCATCATCTTCCATACCATCCATTTCAGTCCCAATACCTTCCAGTAGCTCAGCCACCCCTTCTGCCATCGCCACCATCCCCTGTGTCAGCTCCTCCTACCACAGACCCAATTGTCCCCTTACCTTCACCTCCCATCACAACCACTTATCACAGAAAATCAAAGCAAACCATAACCACTCCAGCTAGCCCATCCATCCCATCTTTAGAACCCTTAAGCCCTGAACCAGCAACTCCACCTACATCAGCTAACCCAATTACTTCCTCTCCACCATCCATACCCTCTAATATTGAACCCACTATCGCTATGTCACCTACACATACTCACTAGCTGGAACACTTCACCACTGAGGGGTACTCATCCCTAATAGATTCCATTGGGGAAGATATTGGGCATCAATACTCCCCTTTACCTAATTCCCCACAACCTAGCCATTTCGAGCATGTATTTACATCCCCTTTTCAGCCCATTATGACCATTCCACCTGTTACCCAAACCCAAATTTTACCAGACACCTCTGCCAAGATCCTTTCCCTTCTCACCTCCATCCTAGCCCAGCTTCAAACCAACACAACAAACCAATCTGCTATGTGCACCTGCCTCCATTCCATTCAATCTACTCTAATCTCATCCACCTCAACCATTCAACCTCTTACAATTCCTAACCCTACACCTATTCCTGTACCTACTCCACCTCCATCCCCTCAGTTGTCCCCTGTAGTAGTGGCTTCCACTGTTGAGGTGGAAGAACTAATCCCTGCCCCTTCTACCTAACACTCCTCAACCTAAACTTACCCCATAAAAGTTGGCCTACCCTCTTTACCTTTCACCTACACCTCCACCTCACCTGAGTCAATTACTGTGGAAGAGGAGTTGCCACTGACCTTCATTTTACCATCACTCCCTCCTCCATTGATGACCCTCATAATTAGGCCATTTTCCCATATGGAACCAACACCTTTTCACCTCTGCCATCCTTCACCAGAGCCATAGAGACCAACCCTTATGTTGGGGAGGATGTCAGATTTTTGGTAGATGCTATCCTGGCCTTGACACAGCAGGCCCATGAAGTAGAAATTGAACCTGTTTTAGAAGCACATAGGAAGGTGGAATGGAAATTATGGAAGATGGTCCTCAATTCCCTCAATTTTTACAATATCTACAAATAGAAATATGAAATTCTCTCTAGATTAGTAGAGACCCTCTCCCTATACTCAGCCTTGGATCCTTCAGAATCCAAATGCATTTCCATCAACGAGCCTGGACCAAAGCCAAAGAAGAAGAAGTTAGTTGGAATCAAATCCACACCTAATGCTTTTAGTGCAGAGCAAGTGAAGAAAGACAAGAATCCTTCTGAAGAAAATATGCCTGGGACCCTGCTTTTGTTTTAAGTTCAGATACTAACTCTGACTAGGTGTAGCATGTGTTTAGGATTTTGTAATAGTTAGTTTGTATGTAGGATAGTGTTGTATATATTTTTTTTTGTTAAATGTAGAATGTGCTGTCTCTTTTGTATTTTGTAAATACTTTTTGTTCAATGAAATGTCTCTTTTTCCTTTCCAATTGTGACTGTTATGTTCCTATTTTCTTAAATTTGTTCTTGACTGTTCTGTCTACTTAGTGATCAACCATTTCTCTATGTTTACCCTGCTGTTTCCTGTCTATTTTATTCCTGAAACAGTGAGGACACTATTCCTCATAGGTTTGAGGGTATAGCAGGGTAATTTTGAAAAATTTGTATGAGATAATTAAGCCAAGTGCAATGGTATGAATGAGATCAAATAAATTTTGTAGAATTTCAAACTGAGCAATTTTGAAAAAGGAAGATTTTAAAATGTATGGTAGACTATTTAATTTTTGGATCTTTTTGAAAATTCATCATTTCCATGAAAGACATCATCAAGAAATTTTTGTCATAATCAATGTGTAGTGAACCATTAAGGAGAGAAAAAGTAAGAACATGTCTTGAGAGTCCTAAGGAAGACCGTACCCAGTGAGAGTTAGGCCTGTAAAAATTTCTTTTAAAGAGTGTTTTGGCAAAATCTTTCTACTCTAAAGACTGTTTGAACCTGCTTTCTTTGACTAGAAGTTATGCACTCCAAGTTGAGATAAATTGACAGCACTCATGACATTAAAGACATGATGTAAGGCCATCTCTTAGACAGTTTGAGCTAAAAAAAAAAAATCCCTGCCATTTGAACTGCCTTTGATGTACACCATTTGAGCCTTAAAATTTAAGTTTTCTTTGACAAAAACTAGATGTTTGAACCCAAACCTCAGTGACCTGATGCAGCCTAACCCTCATCCTAAGATTTAAAAAGGTAAAGGTGAAGGAGAAGGTAGAGCAGGTTTGACATTTGATGGAAGAAGAAGAAAATACAATTGAAGGTAGTTGTGCATCAGTTATAGAATTGTGGCATTGTAGCACACACATAAAAAAAAATACAAAGAAAAGAGTACAAAAAGAAAGCGAAAAATACAAAAAGAATACAAAAAGAATAAAAAAAAAAAAAAAGGAGAGTGCCACTTCATTGGAAAATTGAAATGAAGATTAGAAATTGATCATTTCAAATCTGAAAATTCAAAGAAGATGAAGATTGTGCTGAGATGAAGAAGGTGTTGTCATGAAAACCTCCTTACCTTTACTGATTTCTAAATTTTGAATCCCTCTATACCCCTTTTTCTTTATAAAACTCACCCATAAGCCACACTACAACCCAATAAAAAGACCTTATTGATCTGAAGTTGATTGAGTTGCCATGTGAAGATGAGGAGCTGTGTAATCTATGGTGAAGAGAGTTAGAAGATTTCAAGAACTAGAGCACTGCCTATGCTCATGCTTGCAGTCCTATTTGAGGGCTGTAACTACTCTTGAGCAGTGTAAAATGATATACTTTTGAAATCATTTGTGAGAGTATGCCTGTGAGATAATTGGGTCTGAGATTGGACTTATTTAGGCATTGTTTGAACCCGAATCTTAAATTAATGGTGAAGTATATATTGTTGTGGTCATAGCATTCTCTTGATGATTTTAGATTAGTTATGATGAGTTTGAAAAAGGATTTAAGAATTAAATTTGTTTACATTTACTGTTTTGAAACTTCTAAAGTCAAAAGGGTAAGGTATGGAATAAAGCTGAATTTGTTGGGATCCAACTTATAACTGCTTGCACTTGATTTAATTATGTTCATATGGAAGTTTGTGGGTAACTTCACTGAAAACCCTAGGAGACTTCACTCCTCCACTAGGGATCACCTAGGGGTTTAAAAAGCTTGATGCATATACTAAATGCATTTGTGCTCCCTACAAAAGTGGCATTTTTTATTTTCAATATTTGTTTTTAATTTCTCCTTTGCTCAGGGACTAACAAAGCTTAGGTTTGGGGGTGTGTTAATTAGTAAAAAATAACATTTTTCACCTCCTATCCTGACCTTTTATGGACCTTTGAGTTGACTAATAATGTTTCTTGAGCGTGTTTTGTAGTTAAGCAATAAATTGCAGTCATAGTGCACACATCCATCTAAAAATGCCAAAGAAGAGACCTTCTATTTCAACATGTGCTCATGCAGCCCAAAAGGCTAGCCATCAAGCATTTCACAAAGCCTCAGAAGTTTATGGGAATAGCATGTGTCCAACTGGTTACACTTGGGAGCAAGAGCAACTGCATTGGATGAAGATTAAACCTCTCAAAAGGGTGCTAAGTGCCAGACACTTGAAAGACAACACCCCAAATTATGTGGAAGCTGTGGAAGCAAAGAACATAATAGGTCGAGAGGTTATTTCAACCTGTCGAGAGGTCTAGGTGCTGAAATGGAAGCTGTCAAGAGGTTAAAACATCCTGTTAAGAGGACTTGAAGTTGTAGTTCAACCTATCGAGAAGTGCTGAGGTGAGGAAGTGAACATGTCGAGAGGTTTACGGCACCTATCGAATGGTTTATATTGCAACAGAAGAACCTGTCGAATGGTGCAGAATAACATGTCAAGTGGTCACCTAATGCAGTGTTTCTCGTGAGGTACAGAAAGCTGGAATTGAACCTGTTAAGAGGTTCCCCTGAACCTATCGAATAGTCAAAGTGAACCTAGCGAAGACTTACCTGATGCATTCATTCTCGCGAGGATGCCTTCAACATGTTGAAAAGTGCTTCAACCTATCGAACAGAGGGAAGGAACCTGTCGAAAGGATGCCTAGAGCTGTATTGGATACCGAGAGGGTGATTTATCCTGTCGTGTGGTCATCCAACCTATCAAAAGCTTAATCCAACTTGTCGAATGGAGCACAAATGAGACTCAGTCCTATCATGAGGTTCCTTGAACCTCTCAAAGCATTATTGGGGAACTTTTGAGTTCCAGTTGAGAATGCAGCTCACTTCAGTACTCTGTCCCAAGGCATGTTAATGACCCTTGAGGGTATTTTTGGAACACAAATGCACACAAATGGGAACCCTCTAACCACCTCACATGTACTTGTCCAGTTTGAACCAATTGGTAGAGGGTTTCTAGAAGAAAAATTAGCCACATCAACTGCTCAGAATAACACAATTATTCCCTTGAGCTCTGTTTGGCTGAAACAGATCGGAGGACAGAGGGGAAGATTATAAATGGAAGAGAAGTTTACAGAAGAACCATCCTGAAATTGAGAGAGCTCAATGCCCAAATTTGAAATCCCTTTTTTCCTCTAAAATTTCATCCCTCTTCCTTCTTTCCCATTCTCTCTTTAGTCTAACTATGGTTGGCTAAACACTTTTAGTAGCTAGGGTGAGGAAGAGCTATAAATTGAGAGGTTCAGGGCTTTGTATAGGGATTAGATGTTGCACAGATTACAGATTTGAGAACAATGTACTATAAGTTTGTATTGAATCAGTAAATTGTTGATTATAAAGTTAATTTGGATTTATAGATCTCTTGATGCCATTTGATTTCCCTAGATTTAATATTCCTATGGATGCCTGAGCTTGTAGCCTTGCGTCCACAGCATCTGCAATGATGTTCTTATTAATACCTTTGAATTAGAGGAAATCCCTAGGATGATCTATGGCCATTAAAGTAGAAAAATAATAGCCTTAAGATCAATCTAATTCTTTAGTCTAGATTGGATTTTTATGCCTTGCATGCAAGCTTGTAGCCAGATGAAGGATAGCTGCAAATCAACCTCTAGCATTGCCTTTGAACCAATCAATTTTCAGTAAAAAACCAAAATCCCTAGCTGCTATTCTCCCCCTTTTGATTTTAATTCCCCAAATCCTTTTCTCCATTTCTTTAAATATGTGTTTTACTCACCTCTGGATATTTGCTTTTACATTTAATTTTCTGTAGTTTTAGTAAAGTGACAACACCTTAAAACCTCTCCTCTTTTCTTTCTTGCTTTATTTTAAAATAGGATAGGATATGGTGCCAGATCTATTATAGATCTGAAGATTTATCATATTTTGAAGCACATTTCCCTATGGACATACCCTTACTTATCCCTTTAACGCTTGCTGCAACAGCCTTAGTTGTTGCAGGCCTAGTTGCCTTATCTTGGTGTCTTTTCTGTGATTTTTCCTTTAGTGTGCTAATTTTAACCACTTAATAATTACAAGGTAGGCAATACAACAGTGGCGCATTATGCTAAGGAGGATCAGCCCCATTCCCGGGTACCCTCCATAAGCTCCCTTGGGTAAATCGGGTGGCTAAGGATGGTTTTGTAAATATTGGTAATTAAAGACTGAATTTTGTTTGAAAGCTAGGAATGTAAGGATTAAAACTGAGAATTTAGGGGCTGAGAGTTAGAAACTAAGAAACTTGAATTAAGAACTAGAACTAAAAATCCAGGACCAAAAATTGACTTGAGAACTAGAACTAAAATTAAGAACTAGGATGAAGATTAAGAATTAGAAGCGAAATTAAGAATTAGAAAATAAAGTCTGAAATTTAGGATATAAGAACTGGAAGCTAGAGATTAGAAATAAAGATCTAGAAGGGGGATTAAGAACTTGTGACTAGAAATTAAGAACTGGAATTAATATACTAAGAACTAGAACTAGAAATTAAGAACTAAGAATTAGAACCTAATAACTAGAACTAGAAATTAAGAACTAGAATCTAAAGCCTAAGAGATTACCTGAAGCCTAACACCAAGAGGAGAGTCTCAAAATCCGAAGCTTGGAGGTGAGAAACTCTGAGACTTGAATAGGAAAATTAGTGAGTTTGGACGAGGTAGGGGGGTCTTTTTATAGGTATCGGGGTAATTTCGTTCCCTGTGGGAGGTGCACAATTGGTCAGTTGGTTTGAATTGTGCACCTAGACAAGCACGTGTAATAGGATTGCACACCCTATCTGGGGCGCTTAATCCAGTTTGAGTCGGTCATGAACTCGGTGAGTGACCGAGTGACTGGCTCAGCTGGGTATCCTTGTTCCAACTTACTTGGAACTAATTATGCGCGACATTTGGGACGTGTAATCCAATTAACCGCCTCTTCGTGCACTTGATTAGGGAGTTTGGGCAGTCTAAGGATTTAGAGGATTGGTCCAACTGGGGACCAATTGCACCGGTGTCTTTGGAGCAGCAATCGATTGCAATGTGCAGGAGCAGCGTAAACCTGGTCTAAGTTGGACCAATTGTGCGCTGGTATCCATGCGTGTAATCGAATTGTGTACCTCTGTGAGGACGCAGAATTCAAGATCTTCCGGGGTCGGGTCAAGTCCGAGCCACAGAGTTATTATTTCATCTTGGGTCTCAACCATATACTATTGTTTTAGTATGTGATCCTCGTATTAGGCTTTTATGGTCTTTAGAGAAGGTCAGTCCTTCTCTGGAGATCGTGGGCAAGGCCAAAGGTTGATTGAACAGGTTTGCATACTCCGAGAGGGAAAAATTGGAGTGTCTACAGATGCCCCTGTTTTGCGCATTCTTATGGAATAAGCATTCATCAAAGAAGTAGACACCCCCTTTCAGGGTGCCTCCTCATTTCTTTGAGAGATCAAAAGTGTGAATCGGGGAGCTAACATGAGATGCTTGGCTTTCTTATCTATCAGCACAAGCTAAGGAGGAGCATTAGGGGGTCTAGTGCTAGCTGTCGAGAGGTGCATTCACATCTGCAGGTGTAAGTGGCATCCCGTCGAGGTGTTGCAACCTGCTGCAACTGCCAGTCAAATGGGGGAAATCGACATATCCTAATCCACAAGTGCAAGTGGCATCTCATCACATGTCGTGACCTACTGTAAGTGGCACTCAAATGGGAGGAAACAATCGAGGTACCGGGGGGCGTCATACAAACGTCCAGAAACAAGGTCAAGTGACCAGATAGTATGAAGATGGCGAAGGCTTTCGTAAGTCATGTCAGATCGGGCGCGTCATTGCTCACACCAACAACGCGTCCGGGGTCCCTTTCCGATGGACATTTGTGATTTCTCAAGGTTGAGTATACTCAGTGCTTGGTTTCCCAGAGGATAGAATGGATTGGAGTGACGAGAAGTGAGAATTTGATAGATAAAGGTTTTTAAGAATTTGGGATTTTTTTTAAACTTAAGATCAATTTGGTGGTAAAACAGCGTAAAATGTGGCGTCCGAAACCTCGTTGAGCAAATCCATCGGGGTGGAATTTGTGGACCCGATCGTTTGTGTGGTTGTTAAGACTACACTCGGTATGTCGAATACTCCGTCTAACCTTTCTCACGAATATTATCTCTTATGGGAGGACTATTGTGATTCACGAATCAGGAGAGTCGGATTTTGAAAACATTTAACTTAATATTAACTTACTATATTTATAAAGAATATTGAGTAAAGGGAGAGTGATACTTACCTGATTTGTGCTTTGGGTATCCTTGGATGGAGTCACCATGCGATGGGACACCAGGGAGTTTCCCTTCCACTTTTGTTTCTGCCATGACAGGCCCTGATGATTGTTGGGGTGATGGGACACCAGAGAGATTAGGGTTAGTCGCAATGGGACAAGGGTCGAGCTTCCCTTCCAGTCGCGTGCTATTGTAGATTATGATGGGGCATCGGTGGTTACGCGATGGGACATTTTGTGTTTGTTTGATGACAAGATTGTATTGTAAGGGGACTTATTATTTGTTGATGACACAATGGGTGTGCGATGGGACATGAGGGTTGTTGTGATTGGACATTGGGGAGGTTCGCGATGGGACATCAGGTGACCCTCCTTTCTGGTTGCGTGTTGGGATGAGTTGTAATGGGACGTGGATAGGGTTTCTGTCATAGTTGATTATGATGGGACTTGTTGGTCATGCGATGGGACAACTATGTTTACTTCTTTCTTTGGTAGATCTTGGGTTATATGACGAGATTGGGTTGTGGTTGTGTCGGGATTGGTTATTTTGTGTATCTGTTGGTATGTAGTGGGGTGTTGATAGTCATCATGTGAGACTGCACAATGGGACAAGGGTATCTGGGGTGGACCCATGACGTGATAGCATGCGAAATCTCACAACCACCTACATCCTCTCCATTGATTGGTTCTATCAAGGATTCTCAAATCCTTCTTGTTGGTGTTTATGCATTGTTAGGGTGATTTGTTGCGTCTGCCCCTTTTGGTTAGTAGTAGAAGCAGTACACTCATCATTATCGGCCCGTCTCATTCTCTAGTGGGCTCTTCTGATCCGGGAACAATGGCATGGAGTGTGCTCATTTAGTGTGTGTGTGGTTGCGCGATGGGATTGGGGGTTAATTCTTTATTTTTATTTTACAGTATATTTTACTCCATTTTTCTCTTGTATTTTTATATGTATTTCTTGTATTTTATTTATTTTTATTATGTGTTTTTCTGCATTTTCTATATTTTTCTGTATTTTCTATATTTGTATATTGTGTATATTTTATATTTGTGTATTTTATTGGGGGCCTGCTTGGGGCTATTTATTTTTGTTTATGTCTTGAGTTGGTGAAATTCGCTTTCATCATTGTGGGGAAATGTTTGTTTAAGGTTTGGCAAAAATTGTCATGTGTTTATCTGTGTCTTTTGTTTTATTAGAGTGATAGTTGTTAAGTGGGTGTGTGTTTAAATTAAGGCTGG
This sequence comes from Chloranthus sessilifolius, assembly GCA_021018995.1. NCBI lineage: Eukaryota > Viridiplantae > Streptophyta > Magnoliopsida > Chloranthales > Chloranthaceae > Chloranthus > Chloranthus sessilifolius. The sequence continues at coordinate 54,345,489 of CM037598.1, forward strand.
ATGAATGTGTTGGGTGTTTTAATGTTATTGGCTCATTTATTTTGCCAAGGATTAGTTTTTCTTAAGGGGACAAGTGTTTTGAAATAATTGGTTTAGCTCTATTTGTGATGGATTGTGATTCTTGAATGGGGCAAATGTCTTGTGATTATTGGTTTATCTAGATTGGTCATGGATTGGTGTTCTCTAAGGAGGGCAAGTGTTTTATTTTGATTTAATAAGATGAAGGGTGTTTAAAAGCGAGACACTTGTCACACTAGGATTAAGGGGTCTTTTGTTTATAAATGGGGGCTAAGGTCTTAGGTTTTATTTTGCATTATTATTTTTTTTGAACTTGTAAGTTTGGCTTTGAAATTTTATTTTAATTAATGTCTTTTCTTCCTTTTTATTTTGTATCCCGAGTGTTAAATCCTAAGGGGTTTGAAATGGTGATTTTATTTTGAGAATGAGTGGCATTGGGAATGTTGAGTAGCACTCAAAGTGCTACTATGTTGGGGGAAGAGATGGAAGAGTTAAAGGTGGTGGGAAGAAAACCAAGGAAAAGAGCTGGATCAGAGTCCTCGTGATCGGTACCAGTTGCTCCTTGGTAGGCTCTGCGGATTGACTTTTGGTCAGTTTTCCCTTGGGAGTTTCCAAGATCGGCTTTCCATAGGTGTATGCCTCAAGTCCTGAGTGGCTATTTGTGAATCACTCTTTCTTTTCTGCCAGCTTGGGGCTCTACGATGCTAACATTTTATTGTGTAACTTTGAAGATTGCATCATAAGCAACAACTCAGGTAGAAAGGGAAGTGAAGATGAGATTTTTTTTAGAACTCATTCAGTGTGTGCTTCCTCTCCAAGCCTCTCCGTCATCTCTTCCCCTCTTGTGGACTACTGCTCAGGCGGCTTTCCTCGAGTGCTCTTGGGCTCGAGTGTCTTTGAGTGTTTGTCCAAAATTCAATTTCGTCTTTCATTTCAGATTGTATATTCAGGGGGGTATGCTTTCGTTGTGATTTGTAATTAATTTTATCATATTTATAGAGGCGCATTTGTTTATTTATGACTTGTTTGAGTTTCTTAAATTTTGGCTTCATTGGATTTAGTTTGGGTGCAGTTTAGTTTGATCCTAGCTAATCTTGATTTGGGTGTGATTTGGTTTGGTTTGGCATTGTATTGGTTTGGGTTTAGTTTTGCATTCTTGAGCTTGGGTGGTTATTTTCGGAGCGTGTGTGCGTGTAAGTGATGCCTTCTCTAATTTTCGGAGTGCATGGGCATAGGTGGGAAGTGTATGGTGTAAGTTCTGGGCTGCAGGTGTTGGTGTTAGACATTGTTAACTCCCCAATTTTGGTCCCTCGCTGTTGTTGTGCATATATGGGCATATATTTTTTTTGTCATGGCTAGGTAATTATGTGCATGGGTTAGCATGTGGGATTCAATTGCGCGCCTGGCTATGTGCTCGCAATTTAAGGGTTCAGGGAGGCAATTACACGTTGGAGTTAGTGCATGTAATCCAATTACGCGCCTTCCCCAACGCATGTGATTGGGGCGTCTCCAAGTCATTGTGCGGGTGACCTTTCGAATTGAGCGCATGGTGGAGGGTGCGGGATTGGCTCATCGCGCCTTTTGGGTAGATGAAAGTCTAATTGTGTGCTCTGATCAGCACGTGTGATTAGGATTATGTGCCTATCCCTGAGCGCGCGATTTGATTGCGCAAGGTAGCATGGGCACACGATATAATTCTGTGTAACTTGACATTTCTCCTATGCTTTCTGGTTTCTTCTCTAATTCTTGCTCTTCCTTATTTCCTTGCATTCTGATTTTCATATTTCTGCCATATCTCGCGATCCGGTCATCCGTTTCAAGCGCAGTTTCTTGTGTTCTCTTTAGTTCTTCATGCTCTTCGCTCTGAGATGGAGTCTAAGGGTAGTGACCGACTTCTCCTGACCACTTCGGACTTGGAGCAGATGGTTATGGAGGGAGGGGTGACTCCTGAGGTTCCCGCCGGTGCCGATGTCGGTGTCGAGGGTGATGCTGAGATGGTCGTCAGAGAGGGTGGTCCTAAGGTTGGCGCTGCTCCGCGCCGGGCTCCACCTACGATTTGTATTCCGTTGGAGTTCTTCACGAGGGATCAAGTAGGTACCCACGAGCAAGAGTTTCTTCTTTTACTTCCTAGGCATTTTGGTTATGACATAGATTCCTAAGATATGGAAACCCCTTTTTACTTTATGTTAAACCCGCATCTAGTGTTAGTGCGCGTGTGCATTCATGCATCATGCATGTACCTAGCTCTAAGTCACGTTTATTTTACTATTCCATGCTACCTTCATCATGTTTTGCATGCTTTATTGTAGTGATGGTCGCGTATTAGTTCCTTCATAGTTCACTTGCCTTCTCATTGTTTGTTATTATTGTGCCATTACTTTAGTTGTTGTTATCTTCCTGTTTACGTTTCCGAGGTTAGTGATCAGTTTGACCATGGTAAATTATTATCATTTGATACTATTATTATTGCTATCAATATGTTATCATTATTCCAGCAGACGCGGTTGGTGTCTTTCTACTTCGGGTTGATCTTGGAGCTTGAGCCCTTTCCTGTCGATCGGGGCTATTCTGGAGAGGTGCAGGAAGGAGTAGCAAGCACTGCTCTTTCCCGTAGGAATGTTGATGCTGACCCCGGAGGACTGGGTCCGCATCACCGGGCTTAGGTTTGAGGGGGAGCCAGTTATAGGGCAGATGAAGTTAGATTATTTGGCGGCATGCGAGGAGGTGCTCGGGGTCAGGTACCGGTACAGTGGGTCCGGACCAGTGATGGTCGGAGTTACATGGTTCTTTGATACTTTTGCTAGTGGATTTGTTCCTCCGAAGCATAACTCGAAGAAGAGGGAGGTGTTCTAGGCACATTGCGAGGCGATGGCGCTTTGAGAGCCTTTGATGGAGACAGGAGCGGTGACAAATCGAGTCCTCTGGGCATTTTTGATGCACTTTCTCGGTTCAATACTCTTTTCATCCTCGACCCGGGGGTGTGTCACTGGTCTATTCCTGACACTTCTTGAGAATCTAGATCGGGTGTCCACGTATGCTTGGGGCACTGCAACGTTGGTGCACCTTTACGAGTAACTCTATCACCGAGGGAGAGGTGCCATCAGGATCAAAGGTTTTCTTCCTTTTCTTCAGGTGAGATTGGGTTGACTGTTACCTTTATAATGTTTTAGTTATTTCATCTTCCTTCTTAGTGATTGTTTCAATGTTTGTGTGTTTCTCTAGTTCTGGGCATACGATCACTCTCTGCCACTAACAATCACTAGTCTATGTTGTTAGTGCATCTTAGGTTTTACACCTTACATTTTACTGATGATTTGTTTTGTTAATTTCTGATTATAGGTCATTTGAAGGCCCTATGTAGCCGGAGAGGATGCTAAGCAGCCGGTGATATAGTCCGGCCGACCCTTCTTCGACGTGGGTATCTGGGTCCATTATTTCGAGAAGGTGGAGCACATCCACTTATCTCACGTAGCGCGGCAATTGGGGCTCTCTCAGGGAGTCCCTTCAGAGATTCGCCACCGTTTGGTGAGGAGGATGACTGGTTCCCCTGGGCAGGACTTTGCGTCTATGATAAGGGCTCAGATTGACCATTTCAGAGCTGGAAGGACTAGGGTGACAGGGGTGCGTGATGAGGCCAACTCTCGGGAATTTACTAGATGGTTCCATGAGCTCGGCGGTGGTCGGCTCTTCATGCGTTCTTTCCATGGGAATGGCTCTTTTGCAGTTGGCAGGACTGAGTCTGCCTCGGCATTGAGGGAGAGGTTACCCGCGTTAGGGCAGGCCCCGACTAGGAGATGCTACGCTCCTTGACAGCCTCTATTTTTCAGGCTAGGCTAGCGAAGGATCAGTTGAGGGCCCAGCTGGCAGACACTCACCGATCCCTGGTGAGTTTGTTTACTTGTTTTAGTCATTAGTCTATTCATTTTACTTCTAGTCGATTAATATGATTATTCTGTTCTCTTTCATTTATTAGAGTGCGAGGGAGGGTGAGGTTGCCAGTCAAGTGGCATATATTGTGCTGCTCTGGGGCCAGCAGCAGGCTGGTCGGGAGGTAGAGTTTGTTCAGAGATTGACAGACTAGTGAGTGTCTCGTATTTGACTTTTAGTTAACCATTAGTGTCATTGTTTTTATTGTCATTTCTTGATGCATTTGTTATGGGTTATGCTTGCAGAGGGTAGAGTTTTCTACTATTGGGGTGTCTGCTCCGACATTCGATCCATCCTTGGCTGCATCGTCCAGTTGGGAGGATCCGATGTTAGCCCAGCTCCATGCCGAGCTAGAGCACTGGGTGAGTTTCTTCGATTTTCTTAATTTAATTTCGCCTTGTCTAGCAGTTTTCTTTATGCAGGTCATTCTTGACTCTGCTCCTGAGGCTCCTCTATTCCTCCAGTTCAGGTACACTTAATTAATGTAGTTGTGTTTTAGTCTTTATGTAGTCATGATGTGATCTGATGCATTTCTTATTTGTGTTGTAGCCATCCGTGTCCGAGACTCCTCCTCAGCTGACTCCTCCGGCCGATTAGATGACTGCCACCACCATCGAGTGCCTTCTTCAGGATTGAGCAGACCTGGTACACTTCTCTTCTCTTTATTTTAGCCTTTCCTTCCTTTGTGGGTATGCTTAGCTCTTGATTTTGTATTGCCATGTAGGCTCATCAGCTCGAGGAGTCACGTCTGGAGACAGCGCTGGCACGCTCCATTCTAGAGGCAAGGCTAGTTCTCTCGGGTGTGCATAGTCATTAGAACTTGCTCATCGATATGCTCATTGCGCAGAGGACCCAGGTGGAGGCTGCCTGTCAGACGTTGTGGGCAGAGATGCAGGCGACCATACACCAGCTGCAGTATTGACTGTTGAGGAGCGAGCTACGGGTGCGTGGGATGGTCGGTCGCCTTGCCAGGTAGGATTCGGTGGCCACTGAATCCTTGGCTGGTGAGCCCCGTCGTACCACATGAGAGCGTGTCAGGGATTACGCTCATGAGGACTCCATTATCCGGGAGTTACTTGCTGAGGGTCCTTCACACTCACGGTCAAGACGGACTACCAGTCAGGCGAGTGAGGGAGGTTCAGTTGCTGGGCCTTCCCTCCCCAGGGCAGGTCCAGCTACTCTGGGGGCTTGGATTGAGGTTTCGGGGGATCAGACTATTGACCCCCGAGTTGACAATGTTGGAAATAGTAGCGACCGGCCATCCTAGCACAAGAGGAGGCAGTAGGGCATTTTGTTTGTTTACTTTACCATTGTATATATAAGGGGTATGCCCCCGGTGATAGATGTAAAAGAAAATTTTGAGACATATATACAGAGATTTTTGGTTTTTTTAGGGGTACTTGGTTTTGGCTTTATCATTTTGGTTGTCTTTGTACCTTAGTTCTTTGTAAAGATGTCATCATTTGCTATGGGGGTTTGGATGCTACTGGACCTGGCCTTGTAGCAGTTGTACCTTAGTTCTTTGTAAAGATGTCATCATTAGTAATTTTATTTTCCCCCCTTGCCAATTGTCAAGGGGGGAGGTATCTCAGACCAGGGTCTGGCAAAAAGAGTATCATAGCATCTTTTTCTTTTTTATTTATTTTTTGTTTATTTTATTTATTATTATTTTTTTATCCACTTTTCATTACAAGGAAAGGAAAATAGTGCACTAGGGAAAGCAAAATACTGTAATAAAAGTCTAAACCTAAATACCTAAAAAAATGCCCCAGTGTAGGAGCGTGATGAGATCGACAACATGGTGCATCTGACAGTCTTCCGACAGCGATGACCTCGTTGTTCTGAGTCTTCTCTATGTACATGAAGCGACCTTTGATATAATCCTTCTTCTGAATGAAATGCCCCAATGGTGAGGTGCAATGGAGATTTTTCAGTTTCATAACTACTTCGGTCCTATGAGGGGCCTTACGGGTTTGGTAAGTTAGTCTCGTGGAAAGACCTCTGATATTGTTATCGAACTAGGGGGGACATTTGGTTATGACTATCGCGTATAAGGCTTTTACCTTTCACAGTGATTGTCCCACCCCGTGGTCCCATTAGAGGGGTGTGCGGTGGGTGGTAGATGGTTGCATCCATCATCATTCACGAGTTTTCAGTTTTATTTCAAGGGTATCTTTGGGAAGGCTCTGACTCATCGTCCAAAGGTAAAAAGGTGAGAGGAGAAAGGTAAGGCCTAATGATGTGAGAATAGTTTCTTTCTAACAACTTTAAAAGAGATATGCATCAGTCCTTTCTCGGGTAGCGTGTAGTGCCATAATTGAGCTCTCCGTCAAGTTTCGACACCATCAAGGTTTCATATTTTATGGTTAGCAGGGGTTTTATCCTCCTCCTGCCGCCTTTCGATGATATCTAGTAGTATAAAGACTCTAAGGGTGCCCTCGCAGTTTGGTTATACCTTCCCAATAAGATTACAAGGAATGTCCTCACTGTTTGCTTATGCTTCCCTAGGCTTATTGACTGGTTCACTTGTCGTATTGCTCTCACTCAAATATGCTTCTATTTTCTTTCTTTTGATATCTCGCTTTTATCTCTCTTGATGCATGTATATATATTTTGAAAGTGACCTGCTCAAAAGAATAGTGAGCTTTGATTGAGCCTAACATCTTTTTTTTGTTATGCTCTAACGTCTCCTCAAATGGCGGGGGAAAGGGATGAGAAGCGGGTGTTGCCTACACTTTTGGAAGAGGTTAGGTATTCCACTAGTCCTTTGATCAAATTGCCTGAATAAGAATTTGGGCGATGGGTCAAAGGAATTCAAAGGTGTCTTTGGGAAATAAGGATGTACGACCAGTGAATGAATCCAGATGATTACGGGGACAATGAATGCCTATGTCTGTCTACCGGGCTAAGGTAGTATTTCTTTAAGTACATGGTGTTCCAAGGGTTTGGGTGTTCTTCCCCATCCTGGTTCACTAGCTTATATGCATTCCTTAGGTATGTGGCCAATATAACATATGGGCCCTCCCAGTTCGGTTTTTGCTTTCCTTTCGGGTGAGCCTGTATGGAAGGCATGATTTTCCTCAAGACTAACTCTCCAATGTTGATGTTTCACTCGAGGACCTTCTTATCGTAGGCCCTGCCACTCTCCTTTGGTATACTTGAGTGTGATCGGCTACCCTGAGTCATCGAGTTGTTCTAGCTCAGTGAGTAGAGAAACTCACCTTTCATCTATGGATAACCCATCATCAAGTTGGATTCATAGGGATTGTACCTATATCTCGTAGGGCAAGACTACTTCCATCCCATACATGAGAAGGTAGGGAGTTTGGTCGGCAGCTGTGTGAATAGAAGTCCTGTAGGCCCAGAGTGCCTTTGGTAGTCGTTCAGGCCAATCAGTCCCATTGCTCACCTTCACTATTCATTTTAGAATCTGGATTAGTCTCTTCATCTTCTCGGTAATGAATTATGGTCTGTTGGCGGTGATGAAGATCCTGGGTAATCTAAACCTGGTGATGATGTTTCGAATAATAAACTTCACAAGCATCGAAGTAGTGATTTTGACATATGACTGGGCTTCTGCCCACTTGGTGTAATACTCAGTTGTTATGAGGATAAACGCATGTTTATGAGTGTTCTCAACGGTGTCCGTGAAGGGTCTGATGATGTCGAAGTCCCACATCGAGAACAGCCATGGCAATGTTATGGGATTCAATGCAACTGATGGAGCTTTGATGAGCAGGACATGCTCTTGGCATCATTTGTAGCATTGGACATAGAGGTGACAGTTTCTCATCATTGTAGGCCTTTTATAGCCCTGTCGTACAATTTGATCCATGAGTCTCTGTCTACTAGTGTGGGTGCTGCAGGCACTGACGTGTGCTTTTTGGATGATGTGTTGTCCCTCGACCACCGTAACACATCGTAGTAGGACTCCTTTAGTGGAGGTTTCTTTATATAGTATCTCGCCTAAGATGTAAAATCTGGGGCATTGATTCCTTATGGTTTTCTGTTCAACCGTTCAATTTTTGTTGTGTAAGAGGGCACGTGTTGGTGCTTAAGGAAGTTCCATATGTCAAGGCACCATGGTTGTCCATCGTCGGTTGGTGATTTCTCGAATTTGAAGGTTGCAATGACAACATCTTTCTTTGTAGGATCTTTAGGAGTAGATTGCCTCTCGTTCGTGACTACTTTGGGTTATGTTGGCAATTCAGGCTTTACTTTCCAGGTGACTTCAGGTGCTGGAGCTGTTTATTTCTCGATGAAGAAGGACTTCATATCATGTCCGACTGGTATATGAATGACCGAGGGTAGTGTGGCGAGGGAGCCTGCCAGCTCATTCTCTAGTCTAGGGATGTGTATGAAAGAAATTCTTTTAAACATTTTTATCATGAACTGAGCTATTTCTAAGTATGCCATCAATCTTCTCACTTTGGTCTTCCACTCTCTAATGACTTGTGATATGACAAGCTTGGAATCACCAATTGTCTTCAACTATTTGATGCCTAGCTGTAGTGTTGCTCGTAGTTCGACAATAAAGGCTTCATATTCTACAACATTATTGGCGACTAAGAAATCAAGATGAAAGGCTTTTGATATGATGACTCCTTTTGGGCTAGAAAGGACAATCCCAATGCCTTTCCCTTTGTGATTAAGAGCACCATCGAAGAACAAGGTCCATATGGTTTTGTCGGGCTCTTCCTGGTGAATCGAGAGTAAGTCTTCGTCAAGGAAGTCTATGCATACCGGCTCATTTCCCGAGAGTGTAAGATTAGCAAGATAATCAGCGATCGTTTGTCCTTTGATTGATTTTTGTGTGACGTTGGTGATGTTGAACTCCTGTAGTAGCATATGTCAACGAGCGATTTTTCCGGATGTGGCAGGCTTCTCAAAATGTACTTCAGAGGGTCCATTCGTGCAAGCACCATTATCTTGTGCGCTTCGAAGTAATGTCGTAGTTTCGTTAAGTCCCATACTAGGGTGAGGCATGTCTTTTCCATTACTCTATATTTCTATTCGCACTCAACCATCGTTTTGCTGAGGTAATAGATGGCCTTCTTCTCTCTTGCCCTCTTCATCATGTTGTCTAAGAATTACTACTATTGCCTTGCCGTTGGCTAACACGTAGAGCATTAGGGGTCTTCTAGAGACTGGTGGCGATAATATCGATAGGTTGAGAAGGTACTTCTTGATATTGTCAAAGGCTTGCTGACACTGGTCATCCCATATGTACTCAGCTCCTCCTTTAAGTTGTATGCAGTAGAAATTGCTTTTTAATAAGTCTTTGAGAAAATCTCCTGATGAATTGCAGTCTTCGTATCAAGCCTCACAACTCTTTGATATTACTGGGAGGTGGCATCTCAAGGATGGCTCTGACCTTTACCGAATCAACTTCGATTCCTCGCTTGCTTACGATGAATCCTAGTAATTTGTAAGAGGTTACCCTGAATACACATTTTTTCGGATTCATCTTTAGCTGATATTTTTCAGACCATTCTAGTACCAGTCAAAGTGCTTCAGTGTGTCCTACTCGTGCTTAAGACTTCACTAGTATGTCATCAACATAGAATTCTACACACTTGCACATCATGTCGTGGAAGATAGACATCATGGCGCATTGATACGTGGCTCCTGCATTCTGTAGACACCCAGATTTAGGCCAAGGCCCGATCGAAACACCTTTTGAGAGAGGTGCACTTCTAAGAACTTGATGACATGTATGGAACCTTTAGGAACCACCTTAGAACCCTTTGGAACCTCCCCTAGAACCCTTAGGAATCACCCTAGATCCCTTTGGAACCTGACTCGAACCTTTAGAAATCAATCATGACCCTTAGAACCCGTTCTGAACCTAAACCTAACCTTATCAAGCAAATGGATGAGAAGGGGTGCACTGAAACTAGCTACGGCCCTCTACTATGATTAAATCTCATACCATTAAAAAGTAGAGGTCGTCAGCTTTCCAACGATCCAAGAATCGCCTCAATCGGAAGTATACATCAAAAGATATGACAAATCGAACTCGGAGGGCATAAATGTAAATTCATGCGGCCCCCCTAGGGATTTGGCCCAACTAATAGTTGCGCCAGGCCAATTCTCCCAGACTTTAAGCCTAGCGCAACTAATAGTTACGCCAAGGTTAAAAGTGGGTAATTGACTTCAGGCAACTTCCGTGCACTCAAGTTATAATAATTTTATCAAGATATTTTGCTCAAGAACTATTAGTTGCGCCAAAATTGTGATTGGGGTTTGACTTGTTGACCACCTTGACCTTTGGGGTGTATTTTGCTAATTCTGTTGCACCCTATTTGCAACCCATTAAGTGACTTAAAGCCCCTCCCTATCATCCACCATTGGAGGACCTTCTCACACATTTCAAGGCTCCAAAAACCCTAGAAATCCTTAGATGTGAGATTACCTAATTACTAAACCCATTTAGCTCTTAAGTGGTTTCCTAATCTACCCATTTCCTATAAATAGAGACCCCCACCCCTTGGTTTAAAGGTTGAGAATTTCTACCTAAGAGAAGGAGCTTAAAGTGAGATCTTTCTCCCTTTGGTGCACACTCCCCATACAAATTCCAGATTTCCCTATCCTCCCATTTGTATCGTTATGTCGCCGACTTTTCGGTAGGAACGGAGGGGCACAAATAGGATTCTAAGCCCTTTTGGGTAAGAGGAAGCTATTTTCTTTGCTTTTACTTCATTTTATTTTTGGCCATTAGTAGAGACCGCATTAAGCGGGTTGATCGGGTGCCTAACACCTTCCCGATCGATAACCGAAGCCCCTACCCAAGAGCCTTTGGTGTGGACCGGATTCAGAGTCATATTTTTAGCACTTTGGTGCTCATAAAAATGAACTAGGTTTCTCGGGACACCAAAAGCTCCGGGTGGCGACTCTATATTTTTCATTAGAGAGCGCATCGTCGCGACGGGACCGTCATGGATCCCACGGTTGCACAGATGGTGATTCTGCTGGGGATAGCTTGTAGAGATTCTCCTTGAAATTTGGCCCCTTTATTTGTGACTTACTAACCATTTTTGTTGTTTTTGCTATTTTTTAATGTTTCTCACCCCTACTTTTCCGTCATTTAGGAGACTTAGCCGATTGGCCGGCCTACATACGCATCATCTCTTAATTTTCCTTACTTTTTCGTCATTTTAGTGCCTTAGCCGATCAGCGGGCCCCCTTGCGCTTTATCTTTTAATTTTATTTAAATTTCCATCATTTAAAGTGCCTTAGGCGATTGGCGGACTTACTTGTGCAAGCATATTCCAACAGTGGACATCGGCCCATAGTGGCGGCACGGGGTCATCACCCCCGGTCTTTGAACTAAAGAAAACTTCCATAAAAAAAAGAGAAAAGCTTTAAGAAAAAATTAAAATTGAACCAAGTTAGGGAGCTTAATCAATTTATTTTTACGGGTTAGATTTTAAAAGGGTGGGGATTAGGCAAACACACAAACACCCGGGTCTTAGTATGGTGTCAGCCCCTAGTGGTGATGATCCAGAAAAGTCTCAGCCCACCTAGTATCTGAGAAGGCACTTGCGCAGGAGGTATATCGGGTGGGTTCCCATTTCGAAGCTTAAAACCCTTGGGGAGCACCCTAGCGAATTATACTGGACTCAAACCCTTTAGGTGCGGTGAGGAGAGAATCGATCACCAAAAAATAACTTAGTTCCTGGAAGCCTAGCTTCCACCAAAAACTTAAAAAAAGACTCATTTCGGGTGTTGGTGGCTGTTGTTATCAATTCTGGAGCATCAGTTTTTGCCTGGCGCATGTATTAGTCGCACCAGTGTAAAAAATTGGAATTTATAACTGGAGCAACTAATAGTTGCGCCAGCTTTAAAATCCAAGTTTTTACCTTGGCGCAACTAATAGTTGCGCCAGTGTAAAAAAGGAGCCCTGCAACTTGGGCGCATGTATTAGTTGCGCCAACTCTGTTTAACAACACCAGCTCGAATCCGTGGCCTTTTTTCACCTCCCAAGTCCCCCAATCAGTGCGCTTAGTGCCTTGTTTGGTCCCCGCCATCTTCGACACCCAATACACCCCCGCCGGTCAAAAGAGGGCAACTTCTTTTTGGCTCCTTCCGAGGGATCGAGTTGTCGATTTCTGTGCCTTCAATAGATAGAAGGTTCTCCTTCGATTCTTCCAAAGTGCGTCGGAATCGTCACCGCGGGTCTTTAATTAGGGTACGAGAGCCACCCGAAAAGAGAATTCTAAGGCCTCAGAACCTTTATTTTTCAAAACAAAAAACTTTTTCCTAAAATCAAAAAAAAAGAAAAAAAGAAAGCAAATAAAAAACCCAAAAAAATAGTAGTTTGTGGTGCCAGCACAACGACATCATCTTGCCCTCCGCCATCCAGTAGGGGAAGAAGGAGGAGGATTTTCGGGCCTTATCCAAGGCATCCATACCCAACCGGATACCGAGACATGTCGTGGGTAGTGGACCCAGCTTACGCTGATCCTGACTCATCCCCACCACATTCTCCAACCCACTCCCATTCGGGAGAAGTCTTTTCCACCATCCCCCTCACCCAAGCCCCCTTTTCCGTTACCAGCCCGTTCGGCGCCCCCATCTTCCCAACCACTACCCTCCAAAATATCCAAAGTCCACCCCACCATTCTCCATCTTTTTCCCAAACCATACCCATGCCAAGCCCAACCCATTTCCCATCCACATCCATACAAAACCCAAACCATTTCTCCCCATCCACATCCATGCCCCATTTCCCATCTTCCCCCTATAGACCCGATCCACCCACATTCACCTACACCACATCCTCCCTATCCAACCCCCCACAAATCCCCCCATCTACCTGGGCCATGTCCATTTTTACCGAGGCCACGCCCGGTTTTTTCCAAGCATCCACCCCTAACATCCCTAATCCTTCCACATCCTTTGCCCCACCTCAACTCTCCAATTCACCCCATACCCTACCTCTTACCATGGCCATGCCCGATCATATCAGGGCCATGCCCAATTTCCCCTCCATCCCATCTCCACCACCCACATCCAATCATCCCTCCATGACCATGATGGAGGAGATGTTCCAAGCCTACTCCATATGAAAGGCTTCTCAAAACACCTCCCCTCCTCCACACCCCATGTCCCTAAACCCATCTCACACCCTAGCCAATCTCCATGCCTCACTCCTCAATGTCCCCCATCAACTCCCCATACCATCCAAACCCCCATTACCCACATGCCCCAAGACCCCATGACCCAACCCCCCACTACCCATACACCCCAAGGCCAAATGGCTCGATCTCCAACCTCCCACATACTTCAAGGCCCATCGGCCCAAACCCCCTTCTCCCACATATCCCAGGGCCCCATGGCCCAATACCCCACCACCCAAACCTATCCAAGGCCCATTGGCCAAACCCATCAAGGGCCCATGACCCAAACCCACCAAGGGCCCATGGCCCAAACCCACCAAAGCCCATTGGACCAAACCCATCAAGGGCCCATGGCCCAGACCCAGCAAGGCCCCATGGCCATGGCCCCGACCCACCAGGGCCCATTGGCCCAAACCTACCAAAGCCCATTGGCCAAAACCTACCCAGGGCCCATAGCCCAAACCCATCAAGGGCCCATGGCCCTGACCTACCCAGGTCCCATGGCTCAAACCTACCAAGGGCCCCTGGCCCAAACCCATAAGTGGCCCATAGCCCAAAATGACCAAGGCTTCATGGCCCAAACTCAAACCCCACACTCATACCTTCAACAATACCCAACCATCACAGCCAGGTCAAACCCATGCCATACCCCAAACCCAATTTTCCCATGGCCCCACACCACAAGGCCATCTCCAAACCTTCCCCCATACCCAATGGCCCCATCAGGCCCCACCTCTAAACCAAAATCCTATCACCCAGCAAACCTTTCCTCACCTCCAACGGGCTTGCCCCACCCCCACTCATGTCATTCTCGTCCAACTCGGGCAACAACAACAAGAAAATCCTGCCCTCACTGCACATTATGCCGACCAGCAGTATGAGGAGGACGATATTAGGAATAGCGGAGCCTACGCTGGGGCATTAACCAACCTTAACCCTCCTCCCATAATTGCCCACCCCCTGGTGGTCCAGAGTGAAGTCCAACTAACGGCCGAAAAAGCGGCCCCTGTATCAAAAGAGTCAGAGCAGCTGAAAGAACAGTTGGACAAAATACAGAAGCAGCTGATGAAAATGGGTGGTGCTGAAATCCATGCCACGGACTTCACAGATTTGTGCTTGTTTGCTGAGGTCCCCCTGCCCCACAAATTTAAAATATCTGCCTTCGACAAATATAATTGCACTGGCAATCCTATTGCACACTTGGAGTCCTACTGTGGGGACATGTGCCATTACGGACGGGACGAAAGACTACTAATAAAAGTCTTTCATAAGAGTCTGACCAGTCCGGCTTTGAGATGGTTCACATCTTTAGAACCATCCATGATAAAAACGTGGAGGGACTTGACGCACCTCTTTCAAGAACAATGTCTACAACATAGACATTGAGCCGTGCAAGTTTGACTTGGCCCATTTGAAATAGAACCAAAACGAGACCTGCAGCGACTACTTAGGATGCTGGAGAGCACTGGCAGCTCAGGTCAGAAACAGAATACCTGATAATGAGCAGATAGAGATGATTTCAAAAAATACTCTGGTAGTGATCTCGGACTTTTTGGTGTACCAACAGTAGTCTAGCTTTGCTGATCTGGTGAGAAATGCTAACCGATGTGAGGGTGCCATCAGGGAGGGGCGTCTGAATAAGAACATGTCGAGTGGAGCGAGTGGGGTTAGAAGATTTTCAGAGGAAAGAAACGATAAAAGAACAGGGGGCGATGTCCAGAACATAGCCAATACTAGGCCCAATAACAATATTGCCCCATTCAATTTCAAGCAGCCCTGCTAGCACCAGTTAGGCCTGAGCAGATGTAGAGAATAGGGAATGGGTAAGGAATGCAAATGACCCCAGAATAGAGGAGAGCCCGCTATGATACAGTCTTTATGCCTCTAAGGCAGTCGTTGAGTGTGTTTCTGCCTTTGTTAGTGGAAAAGGGGTTGGTCACTATTCGTCAATCGCAACCTCCTCCTCATCCGATCACAAAGAACTATGACCCAGATACCCACTGTAATTTTCATCAGGGTTCGGGTCACCCAACTGATTGCTGCTTCCCATTAAAGCACGCAATCTAGGATTTGATTGACACTGGGAAAATCATTCCCCCTGCACCTTCTCGGCATGCTAATATTCACCAAGTGCCATACCCCCACATCCTACCGGAGGAGCAGGTCCCAGACCCACTGTCAGAATGATAGAAGATGAGGAGTTTGAATTCGATCCGTTCGATTACATCATTGATCAGGAGAGTTATGTAGCACCATTGTCCAAAAACATTGAAGAGAAGAATATTGGGGTAATTGAACCCCTGAATTTGTCGGATTATTTCCCCAACCCGACTACGTAATTCGAACCCTTGGATCTCAAGACATACTTTCCATCCACCACACCCGTCAAGTATGCACATACCAATACATACCAACCTTACACCACCACCCCCAGCAATTACCCGATGAGCCAACAGGCCCCCAATCCTACGCTCACACCCTCCAGTTATCAATGGCCTACTCCTGCCCCATTTCCCCTAGTTCAACTATCGACAAACTCCACCGCCCCCATCGATTACCCGATGAGCCGACAGGCCCCCAATCCCACACCTGCACTCGTCAGTTATCAATGGCCTACGCCCATCCCATCACCCCAAGTTCCGCCTGCGAACTCCACCACCCTGATCAATTACCTAATGGCCCATCAGACCCCCCATCTCCTGCCAGCACCCACCAGCTATCAATGGCCTACTTTTACCTCCTTCCCTCCAATGCCACCACCCTCAAGCTTCACCACCCCCATTTGGCCCAATCTTTCCACCCAACCCGCTACCACCGAGGTAAATCAAGTATTGCCCACATCTCCTGAGACGACAGTACAAGTGCCTCAAGTGCCGACAGTCATACCATTCTAACTCTCGAGACCAACCTATGATCCTCATCAGGTCCCACTAAGCTATGGGCAAGCAGATGTCAATACCGGCAGTAGCAGTAGAGAAGGGGCAGTAGACTTTGTCACTAGGTCAAGAAGGATATCGAAGCAGCCAGAAGCACCGGCAGCATCATAAGCCCAACCTGAGGGGAAGAAAGACAGTGCTGTGAACCCCTTCGAAAAAATGAGTCGGGAACATATACTAAAGACTCAACTAAGAAGAATGCCCACCCATATCACTGTCTGGGATCTGTTGATGACATCCCCACTCTATTTTCAAGCATTAATGGGGGCATTAAAAAATGCACATGTATCACTCCAAGTTAGCCCAGATGAAGTCGGGCAGATCATTGGGCAAGTGATGGCTCCGAATGCCATTTCTTTCTCTGATGCTGATTTACCTGAAGAAGGGTGTAGCCACTCCAAGTCATTAAATATAACCGTTGAGTCTGGAAATATGATCTTTCTCCTGGTTTTAGTTGATAATGGGTCCGCATTGAACATATGCCCATTAAGAACCACCACTAAGATTGAGGTCGATCCATGCATGCTGAGGCCCACCAGAACCAACGCAAGAGGGTTTGACAATACCAGGAGAGAAATAATGGGAGAAGTTGATCATGAGCTATTTATAGGGCCAATGACCTTTTCCATCTTATTTCAAGTCATGGATATCAAATCTTCATTTAATCTATTGTTAGGGAGCCCGTGGCTGCACGAGGTCGGAGTCATACCTTCCACTTTGCACCAGAAACTTAAGTTTGCATCCGGGCATAAAATTATTACGATCAACGGTGAGGGGCACACGAGAAAGAGAAGGCCACCAACAGCGTGGAGAAACCTAACATACTGGATATACCGCACATTGCTGAGGATGTTGACCTCCACAATTTTGAATATGAGGTGTCGGTGATATTCCCAGAACCCATTAAGGGCATCGTGCCTAAAATGGGAGGTAGTATGGTAGCAGCAGTGGCTATGCTCCAAAGATGGGGGTACCAGAAAGGCCGAGGACTCGGGCTCAGATTACAAGGCAGAAGAGAGCTAGTTATCGCTAAGGGACAGAAAGTAAGATTCAGGCTAGGATACAAGCCCACAGAGGAAGAGGTCCGAGAGGCCAAAGAGAAAGCTAGGGTCACTACATCGGCAAGAGCTCTAGGAATCAACATAGAAGAGAAACCTCGCCCTAGGCTGCACATCAAGGATTCCTTTGTCAGTGCAGGGGTCGTCAAGATCGACCAGAATGGAGTCACCCATTTGACCCCACACAAACCCACAGCCCCAATCCATCCCACTAATCCCCAAATCGCCCTTCCCAGCTTGAAGATAGATTTGGCCGCATTGTCCCTTTTCGAGGAATGACGGTCGGTACCTGAACAAACTCCCCCTATGGTAAATCACCACAAAAATGAGCTATCATTTGAGGACATCATCTCAGACGAAATGGGGATCAACATGATGGAGGTTAACTCCAATGAGCCATATCAGTCAGCACCCTCCATCCAAACAGGAAAAGGAGCGGCTCCTCAGGTATGCAACTGGGCATCTTTGCCCCAAACTCTGGAAGCAGGGAGTGGCCTAAAGTTTAGCACCTGTTTCTAAAAAAAAAACAACCTATAAAAAGTGAGATAAGCCCTTGGTAGGCAATACCTTGCATATGCAACAACCCGTCTCGCCAAGGGTCCGTCTTCGAAGAAAATCAAAATCTCAAAAACATTATAAAAACATAAAATCTCAAAAACATTGCGAAAATACCAAATCCCAAAAACATTGAAAAAATATAAAATCTAAAAATATTGTCATTTAAAATTCCCGATAAAGTCCCACAAAAAGATGCCTTAATTGAGATACCTGTCCCACATAAAATCGACCCCTTTCCTGTAGAAATAAAAGAAGAGGTAGGAGTTACGAGTCTGGATGAGGATATCACCTTGGAGGAGCTCCCCGATGAGCTCCCTCACCGGTTTGCCAACTTTGAGCATGGCCCTACCCCGATTGTCGAAGAAACTGAGGACGTCAATCTAGGGACTGAGGAGATTCCCAGAATAACCAAAATCAGAACATCACTATCTCCTGAGGAAAGAAAAAGCATGATCGACTTCCTTCGACCATACCAAGATGTTTTTGCCTGGTCGTACGAGGACATGCGTGGTTTGGACACCGATTTGGTCAAGCATGAGTTGCCTCTCTACCCTGATGTAAAGCCAGTCAAGAAGAAACTGAGACGTCTCCGACCCAAGTGGATGCTGAAAGTCAAAGATGAGGTCATCAAGCAATATGATACAGGGTTTCTCATGGTATCTAAATACCTACAGTGGCTAGCCAATATCGTGCTTGTATCGAAGAAAGATGGAAAGGTCCGCATGTGCATCGATTTTCGTAATTTAAACAGGGTGAGCGTGAAGGACGATTTTCCACTGCCACACATCGACATCTTGGTCGATAATACTACCAAGCAGGGGATGCTTTCTTTTATGGATGGATTTTCGGGATTCAATCAGATAAGGATGGCAAAGGTTGATCGCGAGAAGACCGCGTTCATTACCCCATGGGGAACCTTTTGCTATCGAGTGATATCATTTGGGTTGAAGAATGCTGGTGCAACATACCAGAGAGCTATGACTTCACTATTTCATGATATGATGCACAGAGAAATTGAAGTGTATGTCGACGATATGATAGCCAAGTCACCGGAGTGAGGTGACCATCTGGTAAACCTTCAAAAGCTGTTTGAAAGATTAAGGAAATATAGATTATGTCTGAATCCACAGAAGTGTGCATTTGGCACCATGTTCGAAAAGTTATTGGGATTCATCGTCAGGCTAATCTTGGGTGCCAATTTTAGATGTGGTGAGCAAGGACACATAGTCAAGAACTCCCCAGATATGCGATAGAAGCAGGAGACCTCAACGTCTACTTCCAAGCCGATTCTTCCTATGACTCAAGATGCCCAAGGTATAGGTTCAATACCAATTGTCAAGATTTTGTTTTAATGTTCAGATGATTTAGGAATTTTGTTGGTTTTGACACATGCGGAATATCATAATATTATCGCTTGTGTATCGACTTAAATCACTTGCACGACATAAACGAATTCTAAATTCAGAAGATTTACTACGTAAGTAATAGTTATATTGGCAGACTTAATAAATCTTGATAGTTATAATAAATTTCTTAAGGACAATTATTTAGTGAATTTGAAATTTCTTTAATACTTATGAGAAATGAAATTGAATTAATGTACTTAATCCTAGTATTATTCTTCCTGACTAATGAGTCATGATTATGGTGTGTTTAAATACATTCCTTTCAAACGTGAGTTCGGTTGTTAATCACTGTAATTTACTCTGGAAGTTTTCCGAGAATTAGAAAAGTTTAAGATAATCATGCCCGTAATTGACGAAGGATAAGAAAATTTAATTACGGATATCATGGGAGAGCAGAATTGGACGTCGCTACGGTGGATTCCGCTGTTTTCACCTAAGCCATGATGAATGACTATAGATTTTCAAGAAATATATGGAGATTTAGTTAGTGTAGAGAGTGTGTTGAGAGTTGTGCACATGAAGAGTCGATTAATCATGCCTAAGTATTTATGTACGACCTTACCCTGATGCACCTAAATGATGCGACGTTAAGAGCAATCATTTGCAATCATCTCCTTGATTTGAAAGGCTAGATGTGTCACACTCTTTTTCCCTTCCTGTATGATCGGAATTCTATTCGCGTATCATAAGATCGGTTAAGGGCATAAAGTTTGAAGATTTCACGATCGTTGCGGTAGATTTTAGAGGTTCTCATGTTGATGATAGCTTTAACTCATTTTGCTGATGGCTTTACCTCATATTGGTGATGGCTTTATCTCATTTTGCTAATGGCTTTATCTCATTTTGGTAATAGCTTTCTCTCATTTTGGTGATGGTTGTACCTCATGTTGGTGATGGCTTTATCTCATCTTGGTGATGGCTTTATCTCATTTTGGTGATATTTCTTACCATCATTACGTATCAGAAAGTGGGTGAGTGTGAACATTTGTTTGTAGATAGATGAGACCTATTCTGAGTCATGAGTTGATTTGTTCTGATAATGATAGCATCAATAGGTGAATCAGAATTTTTTTTTTTTTTCGGATGAATGGTATGTTTCAAAATTGGTCCACTGTGCTCCATGAGTATATTTGCAATCGTAAGGGGTCACTATGATTAATACAATAGAAATGATGCATGATCCCTAATGATTAACATCATTGGAGTGGAGATCTATTGAATGGACAACACATTATATTTCCTTCAAGGTTTGGTTGATCCCATTTATAGATACATTCTGGTTAAATAGTCTTAATCTCATGATCAATATATAATTCTTTATGGAATGAATACTAGTCAAGTAAATAAGGGGGGGCATCCTTAATAAAAAGGCCCCACAGCTAGTTTTGGCCTATGTATGATTTTTGCGGGCATTATGGTCTTTTTTTTTTACTAATGGTTAACTTGATGGTGACATACTATTGTATATAATTGTTTATGGAGGTGTGATATGAGATACCCGATGCATGACAAGAATATCACACTTTTTTAGTAGATTTGGGATAAGCTTAGCGACCTGTACATTAACCCGACAATTTTACCTATAGGGGTCGTGTGGATACACTGATTTTGGGGGAAACTATTTCGACTCTGGATGCGTGTGAGTCCATTGTGGATGTGGGGACTCAGAGAGAGGGATTGCGCATATATGACTGGCGACTGTATGGTTGTGACTATTTCATACATAATACCTCTGCGCGTGTGCATTGAGGCTACAAACAATTGAGTTTTACTCGGGATATCTTTAGGGTATTTTCGAGGATGAAAAATTCCTTCCAGATGGAGAGATTATGATAACCCTAATTTGGAGGACATTGAAATTATGATGGGGACTTCTAGATTATATGGCTTCCTGTAGGTAGATTGCCAATCTACGGATTATAGATGTGCGTACGTGTGGATGGTAGAAGGACTCTTGATGTGTCTTCTTTACCCACACGTTGCTACTTAGGGAGACGTACCCGTCTGGTCACTGGTTCGGCTATGTGGAAGTCAAATGTAATGAGGTGCATTAGATTACGTATGGGTGTACAGTTCACATGTGTGTAGGGTGTGGACCATTGATATGATCTTGCACACCTATGTGAGGTGTGTATGCTTTACATACTAGAGGTTAGAAGTTTAAAGGCTTGGCTAGGAATGAGGATTATTCCTTTTGCTTTAACTCATGCATTTATGTTGAGTGGTGGAATTTAAGAACAAAGAAAAGGAAATTTGGTGAGGGAGTTATTACTTGTGAATGTAGAGCATGGACACCATGCGATTGTGTCAAAGCTAGCAATGATCGCAACTAGTTTTGGAGATTGTTAAACCATTGAAACCCTGGAGCTTGTCGAGCTCTTGGGCTGAGAAATCGGCCGATCCAAGGTAAGATACTTTAGCAGTATGTTCTTTATGTTATTGGTGTTCAATAGTGTGAAAATCATGGGATGGGATGGAGGATAGAACCCTAAACCATAGAATTTGCGAGTAAATCACTCAGCTACAGAGGCGAACTGGGAGCGCGAAGCCAAAATTCGTGAGTAATACCCGCATTTGTTCACCTAATGCGAGAGGTAAATTTTGTAATTTTAAATTCTAACCCATTATTGCTTTATGTACGTGGCAATTTCAATTCCATACAGTTGGAGCTGTCTAAATAGCATATACTGATACCCTATATGTGGTGAAATAGGGACTAGGTAATGCCTCCATTAATGAGGTGTGTTTAAAGGAACGATTTGACTGTAATGATTGATCGATCAATTTGGTGAATTGGTCAATCAACTGTGCATTTGATCGATCAAATAAGAAGGTTGATCAATCAAACCAGTTTATACTATGTTCTGTGAAAGAGGACTGTCTGATCGATCAAATTGAGCATTGATCGATTAATTTTATCGATGTTAAATTATATTTTGGGTTTTTATTTTTCACTTGCACGATTAAGATCTTCAATCGTTCGAGAGAGTTTGATTCCTTTGCGTTCAAGGGATATTTTTGGCTATCAGAGCTTCTTTCTTTGATTCATTAGATCGCATTTTGCTCGGCTATTGTGGTAAACCCTAATCTTTTCCTTATTTAGGGGTTTTTTTTGTGCATTTTGTCTATTTTAAACTATGGGACCGCGAACGAAGAATCCGTCGCGTAAAATCCCTACATCCTGGGCTCGTACATTGGTGTCAACCGTTGAACCAGTCGCACAACCCTTTGTGCAACCCGTGACACCAATCGAACAAGATGTTCCACCCGTTCAAAACCCACAGTCACCACTAATTCAACAAGAACTTCCAAAAGAGTGGTGGGCTTCCAAACCATTGTTGCCTGAATGTGTTTTCGACTCTAAGCTATTCGCGGATTGGCTCGAAATGGAATGGGCGATCGACTGTATTGATAAGCTAGGGTTGAGACCATTGCATGAGTTATTTTACGTCCATTTTTGTCCTCGTATAGTGATGCTCTTTTATCAACATCTTCGCCGGGGTGACAACCATCACCAATTGGTCACCAAAATTGACGGTTTTGGCTATAAATTTAACCAATTTCATGTCGCCATTGCTTTACAGTATTCTTCACGGTTTATGGAGACTTGTTGTTGCCACCATATGTCAAAGATGTCCCATACCATGATAGACTTGTGGTTAGCATAGTTCAGGTCAATCAATTACTGGGCCCAACTCCCTGATAGACTATAGATGCTTGATACTTTTATCAAGGGTGCCATAAACCTGTTTTTGCACAAGTCTGCGAGATCAATGCCAGAGATTTGCTGTTTGAGAAGCAGAAGACTGCTTCAAAGAAAGAGCTGCCATATGCCCAATTGATAACAAAAATGGTCGAGAAGTATATCGCATTGAGAGAGGAGTATAGCCTGGCTCCTGGCGACCCTCTCGATTGACCAACAATATTAAAGTTTTCAAGCTCAAGGACTGGACCAAGAGTTATAATTTATTAGTCAAGAGGTTACCTGAGGAGGGGATTGTACCATCAGCTCCAGTTGAGGAGGTGTCTGACGGGCAAGCACTAGATGATGGGGGGGCATAGCCTAACGTTGCACTTGAGGGGGATGCATCTGATATCATTTTAACCAAATATTCATTCTGATGTTTTGTGCACAGTTGCTAGGGTTCAAACTGTTAGTGTCCGTTAGACATTTTCGGGGACGAAAATTCCTAAGGGGGGGATAATGTAATGACAATCAAATTCTAAACAGAACTCGACTGCTTTGATATGTGTGCCTGGCACGAAAATAAAAAAAAAATTAAAAATTTATAATAATATTATTAGCAATAATAATTTAGAACTTAGCTATTCTATCTTTATCTATTACTTTTATACAATAAAATTTTGTGACATAATTATCACTGCTTTGTTTAAACCTGTGTGGATAGTAGACCTGTTTAGGTATGTTTTACAGTTTTGAGGGCGAAAATTCCTTGACGAGGGGTAAATGTAATGACCCTAATTTTTGGACATATTCAATTATACTCATACCTTTTTTAAATTGGGATGTCGATTTTTGAGGACGAAAATTCCTTAAGGTGGGAAGAATGTAATAACCCGTAAAATTAGACTCGAACTCGACTGACCTCGTGTGTGTGGTCGACATGAAAACTGATGTCACCATAGATTTTTTTATATAATAATAAATATTTAAATAATATTAGGATAACTTAGTGCAGACGGATTAAGGTTTAACTATGTGTTTGAGCCTTTAGTGTGAAAGTCGTGCGCTGACGCATAGTATGCCGGTCAACGCCGAATCAGGCCCTTGGATAAGGTTAACACCCATTTGGATGAGGGAACTAAGACCTTTAGCTGAAAAAAATAAGACAAAGCTTCTCAAAGAAGCTTCACCCGGTTGCAAAGCTTTGGAGTTTGGGAGTTCTAGAGAGAGAGAGAGAGAGAGATTCTTCCCCGTGGAACCCTCATGAGAAACCGTGAGATTTCGATCGCAATCGAGCTGCAATCTCTGCAACCTTTGCAAAGCACATGACACCGATCAACGCTTGAATCTCGTCTTTGGTGAATTTTGATCGTTCAAACCCCATTTTCAAGAAACGTTTCATCTCGCGATCGTTTCCGTGCTTGAAAGAGGTTAAGATTGACGTGTAAGGATGAGCAACATCATCTTGAGTTCATTGTGATCAATCTCTGTGGATTCGCCGTAGAAATCCAGAAGTTTCATTTCGAAACCCTTTTGGACAACGATTCTTAAAGGCATTAAGTCGATCGAGGAAAGGTTAGTTTTCTTTGATTTTAATGGTTTAGATTGTAGAATAAATCATGGTTTTAGTTTAGTGATGTGTGTGTGATTTGATGAAGATCGTAGAAGATTTGGATGAAAATAGATTAAAAATGATAAAGCCTTATGGTTGTGGATTTTGGAAGGTTTTGATCAATCAAATTTAGTATTGATTAATCAAATTAGGTGGTTGATCGATCAAATTTAGTATTGATCGATCAATCATCCAGATTGATCGATCAAATTGTATATACAATGATAAAAACAGAAAGGTTGTTTGCTAGAAGTTCATTCCCGACAGCATTGATCGATCAATTTGAAGATTGATCGATCAATGTGATGGGTTGATCGATCAAGGGTGAAATTGATCAATCAATGTGATGGTTGATCGATCAAGGGTGAAATTGATCGATCAATATGATGGTTTGATCGATCAAATTGACTATGCCGACACTACTTCAGTATTTTAGCCACAACATTTTACTCTGAACTCCAATTGATGCGATTCTTAAGGCATTGGAAAGAGGACAACTAAATCTACAACTTTTATGAATTAACTAATTGATGAGTAAATTGTTTTGATGATCAAAATTGAGTTGGAATTTTGGCCAAGTTCTAAGTTTAGCACGTTTTAACTGAAGTATCGATATAGCTTCGGTATTTTGGCCATAACTCTTTGTCCCGAACTCCGATTGACGTGATTATTGATGTGTCGGAAAGAGTATGACGAGATATAACTCTTTTTGAATTAACCAAATCTTTAATCAAATTTTTTGAGGGTCAAAATGAAGTGAGAATTTGGGTCAAGTTTCGAGTCAACACGAAATTACCCATTTCTGCCTCGATTTTCAGAAAATACTTAAATACGTCAACATTATTAGTAATTAGGATTAGTTTTTAATTCATCATCATATATGTGATATAGAATAAGAGTGGAGATCATGGATAAGAACTTCTGGATTGGTTTAAACGATGTTGGATATGCTGAGAAAGATCTGTTAAGGTAGGAGAAATCCAACCTAAAATGTATCTGACTAGGATTTCATGATTCTTTCACATCAGTACCCTGATTTCTATTTTAAAAAACATCTTTGCATATTGATAAAGCTCTATCATCTCTGATTCCTGCATTCTGATTTCTATATGATGAAACCTGTTCCTGATTTCTTCTATCTGATTTTTGAGGTCATATGTGTGTATGTGATTTAAGGATTTAACCAGATGATCCCCACCAACTCGGCGGTATATCCGTGCCCTCGTATAATCATGCATCTACTTTGTTGCACCCTGATATTGTTCATATGAACGACAATTGGTTGCACTCCATAGATGAGGCATTGTTGCACCCTGATATTGTTCATATGAACGACAATTGGTTGAGGTTTCCTATCGGCATATTCCTGATTACTCCGTGCTATATAGTCACAGGAATTTCTTAAGTTAAAAATATTCACAATTTAAGTCACAAATGATATATATGCATAACATCTGTTCTTGTTTAAAAACTCAGTATATGTCATCTGATTTATCCTGTCTGCATATTCTTATTTGATTTTTTGCTTTGAGATGCTACTTGCAAATCATGTCTTACATTTTCAATACAATTTTAGCTGTGATTCTTCTATTAAGCTTAGATGTAGCTCACCCTATTTTCTATAATATTAATAGGTTCTGAGGCTAGAGCTCCCGGCACTGAGAGCGACCCTGACTACCAGCCTAATCCGGAGGCTGTCATCTCTGATTCCTGCATTCTGATTTCTATATGCTGAAACCTGTTCCTGATTTCTTCTATCTGATTTTTGAGGTCATATGTGTGTATGTGATTTAAGTATTTAACCAGATGATCCCCACCAACTCGGCGGTATATCCGTTCCCTCATATAATCATGCATCTACTTTGTTACACCCTGATATTGTTCATATGAACGACAATTGGTTGCACTCCATAGATGAGGCATTGTTGCACCCTGATATTGTTCATATGAACGAAAATTGGTTGGGGTTTCCTATCGGCATATTCCTGATTACTCCATGCTATATAGTCACGGGAGTTTCTTAAGTTAAAAATATTCACAATTTAAGTCACAAATGATATATATGCATAACATCTGTTCTTGTTTAAAAACTCAGTATATGTCATCTGATTTATCCTGTCTGCATATTCTTATTTGATTTTTTGCTTTGAGATACTACTTGCAAATCATGTCTTACATTTTCAATACAATTTTAGCTATGATTCTTCTATTGAGCTTAGATGTAGCTCACCCTATTTTCTATAACATTAATAGGTTCTGAGGCTAGAGCTCCCGGCACTGAGAGTGACCCTAACTACCAGCCTAATCCGGAGGCTGAGGTTGAGGAGGAGAATACCAATACCCCTGCTGACAAGCACCACTCGTAGCTAAGGTATTTGATTAGACTAGATATTTTGGGATCTGTATATGTTTTGGATTATTGTGGTTCTTGTGGCCACAATTTTGTACTTAAAACTTTATAGATATTTTCTTTTGTATACATCTTATAGGAACCACTACATAGAACCATTGTTTTTGTGTGACGGATGTCCATCACCAATGGTTCTTCTTGGTTCCTTTTTATGGATGTATTTTCTTTTATTTTTATATATAGGCATTGTTAAATTCTTCTCTCTTTTAAAGCGTTATATGATGACTAGATCTGCCACTACTAGACAATGTCTGCTCTGATTTCCGCCAGACTAGCAGACACTCTGTGACTTGTCCTAGGGATCATCCAGAGCATGATTCTGATGTCACGGATTTCTGGGCACGGAAATTTGGGCTGTCACAGTTGCCATTCGCTTTATGGGCCTACAGAACATCGATCCGCACTGCTATAGGGGCAACACCATTCTCCCTTGTGTATGGAACCGAGGCCGTCCTACCAGTAGTGGTTGATGTACCCTCGCTTCGAATCCTCTTAGAATCAGGCTTACCCGAAGATCATCTTCCTGAGCCCATCAACGCTGGCTACATCCGACGGTTCTATGCTTAATCTATTGCGATAAGGTAAGTATTGGCAAAACAGATGTGTGACTGCTTAAGAATCACCCAAAAGAAGCCATCATTCCAAACACAGTAGCCAAAAAGTATCCCTAAAAAAGATAATATCCTTTGCTACCCCATTTTGAGCCTGGCCCTTTCTTTCAATAACCCCCTCTCCCAAAATAAAAGGTATGTATGTACATATACAAAAAAAGAAAGAAGTGAAATTACTATCAAAATCCAAAAAAATCAGAAAAGCAAAACCTCAAAAATAGATTGCTTGAAATAAAATATAAAGAATAAAGAATCACAGGGCATGTACAGTAGAACCCCCAAGGAAGAAAGTATGTTGAGAAAGCTGAAGTCGTATC
The DNA here is from genome assembly GCA_021018995.1 of Chloranthus sessilifolius. Lineage (NCBI taxonomy): Eukaryota > Viridiplantae > Streptophyta > Magnoliopsida > Chloranthales > Chloranthaceae > Chloranthus > Chloranthus sessilifolius. The sequence continues at coordinate 54,373,149 of CM037598.1, forward strand.
AAGGCAACCCATTTAGCCCAGCATACCTTCAAATCCTAACCTAACCCATGGCCAAGCTATACCCTGAAGGAAGCCCTCTTTATAGGTTCACAAGCAGGCATAGCATCTATTAGGTCAACACAAGCCGAGTTGTGAGGTCACACCAAAACCCCATCCAGCCGGCTATGATGGAATCAACGTCTATGTCGTGGCTGTTTAAAAAAAAAAGAGAGAAATAAATAAAAAAGAAAAAAATAAAATAAAAATACAAGCTCAAAGCAAGATAGACGTAGTGAAAACCCGAAAGGGCATTACGGGTAAAAACAGCGAGCTTGTGCGAACCAGGTGAAAACCCGAAAGGGCGCTTGGGGTAAGAAAGCTAAACCTATGGATGTGGTGAAAACCTGAAAGGGCATCACGGGGAAAAAAAGGGAGATAAAAAAAAGAGAAGAAAAAGAAAAGAAGGGTTTGGAATGATTGAATGTTTAAGGAGCCCTCTTGGTTACTCTCCCTGACCTCTTTTAGGGGCCGCTCATGCTAGTTTGAATCGAGTCCCGACCATAATTGTTTTCATGAAATTGCTTTGTCAAACCTATGACTCAAGATAGGGAGAAAGGTTTGACTTGACCCACGGGGATGGACGTTCCGGCCTTGGTAGGATTGTTGAAACTCTTTCAAAATCAACCAGTCAAAGAGGGGTTCAACAATGCTCAAAAGAGGACCCAGGGTTTCACAAGGTGGTTAAGGCACCGCACCAAAAAAACTATATATATGCACAAAATAAAAAGACCAAAAAGTCTATGTAGATGTATATAATAAACTACCTTTCATTTACAAAACGCACCGCTTATACCACATCCCAAAAAATAGTTGGTATGATGACTAGCGTGCTGTCCTTTTTACAAATAAACGAAGAACATCAAAAACATGAAGAAAATATGTGTACAAAAAATATGTGTATCTGTAAAGGGGTTTTTATGCCCCTTTTCTGTGTATATGATCTGTACAAAAAGTTCTATGTGCAGGAAGGAGTTAGCGGCTCAGCTCGCGCTTCAATGCACTAATCTCAGCATGAAGGTCATCTTCCCGGACATTCTGCTCAGTCGACCATGCAGGCTCTTATACCTCTTCCGAGAAGAGGCGGTGGCTCCAAAAGTGACGTTTAGTGATCCTTTCAAATGGAGGACCTCGCTCTCTACTATTTCTGCTCTAACCTTTTCATATGCCAAAAGTTCTTGCAGGACCCTCTTCTCATCCGCTAGTAGCTTGATACGGGCTCGGAGTGCCATCTCCTTCTTTGGCCAGGGGCCTCCAGTATCAACAATCTCTACTGAATCTGGACCGTCAACAACAGGTCGCTCAATCAATAGCCAGGCCTCGTACTCAAGAGAAGTTCTAATTGAATCACCCTGCTCAATATCATGCATCAACGTCGACTGACGCGTCTCCCAAAGAGCAACAATCCGATCTATGTCTCCAGAGGACCTCCTAGAAAAGATCAAATCATATAAAAGGGGTCTGGCCCCACAAGGCACCTGCTGAGGGCAGCCGAACTGACGCAACACTCGAAATGGGAAGTAAAAGGTGTTGCAAGTCATTCCTAGGAGGGTGATGCCCTCATGGTCTCTGGAGCGAACTATCGGGAAGATCCGGTCTAACCAAGGAAGCCTCCATGTCATCTCGGCACAGGTCAACCAAAGTTTTAGAGCTGACACATCGCCCTGTTGAAGCAAGTGGCATCTACCCAGAAAGCACTGAGCCACCTCACCTCGGGCAATATAAAAGTGGGGCACAGGCCCTAAGACAGCGAGGTGCTCACCCAACTAGACCTAAAGCAACAAGGGGCACCCCCGAAGGCCCTCCACCTTGCCCAAAGCAAATGAATCAAGGCCTCGATATAGCTTGGCGAGCACCAAATGCGTCATGGATCGGCCTGCCGGCAGCTCTGTCAAAATGTCACAAATTGCCAATGAGAAGCTCTCCCCCCAGTAAAGAAGAGGATTTCAGAGATGAGACCGAGTGCTAGAGCTTTCACGTTGAAAATATTCCTAACCAGCAATTTTTGGAGGCTTTCATCACCGAAAAGTTCTTTGAGGAATTTTAGCGAACACCTTGTGAGCCTCCCAATGAGACTTTTCTCATACTCAAGTTTCTTCAAACCAAGAGTAAGGTGAATGGATTTGGAGTAGCCCAACCAAGGCGTGACTCTTATAAGGCCCCTGTGAAGCTTCAAGCCAGATAGATTGGATAGCTCCTCAAGGGTTGGGGTTAGGTCCCGCTTCCCAACATGGAATACATGGGAATTCACATCCCAAAATGAAGCAGCAGTGAAAAGGAGTTCCCACCGTGGAGGAACGTCTAAAAAGGAAGGAAGGCGAGATAGCCCAAGGAGCTCCAAGTCAGCGAGCTCACTCTCATTCAAGCTCCCAAACCAGGTTGTTAGAAATTTGGGCCCCAAGCCCAATAAAGGGAGTGTATTGGCTCCAAGCCCTCCACGTAAGGGAGGGTTAGAAAGCGGGTCCATGAACGTACACAGATCGTCTGAGAAGACAAGAATCGATGTATGGTGATGGACCCGCCTTGAAAAAGCAAGAGCAAAAAGAACCAGTCAAAAGTTCCAAGTCAAACAAAAAAGAAGTGATATTTGGACTAACTCAGGCATATAAGGACCCACTGCTCCCCAGGTTAAACAAGGCGCAACTATTAGTTGCGCCAGTGTTTTTCTCCCCCAGGTTGAGCCTGCGCCAACACATTTTGGTCCCCATTTATACCTGGCGCAACTAATAGTTGCGCCACACTACAGTCCCCCCTCTTTAGCCATCTCGACACCCAGCTGTGGGGACATACACCCCTTTTGTTTTTTCACACACCTCCTTTCACTAATAGTTTGGAAATTATTTTGTTTATTCATATGCAGGACTGATCCTACATCAAAGCATGCACCCAAGGAGTCGCTTTCTGAGATCATTTTGGGCAAACACATCCTGCAGAGAAACAGGTCTGATTCGAGATCATGGCATAAAATCAAAGCAGAAATACTAAAAATATTTTCCAAAAATAATGATCCAAAGTATCACATCAACCATCCCCAAAATGTTTAAACAAATCCAAATCAAATTCCAAAGAGTACTGAGTTTTCAAAACAAAAACTAAAAGCCTATTCCTTGTTCACGCCCTTTGATTTCTTGCGACAGCGAGAGGAGCTCTGGAAGGTCCGAATGTCCCCCACCCTGGACCATGCCTGCAAGATCCTACTAAGCAAAGAACGCGACTCCTTAGCACAGGCACGATGCGAGGAACAGTCAAAGTCAAGAGTCAGGATCAGCTAAGGGACAAATGTTAATGAAATGAATGAGAGGAGTAGAGCAGCAAGGTACTCACCGTCTCCACCTCCCTAAGCTCTGCAAGATGACGATGATACTCTGCATATTCTATGGCCGAGTTGAAGTCCTATGTTCAGAACGATATAACATCAGTTATCAGGGCAATCTTAAAGCATGTGCAATAAGAGGCTGAAACGTAAAGAGATTGGGCCGACATCAGACTTAACCCTGGAACCACCTCAGGAGGAGGGACACGGGCCGCCTCAGCAGAAAGCCGTGCTTGTTTATCCATATTGGTGTCGAGGCTCGAAAGGAAGTTATCATCCAGGCGTCGGAAGGTCTTTTAAACCATGAGTGGATCACCACCAGGGATACTAGCATGAGAGGTACCCGACGGACCAGCACCCGAAGAGCCCTTGCCCGAGGGACCTGCACCAGAAGGACAAGCACCGGAGGGATCAACCCCTGACATATTAGCTACACTCGGCCTGCCTTCCCCATCCGAACCATCCCCTGGACCAAACTGTGAACAGAATGAAGAGCCGCTTAGAATGAATGAAGGACCAAACTAAAGCATAAAGGGAACTAATCCAAGCTAAGAAGAATTACCTAACAGAGTGGGTTGGCGAATACAAGAAAATTGGCGCTAGGTACAGAGCACGGCAAGATAAACCGGTACGGCAGGCACTCGTACCAAAGATGATAGTCCCTGGGCACATGGAGAGCATGAATGGGAAGCCCATTGTTGAAGAAGGCTATGGTAAGCTCCTCGATACTGCCAACAGGATACCAAACATCCGTCGGAGGGTCTACAGGTATGGAATAATAACCCTAGAACTGGTGCACCACTCGCTCTCCCAGATAATAGAATTTGGCCCATGCTCCATAGAAGAAAATGACGCGGCGATTGTTAAATAGGCGGGAGGCACCTACAGCTGCTCGGTCCCAGAAGGGGGATGCAAGGTATGGGTCAGGGAGGATCTGCCCATGTAAAAAAAAATAATCCAAGTAGTTAGCACATCAGTAAAAGGAGATTTCCAAGCTAAGAACAAACAAAGTTGAAAGAGAGTTTTACCTGCTCAGGAACCATCAAGTCAAGTTAGGACCTCAGACCCATCTCCAAGTGCTTTAAGCCTACATCGCGGTGCCAGGCCGGATTCCAGTTGCTGCGGAGGGGATAGGTGAGAACCTCCGAGAAAAGAAGTGGGCGCCTAGGGTGAAAGTGATGATATCCCCATACCTGAAAAGGGGGCATTGCACAAGAGTGGATCAGTAGCATATATGGATCATTCCAGAAAAAATGGCAAAGGCAAAGGAATGAGGAATTACCTCCAGGGCGGCCCAAAATCCAACAACAGACTTTGAATCCCTGGTGGTGACCCGAGGCAAATTGTACATCAGCCATGCATACCCTGCCCCTCCCCAGTCATACCTGTGGATGTCACCCCAGTTGTCCATCAAACTCAACAAGGCTAGGTTGACTCAGCCATCGCTCCCGTTGATGAAAAGGGTCTTATCGAGCAGGACCAGGAGAGTGATGCAGGCTAGGACGATCGCCTGCTTTGACGTGATGTAAAGCACCCTGTCCGACTGACCTAGATCCACTAACTCATCAGGTGTATAAAGTGAGGTCAGCTAAGACATCTTGACCTCGGTGCCTTGTGTCTGCCCGTGAGGAGGATATGCCCCAATCAATTGAATGATGTCCTCTCGACTCGGCATTGTGAGATCGGATATCGGTATCCCCCCTATCCTGATGCCAATAATCATGGCCCAACTGATGGGTGTCAAAGTCATCTCTGCATATGGCATGTGAAAGGTCATCGTCTCCGGGCGAAACCTTTCAATCAGTGCTTTCAGATAGGCAGCTTCGGCCCTCATGGCAGGGCAAGATAGAAATTCTCCGAAGCCCACCTGTGCCAGCAAGACCTTCACCATGGGAGGGACATAGAGGTAGAAATCTTGGAAGTCGAGCCACCCGCCACGGAATACAATGTTGGGCAGGTCCTGCACCTAAGAGAATGCGCATCAGATCACAGAGGCAAAGCAAAACTGAATAATGGAAATAAATTGAACCTCTCTTTTACCTTGCCCGCTATCCCGAAATTTGAAATGTGGGTATGTTGTTGGTGAAGTAGGTGGCCTCGCCTTGCATCTCGAGCCATGGACCCGCTCTTCGCTCGACCCAAATGAACTGTTCCCCTCGCGGGCCGTATACAGTCTCGGGCCTCTCGTCGTGGCCCTCCTCGAGAATATGCTCACCCTTGCCCGACATTCTGGGGCAACAAAAAGCAATCATGTCAGAGCAGATCAATGATAAAGAGCCATGATATTCTATGCTGCAAAAGGGAGCTAAGTATGCTCACCCTTCTCCTTTCTTTTCATATATTTTCAGAAATGAGGGATACACATGCCTAAACAAAAAAAGAGATCCCTTTTAGGTTGAAAATGCAAAAAAATATTTTCTTCAAAAAATGATGAAAGAATAAAATTTCCCCTTCCTATTTTTGAAAATAAAGCAAGTTATAATCAAATAAAATCATTCTTTTATGTTTCTAAAAAAAAAAAAAAAAAGAGCCCTTCTTTTACACTTAGAAAAACAAAAAAATCGTCCCTTTATGTCTAGGAAAGCAAAAGCAAAAAAAAAAAAGGAGAGAAAGAAATCATCATCACGCTTCTAAACAAAAAACAACTTTCTCTTCTCCTTAGGTCCCAAGAAAAAAAAACATCCATTTCTTTGGGTACCCAAAAACCAAAAAAACCAAAAACAAAAAAAACTTCTTTCCTTATTTACAAAAGTAAAAAAATAATGATAATCCTTTACTTTGTTTGTCAAAATAAAAAGTAAAAACCAAAAACAAAAAATTCTCTTCACTTTACTTTGCAAATATAAAACCAAAAACTAAAAAAATTCCTTTACTTATAAAAATAAAAAATCAACCGAAAAATCAAACAAAAAAAATCATTTGCTTTATTTAAATAAAAACAAAAACAAAAAATTTTCCTTTACTTACAAAAATATAAACAAAAAAATCCCTCTCAATATGCACAAATTGAAAAAAAAAGAAGAAAAAAAGTAATAATATATAATACATATACATATATTATGCAAAATCCATAAACAACAAAATAGGGCATCATTCATAAGAAACCATCCACACACCATCAATAAACATACATACCATGGAAATAACCCATTACTCATCAAAAGAATACAAGATCATGATGAAATCTACAGGAAAAAGCAAGAAAAATCAAAGAAAATGGGTTTTAATGGTTACCTTTAGAGAGAAAAGGGGTCTTTGATCTAGCGTGAGCCGATGATCGATCCACACAAGCAAAGCACCGGCAATGGAGCATGCGTAGAGGCAATATAAAGGAACCCTAGGAGGGGGGCAATTTTCGATTTCAAAGAGGAAGGAGAGGGAGAAAATTTTGAAATAAAGCCCCTAGCCCGAACTCGGGCTGTTTAAATTCCCCCCCAGCCAAGCCTGGCGCAACTAATAGTTACGCCAGGCAAAGTTTTGCCCACCTTTTGCTTAGCGCAACTATTAGTTGTGCCAGGCTATTTTGAGGCCCCTAGTGGCCTGGCACAACTAATAGTTGCGCTAGGCACTTAGGCCTGGTACGGGCCAGATGGGAAGACCGGTCCCCCCACTCTTTTTGTTTGTTCTATCGCTCCCGACAGATGCACGCGCTCTCAAGGCAGCATTTCGATCATCCTTCGACTTGCCAAGAGAGTCGTGCTGGAATAAAAATAGACCGAGATCAATGAGCACCCCAATCCTACATAGAAAAATATAAAGAAAAATCCAACAAAGAATCTCCACAGAGAAGCCGGAATTATTCACAAGAAAAAGTCACATAAAATGATAGCTTCAAAATTCCAAAAAAATTCAAATAAAATAATGGGTTCAAAATTCCAAAAAATCACACAAAATAATAGCTTCAAAATTTCAAAAAAATCACATAAACTAATAACTTCAAAACTCTAAAAAATTACATCAAATAATAGTTGAAAATTTCAAAAAAATCGCATGAAATGATAGAAAAATCAAAAACAGATTTGTATTCCCCACAGAGATGCACAAGCATAAGGCGGTAAAATGCTAATATTTTATCCGCAATGCAGTTGTGCCATACTAAAGTCCTGAGTCGAAGGTTTGCCTCTGATTTTTGGATCCTACTTTAAAGAAGTGGCAACAGTGTCGGTCCCGGTCAAACAGTCAATGTTTCGATCAAGTCGACTCCATGACTAAATCTTTGCAATGAGCATTCTGTTTTAGATTCATGTGAACTTATGTGTCTTAAGCTTCAGATTCTCCATTGGAAAAGGTCAATTGTTGGTTGAGACCAACCTATTGAGAATGAGATTACGTGTCAATCAAACTATGTGCAACCATGCATTCAGGAGAGTTCATTTCCCTTTTATTTTATGCAGGCTTAAAACCTGCATGGGCAGCGGTATCCCTGTAAAGTGTACGCCATGCGTCTGGGTATCCATGTGATTATCGTTTATCCCCGTAAATTATACTCGGGTGGGTCCGAGTCGGGGCTTCCATCGCCTTGGTTGTTGCTTATTGCCCCTGATGGGTGCATGATTATGCATAGTTAATTGATGTTTATGATCATTGTCAGCGGAGACCAGGATTGGATGTCCCTTCATGGAGATACCCCAATATTTGGTTGGATCTGTTCAAGGTAATCAAAGCTGGATGCTCTAGGTCATGTTAATCTAAGGCATGCTTTTGAAAAATGGCACGCACTCGCAAAAGTATTGTGACATCTATTTACTTCGCTCGGGCAGTCATGCTAAATAAACTTTGGTGTCGATGGGTTCGCCCAAAGACCTCGAACCTTACTTTCAGTAGGGGAACCCACCAACAGTCAGATGGGGCCATCAAATGCCTCGTAGGATTGAACGCAAACTGTGGAGCCTTGCGTATGCTTACTTCACGCCTATCTTTGAAAGTGAGTCGATCCCCCCCCCCTTTCTCACGAAGTTGTTGCATTCAAAATGAATTTTAAATATCAGATACCTTCAAAATCATCTTGAGAAGCGAATATCTTTGTCGACTATAGGAAGTTCGCAACTCATTCCACCTCAGTTATGTCCAGTAATGTCGTTAAGCGCTTGGGAACCAATTACCTCGAGAAACGAATGTTTAGCCTGACATCCCAGGGCTTTCATTTTCTCACCGTGTTACTCATTTGATGTTTGAAGTTTGTTCTGAATACAGCGGACCCGTCAGTAATGCCTTGGGCCTCTCTGAATGTCTCTTTTTCTTTGGCATTAGATCATTAGTGATCAGATACCAAAGAGGGGCATCTGTAGACACCCAGATTTGTCCTAAGGCCCGATCGAAACACCTTTTGAGAGAGGTGCACCTCTGAGCTCTTGATGACATGTATGGAACCTTTAGGAACCACCCTAGAACCCTTAAGAACCCCCCCTAGAACCCTTAAGAACCTTTCTAAACCCTTAGGAATCACCATAGATCCCTTAGGAACCTGACTCGAACCTTTAAAAATCAATCCCGACCCTTAGAACCTGTTCTGAACCTAAAACAAACCTTATCAAGCAAATGGTTGAGGAGGGGTGCACCGAAACCAACTATGACCTTCTACTATGATCAAATCTCATACCTTTGAAAAGTAGAGGTCGTTAGCTTTCCAACGGTTCAAGAATCGCCCCAATCAGAGGTATACATCAAACGATACAGCAAACCGAGCCCGAAGGGCATAAATGTAAATTCATGCGGGCCCCCCTAGGGATTTGGCGCAACTAATAGTTGCGCCAATTATAACTTTGCCTGGTGCAACTATTAGTTATGCTAGGCCAATTCTCCTAGACTTTAAGCCTGGTGCAACTAATAGTTGCGCCAAGGTTAAAAGTGGGGCCTTCCCCGCGAGGCAACTTCTAAGCACTGTTTACAACTGTTTTACTATACATTTTCCTGGCTCAACTATTAGTTGTGCCAGACATATGAACAGTAACCTCTGGATTTTACCTCAAAAATTGTGATTGGGGTTTGACTTGTTGACCACCTTGACCTTTGGGGTGTGTTTTGCTAGTCTTGTTGCACCCTTTTACACCCTATTTGCAACCCATTAAGTGACTTAAAGTTCTTCCCTATCATCCACCATTGGATGACCTTCTCACTCATTTCAAGGCTCCAAAAACCATAGGAATCCTTAGACGTGAGATTACCTAATTACTAAACCCATTTAGCTCTTAAGTGGTTTCCTAATCCACCCATTTCCTATAAATAGAGACCCCCACCCCTTGGTTTAAAGATTGAGAATTTCTACCTAAGAGAGAAAGTGCTTAAAGTGAGAAGAACTTTCTCCCTTTGGTGTACACTCCCCATACAAATTCTAGATTTCCAAAAGCTCCCTTAGGCCCTTGCCTTTCATCCAAAGCCTCTAGGTTAGATGTGTGTTCTACCCTAGCATCCTCCCTCTATCCCTTAGCTATCTCCCTTAAGAGTTAGAACCCATTCTCAAGTCATTCAAGCCTTTAAGAGCTCATTAAAGTAAGCCATGCAAGGCTCCTCTACGGTGCAACAAGGGCCCGAGGGCTCCGACTCTCCCCTTTCTTCTCCTATCTCTTTTTGGCATTCCCTATCCTCCCATTTGTGCCATTACGTCGCTGACTTTTCGATAGGAACGGAGGGGCACAAATAGGATTCTAAGCCCTTTTGGATAAGAGGAAGCTATTTTCCTTACTTTTACTTAATTTTATTTTTGGCCATTAGTAGAGACCGTGTTAAGCGGGTTGATCGGGTGCCTAACACCTTCCCGATAGATAACCGAAGCCCCTACCCAAGAGCCTTTGGTGTGGACTGGATTCAAAGTCATATTTTTAGCACCTCGATGCTCATAAAAATGAACTAGGTTTCCCGAGACACCGAAAGCTCCGAGTGGTGACTCTATATTTTTCGTTAGAGAGCACATCGTCGCGACGGGACCATCACGTATCCCACGGTTGCACACATTCTTAAGGCCGAAAGGCATAACGACGTAGCAGTAAGTCCCTCATGGCGTGGTGAACGAAGTCTTCTCTTGATCAAATTCTGCTAGCTTGATCTGGTTGTAGCCGGAGAAGCCATCCATGAAGGATAGCATCTAATGTCAAGCAGTATTGTCGACCAGAGTGTCGATATGTGGGAGCTGGAAGTCATCTTTTAAGCATACCTGGTTGAGATTCTGAAAGTCGATGCATACTCATACTCTACCATCCTTCTTGGCGACTAGTACTATATTTGCAACCCATTTGGGGTAGAGGATGACCCAAATAATTTTGGCCTTGTGTAGCTTGCCAATTTCCTAATTCACTTGCAGCGTTGTTTGCGAGTCCATTCTCCTGAGTTTCTGCTTTCCGAGTTTAGCATCGAGTTCCAGGAGCAAACGATGTTCGACAAAGTTTAGGTCTAGACAAGACATGTCTTCGTAAGACCATACGAAGGAGCTAAGGTGATCATGGAGAACTTGGATAATCTATTGTCGTTCCTTGGGGCTGAGCGCTACACTAATTAGCAACTTCTTGGGCTTCTCTTCTATGTCGAATTTGATTTCCTTTGTAGGTTACTCGGTAGCTTGAGTCTGTTCGTCGAAGCGTTTGATGACCCGTTGGAAGTCATGTGTTTGCTCAGTGGCTGTTGGTTAGTTACATGTGCTTTTTATTAAAAAGATGATAAAAAAATATATGATGATGGGAATAATGAAAACCAAATGAAATTAAAAATAGATTGAACACAACACAATAACCAAACTCACATCCTGCAAGTTTCAGGGCTGTTGTAGCAAGTTTTGATAAGAGTTTGCCCCATAGGAAAATTTGATCTAAAAGCACAAGGTTAAATAGTAAACCTCCAAATCTGGCTACAAATCTGACAGCACTAACCTATACTAAAAAGCAAAGGTAAAGTAAGGGAGTTTTGGGGTGTCGCGAAACTAAACTAAAATAGAAAAGAATATTACAGATCTACACTGCAAGAAAGGGGTTTAGAAAGGGATGAAAATGAATTTGGAAAAGTAAATGGAAAATGGGTGAGAAGTAATGAAATAGGGATTGATCTTTTTACTAAAAAAGGGTTGGTTAAGCAGAGAAAAGATTGGATCTACATCTGTCCTTCATTTGGCTATAAGCTCAAATGCAAGGGAGAAGAATCCAATCCAACCCTAAGATATGGACTAGTCTTAGGGCTATAACATGTCCACTTAAGTGGTCACAGATCATCCCAGAGATATACTCTAGTCATGGGGTTAAAATCAGAATATAAAATTCACTGCAGCCACTATGTTTGCAAGGCTACAAGCTCATGCATCCATAAGTTGAGAAAACCTATAAACTATATGAGAGGACAAGAGAATATAGATTTAATGTGACAGAAAATATAGTTTTCATTGCATACAAAATACTTACAATGCTCAGGCCTCAAAGCTGTAGTCAATGCAGAAATCCAAACTCTTTATAAGCTTACACACAATCCATTTTACAACAGAACATAAGTTCTAACTATTACAAAAGGACATAGCCAGCAAATGCTGAGCTAAGGAAGAAAAAGGGAAAAAGATAATAAAATTGAAACCCTAAAATGTACTCAACTTTTCTCTATTGTGTCTCTCTATCTCTGTGTGCCTAGATCTATCACACCCAAACAAGGAGAAGCTAGCGGATCTACTTCTGGCATCAAGTGCCACTTTTGTAAGAAGGGACACATCAAGAAGAATTATTAGAAATACAGAGATTGACTAGTAATGAAAGGTAATGACCTAATCTTTGTGTTTCGAATAACTTTATGTTGATTCTCCATGCAATACTTGATGGATAGATTCTGGTGCAATTATTCACATAAGTAATTCAATTCAGGGATTTCGATCCAGTAGGAAGCTAAGTAAAGATGAACGAACCATCAAACTCGAAAATAGAGTAGAAGCAGACATGGAGGCCATTGGGACTCTCCATCTTATTTTAGATAGTAGTTTCAGTTTGGATTTAGTTGATCCTATTTATGTTTCAAGTATCACTAGAAACCTTATATCAATTTCTAAATTGGATTCATTAGATTTTCAATTTTAACTTGGACATAATGTTTTTACTCTATTATTTGATTCCGATATTGTGGGTAGTGGCTCACTAGTGAGTGATCCTCACTTACGTGTATATTTCTAATTAATTAAATTCAAGTCTAAACCTATTTCAAGTGCACAATGGAAATCATAGTACTAGCATAGGATCGTTCCAACGAAAAAGTGTTTTAACTTTTATTACTTTCAATCTATATCTCTCACTTAAATTCTTATCTTAAAAACTGTTATTTACCTTTAAAGATCTAATCTACTGGAGAAATATGAATAAAATTTTTTTTATTAAACTAAAGTGCATAAAATAAAATCTAAATCCTCCTTCAAATTGAGGTCGCGAATTCCAATCTTTAACTATTGAATATTTATGAATTTAAACAATAGTATTGTTACACTATATTTCTAGTCTCCTAGCATTGGGCGTCAATCAATACCAAAATCCTATCAATACAGATTTAATCAAATCAACAACTTCCTAAAATTTGGGCGTCAATCAAACTTTATAAAATTGAAGATGGGAAATAAAATACCGTTACACTAATCTGCAAATTCTAACCTGACTCATCAATTCAAATTAAAACTTGGAGATGTTTACAAAGCAAATAAATTTTAAATTAGAAAGCAAAGTAAAAATATATCCTTCACCACTCAGCCGGAGTAGTTAGTTCTTTCTGAGAAACTACAGATATCTATATTAATCTTCAGCACTCAATGGCAGTCGTCAATTGCTCTTGAGAAACTTCTGATATCTAAACTACTCTAACTATGTTACACTACTGATCAGAAGAAAACCCAACCTCAAGCGTCAATTGATGCTGAATTTCTTCGATGCCTATTCCTAGACCTGGCTCTCTTATTTATAGATCATAAGGAGTCGGTTTACAAGACTTCTAATTCTAATAAAAGAAATAAAAACTATCCTAATATAACTCTACTTCTAATTTTATCTTTCCTTCTTTCTTTAGCTTAGTTCACTGATACCCTTCTAAAACTTTCTTTACATAGCAGCAACAGTAGAGTCCTTCAAAGTCTTTCTTCATCAATTTCTCAGATCCGTGTTTCACCAGACTTCTAATTTAAGAGATCTTCTAATTCTAGTTCAAGGCAGTGTACTTTGCACGTGATCAATAGCAATAAGCTAAGCCTTCTTATAAAATCGCTTTTAAAAATTCTCTATCCTTCTTTTTTAATAGAAAATAGTAAAGTACATTTCTCTTCTTCCATATAGTTCCTAGAGGGAAAATCGTAAAAACGTTTTTTTAGTTTCTTTCTACTGCTTACACTGATAACTTCAATAGAACTGGCGGACGATTGTTTGGATTGAAATCACTTTTCTTCCTGGAGCTATTTCTTTTATAGAATTATAAATTGTAATTCTTTAACTTTCATAGTCTTTCACTCTGGAAAATCGTAAATAGCGATTTTTTATTCTTTTCAGCAGGTACAACTTTCTGTCTTTCATTCTGTCGTCATTCTTATTGCTCTTTAAGTTACTTTTGATAAAGATTAACACTTTAACTCTCTATTACTGCTTTTTCAAAATATCTGGATATCAATAACTTATTAGTATCAAACTAAGTCCTAGCATCACTAAGTTAAGGGTGATAAAATAGTACATTATATGAATGAGCACACTCCCAAACTTAAGTTTTGTTAGTCCCTAGCAAACAAGGAAACATAAGATATCTAAAACTAAAAATTTAAATGCCACTTTTGTAAGGAGCACAATTGCATTTAGCAGATGCAACAAACCTTTAAACCCCTAGGTGATCCCTAGTAGAGGAGTTGTGATCCCTAGTAGAGGAGTTGTAGTCTCCTGAAGATTTTCAGAAAAAGTTACCTACAAACTTCAAATATTTTTGGTCTTTTTCAAAATATTTTGCAAAACTAAAATTCAAACTATAGACTAAGTTTTAAAAACTAAATACTTAGTCATTCATTATATATTCATTATTTTAAAAAAAATTTCAAATCTTAATCCTTAACATTCCATCATCGTAATTATCCTCTTATTAGAACTCAACAATTTCAATTCAATATCGTGTGGAGTGAGTGCATCTCAAATGAAAAGTTCATTCATCATAGATTTTTCTAAACTACAATTTTTAGAAAATATTTTCATCCAAACTCTCATTTTTTGGCGTACTCTTAAAAATAGTCAAAAATTTTGGGTTCTCTCAACATTATATATATGAATTTCCAAGGACAATAAACTAGTAAATCTCACAGAAAGGATAATCAATTCTGTTTATATAACTTCTTTATTTATTCATAGTATCTAATTTATATATCTCTACTAGACTCATATTCTTGCAAATCGTAAATCACAAAGGTCTTTCCTTCGGCTTGTAATGGGGCTTTGGGTTTTAAAAGGTTTCAAAGAAAAAAAGGTAAAGAGGATTCAAAAATTTATTTATGAGAATTTAGCTCTTCCTTTTCTTTTTCTTTCTTTCTTTATCAGCATTAGTAAGTATCCCAATTTCGGATAACTTCTTCTCTTTTTTTTTTTTCTTGTATTGTAAATCCCAATTTTTCTTTCTTTTCTCGCTCTTTGGAAGCTTTTTGCTTCTCTTTTTCATGGAATCGTCTTTATACGATTTTCTATTTTCTTTTCTCATATTTTTTCTTTCAATTATATTTCTTCTCAGTTGTACCCTTTTTAGTAGATCCTTTATCTGTTACTTGCATACTCCTTGCACTCCCTCTTCTTCCCTTCAGTAGCATTCTAAACTCTCAGAAATTATAAGGATTAATGGTAGAAAGTTTTTGCTAGTACATATGGTTAAAGGTTTCTATAATCATGGTACAAAGAATTTCTCGATTTAAGCTTCTAATATGGGTTCAAAAGATAAAATGTTCTGGGATTTTGGCTTTTGGGCTCTGGTTTAACAAAAGATGGCCTTTGGTCATTTTCACAATTTACTAATATGGATGTCTTATTGCTTTGATATATTTACTAGAAAGTTTTAAACAAACAAATAATCATATTTTCATAATATTTTGATTCTAATTTCAGCAATATGAGATTTTATTTTGACAGCAATAGTAGTGAAGTTAAAGAAAAATTTATAGCTCGAATAAAAGTAGTCTCTCATAGAAGAAAAGAGGAAATAGGCTCTATAGCTCACTGGTTATATAATTTTGAAACTATAATCTAAAATATTTGCAGTTCAGATCAATCATATAATTTCAAACATTCATCTAATACAGCGTTCTAAAGATGTTTTACTTTGAATTGCAACTATTTTTATTTTAATATTTTGAACTACTACTAAGATGGATTGCTAAGAATTCTAATTTTCATATTTTCTTATCATAAATCACATATAATGATTAACTGAAGATTGTAAAATTGTAAAAAAAACAAAAAAAAATTTAATGAATATTTTTCTCAAAATAATATATATACTGCTATACTACGATTGTTATATTCCCCCCTAAAATTAAATAGGACAATATCATCATTGTTCAGAATAGGGAACATAAAATTTTTTTACCTTATTTACTGCTAAGTTAGCTATAGTTACCGGGTTCATAATCTACAAAAATAATAAAACATCTTTCCCCAAACTTAGAAGAAAAACACTTCCGGTTGTATGGAATTAAACTAAACAAACAGTTTAGTAACAAAGTTAGTAAAAAAATTAGTAAAAGAAGAAACTTTATATATATTGCTAAATATGTACAAGGAACAAAACTATAAATTGATCAGTATAAAAAGAAAAGAATCCTAGGAAAAATCTAGACACACACTAAACTATACTAGAGTAAACACTGGTAGCAACGTCCGAAAGAACTGATTTTTGAGTTTTAATCACCTTCAATCAGAGTCTCTCATTCCTTCCTACCAGAGGCATATCCCTGCCTTCGCAGGAACTCCTCCCTCCTCTCCTTTAGAAACGAATCTCCACACCATCTCAGAGTTGCTACTCCAAGAGTTGTCGAAGCACTCCCCACTGCTTCAATCTCCCCCAAACGGAGTACATCATAAGAACTGCAATGTCACAGTTAGGTTCTTTAAATGGTGGGGCGGAGTGATTTCATTTCCAGACCACCCTCCACTTATAGACTTCTCTTATAAATAAAGAGAATGTAGCCTAAGCGAAGGGGGCCATGGAATTGGGTGGCGAGGAAAACAAGGATGGGATGGGAGATAACGTGGGAAAACGTAGACCACCCTCGTTAAAAAGGAGCAGGCATCCTATGTGGATGGTGAAGGTAAAAAAGTTAGGAAGTGGGGAAAAATGGGGTCTTAGTATGAGGTGTCGGGTTTGGGGTAGGTTTAAGGTCAAGGGTAGTTTGTGTGGATGATTCAGCATCTCGAGTAAGTCACTGGCGCTTTAGATTTTCTACTTTTTGTTCTACAGCTAGAAGCTCAGCTCTAAATTTTTCAAGAATTTTATCTAATATTTTGCTAGAATAACTGGGCTTACATTCTTCCTTATAGGGTATAAGGGTAAAGACGGAGGAAGAAGAAAGGTAGTGGGATGGGTTTTTGGTCTATGGATGGGTATGGATTTATAGGGAAAATGTAGGGTTTGAACCGTCACTTCAGTTTAAATGCAGAGGTGTAGGTTACTAGGCTAGGATGGTTGGCAAGTGGCGAAATTGAATGCATTGCATGTCCATTTTCTTTACAAGTGTAAATGAGTGCGATTTCCAATATAACTGATAAGACTGATCACCAGTTCTATTGTTCCCTAGAATTGTCTTATTACCATTCTGGATAGCAGTCACGAGACTCTGTGACTATATAAATCATACTCGCTACGATTGGACTCTTTATTCACCAGAAATTATAAATCCTTACTCTTCAAGTGAATTGAAAAATAAAGAGAAAGAGTCTTTATGATTTTATTTAATAAATCGTGGAGAGCTATTTTCAAAACTACTAATATAATATATATGTTACATGTTTTTGCTACGGATGCGTCGATAGCACGACCGGTTCAGGAGGAGTTCAGTAAAGATTAAGGGGAGTTGATGTACCTCCCGTAAAAGGATTTCCTCTTGGGGTACAAACTAACGGTGGGAAAGAATAGCTACTCGTTCCTATGTTAGCCAAGCTGGTTAATTGCTCTACCTGAGTTTCTAATCGTGTAATGGATTCCAAGAGATTATTGAGTAGTTGCATTTGAATTCTGCCATATTGCAGCCAGCTATAGGCTATCTGCATCAGAGCTTCCTCCGTGTTTATAGGGTTTCGGGTCTGTGTGGGGCAAAATATTAGAGTTTGCGAGGGAACTCTCTAAGCCAAGCTATGGTTAGGCTCACAGGCTTCTCCTTGTTAAGATGTTGGGTGCGATTTTACATTCAACAGAGATTGAATTTTTGTCTTCCAAAGTTTTAATTTCGCGAAACAATCCATCATAGACTTTAATTTGTATAATCCTCTCTGCCTAAGAGGTATACTCTTTGCAGTCTCCGATTCATTCTGACCCAGTACTTGGCATTACACTGGTTCCTCTCTAAAGTTCTTAAAGAATTTCCACGCAGTCTCTGCAGACAGTGTATGGAACATCCCTCTACAATCAATATCAATTACATGTCGGGTGTGGTCATTCAAACCTTCATAGAAAGTGAGGACTGTTTGCCATTTCGTTATCTTATGATGAGGACACGAATCCAAAAGGTTGTTAAGATGCATCCATCCCTCTTGAAGAGACTCATCCAGATATTGTTTGAAAGTTATGATAAGGTGTCGGATTTGATTCGTTCTGTGCATTGGGAAATACTCCACGAGAAATCCTCGTTCCAAGTCCTCCTAATTACTGAATGAATTATGAGATAAAGAATGTATC
This sequence comes from Chloranthus sessilifolius, assembly GCA_021018995.1. Taxonomy (NCBI): domain Eukaryota; kingdom Viridiplantae; phylum Streptophyta; class Magnoliopsida; order Chloranthales; family Chloranthaceae; genus Chloranthus; species Chloranthus sessilifolius. The sequence goes on from CM037598.1 coordinate 54,391,342, forward strand.
CACTTCAATGCTTCATATCTTAAAGAATATGAAAACAATCTTAAGCGAATAGATGTGTCATGCAAATTTGTAATTCGAATAATATTGCACACTTCTATAAACTTTGTTAAATGCAAATAAGGACTTTCATTCATTAGCCCACGAAATATTGGAATTGATTGAAGTATTTTGGGCGTGATTTTATGATCCTTTTCTCCGGCAGTATGGGGTATATAGATACATGAGGGGGGTGCATGAGGTGTCAAGGTATAGCACTAGTTCCTAGTCATAGTAATGTCCTTACGGTTGTTTGTCATTGTTAGTGATAGAACACTTCAGTTAGAACAGTTGTTTAATTTTTTTGTATTTTTCTAAAAAAATTATTTTTATACCATTTTTTATTTTTATTTATTTTTCTAAAAACTCATATTAGAAACAAATATGAGTTTCTAATTTCTAGGGCCTCAGAAGTGTTGAAAATCTGATATGATACTCTGAACAAACCTGCAAAAGAATAAGAAGTGATCAAAGAAAAAAAATATATAAAGAAATATAAAAGGAGACAGATAAATATTAGTTTCTAAAAGAATAAAAATAATAGATAAAAGAATAGAAATAATAGATAAATCCGCTTCCCCGACAACGGCGCCAAATACTTGATCGTCACTTATGTGTATAATTCTAATTAATTAAATTCAAGTCTTAACCTATTACAAGTGCACAATGGAAATTATAGTACTAGCATAGGATCGTTCCAACGAACAAGTGTTTTTATCTTTTATTACTTCCAATCTATATCTCTCACTTAAATTCTTATCTTAAAAATTGCTATTTACCTTTAAAGATCTAATCTACTAGAGAAATATGAATAAAAGAATTTTTATTAAACTAAAGTGCATAAAATAAAATCTAAATCCTCCTTTAGATTGAGGTCGTCAATCTCAATCATCAGCTATCGGATATTTATGAATTTAAACAATACTGTTACACTATATTTCTAGTCTCCTAGCATTGGGCGTCAATCAATGCGAAAATCCTATCAATATAGATTTAATCTAATCAACAACTTCCTAAAATCTGGGAGTCAATCAAACTTTAGAAAATTGAAGATGGAAAATAAAATACCGTTATACTAATCTGCAAATTCTAACCTGAGTGGTCAATTCAAAATAAAGCTTGGAGATGTTTACAAAGTAAATAAATTCTAAACTAAAAAGCAATATAAAAATATATCCTTCACCCCTCAGCCAGAGTCGTCAGTTCCTTCTAAGAAAATACAGATATCTACACTAATCTTGAGCACTCAATGGCAGTCGTCAATTGCTCTTGAGAAACTTTTGATATCTAAACAACTCTACCTATGTTACACTACTAATCGAAAGAAAACCCAACCTCAGGCGTCAATTGATGCTGAATTTTTTCGATGCCTATTCCTAGACCTGCCTCTCTTACTTATAGATCATAAAGAGTGGATTTACAAGACTTCTAATTCTAATAAAAGAAATAAAAACTATCCTAATATAACTCTACTTCTAATTTTATCTTTCCTTCTTTCTTTAGCTTAGTTCACTGATACACTTCTAGAACATTCTTTACATAGAAGCAACAGTAGAGTTTTTCAAAGTGTTTCTTCATCAATTTCCCAGATCCATGTTTTACCAGACTTCTAATTTAAGAGATCTTCAAATTCTAGTTCAAGGCGGTGTACTTTGCCCGTGATCAGCAGCAATAAGCTAGGCCTTCTTGTAAAATTCCTTTTAACAATTCTCTATCCTCCTTTTTTAATAGAAAATCGTAAAGTACAATTCTTTTCTTCCATATAGTTCATAGAGGGAAAATTGTAAAATTGATTTTTCATTTTCTTTCTACTGCTTACTCTGATAACCTCAATAGAACTAGCGGACGTTTGGAAAATCGTAATCACTTTTCTTTCTTAAGCGATTTCTTTTGTAGAATCGTAAATTATAATTCTTTAACTTTCATATTTTTTCACTCTAGAAAATTGTAAATAGTGATTTTTCATTCTTTTCAGTAGGTACAACTTTCCGTCTTTCACTCTATCGCCATTTTTACTGCTCTTTGAGTTACTTTTGACAAAGATTAATACTTTGACTCTATTTTACTGCTTATTCTTAATATCCTCATATCAATAACTTATTAGTACCAAACTAAGTCCTAGCATCACTAAGTTAAGGGTGATAATGGTAAATTATGTGAATTATCAATGGGCAATCTTTATCTGTTGAACTTGGATTCATCTTACGCCCAATCTTTAGTTTTTGTGCATATGGATGATAAAGTTAGTAAGAAATAAAAACGAGCAGTCGACAATTCCTCTATTTTATGGCATAAATGTTTAGGCCATATATCTAAGGATAGAATTACCTTCACTGATGACTATTCGCGTTTCAGTTGTATATTTCAAATTCATGAGAAATCTGGGGCCCTGGATATGTTTAAGATCTATAAAGCCGAAGTTGAGTTACAACTCAATTCGAATATTTAAATTGTAAGATTTGATAAAGGAGAGTATTATGGTAGATACTCTAAAACAGGTCGCAATCCTAGACCACTCGCCCTATATCTATAAGAGCATGATATTGTCACTCAATACACCATGCCGGGAACACCTGAATAGAACGTTATAGCTAACCGACGAAGTCGTACTCTTATGGATATGGTGAGAAGCATGCTATGAAACTCTAAGTTGCCTATGTTCTTATGGGGAGAAGCTTTAAAAATAATGGTGCATATCCAAAATTAGTTTCCTGATAGGGCTAGGCCTAAAACTCCTTATGAGCTATGGGTAGGAAGAAAACTGACTTTAGGATATTTACATATTTGGGACTATTTAGTTGAAGCAAAGGTGTATAATCCACAATTAGGAAAATAGGATCCTAAAACTATAAGTTGTCATTTCATTAGTTACCCTGATAGGTCGAAAGGTTACAGATTGTATTGCTCCACTCATAGTACTCGAATTGTTGAGACTAGATATGCAAAATTCTTTGAGGATTGTAAGAACAGCGGGAGTATTGAGCCTAGGAAAATCACTTTTAAGGAAAAACAGGTTTAATTCTTATCCCTTTTATCCAAGAAAAGATGGCACCAATACCAATTATTCAAAAAAGTATTGATGCACTTGCGACTATACCTACTGAAACACCCCACATTGAGGAGGCTCTTGTTCCTATGGTGACCACCAATGATCAACCATTACATAGATCAGAGAGAGCAAAGAAGTTAGCCATTTCTAATTGCTATATCATCTACCTCATGAGAGTGAGTATGATTTTGAAAAGGAATCAGATCCTGTTTCCTTTAACTAAGCTATGAAGAGCGACAAATCTATTCAATGGCTCGAAGCTATGAAAGATGAGTTGAAATCATTGTAACACAACTCGGTCTGGGATCTTTTCGAGTTACCTAAAAGAGTTAAGCCTGTAGGCTATAAATGGGTATATAAAATAAAATAAGACTCCAAAGTTAATATAAAAAGATACAAGGTCAGGTTAGTCGCTAAAGGGTTTACTCAAAAGGAGGGAATAGACTATAAAGATATATTTTCTCCTGTCTCTAGAAAGGAATCTTTCCGGATAGTCATGACATTAGTAGCTCATTTTGACTTAGAATTGTATCAAATTAATGTAAAAATTGCTTTTCTGAATGGTGACTTGCATGAAGATCTCTTTATGACACAACCTAAAGGTTTTCAAGTTGAGGGGGAGAGTCATTTAATTTGTAGACTCAAAAGGTCTATTTGTGGTTTAAAGCAGGCATCTCGACAATAGTACTTAAAATTTTACGAAGTCATTTCAAACTTTGGTCTTAAAGAAAATACTGTGAGTCAATGCATATATCTTAAAATCAGTGGGAGCAAGTTTATCATCCTTGTTTTATTGATGATATACTATTTGCGAGTAGTAGTTTGAGCATGCTGCATGAGACAAAAAACTTTTTATCAAAGAATTTTGATATGAAAGATCTTGGTGAAGGTTCCTATATGATAGGAATTGAGATTCATCAAGATAGAGCTCGTGGCATATTGGGATTGTCTCAAAAGCTTAGATTGATAAAGTTCTCAAAAGGTTGAGCATGCATAATTGCTCCGCTACTGTTACCCCTGTGATTAAGCGTGATAAATTTAGTCTACTTCAGAGTCACATGATTGATTTGGAGAGAAAGCAGATAGTGTGACAGCCCGGATTTTCCTAGCATATTTTTTTTTCTTTTCTTTTTACAACATTGGAAAACTCAGACCGTCGGGTCGCAGATCAAGTTCCAAAATATAGTGTACATGATCTGTCCACAAAAAGTAGACTTCAAAGCATCAAATATACATGATAGAAAGATGATTATATCTCATTTATTACAAAACACCATCTACAATCTAAAACCACCGGTGATGGTCAACCATCACCTAAACAGTGGCGTACAGAAAAAGAAGTATAGCTTCAATTGCTAACAAAGTCAGGTAATATACCAAATCTAAAGGACTAAAATGGAGCCCAAGTATCTCCACTCCAAGCTCAAAGAGGTAGTCTACCGGATCCGCTTCAAGCTTCTTGAACAGGACCTGTACCTGTGACGTATAGTCGAGGAATGAGCTTCATCCATGCCCAGTAGGGAAAAGATCCATACTGACCACATCTCATATTTTCAAAACACAAATCCAATGATCATAATTCAAAGGTATTTTCAAATCAAAATGAATATATTCTTTCATATCAAAAATAAACTATTTTCAAAGACATATTGAATCAAAGCTGATTTCAAAAATATATCAGAACAAAACTTATTTCAAAGACATATCGGAAGCACAACTTGTTTTTAAAGATATATCAGAACAAAACTTGCTTCAAAGACATGTTAGAACAAAACTTATTTCAAAGACATTCTATTCAAAACTGAGCTTTGCGAAAATCATTTCGGATTGACTTATTCATTCATTCATTTGTTTCCCACTTATTATTGAATTTGGAATTCATATATAGTTTTCTTATTCAGGGTCAAGATTCAGATTTGAATTCATAGTTCTTATTCAAAATTCAAAGATCATGTTCAGGGTTCTTATTCAAAGTTTCAGATTTCATATCATTGTTCACGAGTTCAAATTCGTTCAAATATACAGATTATCACTGTCGTGTCGGTTCAAATACACAGATTCATGATTTCATGATTTCATTTTCATGTTCATATTCAGGTTCAAATACACGAATTAACCATCGTGTTGGTTCAAATACTGATCCACCGCCGTGTCGATTCAAATACACGAATTAATCGTCATGTCGCTTCAAATACACGAATTAACCGTTGTGTCGGTTCAAATACATGGATGATCAGTGTTTGATTTCATGATTTCATGATCATGTTTTATAGTTCATTTTTAGAGTTTACTAATCAAGGTTTGATTCATTATTTCATACTAAAATTTATATTAATGTTCAATCAAGTGGTGACAATTGTCAAGCCCCTGAGCTACGTTAACAGGGTCACTTTAACTTAGAAATCAAGCCCCTGAGCTATGTTAACATGGTCACTTGAACCAAGACATCAAGCCCCTGGGCTAAGTTAATAGGGTCACTTGAATCGGATCACACAATCACAGGGACACAAGCAAGAGTATGAGTCATATTTTCAGATTCACAGATCATATTTCGGATTCAGAGGTCATATTTCAAGTTCACGTTTTACAAATTCAAAGATAAATTTATGTCTAATTTTATAGGCTTCGATTTTATATTCAAATTCCATAAATCAAGATCTAGATGAAACTAAGCATCAATTTTTTCCTTACACTGGTTTCCAAAATTTAATACTTTAAAAGCTCAAAGGTTAATACAAAAAATCTAATTTCAACAAAATTTCAGACTTGAGGCTTTCTTATTTAAAGACTTCAGTTTCAAATTCAAACTAGATCCATAAAAATCAATTTAAATATTAAAAACTCAGTGCTCGCATTCAATTATATCACAGAGTCTAAGCATTGGAAAAATCAAATGCAAGTTAGTGGTGAACTTTCCCTACCTCGATTGAGAACTTACACAAAGTGCGGCAAAACGGTGCGAAAATCCTCACGGACGTTTCCCAAAGCATAACCTACATTACAAGGCATTCGTATATTCACATGTTATTTACTAAATATCACACATGTTGAAGCTCCTAAAGTTTTCTCCAACTAGGGCGAAAATGACGAATCTTGTGAAATTTGTCCCTACTTGTCACTAAATTTTAACCTTTTAAACTTTACATTTATGAATTTGTTAATTTAAAAACGTTATAGGGCTCATTGTCCCCTTTCTAATGCATCAAGAATCGCGCCAATCGAAGTTCGAGATCAAAAGTTATGACCAAAATACCGAATAGGGTCAAGTTGCCCAGGTTTGTCGTGGCAAGGCACAGGCTTGCTGCAGCAAGCCCATCAGGTTACACCTTTCCGTGATAAGCTTGATGTTGTCGTGGCAAGCCTGATGAATCTTGGCTTACTGCATGACATCCTCTCTAGCCTTGGTTCTCAATTTTTTTGAGCTTGCTACTCTGTGTATCCATGCCATTTCACACTATTTTAAAGTTATAATTTTATCCTTAGTTGTGTATGCAAAACTCTGAAGCATTGGAAATCAAGGATTTCGGCTCTAAACTCTTACCTACAACAGATTTCTCGGAGTCTCGATCCGATCTCTCAAAAGACATTAATCTCCTATAATCTATTATCAACGAATTTATCTAATACATGGCTCGAGTTTATGGAATACCTTTTGGTGGATTCCTTGTGTATTTCTTAGGTTGCGACAATGTCAGAATTTGCTCGCAATGGTTTCATGTTCTGAGGTGCGAGGGCGATGTTTAGCATTGCTCTCCGATCACAGAAGCTGGAGAGTTTAGATGTCATTGAATTTTTCCATCGTTGCTCCGTAGAATCTCCCACGAGAGTCAACCAGCTAGATGTGTAGAGCCGGGTGTTTGGAAAGATGAAGGGGGTTTGGTTTATGCAACAGTGGCAGATAGTGAGGTTCTGTAGGAGGATTAGAGAGAGAGAGAGTAATATGTAGTTCGGTTTCTCAAAAATTCAAAGTGTGAGGAGGAGAAAGGTGGTGGCAAATTTTGTAGGGTTTTGCACTTGACGTGCATGGCTTAAGAGTGGAGTGACTCACCATCATGGGGAGTCATTTGGCACTTTCTAATGTTATAAGCCTTACCAGGCTTAGATCTCATGTAGTTCTGTTATATGCATTTAGTGTATATGCATAGGCTTGGATACCATGTAGTGTTTATATAGGTTCTTAGTATATATGTGTTTAGTTCATGTATGTACCTGATACACTTAGATTAGGTATATGAATTAAGTTAAAGTCTATGAAGCACCTTAGATTAAATAATTATTAAATGTACTAGACCATTCTTAGCCATCAACACCACCAATCCAATACAGCTCTCTGTGTCCCGATGATAAGCACAAACTCGACCCTTCATAAGTCTGTACCGGTATGACTAGGTACAATTTTGTCATCTGTTACACCCTCCCCTCTTTAAGAGATTTTCATCCTTGAAAATAAATAAGATAAGTTAATAATAATTAATTTAGTCCATGCATTATTACTACAGCACTCAAAAGGTGTGCTTGAAATTGGTCCGATCTCGAGGTTTGAGTCGTGTGCCAAACGCACTCATTATAAGGATTAGTCTCTATTCAGTGTTCAAGTCAGAGCTTGGTCCTCAAAATTCAGGTATAGAGTGCATTCACCCAATCAAAGTAGATGGCCCAGAGGCCCCGTCATAGTCATCAACAATTTTGACCAACGTCTAATCAGTCACGGTAGTCATATCCTCATTGAAAGTCAACGATTCAATGCTTGAAAAAAATTAGGGTTGTTACAGATGGAGACAATTCCCTATGCATCGGTAGTTGGGACTCTCATGTATACACAAGCCTATACTAGTCCAGACATAGCGTATATAGTAGGCATGCTTGGTAGGTATTAATGTAGTCCTGATTTAGACCATTGAAAAGCAACCAAAAAGGTTTTTCGTTATTTTCAAGAGACAAAAGGGCACATGCTGACGTACAAAAGGTCGAATAACCTTGAAGTTATTGGTTATTCAGATGTCGATTATGCTTGGTGTCAAGACACCTGTAGGTCCACATGGATTATATATTTATGCTTATAGGTGGATCTATATCTTGGAAGAGCATTAAGCAAACACTGACTACTTCGTCTACTATGGAAGCAGAGTTCGTTGCATGTTTTGAGGCAACATGTGAAGTGATATGGTTGAGGAATTTTATAATAGCCCGAAATTCTCAAAAATATTGAATCGTTGACCTTGACGGATTTGTGACCTTTTGACTGATTTGACCTAAGTAACATGGCCTCAAACCCCACTTGTTATAATTGAGGGTATGCGCCAAGTGCATTAAAATCCAACTCATACCCTATGTAGAGTGTATGTGTGTTTGTGCATGTTATAAACGAACTGTTGGAGAAATCGAGTGTGCTGATTTATTTTGTAATGGTAAAAGCAAAATAAAATCAAATTAAAACAAGGGGTGGATTCAACACAACTACAATCTCCTAGACCTGTAAGATACAGAGCTGTTGTAGCAAGTTTTGATAGGTAAGTAAGGGTATGTCCACAGGGAAATGTGAATAAGCTATGGTAAATCTCCAGATCTGTAATATATTTGGCACTCTATCCTAATTTAAGCTACACTAAAACAGGAAAGAGGAGAGGTTTTGGATTTTTGTCACTACGAATTACAGAAATCAAATGCAGTTGATCTAGATTTTAAGAAAGCAGTGTGAAGGTAAATGGATTAAAAATCGAAGGATGGAGAGCAGCAGCTAGGGATTTAGTCTTTCATTGAAAACTACATGAATCATAGGCAATGCTTAGATCAGATCTACAATAATCCTTCATCTGGCTACAAGCTCCCCAGGTTTGACCCCGACAGATGCATGGTATAAGGATCTGATCTTAACCAGAGAATCAGAGCAATCCTAAGGCTATGACCTGTCCACTTGAATGGTCACAGATCATCCTAGAGATTGTCCCCAACCAATAGTTTTGATTAGAACAGGTTAACCATTGTAGATGTTGTGAATGCTAGGCTACAAGCTCCCCATTTCTGGTTGGCCCACAGGAGTATCCAAACTAGGGAAATCAAATACGAATAAATGAAGTATAGCTCAGAATTAACTCTAAATCCCACAATTCCATTGCAATGTCACTACTTACAAGTTTGTGCTCAGATCTACAATCTGTGCAGCATCCAATCCCTTACAAAGCCTCTAAAACTCTTAATTACAGCTCATAACCTCACCCTAGCTACTGGAGAAGTTTTAGCCAACCATAATTGGCTAAAAGAGATGAAGAAGAAGAGGGGGAAGAGAGGGAAAAATGGGAGGGAAAATGAATTCGAACTTGGCTCTCACTCTCTATTTCTCCCTCATTTTCAATGTGAGTGCTCCTTTATTTATACCTTTTTCTCATATCTGTTTCAGTCAATCAAAACTCAAAAGAATAATGTTATTATGTTGATGTGGCTGATACCTCTTTTAAAAGCTTTTCTCTTATTGGTTCACAACTGATAAGTACATGTGAGGTAGTTACAGTTCCTGCTCGTGCTCAGTTGAATACCAAAAATACCCCCTAGGGGTCGTTGTCATGCCTTGGATCATGTGCTCGAAGTCTGATAATTGTAGCTACTAAAGAAGGGCCATGAGACATTCCCAAAATGACTGTCGAGAGGTTCAGGGAACATCTCGATGGGTTCTTAGTCTGCTTGCTCTGTATTTCGATAGGTTTGGGAAAACTCTTGCTAAGTTGAAGTACGCAAGTCGATAGGATTGAAGCGGCTCTTGATACCTTCTGTCCAGTTCTTCGTTCATCCTATCGATAGGTTATAATCAACCTGTAGACTTGGTGAAGTGTTAGATAGGTTGGGGATCATATCGACAGGTTCTGAAAGGTTTTGTCCAAAGCTTCTCTCGATCTGCTCGATAGGTTCAGTTGAACCTCGCGACTTCCCCTGCACCTTTAGGTAAGGTGTCGACAGGATTCTTTTACTGCAAGCACAACCTATCGACAAGCAACTAGAACCTTGCAATAGCTTAATGGATCCTCTCGGCAGATTGGCATTTGAGCTTCAGAGCTTCTTGGCAGCTTCGACCTTGAGTTTCCTCAGCTGGCACCTATCTTTGATGTGTGATCGATTTAGAATGTAACCCTTGCAAGTGCACAAGATCTATTACAGTATGGCAAGAACAGGGGTGTCGAACCCACAGGGAAACGTGAATTTTTAATTAATTCTTTTAGAGATTTTAAAAACGTCCCTAAGGAAGTACCAAAGGGCAGATTCAATTTTACCAAAAACTTAACGCACTTTTCCTAAATGCAGAAAAATAAATTAATCTAAACAATTAATTACTGATAAATCTACGAACAATATTAAAATGAGATCAAGGAATATGCTACCCCAGATTCGTACCCCTTTTCTATCATTAAAACCCACAGTTTCATTAAATCATCATTCACACCATCATTCATCTAGAAAAATGACTTGAAATAAAATATGATCATCAATCCGGCATACCCTATCTAAAAACAATGACTCAGCCTAACATTGCGGTATGAGTCATGTAAAAAGCATAGCGTATCTCATGATATTTAGATCACGACAATCGGACATAATCGCTCTGACCTAGATCGACTGCGAGTCCAGATCTAGCGATTACGGCCGTGATAATCACTCATAACAAAGCATTTAAAATATTTTCAATCACACAAACTTTGAGCAAAACGATTCCATGATAACAATAATAGATCATGTATTAATCATAAACATGGGTACTTATCTGGGATCGATCTTCCCGATCTCTTGATTTAGCTCATCTTTGGTGTTTGATCTCCTTTTCTTTCAAAGTCATTCCTCTTTATTTCTTCCAAAAGATATTTGCAATTGTTTTTCCTAAATACAATCTATGAATTTCTCAGAGAAAAATAATGCAAATCCTAGGTACAATCTACCCTGAATAAACCCTAGAAGAAGGAGAGAAGAAGACTTGAAAAGATGAAGAAAATATTCCCCAAAGTGAAGAGCCCTAAAACTAAAAGAAAGAATGAATAATATTCTAATTGCAAAAATAATAATGATCCTAAGAAACTCGTGGCTTCCTTTTATAATAGCCTAACCCTAATACCTCTCTCGATTGACATCTAAGAGTAATTTTCGTGAATTCCACCTAGCTTTGCATCAGATACTGCCTCGGTATTTTGCTCATAACTTTCTGTACCGAACTCGGATTGAGGTGATTCTTGAGGCGTTGGAAAGCTGACGACGAGCTCTACAACTTTTATGTTTTAGCAATTTCCTGAATCTGACGTCTTGAAGGTCCAAATTGAGCTGCAAGTCGCACTAAGTTCTCAATGACCCAAAATAGCGTTGTTTTGACATTATTTTCGGGATTCTTGGGCTGTTTTAGAAACTTGACCGTATTTTCAAACACTTCAAATCTAGCAAATCTCATCAGATAGCCTTCATCGGACGGCTAAATATAGGTATTTAGGGGTGAAATATCATCATATTTCACTACTCATCACACCCCCAAACCTACACTTTGCTAGTCCTCGAGCAAAGAGAATGATAGAAATATAAAGCAAATCAAACTAACATCCTAAAATTTAAATGCCACTTTCAGGAAACACGATTGCACTTAGCATGTGCAACAAGCCTTTAAACCCTAGGTGATCCCTAGTGGAGGAGTTGTGTCTCTGAGGGTTTGCGGTGAAGTTACCCACAAACTTCTAAAATTTCAAACCATCGGTAAAATTGAGTTTTCAAAATCTGATTTTTATAACATATATTTAACTTCAAAGCTCAAAATCAATAATCAATTCAACATGCAAATTCTCAATTTTAAATAACAATGTTATACTAATCATACCAATATCCATTCAAATTAGTCTAATGCTCCAAATCGTTAGATAACTCATCCATTCATGCTTAAACGGTAGTGTGCATACCAAAACCAAGATTCATCCATCTCAACTAGTCCAACGAAATCATCGGATCTGTTGACTTGACTCAATCCTCACTTTAGGTATACTCTCAAAATAAAATCACTCCGATGATTGGTAAGTTTTCGCACACATGTGAGATCAATACAAAGCAAATAAAAAGGTCTCACATGATAAATGAAACACGATGCAATCAATGAACAAAATAAATCTCATAAGAATGAGATACTTGTATATCCTAAGCATGTCATATCAAGTGTCATAAGTATTATATATTGACTCTCCACAAGACAATGCAAGTTACCAATGCAGGATCGGATCATGAAGGTCTTTTGTAGGGTTGTAATGGGGCTCAGGTAAGGGTAAGAAAGAAAGGGAATTGTGATTCAAAATTTCTGAGAAATTGGAAAAGGAACTAACTTCTGATTTTTCTTATTTTATTTTTTTTTTATTTCTCTTCTTTTCTTTTTCTTTCTTTTCTAATTTCTCACCATTTTTTTTTTTCAATATTTTCTTTTCTCATTCTTTCTTCTCTTTTGAATTTCCTTTTCTTGAAGCACCTCATTTTCATTCCTTTTTTTTTTTTTTTTTTTTTTCTCTCCTTTTTTCTTTTTATATTTGCCATACACTCTCAAAACTCATTATCTCTCCACTTACTCTCTTTTCGCTCATTTTCATCCCTCGTTCCTAATTTCTCAAAAATAAGAAGGGTAAAGCTAAATTTTCAGAAATTGTGAAGGGTTAAAGTTAACGTGGCTTATCAAAGAATGTATAAGGGTAAATTTTTCTATAGGCTCAAAGTACTAGAAGGATAAATTTATATGAGGTGGGGCATTTTAAGCACAAACGAGCCAAAGATGGCCTTCAATCATTTCCTTAAAAGATGGTAACCTTGCCTATTTGTCTTGAGTAGATATACAGTACGTTCTAACACAATAATATGAATTTGATATCATGCAAAGTCACAAGCCAAAATAAAATGTATGAGATTATGCAAAATAATTCGTATTCAAAGAAAACTCCGAGTTTATATATTCACTCATCAATGACGGGAAATTAGCTCTAAAGCTTACTGGGTTTAGTCTCCACTAAGAACCTAAGATTCAACGTTCAAAATAGTTCATCGATTTCTAAGTCTTAGCTTGGTATAAGTGCAAAAATTCTAAGCACGAATTTCAGAGTCATCCACAAATTATCACATTAAGCTTCATCATCCTAGATACAAGTATTCAAAATATGACATCAATATTCTCAAAATTAAATTCACATGCATCATCAACTAAAGTTTGAAAACTATTGCAAAGTAAATCATGTATGATGGTTCCAAATAAATAAATTTTTTTTTTTTTTTTTTTTTTCAAAGAAAATCAAAAATAAGTGATGAAAGATAGATAATCATACATACCCCCAAACCTAAAAATGACAATGTCCTCATTGTTTGAAATAAGTAGGTACCCCCAAACTCGCTGAAAAGTACCTCAACACAAAGATCGAGAGAATATGGGCATCAAATTAGAACATGACCAAAGATAGATTGAAGGTAATGTGGCTACACTAATCTGGAAATTAAAAATAACCTAAACTAAACTAAAAACTAATATTCTAGAACTAAACATACGAAAAGAGAAATAAATCCTAAATCCTAAACTAAACCTGTGTCCAACTCCTAAATAAAACACACTGGGTTGCCTCCCAGGAAGCGCTGAGTTTAAGTGTCGACAGCTCGACCTCTTCATTGATCAAGAATCTGGATCACTAAGGTGCATCGCCTCAATCTTAAACTGGGTCATCGGCTCAAACATTGGTTTGAGTCTTTGCCCATTCACTTTGAAAACTCGATTGTCCTGAAGGCTTTGAATTTCAATTGCACTGTGCTCACTAATGGAAACAACCTGAAACGGGCCTTCCATCTAGATTTCAATTTCGGGATGAAGCTTAAGTCGGAATTGAATAACCAAACTTTTTGGCCAACATGAAACTCCTTCCGAGAAATTAATTGATCGTGCAACTTTTTGTACCTTTCCTTGTACATCTTTGAATTTTCATACGCATCGTAGCGTAACTCTTCTAATTCACTCAACTGTAACCTTCGATTCGACCCTGCTGCTTGCATATCGAAATTAAATCGTTTGATCGCCCAGAATGCCTTATGCTCCAATTCGACAGGAAGATGACATGCCTTCCCGTAGACAATTCTGAAGGGAGACATTCCGATCGGTGTCTTGAATGCAGTACGATAGGCCCACAAAGCATCAGATAGCCGGTTTGACCAATCTCTTCTATCCGGTCGTACCGTCTTTTCTAGAATTCGCTTGATTTCCCGGTTAGACACTTCCACCTGACCACTAGTCTGTGGATGGTACGGCGTAGCGACTTTGTGAGTGACGTCGTACTTCTTCATTAAAGTGGCAAAATGGCTATTGCAAAAATGCGAACCGCCATCACTGATGATTGCTCTTGGGATCCCGAATCGGTTAAACACATGTTCTCTCAGAAATTTGACCACAACCTTGTGATCATTTGATCGGGATCCATTTGGAGACATAGTCAACGGCCACCAGAATATATGAATACCCAAAGGATGGTGGAAAAGGACCCATAAAGTCAATCCCCCAAACATCGAAAATTTCGACAATCAGAATTGGATTAAGGGGCATCATATTTCGTCGAAATATTGCCAAGTCTGTTGACAGCTGGCATTCCTTGCGATTGAGCGTCACGAAAGATTGAGGCCGTAGAATCCGCTTTGAAGGATTTTCATGCGGTCTTCGTCTCCGAAATGGCCTCCACAGCCCCAAAGATGGCAAAAATTTAGGACGCTTAGTTGCTCGCCTTTCCGCACGCATCTCCTAATGATCTGATCCGAGCAGAATTTAAACAAATATGGTTCATCCCAGAAATAGTATTTTATTTGGGAGAAAAAGAGATTCTTATCATTCTTACCCCACTCAGTGGGAATTCTGCCAGTGACCAGATAATTCACGATGTTAGCAAACCACGGAACTTTTGCACCAGCTACATCAATTGCCATCAAATGTTCATCCGAAAATGTGTCACGGATGGTCTCAGGTATAGATGATTCTTCAGTGAAATTCTGAGCGGATGATCGCCACAACGTTCTCAACCCCTTTTATCTTTAATCTCAAAGTTGAATTCACGAGAAGCAGGATCCAACGGATCAGCCTTGGTTTCGCATCCTTCTTTGCTAAAAGATATTTCAAAGCAGAGTGGTCTGAAAAGACCACTATTTTCGATCCAAGCAAATAGGAACGGAATTTGTCCAGAGCATACACCACAGCTAATAATTCCTTCTCGGTGGTGGTGTAATTCAGTTGGGCATCAATTAATGTCTTGCTAGCATAATAAATTACGTGAGGTAATTTATTCACCCTTTGCCCTAAGACAGCTCCGATCGCATAATCAGATGCATCACAGATGAGTTCGAATGGTAAAGAATAATCCGGTGGTTGGATTATTGGTGCATTTGATAAGAGTTCACGCAATTTTAGGAATGCCTTTATGCAATCCTCATCAAAATCAAAAGGAACATCTTTGCCAAGCAAAGTGCACAATGGTTTAGCCACCTTGCTAAAATCCTTAATGAATCTTCTATAAAATCCAGCATGCCCCAAAAATGATCGAATTTGTCGAACACTTTTAGGAGGTGGTAAATTTGCAATTAAGTCGACCTTCGCCTTATCAACTTCAATTCCTTTCGTTGAAACAATATGCCCCAACACAATTCCTTGTTGAACCATAAAATGGCTCTTTTCCCAGCTGAGAACAAGTTTGGAATCTACACAACGTTGCAACACCTGTGAAAGATGATTCAAACAAGAATCAAATGTTTTTCCAAAAACCGAGAAGTCGTCCATGAAGACTTCGATGAATTTGTCGATCATGTCCGAGAATATGGCCAACATACATCGTTGAAAGCGTGGTAGGAGCATTACATAAGTCGTAATGGCATCCTTCGATATGCAAAGCGTACCATATGGACACGTGAATGTTGTCTTCTCTTGATTAATGGAAAACGGGTACTTGATTGTATCCCGAATAACCATCAAGAAAGCAATAAAACTCTTGCCCAAATTAACTTCTCAAGAATTTGATCAATGAACGGAAGGGAAAATGATCTTTCTGGTCGTGTTCAATTTTCGATAATCAATGCACACACGCCATCCAAGAGTTTCACGAGTGGGCACCAATTCTCCTCCGTAGTTTCTTTCACTTTGTAATTCCGCATTTTTCTAACGATTTGTACCGACTAACCCATTCACTATCGTGAGATCGGATAGATGATTCCATCGAGGAGTTTAATGATTTCCTTTAAACGACTTCTTGCATGTTCGGATTAAGTCGCCTCTGTGGTTCCCTCGATGGTTTACTCTCATCCTCCAGATGTATTTTATGCATACATACTGATGGGTCAATCCCCTTGAGATCAGCTAAGGTCCATCCGATGGCCTCCTTGTGCTCTTTCAGCACCTTCAACAAATCATTCTCTTGTTCTTCCGATAATGTGGATGAAATTATCACCGAAGTGTTTCTCGAGGTCCCGTAAAAGCATATTTGAGGGACTCAGCAATTGTTTCAATTCCACATTGGTCGCTCAATTGATGGAGTCAGCACATCCTTTACCTCAGTAGGTAGTGGTTCTACCTTAGTCACAACTTCACATAAGTTATCATCTTGACATGATGAATTTGACTTTTTCTCTTCTGACTGCTTCCTTTCAAGCCCTTTGTCCTCATAGATGGCTAACAAGCGGTTTCAAATTCCTCTTTGGTGAGCATTGATGGTACTGCTTCATCCACCACTTCGTCCATCCGATCGATGTAAAAACATTCGACCTCATCCTCATTAGGGAAATGGTTCATCGCATGGAATATGTTAAGCCTGACTTTCATGTTTCCAAAAGAAACGTCCATGACTCCTGTGCGACAATTAATGCAAGCGTTGGCAGTGGCGTGAAACGGACGTCCAAGGATAATTGGGACTTGATTGATTGATTTCGCAGGTGGATCCATGTCTAAGACAACGAAGTCCACTGGAAAGACATACTTCTCTATTCCAACCAAAACATCCTCGATAACACCCCTCGGTCTTCTTTCTGATCTATCTGCCAGTTGGAGTGTGACCGTCGTGGGTTTCAATTCACCCAATCCGAGTTTCTCGTACATTGAGTATGGGATCAGATTAACACTTGCTCCCAAATCCAATAACGCCTTTCCAATTGGTTGCCCACCAATGACACATGGAACAGTTGGGACTCCAGGGTCTTTCAGTTTCTGTGGGGTTTC
Organism: Chloranthus sessilifolius; assembly: GCA_021018995.1. Lineage (NCBI taxonomy): Eukaryota > Viridiplantae > Streptophyta > Magnoliopsida > Chloranthales > Chloranthaceae > Chloranthus > Chloranthus sessilifolius. Next base: position 54,408,642 of record CM037598.1, read on the forward strand.
CAATCGCAATATCGAACTGACTTGATTTGTTAGGAACACTTTCTTTGAAACGTGAGTACGTGCCTTTCTCTTCCGAGTGCACAAATCTTTGAAAAACTTGGCGTACTCAGGGACTTGTTTGATTGTTTCAAGTAATGGAAGATTTATCTTTACTTGCTTGAATGTTTCGAAAATTTCTTCCATTTTTGTCGGTCCCTTTCCCATTCTAGATGGAGGAGTTAGGCATTGAGGGAATGGTGCCTTTGGGACATAAGGTGCAGATTCCATTTCCGATTCTTTTTCACGTCCTTGTTGGACGGTTGAAGGAAACTCTTCCTCTATTACTTTTTCTTTTCCTTTCTCTCTTCCTTGCTCTTGCACTTTTCTTATCTCTGGCTCTTTGTCTCTTTCTTTCTCTTTTCCTTTTCCTTTCTCTTTTCCTTTTCCTTTCTCCTTTCTTTTCTCTGATTCTTTTTCCTCTACTGCTTCTCTTTCTTCATCAGCTTCTACAGGCATTTTCACTTGATTATCAACCTCTCGTCCACTTCTTCAAAGACCGTAATGTTTTCAACCGCTGACTATTCGATGGTCCCGCTTCGATGGTGCTTGGCCTCGAGGATTATTGATGGGTTGGTGAGGCCTACCTTCTCGATTGGCAATTGGACTTGGTCCCATTATCATCTGTGAAAGATTGCATGCTTCATAAGCTTTTCTTCCGATCGACTCTTTCAAGTAATCGCATGAGATTGATTAAGATTCGATTGAAATTCGATTTTTTCGGTAGTCGAATTTGGATGATAATCTGAACATTCTGTTGGAAATTGGAATTACTGGAAATTAGAATTGGAAATTCTGACGAAATTGTTGAAAATTTGGTTGTAAAGGTTGTTGTTCACACATTGTGTTGGCTCTATGTTGCTGGTTTACCTGGCCAGTTTGGTTCGATTCACCCCATCCTAAGTTGGGGTGATTTTTCCATTCCGGATTGTAGGTATTGGAGTACATGTTTCTACCCTGCCGCTGATAAGATTGAGTCACATTTACCTGCTCTTGAGGATTAGGTTCATCAAGGAAGAATGACAAGGTAGTAGGGCACTCATTAGCCATATGACCGGTGGTCACAAATTGAACATGCTGTAAGGGGGTGGAGAGCTTTAGCTTGCTTGGTAGCGACTAACAACATGTTCATCTGCTTGGACAAAGATGTCAACCTTTGTTGAGAGATCTGAGGCATTATTGTTGACATCGTATAATCCGCCTTTTGTCAACACATGAGATTTAGGTGCGGAGTTCAAGTTGGTTCGCCCGTCTCACTTTGTATCGAAGTTTGATATAACTTTTCAAACAATGCCCACAATTCGTCCCTTCTTTCGTGGCACAAGATCCACCACAAGATGCATCAACCATGCGTCTCTTCGTGAATCACCCATTGTAAAAACTTTGGACTTGTTCCCACCTTGGAACTTGATGATTTGGGCAACTTCTGATCAATTCCTTAAAGCGTTCCCAACATTCATGGAATGTTTCTGTAGGTTGTTGGGAAAAGAACTGGATCTTCTGACGCAATTCAATGGCCTTAGTCATGGAAAATATTTTTTTAATCAGCGATGCATACGCCCAACTCGAATAGATTGTGGTTCTAAGGAATAGAACCATGTTTTTTGCCTTATCTCTTAAAGAGAACGGAAAGAGTCGAGCAGCTATCTCATCGGTGACATTGTGGACTCAACATTTTGCATACCCCAGAATTCATTTAAGTGAAGCGTATGGATTTTCATTTGCTAACCCATGGAAAATTGGTAGCATTTGAATCATTCTTGATTTGAATTCATAGTGGTTCCTGAATGGGAGCATGCATAATACATTCCCGATCCTCGTAAAACCGGTGATCGTTATAATACTCCAAAGGTTCTAGGGCCCTCATCAAAATTATTGTTCCTATTATTTCCATTATTGACATTCCCATTGTTGTTATTCTCATCTCTCTCTTGCCTTTGGTCTGCCATGGTCTCAGTTTGTTGATATTGATTCCTCTGGACTCTTCGATTCTCTCTACAAGCTCTTTCGATCTCAAGATTAAATTCAGAGTGTATGTGGGTGATGAGAACGAGTAAAGCTCATACACCAACACTCACAAACAGGGTTGAAGAATCCACAACAAACCCACAAAATTCTGCTTCAAACGATTTAAACAAAGATGATAAACAGTAGCCAATATCAGCAGGAAAGATTTCTTCTTTTTTTTTTTTTTTTTTTTTTTTTAATTAAAATTCAAATTTAAATTAATTTTTTTTTATTCAAATTAAAATTAAAATTAAAATTTAAATTAATTAATTAATTAATTAAATTTTTTTTTTTTTTTTTTTTTTTAAATTCAAATTAAAATTAAAATTCGAATTTAAATTAAAATTTTTTTTTTTTTTTTTTTTTTTTTTTTTTAAATTCAAATTAAAATTAAAATTCGAATTTAAATTAATTAAATTTTTTTTTTTTTTTTTTTTTTTTTTAAATTCGAATTAAATTTTTAAATTTTTTTTTAATTTTAATTTTTTTTTTTTATTAAATTCGAAAATTAAAAATTAAAATTGAAAATCCTATAAAATCTTTCCTAAAAGAGAAAAATAAGGAGAAGAATGAAAGATTCCTAAAAATCCTAAAACAAAAGTCCCACAAAAGTTAATGACTAAATTTAGAAAATCCTAAAAATATCTAAAAGAGGAAAATAAGGAAAAAGAGTCCTACCAAATCTAAAATAAGAAGTCCTAAAAATCTCTACTTCCTAAATTTCCTAAGGAAGGTATCCTAATAATCTAAACTTCCTAAAAAGACTCACAAAATCTTATCAAAGAGAGAAAAATAAGGAAATAAATTTTAATAATTATTATTTTTTTTATTTTATTTTTTTAAACACTCAAAATGTAAAAAATCCCTATCCGAATTAATCAAAATTTCACCGATTTCACCGAACGGCGCAAAAACTTGATCGATTTAGAATGTAACCCTTGCAGTGCACAAGATCTATTACGGATGGCAAGAACAGTGTCGAACCCAGGAAACGTGAATTTTTAATTAATTCTTTTAGAGATTTTAAAACGTCCCTAAGGAAGTACCAAAGGCGATTCAATTTTACCAAAACTTAACGCACTTTTCCTAAATGCAGAAAAATAAATTAATCTAAACAACTAAGTACCGATAAATCTAAGAACAATATTGAAATGAGATCAAGGAATATGCTACCCCAGACTCGTACCCCTTTTCTATCATTAAAACCCACAGGTTCATTAAATCAGCATTCACACCATCATTCATCTAGAAAGATGACTTGAAATAAAATATGATCATCAATCCGGCATACCCTATCTAAAAACAATGACTCATTTAACATTGCGGTATGAGTCATGTAAAAAAGCATAGTATCTCATGATATTTAGATCACGACAATCAATAATCGCTCTGACCTAGATCACTGCGCAGTCCAGATCTAGCGATTACGGCCGTTGATACGCCGCAATCAACAAAGCATTTAAAATATTTTCAATCACACAAACTTTGAGCAAAACGATTCCATGATAACAATAATAGATCATGTATTAATCATAAACATGGGTACTTATCCTGGGATCGATCTTCCCGATCTCTTGATTTAGCCACTCGTCTTTGGTGTTTGATCTCCTTTTCTTTCAAAGTCATTCCTCTTTATTTCTTCCAAAGATATTTGCAATTGTTTTTCCTAAATACAATCTATGAATTTCTCGGAAAATAATGCAAATCCTGTACAATCTACTGAATAAACCCTAGAAGAAGGAGAGAAGACTTGAAAAGATGAAGAAAATATTCCCCAAAGTGAAGAGCCCTAAAACTAAAAAGAAAGAATGAATAATATTCTAATTGCAAAAATAATAATGATCCTAAGAAACTCGTGGCTTCCTTTTTATAATAGCTAACCCTAATACCTCTCGATTGACATCTAAGAGTAATTTTCGTGAATTCCCGCCTAGCTTTGCATCAGATACTGCCTCGGTATTTTGCTCATAATTTTCTGTACCGAACTCGGATTGAGGTGATTCTTGAGGCGTTGGAAAGCTGACGACGAGCTCTACAACTTTTATGTTTTAGCAATTTCCTGAATCTGACGTCTTGAAGGTCCAAATTGAGCTGCAAGTCGCACTAAGTTCTCAATGACCCAAAATAGCAGTGTTTTGACATTATTTTCGGGATTCTTGGGCTGTTTTAGAAACTTGGACTGTATTTACCTGAAACACTTCAAATCTAGCAAATCTCATCAGATAGCCTTCATCGGACGGCTAAATATAGGTATTTAGGGGTGAAATATCATCATATTTCACTACTCATCAATGTGCTATCTTCCATCCGTTAGCACTCAGCAACCTCTTAGTGGGTTCAATCGGTCTTCTTTGCAACTGTGCTTGGTCTCAATCATGCTTTATTGATCCCATGACCTTCTCATGAATTTATAAAGCTCTGATTGTGTGACTGATAGGCCTTTGGGTTGTTGTGAAGACATGATAAGGAGCAGATTGCTTCTTTGGCCTTTTTAGGTGGATATCTGCACTAAGGCTGAATTTTATTACTTATCTACAAAACATACTTAAAACACCTTATTAGTCAGCTCCAGGGTCCAACAAAGGTCAGGTTAGGAGGTGAAAAATGGTATTTTTCATTGCTTAACACTACCCCAAACCTAAGCTTTGCTAGTCCCTGGGCAAAGGAAAAAGTAGAAGCAATTATTGGAAATAAAAAAATGCCATTTTTGTAGGGAACACAGGTGCATTTAGCATATGCATCAAGCCTTTTCAACCCCTAGGTGATCCCTAGTGGAGGAGTGAAGTCTCCTGAGGGTTTTCAATGAAGTTACCCACAAACTTCCCCAATGGTTTTGTTAATGTTAATGCAGCATGTTGAGAATAAAAATCAACCCAAAATAAAATTCATTCCACGCCTTGTTCCTTTAATTTTAGAAGGTTCTTATCAAGAATGCAGCATTTTATTTTATTTTTAAACTAAAATTCTACTGCAATTCCTTCATAATTAATCAGCTTATGTCAAGGCATTTTATCCAAAATTTAATACATAGCTTACTATTAAATTGAGAATTTTTGTTATGATACAACCCCCAACAAACTTAATTTCAGATCCAAAGCTCACCAAGGTTGTCAATCAGAATGAAACTAGAAGGGTGCATCAGTTCACACAGCTCAATGGCAGTTACAACCCTTAAATAGAATTACAAGCATGAGCATAGGCATTGCTCTAATTTCTGAAATTTTCTAACTCTTTTCACCATAGATCAGACCAATCCTTGTCTCCACATGACAGCTCAATCCATTTTAGATTAGTAAGGTCTTTTTATTGGGTTGTAATGTGGCTTAAGGGTGAAGTTATATAGAATAAAGAGGTAAAAAGGATTCAAATTGAGAAATCAGTAAGGTAAGGAGGTGGTCTAGACAACACCTTCTTCATTTCGGTACATCTTCCATCTACTTCTTGAATTTTCAGATTTGAAGTGATCAGTTTCTAATCCTCATTTCAATCTTTCAATGAAATGACTTCTCTTTCTCATTCTTTTTATTTTGATTTTTTGTTTCTCTTTTTTTTATTTTTATTTTTTTTATGGGCTGCCATACCACAATTACTCATCACTCTTGCCTTCACATGTATTTTCTTCTTCTTTTACCAAATTGTCAAACCTTGCCCCTCTAACTTCTTCAAGTCCTTCTCCTTTATCTTCTGAAATCTCAGAGTGAGGGTCAGGCTGCATCAGGTCATTGATGTTTTGGGTTCAAATTTTTTTATTTTTATCAAAGAAAAGCTTGGATTTCAAGGCTCAAATGGTGTGTATCAAGGGCAGTTCGAAGGGTAAGGGTATTTTAAGCTCAAACTGTCCAAGGAATGGCTTTTCTTCATGTCCTTAATGTCAAGAATGTTGTCAACCTGTTTCAACTTGGATTTGCCTAACTTCTAGTGATCAAAGCTAGATCCAATCAGTCCTTAGAGCAGAAAAAATTTGCTAAGACACTCTTCAAGAAAAAAAAATTCTCGGGCCCAACTCTCACTGGGTATGGTCTTCCATCAAATTTTCTAGGGAGTATCCTCACAAATCTTCCCTCCTTTCAAGTTCACTAAGTGCTAATTTTTGAATAAAAATTCCTGGCATTTGCTTCATTATAGTGTTAGAACTATAGCATATTCCAATATTAAAAGGTTTTTATTTTCCTAAAAAGAAAATCAGGTGGGAATTTACTTTATTTTCTCAATTTCTATTGAGCCTTGCTGCACTACTATTAACTATCCATTGGCATACCTTGCCACACCCCCAAACCTATGAGGAGCAGTGTCCTCATTGATTCAAAGATAAATGTAGGTGTGCAGCAGGGTAAAAACAGAGATACACAAAAGATAGAAAACAAACACTGTACATTCATATAAACTAAACGAATTAGAACAAAAAGAAATTGCATTTAAACCCAAAGAATATGTACAATGGAGAAAACCTAGACATATTCTAACTTAAATATGAATCTGGCAGTAACTTCCATGGCCTCGAACAAACCATCCTGTCTAAAAAAAAAAAATTACGCCCCTGGCTCAGGGATATCCTCAACCTGCTGCCGCTAGAAGAGAAACTGTAAGCTAGGAGTGGCGATGAGAGGGCTTAGGGGGACAGAAGCTAAGTAGGTGGTGGTGGGAGGGAGGAGGATGGGGAGGAGGTGCAAATGGTTCTATCTTCCTTTTCTTTTTCTTTCTTTTATTCTTTTTCTTCTCCTCCTTGGCCAAAATCCTTTGGACTTCCTCATACGCGTCCAATAGGAACTATAAGGGGTCGGGTTCTAGAGGTGGCGGTGGAGTCCCCCAAATTGGTTCAAATTTTATTGGAAGCTCAATGGGTTCGTTGTCCGCTATGGTTGCGGATAGGGATGAACTGAGGAGGTTAAATGCGAACAACTACGAAGGAGGTGAACCAGGCTGGTATTTAAAACATGGGAGGTGGGATGCATATTGTCGTATTAAATTTTCTCATCTTCCCAAGTCATAATTGCTAAAATGATATTGGTGGTAAGTGGCGAGTTAGTTGCAGAAAGTATAGATCGTCGTGCGATAATATGGGGACTGGTATCACGGAGTATATGGTGGTTTATTTATAGCAATGGGAGTTAAGGCAGGGAGATAAGAGGAATTAATGTTCAGACATGGAGGAGAAAGAGCTTCAATAGGATTGGGGGGCAGTGCGTCGACAGGTTGGTGCAACCTGTCGAGGAGTGAAACACTGTTAAACCTCTCGAGAGGTTCACACAATCCTATCGATGGGTGTAGGTTGCCAGCTGCGTCATTTTGAGAAGTTCACCCATCCTTTGCTAGGTTTCTTGAATTCACCATTCATCCCCTTGATAGGTTTTATGTTTCAGCAAAAATCTTCCCGAGAGGTTCAGAAAACCTCTCGACAAGTACTTTGAACCTATCAAGAATAACAACCAAGGACCCTTAGAAGCTATCGACAATTTCAGCGATCCTATCGAAAGACAATTATCCACCAGTAGAACCTGCATAATTTAGTTCAAATAGGCTTATATCCTTACCCACTACCATGCTACACATCCATTTGGCAAATCGTCAGTCAAATTAAATAGGTCCTGCCTCAAGTCAGCCTATGAAGGGCACATGATATGTACATGCACATATTAAACCCTAATGACTCTGCTAAACAGTAATAAAAACACCAAAATAGCAACTATGGTGCATACTATACATTGTTGAGAATCAGTCAAGTAATGGAGGTTCTTGAAGGGAAGTGGTCATCATGGGCTCCATCGTTTCAACAATAGTTTTGAGCCTCTGACCATTTACTTTCATAATCCTGCCGTCGTTAGGACCCTTAATTTCAACTGCTCCAGATGGGGATACATGCTCAACTATGTAGGGTCCCTCCCATCTGGATCTCAATTTTCCTAAGAAAAATTTCAGCTTAGAGTTGAAAAGCCATACCTTGCTGCCAACAATGAACTCTTTTCTTAACAACTGCTTGTTGAAGAATGCCTTGGTTTTCTCCTAGTAGATTCTCGCATTGGAAGAAGCATCCAACCTCTCTCTTCCAGCTCAGACAGCTGGAGTTTCCTCTGACTGCCAGCAGAAGTTAAGTTAGTATTTAATGCTTTAATAGCCCAATATGTCCTGTGCTCAAGCTCCACTAGTAAATGGCATGCCTTGCCATATACCAGCCTGACAGAGACATCCTAATGGGAGTCTTATAGGTTGTTCTATAAGCCCACAGGGCATCAGGTAGCTTCAGAAACAAATCCTTCCGATCCACTCTTACTGTTTTCTCTAAAATATGTTTGATCTCTCTGTTAGAAATCTCCACCTGCCCACTAGCTTGTGGGTGGTATGGGGTGGCAACTCTGTGTGTCACAGAGTTTTTTCTAAGGAGGTTCTCAAATTGTTTGTTGCAGAAATGGCTCCCCCCATCACTGATGATGGCTCTGGGGGTGTCAAACCTAGAGAAATATTGTCCTTCAAAGAGTTGAGGACAACCTTGTGATCATTAGTTCTGGTGGCTATGGCCTCAACCCATTTGGACACATAGTCCACAGCCACAAGAATATAATTATAACCATGGGAAGGAGGGAAAGGGCCCATAAAGTCTATCCCCTAAATATCAAAAAGCTCAACCACAAGAATGGGTTGCAGAGGCATGGAGTTTCATGTGGAAATACTCCCCATTTGCTGGCATCTAGTACAGGCTTTGCAATGCTGAAAGGCATCCTTGAAAAGAGTGGGCCAATAGAAGCCACTTTGAAGCCCCTTTGCAACAGTTTTGTTGCCACTGAAATGACCTCCGCAAGCCTGTTCATGGCACATGGTCAGAATGTTTTTAAATTCACTTGGTCTATACAATACTTAAAAAGGTAAGGATCCTCCCACATGTAATATCGAATCTATGAGAAAAATAGATTTCTATCATCCTTATTTCAATATGGGGGAATTGTACCTGCAGCTAGATAGTTTACTATATTGGCAAACCAGGGCACACTCATTTCTACAATAAAAAGCTGCTCATCTGGGAAGGAATCATTGATGGTCAAGCTCTCTTGTTTAGCAGCTGGGATTCTAGATAGGTGGTCTGCTACCACATTTTTAACCCCCTTCTTGTCCTTGATCTCTAAATCAAATTCTTACAAAAGCAAAACCCATCTTATCAGTCTAGCTTTAGCATCCATTTTGGACAAGAGATATTTTTGGGTTGAGTGGTCAGTAAACACAATGATCTTAGATCACAGTATACATGATCTGATTTTCTTTAAAGCAAATACTCCAATAGTTCCTTTTCAGTTGTTGTGTAATTCAGCTGGGCATCAACCATTGATTTGCTTGCATAAGCCACTACACTTGGTGCTTTGTCTTTTCTTTGTCCCAAGACTGCACCAATAGCAAAGTTTGATGCATCACACATCGGCTCGAATGGCAAGGAGAAATCAAGAGCCTGTAAAATGGGAGCAGTAGTCTAACATGTCTTCAGCAATTCAAAGGCAGCCATGCATTCATCATTGAATTCAAATGGAACCTCTTGGCACAACAAGTGGCAAAGTGGTTTGGAGATTTTGCTAAAATCTTTGATGAACCTTCGATAGAAACCAGCATGTCCCAAGAATGACCTGACTTGCTTGATAGTTTTGGGTGGGGTAGATGTGCAATTAAATCAATTTTGGCCTGATCAACCTCTATCCCTTTGTGGGAGACAACATGCCCTAAGATGGTGCCTTGAGTCACCATAAAGTGACTCTTCTCCCAACTCAAGACTAGGTTGGTTTCTTCACATCTTTACAACACCAGGCTCAGGTGCTGCAAGCATTGGCTAAAATCATCCCCATATATGAAAAAATCATCCATAAAAATCTCTAAGAACTGATCAATCATGTTAGAGAAAGTAGCATACATACATCTTTAAAAGGTGGCAGGTGCATTGTATAGTCCAAATGGCATCCTTCTGTATGCAAAGGTTCCAAAGGGGCATGTAAAGGTAGTTTTCTCTTGATCTTGTGAGTATACAGGGATCTGATTGTACCCTGAATAACCATTAAGAAAATAGTAAAATGCCTTGCCTGCCGACTTATCTAAGATTTGATCAATGAAGGGCAATGGGAAATGGTCTTTGCTGGTTTTCTCATTGAGCTTCCTGTAATCTATACACACTCTCCAACCAGTGGTCTATCTGGTTAGGATCAGTTCTCCTGAGTCTGCCTGGACTATAGTGATCCCAAATTTCTTAGGCACTACCTGGGTAGGTCCACCCATTAAGAATCCGAGATGGGGTAAATGACCCTAACATCTAACAGCTTGACAACTTCTTTCATGACAACCTCCTGCATGTGTGGGTTCAATTTCCTTTGCATCTCTCTAGAGGGTTTGGAGCCCTCTTCAAGATGAATCTTATGCATACACACAACAGAAGTTATGCCTCCAAGATCTGCGATAGTCCACCCTATTGCTCTCTAATGCTTCCTTAGCACACAAATCAACTATTCCTCTTGCTCAAGAGTGAGGGAAGAAGAAATTATGACTAGTAATTTCTTATTAGCTGCTAGGAAGGCATACTTTAAAGATTTTGGGAGCTGCTTTCGCTCCACATCTGGGGGACTGATGAGTGAAGGCAATAGGGGTGCCTTAGAAGGTGGTGGAAGAGATAACAAAGTTGGTTTCCCTGGGTGATGCTTTGCTAGCCCCACTTTAGAATCTACAGTTTGCACTTGCTCAATCTCAAATGTGGAGGCTTTCTCTTCCACTATTTCATTCCAAACTTTATCAAAAACATCAAACAAATCATTACTACGCAGCAGTTGGGGTAGAGTTTCTTCCTCCAACTCATCCAGCAGCTCAATGAAAAAATAATCCTCATTATCTAAATGGGGCAGATTAGCTATCTTGTACACATTCAATTTAACTTTTATATTACCAAAAGTTACTTTTATGACCCCTGATATGCATTGTATGCATGCATTAGCAGTGGCCAAAAATGGCCTGCCCAAAATCACAGGGATGGAAGTAGCACACTTGCTTGGCTCCATATCTAGCACCAGAAAATCAGCAGGATAAAAGAATTTATCAACCCCAACTAAGATATCTTCTATGATTACCACCAGCTTCCTCTCAGATCTGTCAGCTAGTTGTAAGACCACATGTGTGGGTTTCAACTCACCTAAGCCTAGATTCTCATAAACTGAGTATGAAAGCAAATTTATACTAGCATCCAGATCTAATAAGGCTTTTTCAATTGTATGATGCCCAATGATACAAGGGATAGTGGGGACTCCAAGGTCTTGGAGCTTTGTTAGAGTTGCTATAGTCAAGACTTGGTTCACTTTTTCTGCTAAGAAGACTTTCTTGGATAGATGTATCCTCGATTGTATTTTATGGGTGCAAAGGTCTTTTAAGAACTTGGCATAGGCCAGCACTTACTTGATTGCATCAAGTAAAGGCAAGTTAATCTTTACTTGGTTAAAGGTTTCCATCATTTCCTCTATTTTGGCATTCCCTTTATCAAAAGGGGAAGCTGCTTTTAGGCATTGGGAAATGGAAAATGGGGAGCTGGCCTCTCATTTGCAGCCTTAGCCAACTCATCAATTTTTTCTTTATTTTTATTTTCAATTTTTTCATTTTTTTCAATTTTCTGTTGGGGAGCATTAACATCTCCCTTATTCAAACTGGGCTGCTCCTACTATACATTCTTTGGAACTGCCTCATTTTCTTTCTCTAAATTTTTCAAAGGCCCACAGCCTACTTGATTATCCACCAACCTTCCACGTCTTAATGTGGTGACAGATTTAGCTTCCTCATGGGAAGAAGAGACTTCACCTACCACATATTGTCTCTTTGGATTGTCCATGGGCTAACTAGGCAGCCTTCCTTCCTCCCACTTTATCAATGCATTAAATAGTTGACCAAGATGGTCTTCTATCTTTTTGATGCTTTAACTATGAGAGTGGACTATTTGGGACAACGAGCCCAAGTTCTGTAATGATGCCAGAACTTGTTCTTCAAAAGAGGGTGTTCAAGAAGCTGGAGTTGGGGCATTTTATTACACAAGCTGAACCATAGGCTGAGCCATAGGTTGCTAGTATTGGGTCCTTGGAACAAAATTTTGTTGATAGGGCTGGGGAGCAGGTTTAAAAGGCATTTGCTATGGTTGTTGATAGAACTAAGGTTGGAACTGCTGCTGCTAGTTTTGAATTTGACCATTGACTTGCTTCCACCTTAGGTTAGGGTGGTTTCTCCAAGAATAACCAACAATTGACTGCTGACCAAAAGACTGGGCTGCATTCACATGTTCCATCACCAGTTCTAGAAATTGCTTAGTAGAGGGGCAATCCTAAATGGGATGAGTGGGAGATTAACAGATGGGACATGCCTCTCCTACATTAGCAACCATTGGAGACTGCCTTTCTTCCATTATTTTCTCCAACTTTTGAGTTAAGTTGGCTACCTTTCTTTCCAAATCATTATACCCACCAATCTCATACATTTTACCTCTGGTTGTATTCTCCTTTAACATTCTTCCTGGGTGTCCACATCCCTAGCAAGAGACTCTTACTGTAATGAATTTTCACCAATGACATCAAACAATTCCCATGCTTCCTCGGCTGTTTTACGAAGGTATGTGCCTCCACAAGAAGCATCCACCATATTTCTACTCTTGGAGTCAATTCCCTGGTAGAAACTTTGGATAAGTTGCCATTCAAGAATTTTATGGTGGGGGCACTGCCTTAACAGCTCCTTGAATCTCTCCCATGCCTCATGGAATCCTTTAGTTGGGAGTTGAGAAAATGAGAGGATACTCTTCCTCAACTGACTGGTTCTAGACATGGGGAAGAATTTAGCTGGGAATTGGCTTTGCATGTCATCCCAAGAGTTGATACTGTTAGGGGGCAGCAAGGATAACCAGACCCTGGCTTTGTCCTTTAATAAAAAAGAAAATAGCCTAAGCTTGGTGGCTTCTGGCCCAGACCTATAATGTTAAAGGGAGTACACAAGGTAAGGAATTCATCAACATGCTTGTATGGGTCCTCTTTGCTCAAACCATGGAAAGAAGGCAACATCTGAATGGTTGAAGACTTGATTTCATAATTAGTTTCTACAGCGGAAAACTGTATGCAAAAAGGAGAATTATATGAACCAGGTGCATAGTAATCCTTCAACAACAACCTTGGTTGCTCACCCATTTCAATAGATTCAGTTGCAGTAGATGTAGGCGGAGTTTGTGTAAGTCTAAGAATCATTTCAACCCCTGGATTAAATGGCACAATCTGAGAGTTGAGAGTTCTTCATCCAAACATGCACCACTCACAATCTCAATGCACACGTATACAAATTACAGCTCAAGTTTAATACAATAAACAAGAACAAGAACAAATAGCTAATAAAGCTACCAATCACAGATTAGGAAAAACAAAAGGAGTAGAGGGATAGAGACTTTAGCACAACCTCTAGCACAATGCTCCTCGGAGCACCACAGATCCAGATCTGAAAAGAAAATTAAGCTACAAAATACTACAGAAGCAATTAGTTAAGCACTTAACAGGCAATCAAAATTATAAATCTAAAAATATGAAAAAACTTAGATCTACCAAATTTAGATCACAGATCCTTGGCAGCGGTGCCAAAAACTTATTGGGGAAATCGAGTGTGCTGATCTATTGTGTAATGGTAAAAGTAAAATTAAATTAAATTAAAACAAGTGGTGGATTCAACACAACTACAATCTCCTAGACTTGCAAGATACAGGGCTGTTATAGTAAGTTTTGATAGGTAAGTAAGGATATGTCCACAGGAAAATGTGAATAAACTATGGTAAATCTCCAGATCTATAATAGATCTGGCATTCTATCCTAATTTAAGTTATACTAAAATAGGAAAGAGGAGAGATTTTGGGTTTTTGTCACTACAAACTATGGAAATCAAATGCAGTTGATCCAAATTTTAAGAAAGCACAGAGTGAAGGAAAATGGATTAAAAGTTGAAGGATGGAGAGCAGCAGCTAGGGATTTGGTCTTTCACTGAAAACTAAATGAATCAAAGGCAATGCTTAGATTAGATCTGCAACAATCCTTCATCTGGCTACAAGCTCTCCAGGTTTGACCACGACAGATGCATGGTATAAGGATCTGATCGTAACCAAAGAATTAGAGCAATCCTAAGGCTATGACCTATCCACTTGCATGGTCATAGATCATCCTAGAGATTATCTCCAGCCAATGGTATTGATTAGAATAGGTTAACAGTTGTAGATGTTGTGAATGTCAGGCTACAAGCTCCCCATTTCTAGCTAGCCCACAGGAGTATCCAAACTAGGGAAATCAAATACGAATAAATGAAGTATAGCTCAATATTAGCTCTAAATCTCACAATTCCATTGCAATGTCACTACTTACAATGTTGTGCTCAGATCTAGAATCTGTGCAGCATCCAATCCCTTATAAAGCCTCTAAAACTCTTAATTATAGCTCATAATCTCAACCTAGCTATTGGAGAAGTTTTAGCCAACCATAATTGGCTAAAAGCGAGGAAGAAGAAGAGGGGAAAGAGAGGAAAAAATTGGAGGGAAAATAAATTCGAACTTGGTTCTCGCTCTCTCCATTTCTCCCTCATTTTCAATGTGATTACTCTTCTATTTATACCTTTTTCTCAGATCTATTTCAGCCAATCAGAATTCAAAAGAATAATGTAGTTATGCTGATGTGGCTGATACCTCTTCTAGAAACTTTTCTCCTATTGGTTCCCAACTGACAAGTACATGTGAGGTAGTTAGAGTTCCTGCTCGTGCTCATTTGAATACCAAAAGTACCCCTTAGGGGTCGCTGTCGCGCCTTGGATTGTGTGCATGAAATTCGGAAGTTGTAGCTGCTGAAGAAGGGCCATGAGACGCTCCCAAAATGAATGTCAAGAGGTTCAGGGAACTTCTCGACTTGGTGAAGTGTTTGAAATGTTGGGGATCATCTCGACAGGTTTTGGAAGGTCCTGTCAAAAGCTTCTCTCTATCTGCTCGATAGGTTCAGTTGAACCTCGCGACTTCCCCTGCACCTTTAGGTAAGGTGTCAACAGTATTTTTTTACTGCAAGCACAACCTATTGACATTTGAGCACTCAGCAGGAGCTTTAGAACTTGGCAGATCGGCATTTGAGCTTTAGAACTTATCAATAACTTCTGCCTTGAGTTTCCTCAGCTGACACCTATCTTTAGTGTGCCATATTCCATCCGTTAGCACTCAGCAACCTCTTGGTGGGTTCAATCTATCTTCTTTGCAACTGTGCTCGGTCTCAAGCATGCCTTGTTGATCCCATGACCTTCTCATGAATTTATAAAGCTCTGATTACATGACTGATAGGCCATTGGGCTGTTGTGAACACATGATGAGGAGCAGATTGCTTCTGTAGCCTTTTTAGGTGGATATCTGCACTAAGGATGGATTTTATTGCTTATCTACAAAACATACTTAAAACACCTTATTAGTCTGCTCAAGGGTCCAACAAAGGTCAGGTTAGGAGGTGAAAAATGATATTTTTCATGGCTTAACATGAACCTGAGCCCAACTATTGAACTTGGACCCCTACCCGAATACACCGACTATTTGGGCCAACTATTTAGACCGACAAGTGGGCCGACTAGTTAGGCCAACTATTTGGGCCGACTTTGGATCTCAACTATAACCATTGAAGAAGTGGCAAATACCCAAATTTTTGGACCCATAGGTCCTGATTAAGTGCGTGCTCGTTAGGAAATGCATCACCATTTTGGATTTTTCAAACCGGATCATTTCGGGTCCGTTTGAGCCTCGTGTGTGACTTTTGGACCAAAGCTCATATACTATTGCGGTGTATTAGTTTAACGCTGAATTTCGTATGACCAGTAGTTTGGGTGTGCAAGCTCCACGGCAAACCATATATCTTTTGTATAATAATTGACACCTTCATTAGGTGTATATGCTTTACACCAAACCGAACCATTAAATAAGGCTTAGCACCCAAGTGGGATGTGCTTCATAAAGGAAAATCCCTTTTTCTCTATAAGAAAGCAAAGCTTGCTTTGGAAGCTTACCCGTTTCCAAATTTTAGAGGTTTTAAGTTCTAGAGAGAGACAGAGAGAGAGAGAAAGAAGGAGAGCTTGAAGAGATTCGGTGCCATTCATCTTCGATGTATTTAGCTTCACTGTGTTTTTGTGTCGCGAGAGATTGACAATCTCAGATGAGATCAAGATCCGTGAAGAAACGAAGGTTTTATCCCTTCAAACCCTCTTTTGATTTGGCTATTTTGAAGTTTCGAAGTCCATGGATCTCGCAAGAGTTTTCTTGCACGTTAAGAAAGGAGTTTAGGCTTTGATAGTGCCGAAACGATCACGAGAAGTGGGTTTCAAACCACTACACTTGCAATAGGCGAAAGCACCGATAATTCTGATCTCCGCTCATTTTACGCATCGATCTCGTGAGATTGAAAGGTAAGATTCAATTTAAATTTGTTCGAATTAGTTTGGTTATAATTTGGGAGTAATTTGGATGTTCAAAAATGGGTTTGGGAAGATAAAACCCAAGGGACTGATGAAATCTGTCAAATTCGATCGATCGAAATTGGATTCGATCGATCCATTTTGACATAAGAGTGAGAAATGCGATTTGTCAAAAAATTAGATCGATCAAAATGAAATTTGATCGATCGAAATGAAATTCGATCGATTGAAATTAAATTCGATCGATCAAATTTGACAGATACCGACATTGCTTTTGGTACTTTAGCCGTAACGTTTTATTTCGAACTCAGAATTATATGACTCTTAAAGTATTGGAAAGAGGATAACTATATATACAACTTTTATGAATTAACCTAACTCTAGAATCAAACTTTTTGAGAGTCAAAATTGAGGGGGAAGTTGGGTCAAATTTAGAGTTAGCACGTTTTGACTGAAGTGCCGACACAGCTTCGGTATTTTGGCGATAACTTTTTACTCCAAACTCCGATTGATGCAATTCTCATGGTATTAGAAAAATAATAATAAGATCTACAATGTTTGTGAATTAACCAACTTTTGAATAAAATGTTTTGGGGGTCACAATTGAGCTGGAATTTGGCTCAAGTTCTAGGTTAGCACGAACTTTCTCAATTTCACCTTGGTTTTGAGAAAATACTTAAATGCATTGAGATTAATAGTAATTAAGGTCAATCCTTAATACATCATGTATTTGTGATGTAGATTGAGTGAGGGAAGCCATCGATAGGACATTGCTTGGCTTTACGCAATTTCGAGGGTAAGGTTGAAAAAATTTCATACGCAATTGCATTTTGATTTAATTTCATAGATGCTTGATATAATCGAATAAAAGATGATAAGTTTTGCTTTGAAATGAATTAGTGTTTAAACTCTTTGTAATGGAAACTTTAGATCTTTGAACTCTAATATTTGATTGAATATTTTGATTGTTTGAAATACTTGAAAGCTCTGAATTACCGAATCTTTGACATAGGTAGTTGTTTTGGAAATTATTAACTTATCGAATCAAGCAATGATCTTTGTTTTGAACCTTTTATGTAGCCTTCGAAAATCATGTAAGGAATTTCAGTCTTTGACATCGTATGTGAGTTTTTGCAAGTTTTAAATCTTGATTAGTAGGGAAAACCTATGTACGATAAATGAATGTGAAACGAAATCATAAATCTTTAAAGTGTAAATCGAATCATAAGTAAAGAAAAAGATAAGTGGACCGCTTTGGGTGGATTATATGTGTATAGTGGACTGCTATGGGCGGATTATATGTGTATAGTGGTCTGCTATGGGCGGATTATAAGTACACCATAGACCGCTATGGGCGGATTATAAGTATACTATAGACCGTTATGGGCGGATTATAATTACACTTTGTGGGACGCTAGGGTGGAATAAAACCGGCACGATGGCTAACCATGAATCGAACTGGTACGACAGTCTTCATGAATCGAACTAGCTTGGGGGATAACTGTGAATCGAATTGGTACAACACTCTCTGTGAATTGAATCAACACGATGGATAACCGTGAATCAAACCAGCACGGCGGATAATCGTGAATCGAACTAGTACGACAGTCTCTGTGAATCGAACCGATACGGTGGATAACTATGAATTAAACTAGCACAACGGCTAATCATGAATTAAACTGGTACGGTAGTCTCCATGAATCAAGCTGGCACGACAGTCTCCGTGAATCGAATCGGTATGATGAAATATCCGTGAATCAAACTGTGTAAGCTATGTGATAATGTATAAGATATATAAGTGAACCCATGTAAGAATGTGTAAGACATGTAAGTAAGACACGTAAGAATGTATAAGACATATAAGTAAGCCAAGTAAGAATGTGTAAGACATGTCAATGAAGATAAGTAATAATGTGTAAGACATGTGAGTGAAGCTAAGTAAGAATGTGTAAGACATGTAAGTAAGTTATATAAGAAATATAAGACGTGTAAGTGAATGTGATTCAAACTCAGTAAATTATGATAAGATGTGTAAGTGAATCGAACTTAGTAAATCAAGATAAGACATGTATCTGAATGCAAGTGAACTCAGTAAATCAGAGATAAGAAAATGCTTTTATGGAGAACATGTCTTTGAAATTAGTTTCGGCTTTGATAAGAAAACATCTTCGTAATCAGTTTGTCTTTGAAATTAGTTTCAATTTTGTTAAGAAAATGTCTTTGAAATCAGTTTCGATTTTGATAAGAAAATGTCCTTGAAATTGGTATGCCTTCGAATTCAGTTTTGGTTTCGAATATGAAAATGTTTTGATCATGTTTTTGAATCTATACATGTGATGAGATGTATATTGATATTAGTTTTCTCCACTAAGCTTAGATGTTAGCTCACCCCGACCATACGTCAAAGGTGTAGGTTTGAGGAAGGCCAGACTACATACTTGAGGAAAAGGAGCTTTCGCATAAGGATTTGTACTCTATTTCGGATCGTAGATTTAGCGCATCGTAGAGTTTTGTAAGTTCAGGCTTAGTCCGTTCGTGCTATTATACATGAATGGTACACTACTATTGGTGATGGTTGGTCATCACTGGTGTTTATTTTGTTCTGTATATATTAGGTATTAGAACTGGAGATTTTTATTCATGACATATATAACTTTGCTTTGATTTCTGTATGTAAATAGATGTGCCAAGTATTCTGTATGAGATTGTGATCTACGATCTGATGGTCCGAGTTTTCCCATTTGGTATAAGTTGAGAAAAAAAATATGTCTCAAAATTTTTAGGTTGGAAAAATCTGAGTTGTCATAAATTTTATCTCAGGGCTTCGAATTATTGATAGTATTTCTAGGCCACTGAGAATCCTATGTGACAATTTCGGTGTGATAGCTATCTTCAATAACAACAAGACTAGTGGAGGTTCCAAATATATTGATATCAAATATCTTATTGTAAGAGAGAAAGTTCAGAATCAAATTATATCTGTTGAAAAGATCAGTACGACACTCATGTTGGCTGACCCTCTCACTAAAGACTTACCTTCCAAGCTCTTTTCGGAGCACGTTGCGCGCATGAGGTTAAAGGATAATTTTGATAGCCTTTGAGAGTGGATGTATAAGAGTGAATACATTTGTTTAAATTGATTCAAAAATAAGGATTATTTATTTGCTTTTCCATTTTTATGCAAATAAAATTTTGAAACATATGGTGCCAATAAATGGTAATAAAGTAGGACTAATAATAGATTGAGTTTGTATGTAATCACCATTCAATTTATAAACTTGCAATCTATGTGAAATCATACTAATTGGAATCCATATTGGTGATGCATTCTAATGCGATAACTAATGAACGGTCATGTATCGATGACATGATGCATTGACTATATTGATTCTGTGTTAGAATTCTCACTAGACCGGATTGATTATAAAGACTTTGATTGAGATTGATTAGGACTTACCATTCAAAGAAAGTTAGCTAACATTTAATAATCAAAATTTATTGACATAATGTGGCAAAGTGGGAGACTGTTAGAAGTTTCTATTTTGGTGGCCGTCACTATGGTCAATCCATTGACCGGTGAATGTTGTAAGATCAATCTTGAGATGTGTAGTTGCTAATTTGGTGAATTTGAAGAAAATAAGCAACTAATAATAATTAAGTCTTTTAGTTAAGGTATGATTGTGATTTTCAATCACAATATAATTAGTAATTTAAGTCCTTAATGGGAAAGGACTCTGGCTATAAATATAAGGGATGGTTGGTCCCAACGATTGCTCAACACACTTCAGCCCTCCCTATTAATAAAAGCATCCCCATTGTTCTAGGAGGTATTGAGAGCGAGGAAATCGTTGAAGATCGACAACCCACAGTTAATGGCTCACACTCAAGGTGCGCACATATATTTTAATTTATGGATTGTCGATCTATTATTTTTGATTGATCATGCGCTTAGATCCTAGGGCATATATTTTGATGGTCGGATTGATAGATCTATCTAGATCCATCAATACCTTTTTGGAAAAGACATAAGTTTTAAAACTTTTAAATATCCAACATCATGATCACATGCAAAAAAAATTTCTATTACTGTTTTTGGGATTGCTATTTGGAAGCAAAGATCAGAACATGTTTAAATTACTCTTTTAAAGAGAATCAAATCCAGCTCTTTCACTTTTCAAAAGAGTTAAGATCACCTAAAACCAAACACAGTCTCATACTAAAGTGCTCTTATCTGCCCCTTACAGCTCCAAAGAGCAATCCCAAATGCAGCCTATGTTGAATAGCATATACCCATTGGATTGAGGGACCTCTTTTGAATGGCAGAGTTTTGGATTAGACAAAAAAAAGTGGTAAGAAATGTTTCATGTTGGCTTCAAGAGAGCTAACAATTGCATGGGGAGGTGACCAAAGCTACTGAACCTGGATTTCATTGCCTAACTTAGGGTTCCTCATTACTTTGTATATGCTTTTCATAGAATCCTATGTTGTCAAATTCTTTGTCAAAACATGTGTATAACTCCCATTTTGTCTAGAGCCAAGTATCTCTCTGATCTAAGTGGTGCTAAGTGAAGGTTGATGGTGTAAGATTGCACTTGATGATTCAGTTGACTGCAAGAACAAAAGAATTTTCATTTCCTAACTCATGTGTTAGGGTTAGGGATGCAGACTTCAATAACTGAACCAAATGGAAACCGAAAATTTTGATTTTCAATTTAATTCACCTCGTACGATTTGGCTTATAGTTTTTCATGTTACTGACTCGAAACCAGAAAAAAATCGGATCCGTTCAGTTTGGATTTTTTTAAAAATAGAATTATTCATTTTTCAATTTTTATTTTATTTTTTTCTGTTTCTAATCCTACATAATCCGTTTTCAGTGTAGGCCACTCAAAATCCAAGCTAGACCCCCCAATTTAGAATTGGTTCTATCTTTTAAGTTTTGAATCGGTTTCGATTTGGTTTGACAAGTTTTTTTTTTTGTTTCTGAGCTACCGAACTTCACCTGAATAAGGTCATTTCCAACCTACCCGAACTTCACCTGTCCTAGCCCGACTTGGCTCAGATTTGGGCTCAAATAAAAAGCCCAAGCTTGGCTTGATTTAATTTGTATTCGAGTTGGGTTTGAGCCTAATCAGGCTGCTCAATGCCTGGCCCACCCTGCCCGTCCAAGCCCTGATTATCTTAATAGTAAAGGCCGGCTAGCTCGAATCCACCCCGACCCGTTGACAGCCCTAGATCTGTATACATGTCTTTGCAAATAAGTTCTCATCATGGGCCTTTCTCTTTTTAGTATTTTTTCACAATATTTGAGTTTAGTCTAGAAGGTTCTTCCTCACAGTTTTCATTCATGCCAAGAATCCAATTAGAGACATCCTTTTGAACCAAAATGCCCCTGTAGGCCAGAGGTTTCAATTGGATGGGCATGAACCCATTGGGCCCGACAGGAGTTTGGTAGGGGCTGTTGATATTGGGCCCCAAATATAATTTGGGTGGCCCTGCCTAGCCAGATTAGAAAGTCGGGGTTGGGCATGGGCTATTTCTAAAAGCCTGATTAAAATAACCTGTCCAGCGAGCCCGTTCCAAAGTGGTTAA
Organism: Chloranthus sessilifolius; assembly: GCA_021018995.1. Lineage (NCBI taxonomy): Eukaryota > Viridiplantae > Streptophyta > Magnoliopsida > Chloranthales > Chloranthaceae > Chloranthus > Chloranthus sessilifolius. The sequence goes on from CM037598.1 coordinate 54,430,719, forward strand.
TTAAGTTGTCATATATATATACAAAATTTTGGGTCACCCATGGCCCTTCCCATCCCAACATGCATGGGCTGGGTATGGGCTAAGGTAAGTAGGTTCAATTAATAAATGAGCTAGTCTGGCCAAGCCTGAATAGTAATTGGGTCTAGCATGGACTAGCCTAAAGAAGCCCAATAGTTGGCCCATTTATGGCCCGATCCGGACCCGGCCCATTGAGACTGCTACTATAGGCCCTTTAATTCTTTCCCTTCTTCTATCCAGGATCTCAGAGGTGGCGGAGCTTTTGATAGTTTGTTGGTTGGAACTTCACCGAGAGATCGATAGCCGTTTACTCTCCGAAAACAACTTACGTTGCTTTGATGATCTTTAAATTCTCCGCCCATGGATTAGGGGAGCTACCTGTGGAGCTATCAGTTAAACTAGGAAGCCAAGTTTCACAAAGTGCGGTGTACTTGAAAAGAAATATGTGAAAACACCAAGCCAGGCCGATGAGACGTAGAGAATTCGGGCCCGATGGACCAGCCGGAAAAGATCATGTTATCCCGCGAGATAGGAGTGATGGGTGGAAGGAGATTGAGATGGGGGAGAGGATGGGGAGGTGGAAATGAGTTTAAAGTAGGTGAAAGTTCTTAGTTGGAAGGGTGGGCTCATAATTCAAGGCATTGAGGTAATGCCTAAGATATAGTTAAAATATAAGAATGGTTGAAAAGGTTATGTGATATAGTTTTGTTCGTATAAATAAAGTTTTTTATTGTTTAATAGTGTGGCTGCGGAGTGAATGTTCAAAGAATGTATAACATGATTTGATGAAATTGAAAGGCAATAGAGTGATTTACATATATCTACTTTCTGAAGGCGCCTACGCAATAAACCCTTTGACTTCTTTGAATCAGGCCATTGAGATTGGTTTTCATGCCAATCTTCCACAATTGATCATGAGACTATGGGCGTATCATCAAACGGTCAGTCTTTTATTCCACGTGCCATAGATCTCAAAAAATTACAAGTTGACTTCTTGGTTGTGTGTACCATGGATTCTAAATTAGCAATGACTATAGTTATAAATAAGCTTTAGAAGCAACTTTTCTATCAAGAGTGTAGAAGAGCTAAGGGTAGAGTCATCCTTCTTTATTTTAGTTTTCTTCTTCTTCTTCTTCTTCTTCTTCTTCGTAAGAAAGCTTTATGCTTGGGTTAGCACTTTTGGTGCAAAGAGCAACACTTTTTCTCCTTTCCCAGGGAGAACTGCTTTCACATTTGGTAACACATCTCCTTGCACCATTTGCTTTAATAGAGAGCTATGTTAACTAAGAAAACCTCTCACTCTTTGCTCTCTGTCAGAGAAGATTAGCAGAGAGCAGTTAGAGAACATAAGAGCTAACCCAAACACAAACTCAAACTGCAAGCTCGAGTTATAGTCAATAATTATTGATAGAGATCACTTCAGTTTGTGACTAAAGCAACATACTTGTTCAATTATTTAGATTGTATTATATGATTTTGATCAATATTGCTCCTAGATCAATGATGAGCTTCCACATTGATCAAATACAACACATTAGACACATTCAATTGGAGTTATATTTTCACAAGTATGTAAACATGACTGTCCATTTAGAATGTTACAAGATGATATAAGATTATTATTTTAGAAATCAAGTCAATGATGAAATTATTTAAAGAAACAACAATCAAATACTACTGGAGAGATATCAGTAGATATGCTTGACAAACTTATGGTGTGAGATCAATCGCAATTAATATATCACAAAGATCACTTTTAAAATAAATTATTACCTGCATTTATATGCGATGATTACAACCACAAAATTATGTCATTTCTAGACAGGACATTGATTGTATACATGTAGCATTATTAGATGTCAAGTAATCGAACTTGGTGGAAAAGATCAATCACTATATATATATGAGCAACATTAATTTCATCGAAGCCATTTATATCTTCTGATTACTACGGCCATACAATCTTGTTGGTTGTGGGTTTCATGTGTATGAAAGAGGGGGGGAGGGTAGAGAGATAGTGTGTGCAAGTTGTCTTGGGAGCGAAAGAGTGTGCATCTATACATGTTGTCTCTGTAATTTCTTGGCATTAGTAAGGAACTTGTGCATCCTGATCAAAGGAGGAATCGTGCAATAGAGGAACCTGTGCAATTCGGGAGAATTATCTAAAAAAGAACTTATGCGATGCTTATCAACAAAAAAAAAATAGAACTTATCCGATGCATTTATATTTTGTTAGTGCAAACTTAGTGGAATCAGATCAATGCACCAGTAATAATGCTCGTACAGAGAACCAAATACAAACTCAAATAAGAACACAGAAAGGACAACCGAGTGAGAGAAGTAGGGACCACCTAGAGAAAGAGAAGAGAAAGACAGAGAGGCGGGGACCATTGGAAAGAGAGAGAATAGAGAGAGACAAGGAGGGGACCAAGAAGTGATTTTTTTTCATTTTTTATAAAGAATCCGGTAATGGCAGGTACACATGAGGCTCCTTCTTTATATATATATATATATATATATATATATATATATATATATATATATACAGAGGTCCATGTGGCTATAGGTGTAATAGCAACCAAGCCTCTTTTGGGCAAGAAATAGTATTTGGGTTTGGGTGTATAGGCTTTACACCAAACCAAAGTTCTTGGACAAGAACTAACACACAAGTGGTGTGTGTGTGCTTCCCACTAAGAGAAACCCAAGTATAAGGGGGGGGAATTTGCTTCTTACGTAAGTCACATGAGAAGGGGAAGAGAAAGAAGAGAAGGCTCCATTCCCCGATCTTCCTCACGAAGTTCTCCCTTGATTCTTAAATTCATGAGCGCATCAAATTTCGGCGCGGCTGCGATCGAATAGCATGAGAAAACTCTCTTTTGACCCCACAAACCCTCTTTAGATTTTCCTTGAAACCCTCTCATCTTCGGAGTCTCGCGAGATCCAATTCTCACATAAGTGGATGGTTGTTGAGTGCGCCATGAGTGGATGAAGGACTGATCGGAGAAAGTGTCTCTGTTATTGTTGTGAGTGAATGGGTTTCGAAACCCATTGTGCATAGGAGACAAAGGAGCCGACAATTCCGATTTCCGCTCATTATACATGTCGATCTCGCTAGATTGAAAGGAAATATTTGATTTAATTTGGTTAGAATTAGTTTTGTTATGATTTATGAGTGATTAGGATGCTTGGGAATGAGTTTTGATCAATTTGGATGGATGAAAACGAAGCCCGAACAAGTTCTGAAACTGTCAAATTCGATCGATCGATTTTAAATTTGATCGATCGGATTTTATAGAGCAGGGAAGTAAAAATTTAATGGAAAATTCAATCGATCAATTTTGGAATTCGATCGATCAAAATTGGAACTCGATCGATCAAAATTGACTGAGCGTGCCGACAGTGCTTCAATGTTTTGGCCATAACGTTTTACTCCAAACTGGGATTGACACAATTATTGAGGCGTTGGAAAGAGGACAACGAGACCTACCACTGTCATGAATATGAAAATTGATGAATCAAATGTTTTAAAGGTCAAAATTTGGAGGAAAGTTACATCAAGTTTTACTTTGGCTCGTTTTGACTGAGGTACCGATACAGTCTCGGTATTTTGGTCATAACTTTGTATTTTGAACTTTGATTGATGTGATTCTTATGGCATTGGAAAGAGAATAACAAACTCTATAACGCTTATGAATTGATAAATTTATGAATCAACTGTTTTAAAGGTCAAATTTTATAAGAAATTATGTCAAATTTCTGGTTAGCACGAACTTGTCCATTTCGACCTCGTTTTGAGAATGCGCTTAAATATGTCTAAGTTATTAGTGATTAGAGTTAGTCCTTGATGAATCATTGTATGCTTATGATGTAGATTGAGAATGGGAAGCCGTCGATAAGGACCTTGGTGTCACTTTGAGAGGCTCCGTGCTTAAGGTAGGGAAATCTCCTTAACATGTGTATTTGACTACAACAAGCATGTGTGTAGTGACATGATAAGAATATTTATGTTTTATGATTCCTTTTCACATTATCATGAATTTCTTTCATTGTTTCAAAATATGAAATGTGTTTGTACGTTGTGCACTTAGATTTGTATATATGTGCGTGAAATCAATTATGTGTGATATTCGAAATATGTGGGTAAATGTGTATATGAGTTTTGAAACTTCAAACTTATTATCAACTACCACAATACACGGTGATCATGTAATAGCCTAAAAATTTTGAACTAGAACCTGATTGCATCGATTTGCGTGCCCGACACAGGAATCAAGACAGATTTAAAATTTTAAAATTTATATTATTAGAAATAATATTAAGCAGTAGTTAGATGAATTCACGTGTGAATTCACATTTAAATCCGAGTCTTGAGAGATGTTGATACTGCATGTTACGTCGTAGAGACCGTATAGGTGCTCCACATTGGAGCTTAAGTTGTGGGAAACAAAAATATCAAAGATATTTCTACTTCTTATCTTATAAGAGAAGGAAGGGGTTAGAATGGTTACTCTTCATCTTCTCATATTTCTCTTCCCTGAAAGATCTGCAACTAGGTTATAGGTTTGAGTAGGTTCTTTGAGAAGACGGGGTTGGGAATACCCTAGATCGTATATTTGTCTGACATAGAGTGTGGAGGAGTCAAGTACAACGCTCCATATTGAGTCTAGGAATGTGTGCTGATGCTGTGTGTTGAAGCGGAGCAGAGCTTCTGCTTATCCGAGTTATAGCGACAATAAACTCCGAGAGTCGGATCCGAAACCCTTTGGATCGTGTTTGCCAAGACCCCGAAAGGGCCCAATTAGAGGTGAGCATTTACACTTGAGAAGAGTGAAATTAGGGCCTCGAATATCTGTGTGTAGGTGTGTGTGTGTGTGAGGTTGTTGAACCCATTAGTGTTAAAGAGGTTAGAGTAGGTCAAAGGAGTGGCCTCCATTAAATGACAGGGAACTGTCATTATTGATTGATCAATCCTGAAGATTGATCGATCAATACTGAAGTGATCGATCAATGAGAGACATTGATCAATCAATTCGTATAAATGTTAAGCGGGAATAGTAGCAGCTTCTTTCTGGAAGTTCAGTGCCCGAGGGCATTGATCGATCAATAAGGTAATTGATTGATCAATTCTGAGGGTTGATCGATCAACAGGAAGAGTGATCAATCAATGGCATAGATTGATCGATCAATAAGGGCATTGATCGATCAATCACCCCTATTTTTTGACTTGTCTGGGTTTTGTAAATTTAACGCTGCTGGACATAGTTCTAGTTAATGGTCTGACATACCTGACACCTAGTGTGCTATGTTTTTGGTCTAGGATCAGACCATGACTCCCTAAGGAGCTTTGGATTTGCTTAGAAAGGTTTGACCTGAGGTAGGGGAATTCAACTGAAATTTCATTTATTCTTGACCTCATGGATTCCAAATTTTCTGCATTCGACTGCATAGTCTGATTTTGCTTTCCAAATCATGTTTAGCATATGTGTGAAAACTATATTACATCTGACTCCTGCTATCTGACAACTGTCACCTGTCACCTGATTTTCGTTATGTATAATACGTCTACATGTGATTTGAGGTTTAATAATCTAACGAATCCCACTGACTCGACGGTATATCCATGTCTTGCACAATCGTGCATCTGCTTCGAAATCCTCTGCACAATTGCACTCCATAGTAGAGGAATTGTTGCATTCCTGAAATTGTTCATATGAACGACGATGGTCAGGATTACCCATCAGACCAAATCTGGCTACGACATGTTATACTCACAGAAGTTACTTAAGTTTACTATTCTAAGTCATTAAACTCTATATACATAACATTCTGTAAACTCTAATATGTTCTACCTGTTCTGATAAATTCTACATATCTAAAACACCTGCTTGCATCTATTCAATTCTGTCAATATCTTCTGCAACCATGTTTTACAATTAAGATGCAATTTTAGCTGAAATTCTTCTACTAAGATTAGATGGTTAGCTTACCCTATTTCTACAACAATTATAGGTTCTGAGGCTAGAGCTCCCGGCACAGAGAGCGATCCCAACTACTAGCCTAATCCAGAGGCTGAGGCTGAGGAGGAGGATACTGATACCCCAGCTAACAAGTTCTATTAGCTGTCTGGGTACTAGTTTGTTGTTATTTTGGGGATTTTTGTATGATACTCTGGATTATTGTGTGCCTGGTGTCCACTTTCTGTAATTACTTTCTATCTATAATTTTTTAACTTGTATTATTATACATTCTGTAGGAACCACTATCAGGAACCATTGTCTGGGTGATGGATGTCCATCACCAGTGGTTCTTGGTTTCTTTTTGAGGATGTATATTCTTTTGATATATATATATAGATACATGCATTGCTTATTTCTTCTCTTTTAAAGCCATTTATGATGACTCGATCTGCCACTGCTGGACAGTGTCTGCTCTTATTTCTGCTAGACGAGCAGACACAATGTGATTTGTCTCGAGGATCATCCAGAGCATGATCCTGATGGCACGGATTTCTAGGCACAGAGATCGGGGCTGTCACAGTTGGTATCAGAGCCTAGGCTTTAGGTTGAACTGTGGGTTCAGATCGGATTATTTTCACAATCTATGTTTTCACAATGACAGACCAGTATGGGCCCTAAGTTCAGAGGTGGATGCAGCGGAGGCAGAGAAGGACACTGAGAGTTTCATTTGCAAGACATTCCCGATGTTGTTGGGACATCTAGGGGATTGGGGTTCCTATCGGGTGAAAATGTCGTTCCGATAAGACTGAGAGGAGGAAGAAGAGGCAACGAGGATAGAATGGAGCAGGTGTTGGAAGCTTTGGCTACCAACGTCGCTCAGCGGACAGCTGCTCTAACTCAACAGGCAGCTAGACTGCCTCACCAGCCAAGCGGATTTGCGGAGTCTAGGAGAATGAGACCTCCTAACTTCTCGGGTCAGACTGATCCCATAGAGGCCGAGGGTTGGATAGATGAGATGGAGAAACTTTTCAAAGTGCTCCAGTGCAATGATGTACAGAAAGTGCCCTGGGCTACTTTCAAATTGGATGGTGATGTCGGACCTTGGTGGAAGTCGGTGTCACAAAATCGGGCGAGAGAGTTTCCTCACACTCCATGGACCTAGGAGGAGTTCACGGAAGTATTTTACAATAAGTACTTTCCGAAAATAGTGAGGCACCAGTGGGAGGTGAAATTCATAGAGCTAAAGCAGGGTGCGATGTCAGTAAGAGAATACGATGCTGAGTTTGATCGACTGGCAAGGTTCGCACCCCAGGATGTAGCCACTGAGCTGATGAGAGCACGAAAATTTCAGCTCGGCCTGAGGCAGAACCTATAAAAGATGTCGCCATGTGGGAAATAGAGACATATGAGAGAGTTATGGCCAAGGCTCTCATAGCAGAGGAGAAAAATTAGAAGCAATTTGCTTGGAAAGACAAGCAAAATCGGGAGAGGTCTTTTTAGGGGCAATCTCAGGACTCTGAGCAAAACAAGAGGGCTAGATTCTCCAGACCTCCGAGATACCCTACACACTATAGACTGGCGATATCTATAGGGCCTAGTTAATATCAGAGGCCAGCCATACCTGCATCTTCCAGACCATTCCGACCGTCTGGTTCTTCTGGCAGCGGGGCTTCTGTAGCGCAAGGATATTCAAGGGTCTCTTCATTCACTCCGACCCTGTCATGTGCTAAGTGTGGGAAACCACACAAGATAGAGGATTGTAGGAGGGATACAGGGGCGTGTTTTAGATATGGGAAGATGGGTCATCTAGTCAGGAATTGCCCAGAGGAGAGTAAAGAGAGCAAGGAGCAGTCTGGATCAGTGTCTACACAGAGATCATCCCGACCTGTGGTTCAAGGTTGAGCGTACGCTATTACCACGACCGATGCTCTGACATCGAATGATGTCATACAAGGAATGATTAAATTTCAAAATAAGATTAATTCTATAGTAGGATGGACTGGAAATTAGTAAAGTAGAATTATTTTGATTAAATGTTTATGATGATAATGCACTTTACACATACACATCGTAAGCACTTGATCTAATTGTGTGGCTGAATTATAGGTGAGCTGAAGGTATATCAGCGTTGTGATATTTGTTTTCATCAAGCACGAGTTTTGGTAGACCCAGGCTCTACACACTCATTTGTTAGGCCTCAATTTACGAAAGAATTGAGCATCACTCCTGAGCACTTAGAGTTCATATTGACTGTGTCTATTCCTACGGGAAGTTCAGTGAATGCAGTCAAAGTGTGTAAATCAGTGATTGTATTGGTAGAAGATCACGAGATGCTAGCAGATTTAATTTTGCTAGATATGAAAGGGTTTGACATCATTCTTGGAATAGACTGGCTATCCGCTTACCATGCGAGCATCGATTGCCTTCGGAAGGTTGTAGTTTTTCGCCCTCCAAAGGAAAGGTCATTCAGATTCTTTGGGGTGAAGTCTAAGGTAGCTCCGTTGATATTAGCCATTCGAGTCGAAAAGATGATGAAAAATGGATGGGGTGGCTATATGGCTTTCCTACAAGAGCAACGAGAAGAGACTAATGTGATATCCGAAATTCATGTTGCATGTGAGTACCCCAATGTATTTCCTGAGGATTTACTAGGATTACCTCTAGCTCAGGAGCTTGAATTTGTAATAAATCTAGTTCCGAGTACTGAACCAGTATCTAAGGCTCCTTATAGGATGGATCCAGTAGAATTGCAAGAATTAAAGGAGCAACTACAAGAATTGTTTGGCAAAGGGTTTATTCGACCTAGTGTGTTTCCTTGGGGAGCACCAGTACTATTTGTCAGGAAGAAGGATGGTTCAATGCGTTTGTGCATCGACTATTAGCAGTTGAACAAGTTGACGATTAAGAATCATTACCTGCTCCCTAGAATCGATGATCTGTTTGATCAGTTACAAGGAGTGAGGTTCTTTATGAAGATTGACTTGCGGTTAGGTTATCATCAGCTAAGAGTCAAAGTAGAGGATGTAGAGAAGACGGCGTTCAGAACCAGATATGGGCACTGTGAGTTTTTAGTTATGCCATTTGGATTGATGAACCCTCTTGCATCTTTTATGGACCTAATAAACCAAGTGTTTAAACCGCATTTGGATAAGTTCGTAGTCGTCTTTGTGGATGACATTCTGATCTATTCCAAGATAAAGGAAGAACATGAAGAACATCTGCACATGACTTTACAGACCCTCAGAGATCACAAATTGTAGGCAAAGCTCAGTAAGTGTGAGTTTTGGCTTGATCAAGTCAGTTTCTTGGGTCATATCGTATCTGCTAAGGGTATAACAGTCGACCCAACGAAGATTGAAGTGGTCGTAAATTGGGAATAACCTAAAATGGTAATCGAGGTTCGTAGTTTTCTTGGTTTGGCAGGATACTATCGATGATTTGTAGAGGGGTTCTCCAAACTATCATGTCCGCTTACTCAGCTCACCAAGAAAAATGCTAAGTTTGATTGGACTAATCAGTGTGAGAAGAGTTTCTAAGAACTCAAGATGCGTCTGAATATAACACCAGTGCTCGCTATACCTTCTGGCAGCGGAGGTTTTGCTATATATAGTGACGCATCTTACAGTGGTTTGGGTTGTGTCCTCAACCACCATAAAAAGGTTATCGCGTACGGTTCTAGACAGCTCAAGGAACTCGAGAAGAATTATCTGACGTATGATATGGAATTAGCAGCTGTGATTTTTACTCTTAAGATATAGAGGCACTACTTATACGGTGAGACATTTGATATATTCACCGACCACAAAAGCCTCAAGTATCTGTTTACCCAGAAGGACTTGAACATGCGACAATGCAGATGGATGGAGTTCTTAAAGGATTACGATTGTTCCATCCAGTATCACCCTGGAAAGGCCAATGTTGTGGCGGATGCTTTGAGCAGGAAGTCTTCAGCTCAGTTGTCACATCTTATCACCACAGTGCAAAGGTGGCATCTACTTGAGGACCTGGCCTTGTGCGATACACTGATCAACGTCAGAGGTTCAGGGGCATTGATGGCTATTATTGTGATACGGCCCACATTGTTTGATAACTTACGGAAGCTCCAGATGATTGATGATGAGCTTATAGCCATTAGAAAGGATGCGATCAATAGGATAAGACTTGATTTCTCTATCAAGGATAATGGTACTTTATTATTCAGAGATCGGATGTGCATACCTGATAATAAGGATATGAAGGATTCAATTTTGGAGGAAGCGCACAAGTCTACGTATGCTTTACATCCTGGGAGTACCAAGATGTACCAAGATCTCAAGTGAAGTTTTTGGTGGAGAGGACTGAAGAAAGATGTTGCAGATTTCATTTCTCGATGTTTGATCTGCCAGTAGGTGAAAGTAGATCTTCGAAAGCTAGTTGGGTTATTACAACCGTTACCAGTGCCAGAGTGGAAATGGGAAGCCATTTCTATGGATTTTATCTTGGGTTTGCTGAGCACATTGAGAAAGAACAATGCCATCTGGGTCATTGTAGATAGATTGACAAAGTCTACACATTTTCTGCCATACCAGACTACGTGTATAACCAATAAGCTTGCAGAGCTGTACATGAAAGAGATAGTTCAGTTCCATGGCATACCAGTCAGCATCGTGTGTAATAGAGATCCACTCTATACATCACAATTCTGGCGGTGTTTTCAAGAAGGCATGGGTACTAAATTAGAGTTTAGCTCAGCGTTTCATCCACAGACAGATGGGTAGACTGAGAGAGTGAACCAGATCATAGAGGTTATGTTGCGTGCATGTATGTTGGACTTTCATGGTTCATGGGATCAGCATTTACCTCTGATCGAGTTCGCTTACAGTAATAGCTATCAATCGAGTATTGGGATGGCGCCTTATGAAGCCTTATATGGACGATGATGCAGATCTCCTTTAAATTGGGAAGAGGTCTGTGAGAAGCTTGTTTTGGGACCTGATATATAGATAGTACCACTGAGACAGTTTGGTTGATCCGCAAAAGATTGAGGGTTGCTCAAAGTCGCCAAAAGAGCTCTGCCGATCTCCATCGGACGCACGTCGAGTTTCAGGTATACTTGGATGCATTCGCGAAGTTTACTATTCCCTAGTTAAAAAGCTTAGCTGTGGAATTAACCCTTATTTTCAGGTCGGAGATAATATCTTTGTGAAGATCTCGCCAACCAAGGGCGTTATGCGCTTCGGGAAGCGAGGGAAGTTAAGTCCTCGATATATCGGCCCCTTTGAAGTACTCGGACGGGTTGGTGAAGTTGCATATAGGATTGCTTTGCCACCGTAGTTGGCGAGCATGCATAACGTCTTCCATTATTTCTCGAATGATGGCATCTTAAATTTTGGTGGCAAGGGGACATCTGAGAATAGACATAAGTCTGAGAAGTCTGTCGAATGCAGTTCTACTCCTCCCATCTTCGTCAGCTGCTTTTGTTTTCTGTCTATCTGTTCTTTCAGCTGCTCTGATTCTTTTAAGGCTATAGTTGGGGCTACCTCTCCCTGATTTTGTTCGGCCTCGGGTGTGACAATGATGGGCCTGGGGGGGGGCCGAAACTGGCAGCTCCTCCACTATTGTGGATCTCGTTCTCCTCGTACTGTTGGTCATTGTACTGGTGAGGGGCGAGGTCTGCTATTTGGACCTGGGGGTGATGGGTTGGATGATCTGGTGGGGCCACAAAGCTTGTAAGGGATGGGGAGGAGTGAATGGATGAGTGGTTTGTGGATGAGTGATGTGTTGAGTTGGGTGCACATTTTGGGGGTGATGGGGGTGTGGTTGCGGAATGGGGTGGATCAAATTTTTCGTTGGAGGCGGGATGGGGGCATAAGGGGTATAGGTGAATGAAGGATACTGGTGAGGGGGTAAGGGGTTTGTGAACAGGCTTTGATGAGTGTGGGTGGATGGGCCTTGGGTTTGGGCTTGATGGTTTTGGAAAGCTTAGGTTGATGGGCCTCGGGCCTGGGTGTGGGGGTTGGCATGATTTTGGGCCAGTGGGCCCTGTTGGATTTGGGCTAATGGGCCATGTGGGTATTGGGTGTGGGGTGATGGGCCTTGGGCTTAGGTTTGATAGGTTTGGGTCCAAGGGCCCTGGGGAATTTGGAACTGAGCCTGGATCTGATGGGCTTAGGCCAGGGCCTTAGTCTGGTGGGTTTGGGCCTGAGGCCATGGGCCTTGAGGGTTTTGGGCCTGGGTTTGGGTCTGATGGGCTTGGGTTTGGGCCCATGGGCCTTGAGGATTTTGGGCTTGGGCCTGAGTACGATGGGTTTGGGCTTGGGCCCATGGGCCTTTAGGATTTGGGGCCTGGGCCTGAGTATGATGGGTTTAGGCTTGGGCCCATGGGCCTTGAGGATTTTGGGCTTAGGTATGGTGAGCTTAGGCCTGGCCCATGGGCCTTGAGGATTTTAGGCCTGGGTCTGATGGGTCTGGTGGGCTTAGGCCTGGGCCTAAGCTTGGGTTTGGGCTTGGGCCCATGGTTCTAAAGACATTTGGGCTTGGGTCCATGGATTCGTGTGGGTTTGGTCCTGATATGAGTGGGCTTCTGTTGGGCTTGGGCCTGGGCCTGGAATTGAGGTGGGGGATCTTGGATGGTATGAATGATGGGTGGTTGGGCATGGTCATGGGGGAATGGGGTATGGAGGTTTTGGAGACTTAGATGTGGGGTTTGGAATGTAGGACTTCAAGAGGTAGCCCACAGGGCATACATCATTCTTAGGTCCTCCATTGAGGGCATGGATTCAGGTGTGAGATTGGAGGGTGATGGCCCATTCAAGGACGGAGGGGGTTGGGTGAAATTGGTCATGACCCGGGTATGGGGGTATGAATGATTATGCTTAGAGGGTGTGGATGCATGGCTATGGAAGATGGTGGGTTACTGGTCACACCCTGGGAAAAGTTGGCCATGACCTGGGTAAATAGGGAGGTATGTTGGGATGTGGATGGGATATAGGATGTAGGAGGCATGGATGACGAGGTGGGCGGGATGTGGGAGGTAGGCGGGGGATGGGGCTCCCGATGGGGTCTTTGGGAGTAGGGGGGTGCGATAAGGGTGTATGGATGGGAGATGGGGATGTATGGGTCGGTCGGGAAATGAGGTGTTTCAGTAGAGGATAAAGTATGTTGGGAAAATGTAAGGGCGGATGCGAACACGGGTGCCCCAAACGGACCCGTGACATCGAACCGGGTTTGGGTTAAGGTGTTGGGGATCGGGTCTTCTCCTATACGGGAATGGGATGGGGATGATGGCGGGGATGTATCGGCGCTCGACATGATCCGCTGACGAGTGTTGTATCGCTGCCTTGGGTAAGGGCCGAACACTTTCCTAGTTCTTTTTCTACGGGTTGGGTTTGAGGTCGCCATAGTGACGGTCGCACCGAAAGTGCACGTATATACGAATTTTTGATTTTTCTATATATATATTTTTTGGATTTTTCAAATGAAAATTATCTCCCCTATTTAAATGAATGATGGTCTGGTGCCCTAGAAAAATTCCCGTCTTAGGTAATATATGCACCTTTAGTAGGTCCCACGGCGGGATCCGATACACTTCGAAAGAAGCGAAATGGAACCCTTTCGTTCTATTGAAGGTGAGGGAATCCACGCAAACGACCCGATCCCCCGGAGCAAATCAATGAGAAGTCGCCTTCTTTTGATTGGGCAGGGGCGCATTGGGTGTTACAGAATGCGGGAGGCTACTGTGGCACTAATACCGCTAATCGGGGAACTTGGGTAGTGGATGCTGGACTCAAGATATATCGGGCGCGTATTATATATACCGATTAAAACTTAGCAGATTTGGCTGGGCGTATATATTATATACGCCTGGCTTAAATCTGGGAATTTTGGCTGGGCGTATATATTATATACGCCTGAGTATTTTTGAGGATTTTTGGCTGGGCGTATATATTATATACGCCTGACAGAGGCTGTTTTTCCAGCCTTGTTTGACAGTAAACAGCGAGCCCAAAATGGGTCTTTTGAACTGGTTTTCTGGGAGGGATGCTCCCGGGGACTGCTGTGTATGTTATCGGGTCCCTCCTTTCCGCTTCCTAAGGATACACGACTGAATTCGGGCTGTCTACACTCTCACCATCACGGGTTTTACGGCTTGATCGGAATTGGCAACCCAACCGATATACCTCCGGCGCAAGTGCCTTCTTAGGTACTGGAAGGGGTGGTTCTTTTCAGGATCATCACCACTAGGGCTACCGCCTTACTGGGAACGGGGTAAATTATATCTGTGCCTAAACCCCCCAAAAAACTACCCAAAATATGAAAAAAATAGATTTGATTATGTCCCCACACTGTTGGTTCACTTTTAATTACAGATTTTTAAAGGGGAGTGAATTTAAGTCCAAATTCTGGTCGGGGATGGTGAGCTCGTGCTGCCTCAACGGGCCGGCGTTCAACGGTGAGATATGATGACTGAAATAAAGAGCGCATGTAGGCCCGCCAAACGGCTAAGGCTCGTAAATGACTAAAATTTAAATGACGTGGAAAGTAGATGTGAGCGGGCCCCCCAAACGGCTAAGGCGGCTTAAATGACAAAATCGTAAAAACTGAAATTTAAAGGCGCAAGTAGGCCCGCCAATCAGCTAAGGCACTTAAAGGACTGAATCGTAGGGGTGAGTATGTTAGTAAAAACAACAAAAACAAAGAAAAATAGCAGAAAATTAGAACAAAAAACAGCAATGGTTAGTAAAAAAAATAAAAAGAAAGGCCAACAAGAGGGGAAGCACTAGGGTGAAATCCCCAACAGAGCCGCCATCTGTGCGAGCATGGATTCTCTCGAATCCGTCGCGGCGATGCACTCGTGATTAAAATGAAATGTAGAGTCACCACCCGGAGCTTTTGGTGACCCGGGAAACCTTTAAATCAATATTTTGAGCACCGAAGTGCTAAATATGACTCTGATTTACCGGTCTTTGCCAAAGGCTCTAGGGTAGGGGCTTCGGTTATCGATCGGGAAGGATTTAGGCACCCGATCAACCCGCACTTAGGGGTCTCTATCTATGGCAAAAAATGAAAATAAATGGGCGGAGCTTCCCCTTGCCCGAAGGCAATACGTTCCTATCAAGCTTTGGGCCAAACATAAATTTCGACTGCGTAACGGCTTGAATCCTTGGATGGAGGAAACATTAAGAAGGTAGAGGAAGAGAGGGGTGAGCCAGAGTTCACGGGCCCTTGTTGCACCGTGGAAGACCTTCACTTCGGTGTGCTTCCGATGGCTTTAAGTGGCTTAAGCAGTAGAGGAATGGGCTCTAACACTAGGATTCAGTAGATAGGAAGTGTAGGATGAAGCTAGGGACTAAGCTTTAACTAAAAGGAGGTGATCTAATGGTTGAAAAGGGTTGAAAAGGATGAGCTAAGCATGCTAAAATTCTGGTTGAAGAAATAAGAAAAGAACTTTCTCTCACTAGGGCTCTCTCTCTCCTAACTCAAGCTTTCACCCTAATCTTTTCAACCTTGATTTTTTCAACCCCTTTGGGAAGAGGGGGGCCTCTCTATTTATAGAGAAGAGGTGGGTTAGAGGGTCACTTAAGAGCTAATTGGTTTAGCAATTAGGTAATCCTCTACCTAAGGTTTTCTAGGTTTTTAGGGTCCTAGAGATTTGGGAAATTTGTTTCAATGGCGGATGATGGGGTGAGACCATGGGTGACTTAAGGGTTGCCAATAAGCTCAAAGGGGGTGCAACCAACCTTAAGACACCCACCTCAACCAAGGGGATGGTCAAAGGGTCAAACCAGATGGAGGAAATTTGAACATTTAATGACAGATACTGTAGCTAAGCTGGGCGTATATATTACATACGCCCAGTTTATGCATAGTAATTTTCATGAAAACCAGGGGGAATATGAGAAGATGGGTACCCGCGTTGGTGGCCACCTATGCTGGGCGTATGTATTATATACATTCGGCCAAATTTGGCCCAAAAATGCCAGGCGTATATAATACATACGCCTGACCAAACTAGGGCCAAATTTGTCGGGCGTATGTAATACATACGCCTGAGTAAAAAGTCATGATTTTATGTGAACCTTCAAACGGCCATAACTTTTGAACCACACTTCCAAATTGGGTGATCTTTAGCTCGTTGGAAAGACAGGGAAGTCCTCTTTCCAACGCTATGTGGTACATCCTCGACAGTGGTTTGTATAAAAGTTTGTAGCTCTCCTCCCATCAAATGCTCAGAAGGGTTTTAGTTGAGTCTGGTAAGGGATCCTAGGGTTTAGGGGTAATCTCTAAGGGTTGGGGGAATGGTTCTAATGGGCTTTAGGTGATTCCTAAAGGTCTGGATAGATTCCCAAGGGTTCAAGGGTGCCATCGGAAGCACAGGGGTGCATCTCTCCCGGAGTACAAAGTAATCAGGCCTTGGGCCAAATTTGGGTGTCTACAGGTAGATTCTATTTGGGCGTAGGAGTTCCAACTAGGACTTTGTCACAATTGATGAAACTCTTGGCTTTAGGTCTTTTAGAGACTCAAGTTATCACCATAGGTTCTGTTTAGAACATGGGTTGTGGATCTCCACATTCACTTATAGTGGACATATTCAATGATCGTGATAGAAGTACGGCTAGTAGACGAAATAAGTTTTAGAATTTTGTCGAAACATAGAGCCATGATGATCATGATCACCATTGATCGAAACCTTTGTTTCATTTTTATAGATCTCGATCGCACCATGCAAAAGGGGAAAGACTACAAGCACTGAAGAAAATTATCACAATAGGCAATTGCTGAAGACGATGATCAATACAATGGCAGCATACCACATTACTCTCTACCATGTTATGAGACAAGGCTCATACCTCTCCATTGACACCGATTGAGTCATGCCGAAGGTGTGGAGGGTGACACCTGGCAAGAAACTGTAGATGGTCCACAGGTGAATGCTTCAAGTGTGGGTGAATGGGACACCTAATAAAACATTCTCCCGCACTAAAAAAGGGGGCGGCTACTTTGGCCACGAGTCAGGATACTTCTCGGTCCACTGTTCAAGATCGTGTACTTGCCAACACTACAGAAAGTGATCTGGCAACCAGATGGATTGTCCCCGTACCCTCTCGCTCTACGAATCAGACAACAACTAGAGTTTTGGTGGTGCAGCAGACCTTACGTGTCCCCGCATCTACATCAATTGATACATGTGTGCGGTGTGGGAAAAATCATAAGACGGAGAAAATGTAGGAGAGCCTCAGGTTCATGTTTCAAATGCGGTAATCAAGGGCACCAGATCAAGAATTGCCTAGATATGCATGAGGAGCGGGTGGCATCGACGTCTACTTTTGGACCAAATATCCCTACAAGCCATGGTCGCATCAGTGACACATTGATGTAAGAAGCCCAAGTGGAAAATAAAGTCCTCCAAGGTATAGATTCATTGACTTTTGTCAATATTTTACTCTAGATTTTGGATGAGGACTACCTTAGAAATTGTGGTTGCATTTAAACACTTATAGGAATATCATGACACCATCATATGCACCTTTGATTTAATCACCTGCATGACATAAATAATTTTCAAATTTAAAAGCTTAACTAAGTAGGTGACAATTTTGATGAGCGACTTGAATCAATCATGACAGTTAGAGAATAATTACTTAAGGCCAGGTTATTTAGAAAATCTGAAATTTTGTTGACGCTTATGAGCAATGATGTTGGAACCATCGTGTTTCTCATTAAGACTAATGAATCATGAATGTTTAGTGTTCGGAAGCACTCCTTCCAACTTTAACTGCGGTTGGTAATTACTACAGTTTTATTTAGAAATCCTTACGGCATGGGGAAATTAAGGACTTAAGCCTTGATTTGAGGGATGATAGAATCTTTTTTGGTGGTGTCTCAATTCACTATTTAATTGGTTAGTACTACTACAACCTTAGACTTAATCTTACCATTGTGATGGCAAAGTTTCAATCATATAAAATCTCTATTGACGAATGCAGATCAATATGCACGCCAATCAAAGTTAGTTGCTTTGTTGGTTGTGTTGAGACCTGTGCATATGAGGCAACAGAGATGGATTGAATTTCTCAAGGACTATGATTGCTCGATTTAGTATCATTCAGGTAAAGCAAACATCGTGGCAGATGCATTGAGTAGGAAGAACTCGGCTCAGTTAACTAGTCTTATTGTAGGACTCTGTCGTTGGAAATTATTTGAAGACATTTCTTTCTATGATAAAAATATTGAGGTGAACGTTTCTGGTGCATTGTTGGCTAATATCGCAATCCGATCGATAATTTTTTATCAAATTGATGAGCTTCAAATGAAAGATGCAAAGCTCTTGAAGATCAGGCAAGGTGTGATAGATGGCACCAGTGTAGACTTTTCTATTAAGGAAGATGGATCATTACTATTCAAAGGACGTCTATGCATACTGATTGATGCCGATCTGGGACAAATAATTTTGGGTGAAGCTCATAAATCCAAATATGCTATTCGTCCTGATGGTACCAAGATGTACAAGGATTTGAGGAAGAATTATTGGTGGAGAGGATTGAAGAAAGATATCGCCGAATGTGTTTCTAAATGCTTGGTGTGTCAACAAGTAAAGGTGGATAATAGACACCCATTAGGTCTATTGCAACCTCCATCAATACCGGAGTGGAACTGGGAGTCTATCTTTATGGACTTCATTGCAGGATTACCAAGGATGGTGAAGCGTCGCAATGCTATATGGGTAGTGATTGATCGACTAACAAAGTCAGCACATTTCCTTTCCTACGACACAACATATATATCAAGCAAACTGGCAGATTCGTATATGAGAGAAATTGTCTGATTACACGATATTCTGATAAGCATCATTTAGATCGTGACCCATTTTATACCTCAGTATTTTGGCAAAGATTTCAAGAAGGTATGGGCACGAGATTGGACTTTAGTTTGACATTTCATCCGCAGGCCGATGGTCAGACTGAGAGAATCAATCAGATTATCGAAGAGATTCTTAGAGCATGCATGATCGACTTTCAGGGATAATGGGATTAGCATTTACCGTTGATTGAATTTACGTATAATAACAATTTTCAGCAGAGCATTGGGATAGCTCCATATGAAGCATTGTATGAACAGAGACGTAGATCTCTGATCAATTGGGAAGAATTTGGCGAGAAATTTATATTAGGACCGGAAGTGATAAAGAAAAATGCTAAAACCATTCGCATCATTCGAGAAAGGATTAAGACGGCTTAGAGTCGACAGAAGAGCTATGTCGATATCAAGAGAACAAGCGTGGATTTCCAAGTGGGAGATCACGTATTTGTAAAAATTTCATCAATGGAGGGTGTGAGGCATTTTTGAAAGTGTGGGAAGCTAAGTCCCTACCACATTGGACCATTCGAAGTATTGGGAAGAGTTGGCAAAGTTGCATATAGGGTCGCTTTACCCCCGCAACTCGATAGAGTGCATGACCTGTTTCACATTTCCATGCTACAGAAATATGTGAGGGATCCGACTCATATTGTAACATCCTGAAAAATTAGAATTTGAATAGTATACCTCATGATGCGTGCCCAACTTTGAATATAAGTATCTCGGGATGTGTGCCCATCTGATCACTTATTTTATCAAGTGAAGTCAACTTGATGACTTGGGTCGGTTTAGTTTTGGTGTGAAAATACACACTAGTGTGGTATAAGAACCATTGGATTGGGCCATATATACATTATATACGTATATGTGTTTTGCAGGTGAGTTGGGTTCTTTAAGTATAAAGGAGAAGAGGCTTCTCTTAAAAGCCATTTGTTTGGAGGGTTTGAAGGTTTGGATTTTTTCTTATGAGAGAAAGAGGAAGAAGAAGAGAGGGAGTGAAGAAAGGAAAGGGGATTTGATGCGTGGAGTATGCGTGGAAGCCATGAGAACGTGCTAAACTTAGTGGAAGGTGCATGTGATTTGGGGATTTGGAAGCTAGGAACCATAGCTATTGATTCAAGCTGTGGAATCGATCATTCGGACCAATTTGAGGTAAGGGTTTGTAAATCTAAGATGTGTATGTTGTTTTAGTTTCGATTTAATGTGAAAATGATGAATTAAAGGAAGAGAAAAGAGGAAAATTTGAGAACAAATCAAGAATGGGCGAAATCTGTGGATTTCGATCAATCGAAGTTGACTTGAGATTGTGGATTTTGATTTCTGGAGAATTTCATTTGATCGAAATATGATTCAATAAAATGAGATGTGTTTCGACCGATCGAGTTAAACACTCGATCAATCGAAAGGTATATAACAGGGATTTTGGATTTTTGTGTTATATGGATTCGACCGATCAAAATTTATTTCGATCAATCGAATTTGAAATCCGATCGATCAAATTAGAAATTGTTCGATTGAGTTTGTGGTGCCAGACATTGGATTCTGGATTCGATCGATCAAATTATTTTTGATCGATCAAATTTGGAATTCGATCAATCGATCGAATTTTTCTGATACGGGTTTTTATTGTGTTTTGTTTGGGGGATTGTGAGGGGATCTTGTATCTTTCCATTTTGCATCATTCCTGACGTATGATTTATGGATTTTATGTGTTTAGGCTGTGGATATGGGATCTTGGCTTGGCGAGCTACTTTGAACCTTGATGCTTTACGCATGAAGCGTGTGAGGTAGGGAATATTTTGAATATGTACCCTTGATTACAAAAGCATGTGTAGTGATACCTAGGTGTCTTTAAGCATGTAAATGTGATATTGGGTTTTCAGATTTGAGCTAAGCATGTTCATTATGTGTGTGTGTGTGACACTAGGTTTGTGAGTGTGTGACACTAAGTGTGTGTGAATGTAAACACTAAGCAAGAAACAAGTAATATGTGAATATGGCATCCCAGGGATGTGTGTGAATGTGACGTCCTAGGGACGTATATGTGATGCGAACATCTAAGAGATGTGATCAATATGTGTGTGAAACTTTGAAAAAAGCTTTGTAATATAATATTTAGCACAATTACACAGTGATGAACTATATGTATTTTGCACATACGATTTGAGGTTTAATAACCGACCGACTCGACGGTATATCCATGATTGAGGCGGCTGGATATCCGTGACCGGTACGGCGGGATACCCATACACTCTGTAAACATCCCAGGGGTGTATGTGAATTTAAGTGCCCTGTCATCATTGGGAAAGGGACTTGGGTCTGCGTTACATAAAAAGTGTTCAATTGAATGACGATGGTGGGTATTCCATCGGAGCTTGATGCTATATTGCTCGGGGATAATTTAAGTTATTTGATTTAAGTTTTTGAGATAAGCTTTCATGTGACAAGAGAGCAGAATGAGTAAAAGATAAGATGTAAAATGTGACGTGTGCATTCAGTTCATACTTTCAGTAATTTAAATGTTTTTAATTTGTTTTCAGCTTATGAGATCATGTTTCACCTATGTCATGAAATATGTGTGAGTAAGATAGATTTACATGTTCAATTATTTCCTATTGAGCTATGATGTAGCTCACTCTTTTGACTATACATCGCAGGTTCAGAGTTAGCAGCTGCGGCATCTGGTGACGAGGATCCAAAGTACTTTCCTCCGGCAGAGTTCTTATTGTAGACGGAGCTGCGTTACATAGATGGTGTTGGGATAGTTTTTATGCGGCTTGGTATGTCAGGCCCTTTTGTTTTGAGATGATATTTAGATGTTGTATAAATGTTTTTCTTTTTGTATATTCAGAATTGGAGATTTTAGTTCTACCACCTGTTTTATCTGTTTTGATTTCCACATGTGTGTGTGGATGTACCAAGTTTCTGTATTCAGATCATGATCTATGATCTGGCAGTCCAATTTTTTTGTTCTGTTGGATTTTGATTATGTTTGGAAGAAGAGAAAAATATAGTAGTTTATGAGGAAACAGAAAAGAAAAAAATCGGGCTGTTACAGTTGGTATCAGAGCATAAGTATTAGGTCTTATTGGGACCCAAGACTATGACAGTAGATTCTATTTGGGCATAGGAGTTCCAACTAGGATTTTATCACAGTTGATGAAACCTTAGGCTTTAGGTCTTTTAGAGACTCAAGTTGTGACCGTAGGTTCAGTTTAGAACATGAGTTGTGGATCTTCACGATCACTTACAGTGGAGATATTCGATGATTGTGATAGAAGTATGGCTAGTAGACGAAATAAGTTTTAGATTTTGTTGAAACATAGAGCCATGGTGATCATGATCACCATTGATCGAAACCTTTATTTTATTTTGAAAGATCTCGATGGCACCATGCAAAAGAGTGAAGACCGCAAGCACCGGAGGAAGTGATAACAATAGGTAATTGCTGGAGACAATGATCAATACAATGGCCCAGCAGACCACCTTGCTCACTGCCATGTTACAAGACACAGCTCACACCTCTCCATAGACACTGGTTGAGTCATGCCCAAGGTGTGGAGGGCAACACCTGGCAAGAAACTGTAGATGGTCCACAGGTGAATGCTTCAAGTGTGGGCGAATGAGACACCTGATAAAGCATTGTCCCGCATTGAAAAGGGGGTGACTACTTCGGCCACGACTCAGGATAATTCTCGGTCCACCGTTCAGGATCGTGCACTTGCCATCACTGCACAAGGTGATCTGGCAGCCAGAGGGATTGTCCCCGTAGCCTCTCGCTCTACGGATCAGACATCAGCTAGAGTTTTGGTGGTGCAGTAGACCTTACGTGTCCCCGCATCTACATTGATTGATAAATGTGCACGGTGTGGGAAAAGTCATAAGACGGAGAAATGTAGGAGGGCCTCAGGTGCTTGTTTCAAATGCGGTAAGCAAAGGCACCGGATCAAGAATTTCCTAGATATGCATGAGGAGCGGGTGACATCGATGTCTACTTCTAGACCAAATCTCCCTATAAGCCATGGTCGCATCAGTGACGCATTGACACAGGATGCCCAAGTGAAAAATGAAGTCCTCCAAGGTATAGATTCATTGACATTTGTCAAGATTTTACTCTAAATTTTTTATGATGAATGTTCGTAGAATTTGTGTTTGCTTTTAGCAACTGAATAAATTTATGACACCATCATATGTGCATTTGATTTAAATCACCTGCATGACATAAACAATTTTTAAATTTAAAAGCTTAACTAAGTAAGTGACAATCTTGATGATCGACTTGAATCAATCGTGACAGTTAGAGAATAATTACTTAAGGACATGTTGTTTAGTAAAATCTGAAATTTAGTTGACGCTTAAGAGCAATGATATTTGAACCATGGTGTTTCTCATTAAGACTAATGAATCATGAATGCTTAGTGTTCGGAAGCACTCCTTCCAACTCTGGCTGCGGTTGATAATTACTACAGTTTTATTTAGAAATCATTACGGCAAGGGAAAATTAAGAACTTAAGCCTCGATTTGAGGGAAGATAGAATCTTTCTCGGTGGCGTCTCAATTCACTATTTAATTGGTTAGTACTACTACAACCTAAGACTTAGTCTTACCATTGTGATGGCAATGTTTCAATCATATAAAATCTTTATTGACGAATGCGGATCAATATGCATGCTAATAAAATTTAATTGCTTTGTTGGTTGTGTTGAGAACTGTGCATATGAGGCAACGGAGATGGATTGAATTTCTCAAGGACTATGACTGCTCGATACAATATCATCCAGGTAAAGCAAACATCGTGGTAGATGTGTTGAGTCGAAGGAACTTGGCTCAGTTAGCTAGTCTTATTGCAGGACTCCGTCGCTGGAAATTGTTGGAAGACATATCTTTGTATGAAAAGAACATCGAGGTGAAAGTTTCTGGTGCATTGTTGTTTAATATCACAATCCGACAGATAATTTTTTATTTTTTTTATCAAATTGATGAGCTTCAGATGAAAGATGCAGCGCTCTTGAAGATCAGGCAAGGGGTGATAGACGACACTAGTGTTGACTTTTCTATTAAGGAAGATGGATCATTACTATTCAGAGGACGTCTATGCATATCGATTGATGCCGATCTGCGGCAAATATTTTTGGATGAAGCTCATAATCCAAATATGCTATTCGTCCTGGTGGTACCAAGATGTACCAGGATTTGAGGAAGAATTATTGGTGGAGAGGATTGAAGAAAGATATCGTCGAATGTGTTTCTAAATGCTTGGTGTGTCAGCAAGTAAAGGTGAATCATAGACACCCATTAGGTCTATTGCAACCTCTGTCAATACCGGAGTGGAAATAGGAGTCTATCTCTATGGACTTCATTGTAGGATTATCAAGGATGGTGAAGCGTCACAATGCTATATGGGTAGTCGTTGATCGACTGACAAAGTCAGCACATTTCCTGCCCTACAACACAACATATACGGCAAGCAAGTTGGCGGATTTGTATCTAAGAGAAATTATTCGATTACATGGCATTCCGATGAGCGTCGTTTCGGATCGTGACCCTTTATATACCTTAATATTTTGGCAAAGATTCGAAGAAGGCATGGGCACAAGATTGGATTTTAGTTTGGTATTTCATCCGCTGACCAATGGTCTAATTGAGAGAATCAATCAAAATCATTGAAGATATGCTTAGAGTATGCATGATCGATTTTCAGGGATCATGAGATCAGCATCTACCGATGATTGAATTTGCGTATAATAACAGTTTTCAATAGAGCATTGGGATGGCTCCATATGAAGCACTGTATGGACGAAGGTGTAGATCTCCGATCAATTGGGAGGAATTTGGCTAGAAATTTATATTGAAATTGGAGGTGATAAAGAAAAATGCCGAAACCGTTCACATCATTCGAGAAAGACTTAAGACGGCTCAGAGTCAGCAGAAGATCTATGTCGATATCAAGCGATCGAGCATGGATTTCCGAGTGGGAGATCACGTATTTGTGATGATTTACCCAATGAAAGGTGTGATGTGTTTTAGAAAGCATGGGAAGTTAAGCCCTCGCTACATTGGTCCGTTCGAAGTATTGGGCAAAGTTGGCGAAGTTGCCAATAGGGTCGCTTTACCCCCGTAGCTCGATAGAGTACACGATGTTTTTCACATTTCCATGCAACGGAAATACGTGAGGGATCTGACTCATATACTCGATGTGCCACCGATTGAGGTTTATAAGGATTTGACAATTGTGGAGGAACCAATGCAGATTTTAGATCGAACTGAACACGTGTTGCATACAAAATGGATTCTCTTAGTGCTAGTCCATTGGAAGAACCATTCTAAAGAGGAAGCTACGTAAGAGAGCGAAGCTAAGATTCGCGACCAGTACCTGTTGTTGTTCCAATGAGTGAGGAGAGAGCATGAATTGTAAAAGTTTTTTTTTTATTCTTGTTACATGTAAAATGACTCTATTAGTTAATAAAAGTCAAAACGTATCTGATGAATTGGAAGTTTAAAGGTCAATAAACAAGAGGGAAATTCAAAAATGTAAATTTTATGTGTTTTTGTAAACTTCGATCGATCGAATATAAATTTGACCGATCGAAGTGCAAACCGATTGATCGAAACCACCAAACAGAAAATGAATTTTCAGTAAGTTAAAAGCAAGTTAAATTCATTCGATCGAAATTGTGGTTCTGTTTTGTCTAAGTCAAATTTGATCGATCGAATCGCACAGTATTTAAATAAATTGGACCTTTTAGGTTCAAAATTTTTAGAAATTTTAGGGCTTTCTCTTAGGGTTTTCGCGTGCTTCTTCTTGGAGATCAAAGAGACGACCATTCAACCTTCGATTCTTCGAGACATTTCATTCAAACCTCACCAAAAAGGTAAAGCCCTGATTGTTCTTTTAGAATCTTGCATTCAAATAATCTCATTTTGGTAATGACTACATACCTCTACGAAAGCAGGTAATGGTGAATATGCATCCTTATTATGGTATGCTTGCAGTTGATAGTTAAAGTAATTTTTCTCTATGCAAATAGTGTATCCGATTGATAATTTTGAATTTTTAGTGGGCGTCGTATTTTTAGACAAATCGTTACGCTTATCAGTTCATGGTCAAAATCTTGGTGATTAGAGTGATTGTACAGTTGTCTTAAATGTGCTTGTTCATGGTTGTCGGAATCCCAACTTTAACGTGAGTGAATATTCAACCTTGTGGATACGTTGTTATATGGGTGCTAGTTAATGGTTTCAACTTTAGCTATAGTGATGACTAGTTGGACAGTGTGAAATTTTATTAATAAATAGTTTAGACTTGTCTCATATTATGGTTAAAATTTTATTTTGATGGACATAGCATCAATTGGGGGAAACAAATCTTTCTCTGACTACCGGTGTAAGTTTCTTCAATGGTCTACTATACTCGATGGGTATTATCCGAAGTTTGGAGGAATCACTAACGGTTAACATCGTTGTAGTAAAGATATGCTGAGTTAGTAGTAAATTGGAAGTGCTTGATGGTATGGTTGATCCTGTTTATAGTTACCGTTCCGGATGAATGGTTCTAATCTTAAGTCAATATCTCTTTCTTTGTGGAAGTGACCTTACCACCCGTTTAGAGAAATACTTTGTTAAGTAGTGGAAGTTATGTTTTGTAATTACCTATGCGCGAGTTAACTTATCTATCACTTCCACTCTTCAGTAAACACAGTTCGATTAGTGAGAGATGGACATCCCTCATGTAAGTTCAACTAATAGATTTTTAATAGTATGTAGTTGATCTTCTACCAATGTGTGATAACAACTTCATTAAGTTATGAGGCTTTGAATGTTTGTATCTTTCCAATTTCTTGCAGCATTT
Source organism: Chloranthus sessilifolius (assembly GCA_021018995.1). Taxonomy (NCBI): domain Eukaryota; kingdom Viridiplantae; phylum Streptophyta; class Magnoliopsida; order Chloranthales; family Chloranthaceae; genus Chloranthus; species Chloranthus sessilifolius. Next base: position 54,457,380 of record CM037598.1, read on the forward strand.
GTTGTTTGAAATTTGAGTTTAACAGATGATTAATATATTGAATAATCTTCACATCAGGAATTTTGTAGTGGAGTACCTTTGTAACAACTCGACGTTTCCTTCCTGAATATCGTTAAGGAACCGTCGCGTCGTCGGATCACCTAACATGATCCATTCATTAAGGGGGTCCTTTCTTGTACAAAGTTGTGCAAATGCGGAAGCAATGTAATTACTCGGGCAGTTACTAATATGGCAAAAGAACTAGTATCTGTTATTTATCTAAGCATGAAACTAGAAACATTATATATAAGATCAAACGATCTGATGTATAGCTTTCAACCGATGACAGCCACCCGTCATCTAAACAATGGAAAGAAAACCTATACATCCAAAAACAACACAAATATCTGAAGCTAACATATATCAGTTATACATGTCTTTTACTTTATCTATCTCTCTCTCATTCTATCTCCACTATCTCCACAAGCCACAAACCTATTTTGGGAAGAACTCTTCTGGAAAATCATCTTCTTCGTCGTCTTCTCCCTCTTCCTCGTCGGGCATGTAAGTAGGATCTGCAACGTGCTCTGAATCAGGCTTAGTAACTAAGACAATTAAGTTGAGGAATGAGCTATCATCAAAGCTCAGTAGAGAATATTACATTGCTATCATACATTGACAATTTATCACATTCTCATTGAAAAGCATAAATAAATTAAAGAATGTGACTTTTGTTTTATAAGACTAATATAACATGCTAATATGCTAAATTAACACATGAAGTAACAGGTGTGAGAAAACCAGCTGAGACAAGATATACATGCAGGCTGAAATAGAAAAAACCGGAAAATCAAGCTCCCAAGTTAGCGGGATCACTTGTCAAGCTCCCGAGTTAGCGGGATCACTTGGGCCAAGAAAATCAAGCTCCCGAGTTACCAGGATCACTTGACCGAAGACGAAGTAATAACACCTGAACAATATTATAGATAGTAGAATCAGAAGGATGCAATATGACTGATGCATTGATATTAAATAAACTTGCATGCTTAAGCGGGAATGCATTTAGTGTATACTGAATTTATTTACTGTCCTAAACTGCCTCAGCATATAAAGCTATCATATCTTTTCAATGTCTCTTCAACTGATCTTACTTTCCTGACATTATTAAAGAGTTCTTACTATAAGCTATATGGATAAAACTATTATTTATATCTATCATCAACTGTTCTGAGTTTACGTGTTAAACAAGATTACCTACATTAGATCAATAACTAGCATAAGCATTAGTAAAATTTTCATATTACTCATAAGCACTAAATTGCAATTTCTAATGAGAATAAGATAAAACAATTTATATGGAAACAAGGTATATTCCCTACCTGATCACATACACTTCGGTGTATCCGATTCACAGTGAGCTCATGCGTCAAAGATCACTCTTCTTACGCGTGCAAACTGGCTATATGCACCATGTTGCACCTAATATATAGATCTATATTAATATACTCGTATGTACATACATTAATATACATGTATGTTATATAAACATGTATGTTAATATACATGTATTTTAACAAATGCTACAGTATTTGATGTGGGCCATGAATGGACCCATGCTTCCCCGCTTACATGGAAAGAGCACAGCCCAAACTCCTTCTGCTGGAGGTTGCCGCGGAAAGCTTCAAGGCTTGCCGCTGCAAGAGTGGGCATTTTGGCTTGTCGTGGTTACTTCTTGATGTTCTTCTTCTTCTTCAAGCTGTGTTGTTCCCTTGCTTAGATATATATATATATATAATATAGATATATCTATATGTATAGATAGATGTATATATACATATACATGTATAATTTGTAGCATTTATATATATATATATATATATATATATATATATATATATATATGTTCCATTCACAGATCTTCACTGATGACTCGGAGTGCGGCAATCTGTGCTCAAAGTTCATTTTGTCATGCTGGGCTCAGAGCTGTTGCATCGAGTCACTCGTATGAGATACGATCCTATATGAGTAAAAGTTACGACATACCTTTTTGATGCTACTACGGTTTCATCGGTGCGGTGCCGATCATATATTGACGTTGCGCTTGCCGAGCCAGCAAACTACTAAGGTTTTAATACTTAACAGAGGTTTTCAAGGCTGGCTTAGATTGCTGTAAGTAGCTATGATATTAATACAAGGTTGGCTTTTACGAAGTTCACCCAGAAATCAAACGAGGAAGATGGAGGAGGTGTTATTGGATTTTATAGAGGTCACTGCACTTTGTGTGCATGGATCCGCAAGATGACTCATTTGAGTCGTGTACCCCACAATCCATGCAAGTAGCTTATTAGCTACTTTGGTTTACTTTCCAAATTAAGCTAGTAGTTACTGTTTCTGTGTATTCCATAAACAACAACTAAGCTAGTATTTGCAGTTTGTGTGTGTATGTCATATATGTTATATAATTCATATACACAGGTAGTGTATAAGCTAGCTGGGCTTGATTTTTATGCTAGGCCCATAGGGGCATTTATTGGTATCAGCAGATTAGCCAAAAGCGACTTATCCATTCTAACATGGTCTAGATTTATACTTTATAAGGAGGGGTATTTTATCTTGTCTTGGGCTAGCTTTAATAATTACATAAGCTATATGATACCACATATGTGGTTCTAATCTATTCCATTCTAACATGGTCTCTTTTATTTGTATTTCTGCTACCAATTGACAATCTACCGGCTATATGGTTTTGATAAATGTTTGCCTCCACCTGTGAGAGATTCAATGTGTCACGATTTTGGCACACATCCTACTGGACCGTGACCTGTGTACTTAGTATGAGTTCTTGAATAGGCCATCTGTTACATTCTTCCCTATTTAAGGAATTTTCATCCTCGAAAATAAATTGAAGGCGAACGTAAATCAGGGCATGCTGTACAAGGTACCTCCATGGTGTAGAAAATCAATATACACTAGTTTTGGTGTTGCAATAGTGGATATCATTCTAGCAATCTATACGACCTGTTTGTACTATGTGTTAACCAAGCCAAACAAAATCTACACTATATAGATTACACTAGAAGACCTCACATTAATAACACAACAGCTACCCAACAGCTACAAGCTAGAAACAACAATAGATGATAACATAATGAAATAGTAAGTTTAAGTAAGCAAGTGCAGAATTGAACTATTATACATAAATTGATAACTTGTGAGTGTATAATTTACCAGGCTGGGGATTCGGTTGTTGGTGACCAGTAGAGGAAGCACCCGCATCTTGCTGCTGAAAGTCTTGTTGAAATTCCGGCATGATGTTGGTTGCTTCTTCAACATAATCAATGCGTTGATGGAGCATATAATGATTTCGATATAAATTATCAAATTGGAGAAAGGTCTGCTCATGGTTTTCACGTATGAGTTGTGCCAAAGCAGTATTAGTGTATGTTTCAGGTGTTAAGGGAACTGATTTGGTTTGGGCATGAGTGTGAGATTGAGGGGGAATGGGGATGTCTTGAGTTGGTATCGAGGGTGCTACTTGTGGAGGAGAACGGATCTGGCGAGCCTGGCGGTTTCGCACCGCTTGGGATGACCTTTGACATACATTTCGCCAGATAGCGGGGCTAAAGACCCACATGTTATCCGTGCGGACTTCTTCACCCTGGGGAATCTGATAGGAAACTTGATTCACACTATCCGAATGGTTTTCTAAAAGACAAGAAATTAAACGAGGAAAAGGGCATGATGGCATGGGATTTGCAACATTGCTTTGTAAATGGATGTTGGCATATTTAATGCCTTCCCATACCACCCTAGGGGCATTTAACCATCGATTTTCATAAACAGCGAAGAGAGCTTGTAAGAGAAAATCTCGGCGCTCTCTCTCCAACTGCATGGGATATAAATTACAACGAAATACACAATCTAAAAACCACATTTTCTATAGTAGTTGGCTACGACGGACTGCCAAGCTGTGAGCAGAAGAGGTCTGCCCATCAGTATCTTAGTAGTGATGTGATGAAACTCCACATCTCTTTGTCTTGGCATTTACAGTCTTAGACTTACATCAAAATTGGGACTACAATCCATAGCTTGGGCTATGTGTTGTAGATTGAAATAAAACTTCCTATTGTCAATTTCGGTCTCCAACTGACCAACTGTTGGAGATACTTTTATGTTTTAATAAAAAAGCAGACCAGACGAGGTTAAAACTGTGTATGAAATGGCTGGTATAGGGCGCCTAACTGTGCCTGTTCCATATATCTAATATACCTTGTGGTCTGATCGTTTGGGTTAAGTAATCAATCATCGATGATCCATTCAGGTTCCATTGCCTTTGCAGCCCACCATGGGATGGGCTCTTCGTGCTCAACGGGTAGATCTATTGGTTCATGGGAAGGAGCAGGGGCCTTGCCCTTTACTTGAGCTGAAGCCCTTGGGGGTTTGCCCCGATTTTCTTAGGAGGCATTCTAAGGAATTTAAAAGACAAAGAAATAAAAACTTGAGCTGGGATTCTAATTTTTTTTTACCTCAGAAGACACCAATTTTGCTGGAAATTTTGAAATAGCAGAAAATAGAGAGATGCTACGAAGAAATAAGTGGCATGCAGCTGCTTTTGGCTAGATCTGGAGGAATGCATGCAGGGAAAATGGCGTGGAAGGTAGGAGAAACCAGAACCCGCACACTCTATAATAGAAAACAGACTTGAAAATATCTGAGAAGTGGGTTTCGAACCCACATAATCCTAACAGGGTTACCGCGGCAACTATATAGGCTTGCCGTGGCAAGCACTGTTCCTTGCCGCGGCAAGGAAGTCAGAGTTTAGCTGGCCCAAATTTCGAGGCCCTTTGATTGTGGTGTACCTTGCGTTGGTTCCTGTGTGTACTTAGCATATGCAGGGGCTATAGAAAAATACTTGTTGACCCTTTTGACTTGTGCTACCATATAAAATTATTTTAGTTTGACAATTTAATAGGTAAACATTATTGTGGCAGCCCATATATGGCCTTTTTTTTATGTTTAATTGGGACATGTGGTGTATGCTGGGATGAGTCACCTTACTTAGGTGTCATCTCCATATATTTGCAACTGATGTGGTTCTTAAAAAAAATATATTTTTAGGAAAATAATTGTTCTTTTGTGTGAAAAATAAAAGACTTATTTTTCTATCTCTAAGGCTTAGGGGATGTATTATATTTCATATGGTTCCTTATGGATGGTTATAGGGTGCATTGAACAAAATATTATAATAAGAAATTTATAAATGTAGCATTCATTATTTTTATCATTTATTTCTAATGAGGTGAAACTTAGAAATATTTATGATGCATAATCATATTGTAAGTGTACGTTACGTATGTACCTTAGGTTAATAATAGAGGGTACTGAGCACGAATATCAGCTTCGCGTTCCCAGGTAGCCTCATGCGATCCATGATTCTTCCACTGAATCAAAATGAGTGGAATTCATTTTGTTCGCAAAATTATATCTCTGCGGTCCAAAATTTGGCCTGGTTCTTTGCTCACTGTTAAATCTTCCTGAATATCTAATGGTTGATAATCCAACACATGCGTTGGATCGCTAACGTACTTCCTCAACATAGATACGTGAAATACGTCATGAATGCTAGATAGATGCGGAGGTAAAGCAAGTCGATAAGCGACCTCCCCTACTCTGCCTAAAACGGGGAATGGTTCAACATAACGAGGACTCAACTTGCCTCGTTTCCCAAACCGCATCATGCCTTTTATCGGAGAGATTTTAATAAAGACGTGCTCGCCAATCTGTATACCATTTATTCATTTATCAAATTGATAATATAGTTAGTGGATTCATAAAAGACTTATCAGTGTTGGGTATTACCTGAAAATCAACACTTGTTCTTTTGAGATCGGCGTAACTCTTTGATCGACTTTGAGCACTCTTCAATCATTCTCGAATAACGTGAACAACTGCATTTGTGCTTTCGACCAAATTAGGGCCTAAAATCAAACGCTCTCCAGCTACTTCCCAGTTAATCAGAGATTTACATCGACATCCATATAAGGCCTCGAATGGTGCCATACCAATGCTTGACTGGAAGCTATTATTGTATGCAAATTCGATCAGGGGTAAGTGCTTATCCCACGATCCTTGAAAATCTGGCATACAGGCCCTTAACATATCTTCTATCACCTGATTTACCCTCTCCGTCTGCCCGTCGATCTGAGGATGAAATGCAGTACTTAAGTCTAACTTGGAACCCATACCTGCTTGGAAACTCTGCCAAAATCATGAGGTATATAAAGGGTCACGATCTGACACAATGCTGACGAGTGTCCCATGTAATCGTACAATTTCTTGCAGATATATTTCAGCCAATTTCAACGTTGTATATCGCATATTATAGGGTAAGAAATGTGCCGATTTGGTGAGACGATCAACAATTACCCAAATCACATTGTAACCCTTTTGAGTACGGGGCAAACCGAGGATAAAATCCATGGAAATATTTTCCCATTTCCACTCTAGAATGGGTAGTGGCTGCAACAGACCAGCAGGGTGTTTGTGCTCAACCTTTACTTGCAGACAAGTTAAACACTTTGCAACATATTCTGCTATGTTGCGTTTTAAACCGTTCCACCAGAATGTCTTCTTTAAATCCTGGTACATCTTTGTGCTGCCAGGATGAATAACATAAGCTGACTTATACGCTTCTTCGAGAATTTTCTGTCGTAAGGCATGATCATCAGGTATACATACTCGTCCTCGAAACAATAAGGACTCATCGTCCTTAATCGAGAATTCTGGTTGTAGCCCACTTTGTACTCCATGTCGGATGGAAATAAGGTCTGCAACTTGCATCTGGAGTTCTCTGATCCTATCGAAAAGTGAAGCCCGGATCATTACTGTAGTAAGCAAACCTCCAGTTGACGTTGCTCGCAGAGTGGCACTCGATGATACAATGTCATTGAGTAGTTTCCATCTTTGTAACCGGGTCACAAGATGAGATAACTGAGCAGATGATTTGCGACTCAGTGCATCAGCTACAACATTGGCTTTGCCGGGATGGTACTAAATAGAGCAGTCGTAGTCTTTCAAGAATTCCATCCACCTTCTCTGCCTCAAATTCAACTCTTTCTAGGTAAAGAGATATTTCAGGCTCTTGTGATCGGTTAAAATTTTGAATGTTTCACCATACAAATAGTTTCTCCAAATTTTTAATGCGAAAATAACTACTGTTAATTTTAGGTCGTGAGTGGGATAGTTCTTCTCGTGGTCATTCAACTGACTGGAACCATAGGCAATTACACGTTCCCATTGATTCAAAACGCAACCTAACCCACTATATGACGCATCACTGAAGACGACAAAACCACCACTACCTGATGGTAATGCTAATACAGGTGCTGAAGTGAGTTTCCTTTTTAATTCTTGGAAACCCTGTTCACAAGCCTCAGTCCACTCGTATTTAGCATTCTTTCAAGTGAGCTACGTAAGTGGTCTATCCAGTCGTGAAAATCCTTCTACAAAGCGACGGTAATAACCCGTAAGACCTAGAAAACTTTGAATCTCGATTACTATCTGTGCCTGCTTCCATTGTACTACAGCTTCAATCTTTGTAGGATCAACCATAATACCTGCTTCAGAGATAATATGACCCAGAAAACTAACTTGATTTAACCAAAAATCGCATTTACTGAACTTAGCATATAATTGCGCATCTCTCAACATTTGCAATGCCAGACATAGGTGATCTTCATGCTCTGTCTTTGTCTTTGAATAAATAAGTATATCGTCGATGAATACCATGATACACTGATCAAGATAAGGCTTGAAGACTCGACTCATCAAGTCCATAAATGCAACAGGTGCGTTGGTCAACCCGAACGGCATGACTAGAAACTCGTAGTGACCGTAACGTGTTCGAAAAGATGTCTTCAAAATATCTTCAGCTTTCACCTTCATCTCATGATATCCTGATCGTAGATTAATTTTTGAAAAGAAATGCACTCCTTGTAACTGATCAAAGAGATCATCGATTCGAGGGGGCGGATATCTATTCTTGTTCGTCAATTTATTAAGTTGACGGTAATCGATGCAGAGACGCATCGAACCATCTTTCTTTTTTACGAACAACACCAGTGCGCCCCACAGAGACACACTCGGTCTAATAAAGCCTTTATTAAGAAGCTCTTGCAATTGCTCCTTGAGCTCTTTCAACTCTGCCAGTGCCATTCTATACGGTGCTTTCGATACTGGATCGGTATTCAGGGCTAACTCAATGGCAAACTCCACTTCCCTGTCAGGAAGTAAGCCTGGCAACTCATCAGGGAACACATCAAGAAATTCACGAGCAATTGGTACTTCTGAAAGTGAAAGTGTCTTCACTTCTCGATCTTTACTTTGCACGAAAGCAATATACCCCTGAGCACCATCATCAAGTAGTCGCCGTGCTCGAATTGCGGATATCAAAGATATATTTATTGATGGTAACCCATAGAATTTAGCTGATTTCCTCTTTTATGGTCGAAAAGAGACAATCTTCTGTCGACAGTCAACATTCGCATGGTGAGTAAACAACCAATCCATGCCAAGGTTAACGTCATATCCTTGCAACGGTAGTAAGATCAAGTCGCCTACTGCTTCATATCCCCAGTAGTCCTTGATCCAAACGATAGCCGATCGATACACCATATCAATTGTGAGAAACTGTCCAGTCGGAAGTGTTACATCGAGAATAAAGTTGAGTGTGTAGATCCGGGATCTATCAATACTCGTGCGTCATAACATAAATAAACATCTTTTGGATATAATTGCAGGATACCTAAACCATACCATCTAGTGTTAGCTAGATTAGTGGTAGCTAGATTACTTTTACTTATTCAAAAATAATAATATGTAAATCTAACAATTTATACTATAGTATTTACAGTTTACTGGATGCACTTTCTCTATCTAAAAAGATAATATATAACAAATATTAACATAGATATGTAATGGACCAACATAACTTGAATGATGTCATTACTAGTGCGTGCATCCTTTGTAGTGACAGCATAAGCTCGGTCTTGTACTGTAGGCCGTGCCGATCATAACACTGATCTCGCCTTAGATGCTAGTCCAACTAGTCCGACTAGTTTTGGGTATTCCTTAATCCAGTGTCCCATCTTGCCACATCAAAAATATGCACCAGAAGCTTTACGGCACTCATCTGTTTTGTGTGCCTTTCCACATTTCCCACAAATTTCTTTCAAAGCTACTGATGAAGCCGTGTACGATCCCGTGCGAGAACCTGTCGGCCTTGCTTGTGAAAACCCAGATGTACTTCTGGCCGCTGGTGAAAAGGATTGATTCTGAACACGTGGAATCTATGGCGGTAATGGGAATGTCGATGAACCATATGGCCGTGCATAAGCTCCTGCAGCTGTGGAAATGCTGCTTGTCCGTGGAGTTGCGGTCGTTTGCTAATTTGACCGGCACTATAGGACTGAGATGGAGCATTTCTGGCCTTCTATTTTTCTTCTCTCCTTTTGAACATGGTATCCACATCGGTTTTCGCTATCAAGGCCAACTTTATCACATTGGCATAGGTCGTGGCCTGAAATAATGAAATGCGTTCCTTGATCAAAGGTTTCAAACCTTGCTCAAACTTGTGTTTTCATCAACTCGGTAGCGACCAACAAAGGTGCAAAACGAGACAGACGTGTGAACTCTGCCTCATATTCTCGTACAGTCATCTAGCCTTGAACTAAGGTTGCAAATTGTTCCTCTAGCTTATATCTTTCGGGTGCCGGGAAATATTTTTCATTGAATGCCTCGGTGAACTCTGCCCATGTCCATGGTACTCCGGGCATCCTTGTTATTTCAATAGAATGCCACCATGGCTTTACTTCACTTTCCAGTTTATACGCCACCCAGCTTACTTTTTCCTCCTCGGTGCACATGACTCTTTGCAGCACTTTCTCTATCTACGTTAACCACTTTTCAACCTCCATCGGGTCATGCTGACCATGAAAACTCGGTGGTCGAAGTCATACAAACTCCGTAAAACCCTCAGGACATCAAACAGCAAGCATGGCCATAGTGTTGACCATAGTTTCTATCAATTGTGGATTGTGTCCCGTATTTTTCTCAACTCCAGGAGTACTTCCTATTGGAGGAGTATGGACTACTGGCGGAGTATGCTCTGCAACATTCTCTATCGTTGTTTGACTTTCAGCTATGTGTACATTCTCACCACTTCTTGAAGTAGTGTCATGCTCATAACCTGCAACCGGAATCGCATTCGGCCCAGTGCGATGGGGCAACGGTGGTCTACCCCTACCTCTTCCATGACGTGGAGGCATCTCAACCTAGTTTAATCAGATAACAACTTGGTCAGATAACATCATGCACGCTAATTCCTACTCCTAACAACTTGATCAGATAGTTTTGCCATTTTGCCACATACATATGCCCGATTTAAGTCTCCAAATTACTTAAAGTTGTGCTTTGATACCACCTGTAACAACCCGACGTTTCCTTCCTGAATATCGTTAAGGAACTGTCGCATCGTCGGATCACCTAGCATGATCCCTTCATTAAGGGGGTCCTTTCTTGTACAAAGTTGTGTAAATGCAGAAGCAATGTAATTACTCGGGCAGTTACTAGTATGGCAAAAGAACTGGTATCTGTTATTTATCTAAGCATGAAACTAGAAACACTATATATAAGATCAAACGATCTGATGTATAGCTTTCTACCGATGATAGCCACCCGTCACCTAAACAATGGAAAGAAAACCTATACATCCAAAAACAACACAAATATCTGAAGCTACCATATATCAGTTATACATGTCTTTTACTTTATCTATCTCTCTCTCATTCTATCTCCACTATCTCCACAAGCCACAAACCTATTTTGGGAAGAACTCTTCTGAGAAATCATCTTCCTCGTCTTCGTCGTCGTCGTCTTCTCCCTCTTCCTCGTCGAGCACGTAAGTAGGATCTACAACATGCTCCGGATCAGGCTCTGCAACTAAGACAATTAAGTCGTGGAATGAGCTATCATCAAAGCTTAGTAGAGAATATTACATTGCTATCATACATTGACAATTTATCACATTCTCATTAAAAAGCATAAATAAATTAAAGAATGTGACTTTTGTTTTATAAGACTAATATAACATGCTAATATGCTAAATTAACACATGAAGTAACAGGTGTGAGAAAACCAGCTGAGACAAGATATACATGCAGGCTGAAACAGAAGAAATCGGAAAATCAAGCTCCCGAGTTAGCGGGATCACTTGTCAAGCTCCCGAGTTAGAGGGATCACTTGGACTAAGGAAATCAAGCTCCCGAGTTAGCGGGATCACTTGTCAAGCTCCCGAGTTAGCGGGATCACTTGGGCCAAGAAAATCAAGCTCCCGAGTTAGCGGGATCACTTGACCGAAGACGAAGTAATAACACATGAACAATATTACAGATAGTAGAATCAGAAGAATGCAATATGACTGATGCATTGATATTAAATAAACTTGCATGCTTAAGCTGGAATGCATTTAGTGTATACTGAATTTATTTACTCTCCTAAACTGCCTCAGCATATAAAACTATCATATCTTTTCAATGTCTCTTCAACTGATCTTACTTTCCTGACATTATTAAAGAGTTCTTACTATAAGCTATATGGTTAAAACTATTATTTATATTTATCATCAACTGTTCTGAGTTTACGTGTTAAACAAGATTACCCACATTCGATCAATAACTAGCATAAGTATTAGTAAAATTTTCATATTACTCATGAGCACTAAATTGCAATTTCTAATGAGAATAAGATAAAACAATTTATATGGAAACAAGGTATATTCCCTACCTAATCACATACACTTCGGTGTATCCGATTCACAGTGAGCTCATGCGTCAAAGATCACTCTTCTTTTGTGTGCAAACTGGCTATATGCACCATGTTGCACCTAATATATAGATCTATATTAATATACTCGTATGTACATATATTAATATACATGTATGTTATATAAACATGTATGTTAATATACATGTATTTTAACAAATGCTACAGTATTTGATGTGGGCCATGAATGGACCCATGCTTCCCCGCTTACATGGAAAGAGCACAACCCAAACTCCTTCTGCTGGAGGTTGCCGCGGCAAGCTCATTAGCTGGGCTTCTTGCCGCCGCAAGCCTGGGCATTTTAGCTTGCCGTGGTTACTTCTTGATATTCTTCTTCTTCAAGCTGTGTTGTTCCCTTGCTTAGATATATATATAATATAGATATATCTATATGTATAGATAGATATATATATTTACATATACATGTATAATTTTGTAGCATATATATATATATATATATGTTCCATTCACAGATCTTCAATGTAGACTCAGAGTGCAGCAATCTACGCTCAGAGTTCATTTTGTCATGCTGGGCTCAGAGCTGTTGCATCGAGTCACTCGTATGAGATACGATCCTATATGAGTAAAAGTTACAGCATACCTTTTTGGTGTTACTAGGGTTTCATCGGTGCGGTGCCGATCATATATTGATGTTGCACTTGCCGAGCCAGCGAACTACGAAGGTTTTAATACTTAACAGAGGTTTTCATGGTTGGCTTAGATTACTGTAAGTAGCTATGATATCAGTACAAGGTTGGCTTTTATGAAGTTCACCCAGAAATCAAACGAGGAATATGGAGGAGGTGTTATCAGATTTTATAGAGGTCGCTGCACTTTGCGTGCATGGATCCGCAAGATGACTCATTTGGGTCGTGTACCCCACAATCCATGCAAGTAGCTTATTAGCTACTTTTGTTTACATTCCAAGTTAAGCTAGTAGTTACTATTTCTGTGTATTCCATAAAGGACAACTAAGCTAGCATTTGCAGTTTGTGTGTGTATGTCATATATGTTATATAATTCATATACACAGGTATTGTATAAGCTAGCTGGGCTTGATTTTTATGCTAGGCCCATAGGGGCATTTCTTGGTATTAGCAGATAAGCCAAAAGCGGCTTATCCATTCTAACATGGTCCAGATTTATACTTTATAAGGAGGGGTATTTCATCTTGTCTTGGGCTAGCTTTAATAATTACATAAGCTATATGATACCACATATGTGGTTCTGATCTATTCCATTCTAACATGGTCTCTTTTATTTGTATTTTTACTACCTATTAACAATCTACCGGCTATATAGTTTTGATAAATGTTGACCTCTACCTTTGAGAGATTCAATGTGTCACGATTTTGGCACACATCCTACTGGACCCGTGACCTGTGTACTTAGTATGAGTTCTTGACTAGGCCATCTGTTACAACCTTGTAATCATTTAAGTAGATTTTGATGACTAGGTGACCGGTGTGAAGATGTGTAGATATTTTTTTGGGTATGATTGTGGGTTCCATTTGATCAATAATTAACTTTGTTGTGAAGTCCTAATGCCTTTCACTTATTTTATGAGTGTGTGATTGTGTCAAGTCACCTGAGTCGATGTGTGGACTAAGAAGGGGATACATGCATGTGGATTGGGGCATTGTAGTTGTGAATATTTTTATACATTATGAATAATTGAGTTGTTACTCAAAGTCCCTTCCGTGCATTTTCGAGGACGAAAATTTCTTTAGGTGGGGAGATTGTGATAACTTGGTTTAGAGGATGTTGAATCTTTCTAAGGATACCCAGATGGATGAGGATACCCAGATGGTGCCGAGAGATAGCTGCGGACTTTCGTTTGAGTTTAGAAATTTCAAATTTTGGATTATTATAACTTTTGAATAATGGTAACTTTTGGAGGTATATGGTTTTGACTAAATATGTGGATGGATGGTTAAATATTTAAATATGAATGGTCTTATAGATAATTCTAAAGATGGAACGAGAAGGACTTTGGGTTAATATAGAATAGAATTCATACTCATTTATGTAGATTCTTGGAGGCGTGAGTTTTCAATGGGAAAAATGCATGGATTTTATGCAGGTAAGTTGTCAATGTGTAAACTATGGAAGTGTGTATGTGTGGATTGTGGATGGCTTTTTGATGTATTTTCTTTATCAATGTGTTACTACTTAAGGCAATTTTTGAGAACGGAAATTTTATAAGGAGGGAAGAATGTAACATCCTAAAAATTTAGACTTTGAATAGTGTACCTCGTGATGCATGCTCGACTTTAAATAGAGTATCTTGGGATGTGTGCCCGTCTGATCACTTACTTGATCAAGTGAAGTCAACTTGATGACTTGGGTTGGTTTAGTTTTGGTGTGAAAATACACACTGGTGTTGCATAAGAACAATTGGATTGGGCCATATATACATTATGTAAGTATATGTGTTTTGTAGGTGAGTCTAGTTCTTTAAGTATAAAGGAGAAGAGGCTTCTCTTAGAAGCCATTTGTTTGGAGGGTTTGAAGGTTTGGGTTTTTTCTTGTGAGATAAAGAGGAAGAAGAGAGGGAGTGAAGAAAGGAAAGGGGATTTGATGTGTGGAGTGTGCGTGGAAACCATGAGAACGTGTTAAACTTAGTTGAAGGTGCGTGTGATTTGGGATTTGGAAGCTAGGAGCCCTAGCTACTGATTCAGGCCTTGGAATTGATCATTCAGACCGATTTGAGGTAAGGGTTTGTAAATTTGTGATGTGTATGTTATTTTAGTTTCAATTTAATGTGAAAATGATGAATTAAAGGAAGAGAAAAAAGAAAAATTTGAGAAAAAATCAAGAATGGACGAAATCTATGGATTTCGATCGATCGAAATTGGATTTGATCTATCGAAATTGACTTGAGATTGTGGATTTCGATTTCTAGAGAATTTCATTCGATTGAAATATGATTTGAACTAACGAGATGTGTTTCAACCGATCCAGTTAAACACTCGATCAATCGAAAGGTATGTAACATGGATTTTAGATTTTTGTGTTGTCTGGATTTGACCGATTGAAATTTATTTTGATCGATCGAATTTGATATCCGATTGATCGAATTAGAAATCGTTCAATCGAGTTTGTTGTGCCAGACATTAGATTCTGGATTCGACCGATCAAATTATTTTTGATCGATCAAATTTGGAATTCGATCGATCAAAATGTGGAATCCATCGATTGAATTTACCTGATACAGGTTTTTGTTGTGTTTTGTCTGGGGTATTGTGAGGGGATCTTGTATCTTTCCATTTTGTGTCATTCCTGACGTGTGATCTGTGGATTTTATGTGTTTAGGTTGTGCATATGGGATCTTGGCTTTGCGAGCTACTTTGGACCTTGATGCTTTACGTATGAACCGTGTGAGGTAGGGAATATTCTGAACATGTACCCTTGATTACAAAAGCATGTGTGTAGTGATACGTAGGTGTCTTTAAGCATGTAAATGTGATATTGTATTTTTGGATTTGAGCTTAGCATGTGCATTAAGTGTGTGTGTGTGTGTGTGTGACACTAGGTGTGTGAGTATGTGACACTAAGTGTGTGTGAGTGTGAACACTAAGAAAGAAACAAGTAATATGTGGATATGGCATCCCAGGGATGTGTGTGAATGTGTCCTAGGGACGTATATGTGATGTGAACATCTAAGAGATGTGATCAATATGTGTGTGAAACTTGGAAGAAAGCTTTGTAATATGTATTTTGCACATACGATTTGAGGTTTAATACCCGACCGACTCGGCGGAATACCCATGACTGACGCAGCAGGATATCCATGACCGGTACGACGGGATACCCGCCCACTGTAAACATCCCAGGGATGTATGTGAATTTAAGTGCGCAGTCATCGTTGGAAAGGGACTTGGGTCTACGTTACATAAAAAGTGTTCAATTGAATGACGATGGTGGGTATTCCATCGGGGCTCGATGCTATATTGCTCATTGTTAAGTGGTGAAAAATGCCACTTTTCACCCTATAACCTGACCATTGATAGACCTATGAGCACACTAATAAGCTTTTGTCAAGTGCATTTTGTAGACAACAACAAAAGAAGATACTAATGTAGAAAAGCACTCAAGAATGCCCAAAAAGGAGCTATCTCTCTGCACAGGAAAGACCCAGCAACAGCACACAAGAGGGTAGCACATCACTGGACCCTTAGAGTGCGTGGCTACAGCAGGGCAAGGCGAAGGAAGTGAAAACAGGCTGAGAACGTCCTATCGACTGGTCACCTGAAGACTTCGATAGGAGTTGAAAGCAAAGAAATGAAGAATTTGTGCAGTTGAAGAGGTCTTCGAAGGGATTTGAAGGCAGAAGAAAGATGAATTCATGTGGATTAAGGAGTTCGATAGGATCTCAGAACCTATCGAGCAGCTGAAAGGAAAGAAGAAACCATCCTATCAAAAACTTGGCTGAAGTGTCAAAGGAACTATCGAATGGTTTCTTAAACCTATCAAGATGAAAAGGCTGGAACAGAACCTATCGAAGGGTGATTGAGCATTTCGACAAGACTGAAAGCAAACCTATCGAAATGGTGGAATGCAGAGCGGAACTTATCGAAATGGTTTTCCAACCTGTCGAAGAGTTTCTCCAACCTATCGAATACTCCAAACCAAGGACTGAGAAGGTTGAAACTCTAAACGAAGATTCATCCTATCAGAACCTATCGAACGGATCTAAGAACCTAGCGAAAGGACCAAAATGATCAATTCCAATCTGTTGAAAGCTTCTTGAACCTGTCAAAATTGTGTGCAGAACTTCTCAGAAATTCAGTTGTGCACACGTGATTCAGTGACCTGCTGCATGCAACTCGAGGCACTTGGTAACTGACATGACGGTTTAAGAAGATGCCCTAGAAAGCCCTAACTGACCCACGTGCTTTAACGAAACTCTAACAAACTCTTACGACCTTCTAGAAGGAATTTTTGGCAGGTAAAATAGAGGAGAAAGCTATATATAGAGACCCCCAATTGCAATTGGGGGGGATCGAAATCTGAGCCAAATTCGGGAGATTAGAGCTTGCAGAGCAATTCCATTTCCCTCCTTTAGCCCAACCATGGTTGGCTAAGTCCCTTGGAGTAGCGAGGAGCGAAGTTAGATCTGTAATTAGGTAAGGTTAAGAGTGCTATTATAGGTTCCTAGCTGCACAGACTACAGATCTAAGAGTATTTCCATTGTAGAGTGACCTTATTTGCAATGATAATGCTGCTTTTAATGCTTTAATTAGATTTAAAGTTCTTTTGGTTCCATTTGGTGATCGATCGGATCTGTGTAGAGGAGTCTATATATCAGCTCACTCACTTAACTGGTAGACCTCTTGGATACCATCTGATCTCCCCGGATCTGATGCTCTTGTGATTCCCCGAGTCTGTGACCTGGGAATTGCAGCATTTGTAGTGGTTTTAATTATTCTAATTGATGCTCTGGATTTGAAGGAGATCCCTGGGATGGTCTGTGACGATTAAAGTGGACAGATCATAACCTTAAGATGAATCTAAGCTTAGGCTCCAATTAGATTCATCTATTATAATCCATGGATTCGATAAAGTCTATAGGATGGTCTGTGACCATTAAAGTGGACAGATCATAGCCTTAAGACCAGGTGGATCCTGTGATTTGGAGTAGAATTTATACCCTGCAGTTGTGCTTATAGTCAGTTGAGAGAATTGTGTGCTCTGAACCTCTGTAGCATGATTAATCGAATCCGATTTCAATGAAAACCAGCCTCCAAGCTACTCTTCTCCATTTTCTGCTTTTTACTCTCTTCCCCTGCAAGATCTAAGCTCCTAAACTTGATCCAATTTAGTTTATGTTTAATTTCAGCTTAGTTTAAGTGACAATCCACCCTAAACCTCTCCCCTGTCTTTTAGCTAACTTAGCAATAGTTAGGGTGCCAGATCTGATTCAAATTTGGAGATTTATTATATTTCTAACCAACCTCCCTGTGGACATTCCTTTACTCACCATTTTTAAAAGCTTGCTACAACAGATCCTGAATACTTGCAGGTCTATATGAGTGTGTCTGCCTAGTTTTATTGATGATTTTAGACCATCATTTGAGGAAAGGCAAACATCCCAACAAGTTTTTGGCGTCGTTGTCAGGGAGGAATGTTTAGAAATTGATAGCTCTAAGTTGTGATCATAGATCTGTAGTTTTTGTTTGATTTTTACTAACTGCATTTGTAAGTTGTGTTATTTTTTAGTAGTTTGTGCGCATTTCATCAGATTTAAGGATACCAGTGACAGGAGAATCGTGTTGGAGACTGCTCTGTAGTTTGCATCCCTCTACTCCCCTGTTATTTTTCAGATCTGTGGATAATTTTGTTAGAATAGTTAAAAAATTTGGTTGATTCTGCTTGTGGTGTTGAATATCTGTTTTGCATTCAGAATCTAAGTGTTGTATGTTTGGTAGGAGAACTCTGCAACCTCAGATTATTCCACTAAATCCAGAGGTTGAAAGACTTCTCAGATCCAGACCAATCACACCCACATCTGTTGCATCTGATTCTATAGAAATGGGTGAGCAACATCAGCGGAGAACCCTTAAGGAGTTTAATGCACCAGGGATCTACAATTCTCCCCTCTATATTCAATTCCCAGCTACTCAGAGAAACTATGAGATAAAATCATCCATCATTCAAATGCTGCCCTCATTTCATGGCCTGACCAAAGAAGACCCCTATAAGCACATTGATGAGTTCTTAGGACTGTGCACTACATTTAATATCACAGGTTTGGGGGAAGAGGCCACCAGAATGAGATTCTTTCCTTTTTCATTAAAGGACAGAGCCAGGACCTGGTTGTCCTTGCTTCCACCCAACAGCATTCAGTTCTGGAGTGATCTCTAATGTCAGTTTCTGGCCAAATTGTTTCCTATGTCAAAGACCAGCCAGTTGAGGAAGGGTATCATCTCTTTTACCCAAGATCCAACTGAAGACTTTCATCAATCCTGGGAGAGATTTAAGGAACTCCTAAAGAAATGCCCCCACCATCAAATCCCTGAATGGCAGTTGGTTCAAAGCTTTTATCAGAGAATTGATGCCAAAAGCAGAGATATGATAGATGCTTCCTTTGGTGGCACCTATCTCCATAAAATTGCTGAAGAGGCATGGGAGCTCTTTGACATCATTAGTGAGAACTCTATGCAAAGGAAAACCTTAACAAGAGATCTAGAGCCTCTCAGATTGATGAAGGAGAACACCTCAAGGGGAAAGATATATGAAGTGAGTGTGCCAAGTGAGTTGGAAAGGAAAGTGGACAGCTTAACTCTGAAATTTGATAGGCTGATGGGAGCAATGCAGTCACTTGTGGCTGCTAGAGTGGAGGAGGCATGTGCCGTATGCCAGTCCCCTGCTCATCCCTTGGAAGAAAGCCCATCTGCTGACCAATTTCTTAATTTTATAACAGAGCATGTGGCTGCAGCTCAGTCTTATGGGCAGCAGCCTACTGCTGGGTATCAATGGAGGAACCACCCCAATCTGAGGTGGAGACAAGATGCATATCCCAACCAGCAACAACAGCAGCCTCAGCAGCTCATGCCCTTCAGAAATGCTCAGCCCTATCGAGAAGGTTATGCCCCAAGGCCTCAGTACCAGCAACCCATGTCCCAACCTGTAGCTCCTCCTGTGTAACAAGTTGTATCTCCTCTAGCTGTGAGAGCACCATCCTTTGAGGAAAAAGTTCTATCTTTGCTGCATAGCTTGAACACCTTAACACAAATTGTGCACTCTCACAACTAGAGCATCAAAAAGATAGAGGACTAGCTTGGTCAGCTGTCTGATGCTCTGACTAGGAGAGAGGGAGGAAGGTTACCTAGCTAACCACAAGATAATCCACGAAGGTAGTTTGTAGTAGGTGAAGTTTCATCCACCTATGAGGAAGCCAAATCTGTCACAACTTTGAGAAGTGGTAAGCTAGTGGACAACCAAGTGGGTTGTGAGCCTGAGAGGAACTTGGAGGAAGGAAATGAAGAGATTTCTACCAGCACACACCAACAAGCTCCTGTAAATAATGAGGATCCTCAAGAAAAAAATAAAAAAGAAAGAGATCCATTGGCTAAGGCTGCAAGTGAGGGAGCAATCCCACACTTGCCATTTCCTAAGGCACTACGAGCACCTTCCCCTTTTGATAAAGGGCAAGGAAAATTTGAGGAAATGATGAAAACTTTCAAGCAAGTAAAGATCAATTTGCCTTTACTTGATGCCATTAAACAAATCCGAGTCTATGCCAAGTTTTTAAAAGACCTGTGCACCCATAAAAGACAGTCTAGGATACACCTATCTAAGAAAGTCTTTTCAGCAGAAAAAGTTAAGCATGTCTTGTCCATTGCAACTCCCCCCAAACTTCAAGACCCTAGACTCCCCACCATCCCCTGCATCATTGGGGATCATACCATTGACAAAGCCCTATTAGATCTGGGAGCCAGTGTAAATTTACTTCCATATCCAGTATATGAGAAGCTGGGCTTAGGCAAATTAAAGTCCACACATGTGGTTCTCCAGCTGGCTGACAGATCTAAAAGAAAACCTGTGGGGATAATCGAGGATGTTTTGGTTGGAGTTAACAAATTCTTTTATCCTGCTGACTTTTTGGTGCTAGATATAGAACCAGGTAGGAATGCCACTTCCATACCTGTGATTCTAGGCAGACCCTTTTTTACCACAGCTAATGGTTGTATTCAATACAGGTCTGGAATCATGGAAGTGTCATTTGGAAATATGAAGGTCAAATTGAATGTGTACAATACAGCAAATCAACCTCATCATGATGAGGATTGTTTTTCTCTTTATGTAATAGATGAGGTTGTCCAGGAAAATGTGAATATGCTGCTACATGGTAAGGAATGGTGTAATGAATTAGCCGAAGTATGGAAGGAAACAGAGGTAGAGCAGGGTCTCACCTCTAAGATCGAGCATGTGAAACTTGTCTCTTCTGAAGCTCCACCAGCACAGCACCATCCATGGAGGCCTACTTTGTTACCCCTACCACCCCCCTCCCAGACACCCCTATTGCCCTCCCTCATCAGTCCTCCAGAGGTGGAGTTAAAGCAACTCCCAAAATCTTTGAAATATGCCTTTATAGGAGACAACACCAAACTGCCTGTGATAATCTCTTCTTCCCTCACTCTCGAGCAAGAAAAAGAACTATTGTGTACTAAAAAGGCATAAGAAGGCAATAGGATGGACCATTGCAAACCTTGGGGGAATAAATCCTGCTGTGTGCATGCATAAAATTCATCTCGAGGAAGGATCCAATCCTTCCAGAGAGATGCAGAAAAAACTCAACCCACACATGCAAGAGGTTGTGATGAAGGAGGTGGTCAAACTCCTAGATGCTGGGATAATTTATCCCATCTCGGATTCACAATGGGTAGCACCTACCCAGGTAGTACCCAAGAAATCTGGCATTATAGTTGTTGAAGTAGATTCAGGAGAGCTGATCCCAACCAGACAGACAACTGGTTGGAGGGTATGCATAGACTACCGAAAACTCAATGAAAAGACCAGCAAGGATCACTTCCCACTGCCCTTCATAGACCAAATCTTGGATAAGCTGGCAGGCAAGGCCTATTACTGTTTTCTTGATGGATATTCAGGGTACAATCAGATCCCTGTATACCCCCAGGACCAAGAAAAAATCACATTCACTTGCCCATTTAAAACCTTTGCATACAGAAGGATGCCATTTGGGTCATGTAATGCACCTGCCACATTCCAAAGATGCATGTATGCTATCTTCTCTGACATGATTGATAAGTTTTTGGAGATCTTTATGGATGATTCCTCCAATTATGGAGATGATTTTAGCCAATGCCTACACCACCTCAGCTCCGTACTGCAAAGGTGTGAGGAGACCAATCTAGTTCTGAGTTGGGAGAAAAGTCACTTTATGGTGACTCAAGGCACTGTTCTAGGACATGGTGTCTCTCACAAAGGAATCAAAGTTGATCAAGCTAAGATCGATTTAATTGCCCACTTGCCCCCTCCGAAAACTGTCAAACAAGTTAGGTCATTTCTGGGTCATGCTGGCTTCTACAGAAGGTTCATCAAGGATTTAATTGCCCTCTGCCACCTGTTGTGCCAGGATGTCCCTTTTGAATTTAATGCTGAATGTCAAGTTGCTTTTGAACTGTTAAAAACCTGTCTAACCACAGCTCCCATCCTGCAATCTCCTAATTTTTCCCTGCCATTTGAGCTTATGTGTGATGCATCAGATTTTGCCATCGGAGCAATATTGGGGTAAAGAAAAGACAAGACACCTTCTATGGTAGCATACACTAGTAAATCAATGGTTGATGCTCCATTGAATTACACTACAACTGAGAAAGAGCAATTAGCCATTGTTTTTACCTTAGAAAAATTCAGGTCTTATGTGCTGGGATAAAAAATTATTGTGTTCACTGACCACTTAGCTTTGAAATACCTCTTGTCCAAAAAAGAAGCTAAAGCATGACTAATCAGATGGATTCTACTCTTGCAGGAATTCAATTGAGAGATTACGGACAAGAAGGGAGTTGAGAACATGGTGGCTGACCATCTATCAAGGATCCAAACAACTGACACAGCAAGCTTGCCCATCAATGACTCCTTCCCAGATGAGCAACTTCTGACTATCTAGATAAGTATGCCCTGGAGGATCCCCCCACATTGGAGCAAGGATGACAAAAATCTGTTCTTTGCATAGATTCGACATTACATGTGGGAGGATCCTTACCTTTTTAAGCATTGTGCAGCCCAGGTGATCAGACGTTGTGTACCTGAAGCTGAGTTTCACAACATCCTAACCATGTGTCATGAACAGGCTTGCAGGGGCCACTTCAGTGGTAACAAGACTGCTGCCAAGGTCCTTCAAAGTGGTTTCTACTGGCCTACCCTATTCAAGGATGCCCGATAGCACTGTAAAGCTTGTCATCGATGCCAGCAAATGGGCAGAATTACAAGGAGAAACTCTATGCCCTTGCAACCTATACTTGTTGTTGAATTGTTTGATGTCTGGGGAATCGAATTCATGGGACCTTTTCCCCCTTCTGCTGGATATAATTTCATCCTTGTCGCTATGGATTACGTCTCCAAATGGGTAGAAGCCATAGCTACAAGAATAAATGATCACAAAGTTGTCATTCAATTCCTGAAAGACAACATCTTCTCCAGATTTGGCTTTCCTAAAGCTATTATTAGTGATGGGGGAAGCCACTTCTGTAATAAACATTTTGACAAATTGATGGAAAGATACTCTGTTACCCACAGAGTAGCCACTCCCTACCACCCACAAACCAGTGGGCAGGTAGAGATTTCCAACAGGGAAACCAAACATATTCTCGAGAAGACTGTGAGATCCGACAGAAGAGATTGGTCCAACTAGTTGACTGATGCCTTATGGGCATACAGAACAGCCTATAAAACCCCCATAGGCATGTCCCCATTCAAATTAGTCTATGGCAAGGCATGTCATTTGCCTGTTGAATTGTAACACAAGGCATATTGGGCCATTAAAACAGTGAACTCTGACTTACACTCTGCTAGAATTCACAGGAAACTACAGTTATCTGTGCTGGATGAACTGCGAATAGAGGCTTATGCAAATGCTCGGAGTTACGAGGAGAGAACCAAAGCTTTCCACGACAGCCATTTGCTCCGCAAAGAGTTCAAGCCCAATGACAAGGTATGGTTGTTCAACTCCAGAATGAAATTCTTTCCAGGGAAGCTACACTCCAGATGGGATGGACCTTTCACAGTGGTACACATTTCCCCATCTGGAGCTGTCGAGGTCATGCATCCTACAAATGGCAGAACCCTTAAGGTCAATGGCCAGAGGCTGAAACTTTGCGTTGAATATAATTGTGAGCCTGAAGAGACCGTTGATCTTCAGGATCCTCTAGTTTAAAATGTATCATATGTATTCTATTTAATTTATACCTCAATTCGTCCCAATAATATTCTTTGTAATAGAATGCCCAAGGGCACAAGATCAAAGGCCAATTTCCTAACTGGTAGCGCAACAGACGAGTTGCTGGGGGCTAAGGCTAAATGCTCTGCACACACAGGCCATGTTATTAAGCTCATTGAACCTCTCGATAGGTCATTTGGACCTTTTGCTAGGTTAGCTGCTGATATTAATAGGATTGGCGAGGATTTCGATAGGTGTTGTGACCTCTCGATAGGTGAGAACAACTTTGCGATAGGCTCTGGACTCTTGCCTGGAACCTATCGACAAGAGTGCAAATGAAATACCCCACCTATCGAAAGGTTGTTCACACCCATCAGCATCCTAACAAAGTGAATGTTCTATCCACCCTCCGTTCGACAGGACACCGACCTATCGCAAGTAGCCAACCTAGCCTATCGAATGCATGTTTATTCTGTTCGATAGGATGGGTTAAACCTATCGAGAGCTTTTAACTGCCTATGCCATACTTGTTCGACTTTGATAGGCAACGTTCACCTATCGACACTCTACACTCATCCTATCGAAATCGACTTTCCTCCCCTCACTCCATCCATGCTTACTGTGCAGTTGCACTGCGCGGAAATTTTACCGTGTGTACCATGTACATCTAAGCACAACACGAGCCTTAAACTCCCCACGCTACATATAGGATGCTAGTTAATGCATGTTTTCATTCCCCATACTGATTGTTTGAATTCACCATTCATTCCTCTCCATCGACAGCAGCGATATTGACTGCATGCCCGATTGGTCGTAGGTTTCACCAAATGGAAGTCAAACAGTGGGCTTAAAAAAGAATTTGTTAAATATGATGTAAATGCATCATAAGATGGGGGGGTTAGATGTTAGCTAAGGCACGTACACATATCTCTGGTGTATATGTTTTACACAAAAGCTGAAGAAGAGTTAAAAAGGGCTTAATACCTAGGAGAAGTAAATTCTCCTTGTTTGGTTGGTGTGAAGTTAAGAAGAGAGAGGGAGATTAGGAAAGAGTAAATGCTGAAAGGAAGTTAATGCACATTGCAAATCGAAGATGAGTTTGAGCATTGAATGTTGGAGTCGTTGCGTTGGGAACCATTGAAGCAAATGCTGGGAGCCCTAGCCTTCATGCCAAACCATTGAATCAACCAAGGGTTGATCTAAGGGTGAGTATATTGAAATTTCTTTAAACATGTGTTTGTGCATCCTAGTATGGTTTAAATGATGAGAGGGAGATGTAAAAATGAAAGAAAATAGAAAGTGAAGGGAGCTGGAAGAATGCCCTAGGAAGGGCTAAGTTTCTGACCAAATCTATCGATCGATTTTGGCCTGGAAGATTTTTGGGCAAAGTTGCCCGAAATCGATTGATCGATTTGAAATCGATCAATCGATTTGTAAAAATCGATTAATCTATTAGAAATCGATTAATCGTCTGAGCACTTCCAATGACTAGAAAATGGAGAGCTGGGAAAGTCGATCAATCGAGTTTGGATTTTCAATTAATCGATTTGGGATCGATTAATCGAAGTTTGGATTTTTGATTACTCGAATTGGGATCGATTTTTGATTTTTGATTAATCGATTTGGGATCGATTAATCGATTTTGGAATTTTGATTGATTGATTTTGGGAATCGATCAATTGATTTCGACAATTTCTATGGACTTATGAATTGGACTTTGAGGGTTCTTTAAAGGTCTTGTACCTTCTTCATTGCATCCTTATTGATGCTTTACTTGTGCTATGGTGAACCATAGGTGGTACGAGCAAATGCAAGCATGTTGAGTCGCGTGGACCTTGATGCTTGGTGAACTTGAACACGTGAGGTAGGGAACACCTTGAACATGTATTTTAATTTTCAAAAGCATGTATGTAGGGAGATTCAAATGAATGTTTATGCATCAAAATGTGATTTTCTAAGAGTGTGTGTGTGTTAATACTAAATGAACTAGTAAGGTCCCCAGGGGACGTGAAGTGTGATAATGAGAATCTATATGATGCGTTGAGCTAGTGGCATCCCAGGGATGTATGAGAAACATGTCAGCAAAGTGAAAGAAAAAGTGATAAGGCCTAATATACTAAAATTAGCACAATCACACGATGAATAACTATATGTAGTGCACTTTAATATTTAAGGTTTGAACAGAATACCCCACCGATGTGGCTGGATACCCGTAACTGACTCAGCAGGATTTCCGTGACCAGTACGACGGCCAATCCGTACACCAATTTGACATCCCAGGGATGTATGTATGAGACTAGCAAATTGAGAATGAACAAACACATGTAAAGTAACAGTTGCATCCAACACCTCTTTTCAGTTATTTAAATTATTTTCTTAGTAATTCCAATTACTAAGAAAAATCATGCTTTTAAATTATCTTAGAATATATGTGAGAGCTTGACTTATATATTCACTTGTTGTTTCCCTATTGAGCTAGGATGTAGCTCACCCCTTTAGACTATACGTCGTAGGTCGATTGCTTACGGCTACTAAGGCTTCGGGAGACGTAGATCTGGGGGATTCGGATTACGTGTCCAGGGAAGAGTTGGAGCCTCCTCCTGAGGACTTCTTCTAGAGGACCCGTGCATACTTTGAGAGTAATTTTGAGAGCTTTCTGTATAGCTTGGTATGTCAAGCCTTATTTTGGGAAAATATAATTAAATGACATATTCTTTTGGCGAACCATCTAGGGTGATCCTACTTATCACCGATGGTTCAAGTTTGTTCTTCTGTTCATGCGTGGCATGGAAGTAGAACTATCTTTTGAGCTTTTATTTTAGAATAGTATATCATTATTGCATGTTGTTTTAGTTCACATATTTTACTTTGATTAGTTGTTGCTTAGTTATACCAATGTTCCGTACGGACTTCAGGGGCATGGCCTAGAGGGCCGTGCTGATGGCACAAGTTTCGGAGTGCCAAAATCCAAACTGTCACACCTCATATTTAATTCCTTCTGTGTGAATAAGTACCTGAGGCTTTTATGGTTGGTGAAGTGTTGTGGATTTCTCAACTGCTATGCTTTCTTTATTCGTTAGTGGTAAAAGAAATTTAAAATCAAAATAAAATAGGGGATGAATTCAGCACAACTAAGAAGTCCTAGACCTGCAAGATACAGGGTCCATTGTGGCAAGTTTTGATAAGTAAGAGTTTGTCCCACAGGGAAAGATGATCTACAGCTCCAAGGGAGCCATCTCTAGTAGTCCCTCCAGATCTGACTACAGATCTGGCAGTCCTTAAAGGAAGGGAGTTTAAGGTCACTTAGTTTACAGATCCTAAGGTAGCCTAATGTCTTAAACTACAGAAAGAGAGGATGGATGGAGTGTGGAAAATAAATATAAAAGGGTGAGAAGTATGATATTGAGCCTAGATCAGAGGAGTTTTGTAACTCAGATTCAGATCTGCTGTTATAGAAATCCTGTCCAGTGGCTAGGTTATCACCACTAAGGAGAAAGAATCCAACCCATCTGGTTTTAACCTGTCACTGACTATCCCCTAGGGGAACCACAATCTAGAGATGGGTCAAAACAAGTTAACCATTGTAGGCTATTTCATCCAGGCTACCAGCTCAAGAATCCATAGGGAACCTCAACCTCTAAAGCTCTATGTGTGGGGCTAAGGCTGTATAGGACCATGATAGCCCAGACACATAGAACCAGCAAGAGATTGAATACAACCTTCGATCTAGCTGTCCATTGCTTGAGTGAGGCTACAATGGTCCAGTCACAAGCCTACAATCTCTATAACCAGATCAGATCTAACATCTGACAGTGGATCGATACAAATATAGGGGATTCTGCCTCTGTACAATCTCCCACCAGGCTCATACAAGCTCAGGTGCAGAGAAGAAGGATCCATCTTGGTTCGGTGGATTAGAATCACCCTAAGGTTATAATTTGTCCACTTGAATGGTCACAGACTATCCCAGAGGCTATCCTCTTCACGGAGCCCAAGACAAAATAAGAATATCACTGCCATCACCATGGTCACCAGGCTACCAGCTCAAGCTCCCATGGGGATTTCAGATCTAGTGGGTCCTGTGGTGGGGCTAAGGCTGTATAGGACCATGATAGCCCAGACACACAGGTCACTTGGATCTGAGTGGCCCTTAGAATCAGCCCTCCATTGCTTTGAAACACAGCCAGAGCAATGGCGGATCACAAGGCAGCAACCTTGCACAGAGCAGATGACATTCAAACACAAATCCCATAATGTACAAATCCTACTACAAAACTTCCATTAAACTAGTTCAAAATGCATACAAAGACATAGCCAGGAAGTGCTGGACTATGGAGAGAAGGAAAAAAGAAACAGAAAACTACTTATAGCTACAAAAGAAAAGAAAAATGATCTCAAATCAAGTCTCCAAGAGATGAGACGTGTTCCAAAATATGTTGTGAGATATGTTCCCCGATACCTAAACCTAAGCTAAGTATGGGTTTATATAACAGCGGTGTGGCGGCGCATTAGGGTTAGGAAACCCTAATTTTAACAATGCCACGTGGCCTAATAGTAATCCTGGGATGCCTCGGGGCACGTGAATGGAGATTTAAGCATGGGAGTGCGTGCCCTAATCGCTGGAAATTCCTAAAATATCCTCTGCTGAAGCGATGGAAGTTGAAGTTCAGAGCTTCACTAGGTAGCTGTAGTTTCCCAGACTTATCGCGTGGTAGCTCTTGCTCTTCGCGAGGATGGTTTGGCATTGAAGCTTCAGCCGTCGCGAGGTTGCCTTGGTTTGCTCTTCAGGCAGTCGCGCTGTAGAGAATTGCGCTCTCGCTGGATTGGGCTTCGCGAGGTTGAGTAGACGTCAAAGCCTCAGATGTCATGAGGTTGGAGTTCTAACGGTCGTGAGGTAGCTCTGTCTTCGCTGGGCTATCTTCGCGAGGATGGATTTGAATAGCGTGAGAACTATGCGAGCACTTCTCTTTTGATATTTGCATCCCGCGGCTACTGCGCGACAGCTGCACGAAGAGTCTTCTGAAGCCCTCTCTCCTCAGTCATTCTGAGTGAACTACGCGAGGTTTGAGAGAGGTCTGCTTTGAACTGCGCGAGACTACGCGATGTGTTCTACTCTTGGGCTTCGTGAGAGCTGCGCGAGTTTGTGCTTCTGAAGCTCTTCAATCACTCAACTGCGCAAGAGGTTGTTGTAAAGTCTTGGGAAGCTCAGTTGGACTGCGCGAGGCATATTTCTCCTGAATCCTCTAAAGCTTGGGTCAACTGCACAAGGCTCATTTCAGGTTTGGATTCAGAGTTCATCCTTCTGAGGGATTTCTGGTGCCAAAATAGGCTCCTTAGCAGGATTCCTGGCCTTATTTCACTGCTGATTATTACCTACATAAAACACTTAACAAGAACTTATTAGATGGCTAAGGGTTTAATCAAAGGTTAAGTTAAGGGGTGAAAAGTGGTACTTTTCAGGTCTTAACACACCCCCAAACAAAATCTTTGCTAGTCCCTTAGCAAAGCTACATTAAATCTACTACAAAAATTAAATGCCACTTTCGTAGGGAGCACGGATACATTTAGCATATGTACCAAGCCTTTTAAACCCCTAGGTGATCCCTAGTGGAGGAGTGAAGTCTCCTGAGGGTTTTCAGTGAAGACACCCATAAACTTCTCAGTGAAACCGTTAACAAAAGTGTAATATCATCAAATGAGCAGTCAAGGAACAAACTTAGTTTACTCTTGAATCAGTACACATAAAAGAATTTTAATCCATTGGTTGCACAATAATTTAAACAGCATAAACTTCTCATGAATGCACAGCATTTCCAATCAGTTTACAACCACAGAAAACTGTACAAGTGTGTGCCAGCACTAAGCTCATCATCAGGTCAAAAATTAGGTTATAGGTCATACATAGTGCATTCAAGATCAGACCCAAAGTCTTTCCAGGGCATACTCTCATAAGGGTCTTGTTGAGGGGTTCATTTTCTCTCAGACTCAAGAGCAGTTACATCCCCCAAATGGGTCTGTAAGCATGAGCATAGGCAGAGTTCTTAAGTGCTGACATCATGGACAAATCCTCACCATAGATTGGATAACTCTTTATCTCCACATGACAGCTCACTCAACCTTGGATCACAAGGGCTTTTAACTGGGTTGGAATGTGGCTTATGAGTGGGGTTAAAAAGAATGGAAGGTTGAAAAGGGGTTCAAAATTGAGAAATCAGTAGGTTAAGGAGGTGGTTCATGACTTCACCTTCTTGAATTCAACTTCCTTCATCTTCTTTGGGATTTTCATATTTGAAGTGATCATTTTCTCTTCTTGGTTTTGATTTTCCAATGAAAGTGCCCTCTTGACTTCTCTCTTACTCCTCTTCATTATTATTTTTTATTCTTTTTTATAGAATTTTCTTCTTTTTATTTTTTAGTTTTTGCTTTTCTAGAATGCCACCATGTTCTCAGTTACCATACTGCCAGAGTTTTGAGGTACTTCTTCTCCATTCACCTCATGTTGACCATAGCTAGTCCATCTTCAACTTTTTCTCCTTTACCTTCTGAATTCACAGAGTGAGGGTAGAATGAATCAGGTTCATAGGTTCAGGTACAAATACTTAAGTGTATTTTGAAGAAATTCAGGATTTAAAGCTCAAAGGGGGTATGGACAAGATCAGTTGCTTTAGGGTTGGTCTTTTTAGGCTCAAACTATCCAAGAGAAGGCCTTGATCCTTTCCTAAGTCTCATGAGTGCTGTCAGTTGTTTCAAATTGAAGTTGCCTAACTTCTAGTGAGCACAGTGACTCAGCCAGTCCTTAGAACTAGAAGAAATGCCTTAGTTACTCCTCAAGGAATAGAAAAAATATATATATATGTAGGCCCAATTCTCACTGGTTATGGTCTTCCTTTGAACTTTTAAGTATGTCCTCACCTTTTTCTCTCTCTAATGATTCACTAAGTGCTGATACAAGTGAGTTGCATTGGTGATCTCATTATGGAAATGTGAAATATTAAAAGTTCATACTGTCTAAAGTTTGCAGAAATTTTAAATTTCTTATTTGTCATGATTCTTAAGTGAACATAGATCCATTTTCATCTTGCTCACATGACTCTGCTGCACTTAGGTTAACTATTCCATTGGCAGGGTATGCCTGCCATACCCCTAAACCTATGAGGAGTAGGGTCCTCACTGGTTCAAAGGTGAATGTGCAGCAGATTTATGAAGGGCATAATAAAAGGAAACAACAAGAAAGAATACAACCAAGATTAGAGAACTGGACAGAATAAGCAGAACAAGAAAATTTTATTAAGATTAAAAAGAAAATGACAAAAAGACAGAAGGGAGGAGAGAGGGATCAAGGATTGGGGGGGTGAGAAGGTGGTGGAGGGGGTTGAGTGGAGGGGGCAGGGGATGGTTCTAGCTTTTGCTTTTTCTTCTGTGGCTGGAGATTTTCCTCCTCCTCCTTAGCCAGGATCTGCTGAACCTCCTCGTATTCATCCCAAAGGGGTTATAGGGGATCCAACTCTTTGGGTGGGGGCGGTTCCAACCACATCGGGTAAAAGTTGTTAGGCAGCGCATTAGGCTTGTCATCTGCCATTGTTAGGACTAGGGAAGGACTGCTAGGGTGAGAGGAGAAAGGATGAGATGAATATGAAAAGGGCTCCCTATGTATTTAAAGACGAGGATGGTGGAAGATGAAATGGTGGAATAACATCCAAGTCGCCGCAATTAATTGAGAGTGAGTTGGGAAACGACAAGTCCCAGCAATCAGCGTGGGAAATGACAAAGGCATTTGACTCGCGCAGCTGTGCAAGGGGATCACGAGATAACTGATTCTCACGATAGTGGATGTTGGAGCTTGAAGTGCGCGAGAGACTCTGCAGCATTTGAAGCTCGCGACAGCGAAAGAAATGTTCTATGTGAATTGCGCGAGAGCTTCCCAAATCACAATTTGGAATGCGCGAGGGCTTAGTACCAAACAGGGGCAATACAGGTAGTGTAGCATACTCATCAAAAATATTCAAACAATATGCATTCAAGTTGAAAATCAGCAATTCGCAGAAGAAGAAGAAGAAATCATACCAATCCCACATAAACTCTATCAAGCTCAACATATTTAGACTCCACACAAACACTACAATTTCCTAAAAGTTATGGAAGAAACAAAAGTAGTATAGTACAACATGGACACAACTGTGGGTCAGGTAGATGTAGTGGTCCCATGAAAATGAATAGTATTCATAGGGTCAGCAGGTTTTTTGATACAAGGCTTAAGCCTCTGACCATTCACTTTGAAGGTCCTCCCAGATTTGGGATCTTTGACTTCCACAACACTAGATGGGGAAACATTTAAGACAACATAGGGACATTCCCATCTGGATTTTAATTTGCCAGAAAAGAATTTTAGTTTGGAGTTGAATAACCAAACCTTACCACCAGGTATGACGCTTTTTCTCAGCAAGCCCTTGCCAAAGAAAGCTTTAGACCGTTCCTTGTAGATCCTGGCATTGGTGTAAGCATCCATCCTCAGCTCATCCAATTCAGAAAGCTATAATGACCTGTGATGACCAGCAGAAGTTAGGTTCATATTTAAATTCTTAATGGCCCAATAGGCCTTGTGTTCTAACTCTACTGGGAGATGGCAAGCCTTGCCATAGACCAGTCTAAATGGGGGCATTCCAATGGGAGTCTTATAGGTAGTCCTATAGGCCCACAGTGCATCATTCAATTTATCGGCCTAATCTCTTCTGTCAGTCCTTACTGTTTTCTCAAGGATGTGCTTGATCTCCCTATTGGAAATTTCAACTTGCCCACTCGTCTGTGGGTGGTAGGGAGTAGCAATCCTATGGGTCACAGAGTATTTCTTGAGCAAGCTCTCGAAATTTCTGTTGCAGAAGTGGCTACCCCCATCACTGATAATATCTCTAGGGGTTCCAAATCTGGAGAAAATTTGCTTCCTTACAAGTTTGAGAACCACCTGGTTGTCATTGGTTCTTGTGGCAATGGCTTCTACCGATTTGGAAACATAGTCCACTGCCACTAAGATGAACTGATAACCATTAGAAGGAAGAAAGGGGCCCATGAAGTCTATACCCCATACATCAAACAGTTCTACCACAAGGATGGGCTGTAAAGGCATTGAATTTCTTTTGGACAACCCTCCTAATTTTTGACATCTCTCACATGCCTCGCAGTGTGTATATGCATCTTTGAATAAGGAAGGCCAGTAAAAACCACACTGCAGGACCTTGTCAGCTATTTTTCTCCCACTAAAGTGGCCTCCACAGGCATTTTCATGGCACATGGCCAGAATACTGGGGACATCACTTTCGGGAACACATCTTTGGATGATTTGGTCTGCACAGTACTTGTATAGGCAAGGTTCCTCTTAGAAAAAATACTTGACCTTTGAGAAAAACAGGTCTTTGTCCATTTTGGTCCAGTGGGCAGGAATCTTTCCTATAACTAGATAATTGACAATGTGTGCAAACCAAGGGACCAAAGATTGGATGGAAAATAATTGTTCATCCGGGAAGGCATCATTTGTAGGACCATCAAGGCATTTCTCCAAGACAACTCTGGACAAGTGGTCAGCCACCACATTCTCCACACCCTTTTTGTCCTTGATTTTGATGTCAAACTCTTGCAGCAGGAGTATCCATCTAATCAGCCTAGCCTTAGCATCTTTGTTGGACAATAGGTACTTCAATGCTGAATGGTCAGTGAAGATTACAGTTTTAGATCCTAGTAGATAGGCTCTAAATTTGTCAACAGCATAAACCACTACCAAAAGCTCTTTCTCAGTTGTGGTATAGTTCAGCTGAGCTTCAGCAAGTGATTTGCTGACATAAGCAATGACCACAGGCAGCTTATCTTTTCTTTGGCCTAAAACAACACCTATTGCTAAGTTTGAGGCATCACACATCAGCTCAAAAGGTAGGGTATAGTCTGGTGTTTGGAGTACAGGGGCAGAGGTGAGGCATATTTTCAATGTTTCAAAAGCTTTAAAACATTCAGCAGAAAAGTCAAAGGGCACATCCTGGCAGAGCAGGTGGCACAATGGCTTAGCAATTTTGCTAAAGTCCTTAATGAACCTCCTGTAAAATCCTGCATGCCCAAGGAAAGATTTGATTTGTTTGACTGTTTTTAGAGGGGTAAATTGGTAATGAGGTCAACTTTGGCCTTGTCTACCTCAAGCCCTTCTTTAGAGACTACAAGGATCAACACAATGCCTTGTGTTACGATGAAGTGGCTCTTTTCCCAGCTTAAGACCAAATTGGTTTCCTCACATCTTTGCAAGAGTAGGCTGAGGTGTTATAGACACTGGCCAAAACTGTCCCCATAGATAGAAAAATCATCCATAAAAATCTCCAAAAACTTGTCAATCATATCAGAGAATATGGTATACATACACCTCTGAAAAGTGGCTGGCGCATTACAAAGTCCAAAAGGCATCCTTTTGTAAGCAAAGGTGCCAAAAGGACAAGTAAAGGTGGTTTTCTCTTGGTCTTGAGGATGCACAGGGATTTGGTTGTACCCTGAGTACCCATCACGAAAACAGTAAAAAGCTTTTCCAGCCAATTTGTCCAAAATTTGATCAATGAAGGGGAGAGGGAAATGGTCCTTTCTGGTTTTAGAGTTGAGCTTTCTATAATCAATGCACACTCTCCAACCAATGGTCTCCCTGGCTGGCCTCAACTCTCCAGTTTCAGTCTTAATCACTGTTATGCCAGATTTTTTGGGCACCACTTGGATAGGTGCCACCCAGTGAGAATCAGAGATGGGGTAAATCACCCCTACATCTAGCAATTTAATGATCTCCTTGAGGACCACTTCCTGCATGTGAGGATTTAACTTTCTCTGCATTTCCCTGGAGGGTAGTGCTCCCTCCTCAAGATGAATCCTGTGCATGCAAATTGATGCATCTATTCCTCCCAGATCGGCAATGGTCCAACCATTGCCTTCTTGTGCTTCCTCAAAACTGTTAGTAATTCCTCTTCCTGCTCATTGGTAAGAGAGGAAGAGATAATCACAGGAAGCTTATCACCTTTCTCAAGGAAGGCATATTTTAATGTTTCTGGAAGCTTCTTGAGTTCCAGATCAGGGGCTTGTTGGGTGGATGGAAAAATAGGGGCATTGGAGGATGGAGGAAGAGGCAGCAATGTAGGTTTCCAACTGAAATGCTGCACTGAGCCCACAGAAGACTTCAATGTGGTCATGTCTGTTGGTATCACTTCTGGGCTCTCTTCCTCCACCATGTCCTAAATTTTAACTAAATTCCTGACAATGTTGCCCCACTCCAGCAGAGTGGGCAATTCTTCTTCTACAATTTCCTCTAGTACATCCACTACAACGCTCTCGTCATTGTCCATCTGAGGGTACTTTGCACTGTTGTACACATTTAGCTCAACTTTTAAATTTCTGAAAGTCACCTCCATTACTCCAGACCTGCATTGAATGCATGCATTGGCAGTGGCCAAGAAAGGTCTACCCAATATAACAGGTATGGGATTTGGGCTATTGCTGCAGCCCATGTCCAAAACTAAGAAGTCAACAGGGTAGAAAAACTTATCCACCCCCACTAAGATATCCTCAACCATTCCCAGAGGTCTCCTCTCAGACCTGTCAGCCATCATTAGCACAATGGGGGTAGCTTTCCCCCCCCCCAAACCTAGCTCCAGGTATACACTGTATGGCAACAGGTTAACACTGGCTCCAAGGTCTAAAAGGGCTTTTCCAATTGTATGGTCTCCAATTACGCAGGGAATAGTGGGTGTCCCTGGATCTTGCAACTTCTCAGGCATTGATATGTTAAATACAGAATTCACTGTATCAGTTGCAAAGACCTTTTTGGACACATGGCCTCTAGCTTTTCTCTTTTGGGTGCAGAGGTCTTTCAGGAACTTTGCATAAGCTGGGACCTATTTAATTGCCTCAAGCAGGGGCAAATTGATTTTCACCTGCCTGAAGGTCTCCGTCATTTCCTCCATCTGGGCATTCCCTTTATCCAAAGGGACAGGACCATCCAAAGCTTGAGGAAATGGTAGCTGAGGTACTACTGGTCCCTCAACTGCTAGCCCATGACTAAACTTTTGTTTTTTTCTTTTTTCTTGTTTTTCTTCCTACTGAGGCTCAACTACAGCCTCTTTATTTTTCTCCTGCCGCAGGGTGGCAGGCAATTCTTGGTTTTGTGTTCCAACAACCTCTCTATCACTATCATTTGCATCATCTATGGTAATGACCTCTGCTGGTTTGTTACCCACCTGGTTGTTTATCAGCCTGCCAGACCTTAGGGTAGTAACAGCATTGGGGTTGGCAACCGACAGCCAGGGCAACCTGTCTTCATCTCTCCTAGCCAAGGCATTTGAAATTTGGCTTATCTGTTCTTCCATTTTCTGGAGGCTCTGACCATGAGAGTCCACAGTCTGAGCCAAGGATCCCAGGTTTTACAATGAAGTCAAGACCTGATCCTTGAAGGAAGCATTTCTTAGCTGAGAGTGGGGTACGACCAACTAATTTTGTTGCTGATGGGGCTGCTGATGGTGCTGGAAGTTAGACCTAGGAGCATACCCTTGATTGGCCTGCTGATGTGACCTTTGAGGTACAGCCAACATCTGTTGGGGCTGCATATAATTGTCTTGTCTCCACCTCAGATTTGGGTGGTCTCTCCATTGGTAATCAGCATTTTGGTGCTGGTAAGCATATGACTGTCTGTTGTAGCCACCAGATTGTTGCTAGTTAAAAGATTGCGCAGCAGCAGCATGTTCCAAAACCAATTCAGGATATTGCCCTGCAGATGGACATTCCTCTACTGTGTGCTATGGGGACTGGCATATCAGACATGCTTCCGCCACCTGAGCAGCCCTTCTGGGTTGCATCACAGTCAGTAATTTATCAAACTTCATAGAGGTTTTCCATCTGCAACTGCAGATCGTTATTCCCAGACACCTCACAAACTTTTCCTTTTAACAATGCAGCAGGCCCCACTTTTCACTCAGACTCCTGACTAGTTCTTTCCAGGGATATCTTTTGAAAAGCATTTTCACTAATCACCTCAAACAATTCCCATGCCTCATCAGCAGTTTTGTGCATGTAAGTGCCACCACAAGAGGCATCAGCCATATCTCTACTTTTTTCATCAATCCCATTGTAGAAGCTTTGAACAAGCTGCCAGTCAGGGATCTTGTGGTGGGGGCATTGTTTGAGCATTTCCTTGAACCTATCCCAGGCCTGATTAAAATCCTCAGTTGGGGCTTGGGCAAAAGCAAGAATTGCCTTCCTTAACTGGCTAGTTTTGGTCTCAGGGAAGAACTTGGTCAGGAACTTTTTTTGTAGGTCTTTCCATGAAGTAATGCTATTGTTGGGAAGAGTGGTCAACCAGGTACTGGCCCTATCCTTCAGAGAGAAGGGAAAGAGTCTGAGCCTAGTAGCCTCAGGTCCCAAACCAGTGATATTAAAAGTGGTGCATAAGGCCAAGAATCGGTCAATGTGCTTGTAAGGGTCCTCCTTGCTAAGCCCATGGAAAGAGGGCAGCATCTGGATGATCGAGGTCTTTATTTCATAATTCCCCTGAACATCAGGGAATTGAATGCTAAAAGGGGAGTTGTAGTCATCCGGAGCATTCAACTCCTTGAGAGTTCTGGGTTGTTCTTCACCCATATTTGCTGTCACGGATTCACTTGGGGGCTCTCTTGTGGTGTGTCTGTCTCTTCTAAGTCTCCTTCCCCTTTCTAACTCAGGGTTAAGAGGCTCTAAAGTAGGGCTGAGAGATCTCCTCCCTAGCATACAAGCACACCGACAGCAAGGAGAGCTTCTTGCAGGCACATTGTAAATGAATAATTTTATAATTAACAAATTTTTCTAACTAATTTATAGCTATTCAGAGAATACATTTACAACTATCCTAGATACTGCTAGAGAATTTTCAAGAAAGATAGACAGAGTTTGAAAAGTCAGAGAGTTTGCAAACAGAGGTAGCTAAGCTCCAATTGCAGTTCAACTGTCCTTCACTGCTGCTGTCCAGATCTATAAAACAAATTCACACATACATTAGCAGTATCAATTATTCCTAACTACCAAAGAATAATAAAACTACAAAAACTTAGGGTCTACTAATAGATCAACTATCCCCGACAACGGCGCCAAAAACTTGTTGTGGATTTCTCAACTGCTGTGCTTTCTTTATTTGTTAGTGGTAAAAGAAATTTAAAATCAAAATAAAACAGGGGATGAATTCAGCACAACTGAGAAGTCCTAGACCTGCAAGATACAGGGTCCATTGTGGCAAGTTTTGATAAGTAAGAGTGTATCCTATAGCTCCAAGGGAGCCATCTCTAGTAGTCCCTCCAGATCTGACTACAGATCTGGCAGTCCTTAAAGGTAGGGAGTTTAAGGTCACTTAGTTTATAGATCCTAAGGTAGCCTAATATCTTAAACTACAGAAAGAGAGGATGGATGGAGTGTGGAAAATAAATATAAAAGGGTGAGAAGTATAATATTGAGCCTAGATCATAGGGGTTTTGTAACTCAAATTCAGATCTGATGTTATAGAAATCCTATCCAGTGGCTAGGTTATCACCACTAAGGAGAAAGAATCCAACCCATCTGTGCCATGATTCAAACCATTAAGGTTATAACCTGTCACTGACTATCCCCTAGGGGAACCACAATCCAGAGATGGGTCAAAACAAGTTAACCATTGTAGGCACTATTTCATCCAGGCTACCAGCTCAAGAATCCATAGGGAACCTTAACCTCTAATGGTCTATGTGTGGGGCTAAGGCTGTATAGGACCATGATAGCCCAGACACATAGAACTAGCAAGAGATTGAGTACAACCTTCGATCTAGCTGTCCATTGCTTGAGTGAGGCTACAATGGTCCAGTCACAAGCCTACAATCTCTATAACCAGATCAGATCCTAACGTCTGATAGTGGATCGATACAAATATAGGGGATTCTGCCTCTGTACAATCTCCCACCAGGCTCATACAAGCTCCGGTGCAGAGAAGAAGGATCCATCATGGATCGGTGGATTAGAATCACCCTAAGGTTATAATCTGTCCACTTGAATGGTCACATACTATCCCAGAGGCTATCCTCTTCACGGAGCCCAAGACAAAACATGAATATCGCTGCCACCACCATGGTCACCAGGCTACCAGCTCAAGCTCCCATGGGGATTTCAGATCTAGTGGGTCCTGTGGTGGGGCTAAGGCTGTATAGGACCATGATAGCCTAGACACACAGGTCACTTGGATTTGAGTGGCCCTTTGAATCAGTCCTCCGTTGCTTTGAAACACAGCCAGAGCAATGGCGGATCACAAGGCAGCAGCCTTGCATAGAGCAGATCACATTCAAACACAAATCTCATAATGTACAAATCCTACTACAAAACTTCCATTAAACTAGTTCAAAATGCATACAAAGATAGCCAGCAAGTGATGGACTATGGAGAGAAGGAAAAAAGAAACAGAAAACTACTTACAACTACAAAAGAAAAGAAAAACGATCTCAAATCAAGTCTCCAAGAGATGAGACGTGTTCCAAAATATGTTCTGAGATATGTTCCCCGATACCTAAACCTAAGCTAAGTATGGGTTTATATAGCAGTGGTGTGGCAGCGCATTAGGGTTAGGAAACCCTAATTTTAACGATGCCATGTGGCCTAATAGTGATCCTTGGATGCCTCGGGGCGCGTGTACGGAGATTTAAGCATGGGAGTGCATGCCCTAATCGCTGAAAACTCCCAAAAAATCCTTTGCTATAGTGATGGAAGTTGAAGTTAAGAGCTTCTCTAGGTAGCTGTAGTTTCCCAGACTTGTCACGTGGTAGCTCTTGCTCTTCACGAGGATGGTTTGACATTGAAGCTCCAGCCGTCGCAAGGTTGCCTTGGTTTGCTCTTCAGGCAGTCGCGGGGTAGAGAAATGCGCTCTCGCTGGATTGGGCTTCGCGAGGTTGAGTAGACGTCAAGGCCTCAGATGTCGCGGGGTTGGAGTTCTAGCAGTCGCGAGGTAGCTCTGTCTTTGCTGGGCTATCTTCACAAGGATGGATTTGAATAGCGCGAGAACTGCGCGAGCACTTCTCTTCTGATATTTGCATCCCGCGGCTACTGTGTGACAGCTGCGTGAAGAGTCTTCTGAAGCTCTCTCTCCTCAGTCGTTCTGAGTGAACTACGCGAGGTTTGAGAGAGGTCTGGTTTGAACTACGTGAGAGTGCGCGATGTGTTCTACTCTTGAGCTTCGTGAGAGCTGCGCGAGTTTGTGCTTCTGAAGCTCTTCAATCACTCAACTGTGCGAGAGGTTGTTGTAAAGTCTTGGGAAGCTCAGTTGGACTGCGTGAGGCATATTTCTCCTGAATCCTCTAAAGCTTGGGTCAACTGCGCGAGGCTCATTTCAGGTCTGGATTCAGAGTTCATCCTTCTGAGGGATTTCTGGTGCCAAAACAGGCTCCTTAGCAGGATTTCTGGCCTTATTTCACTGCTGATTATTACCTACATAAAACACTTAACAAGAACTTATTAGATGGCTAAGGGTCTAATCAAAGGTTAAGTTAAGGGGTGAAAAGTGGTACTTTTCAGGTCTTAACATGAAGATCTCAAAGGTATCACCACATAAATAGTGTCTCCAAATCTTCAATGCAAATATGACCACTGCTAGTTCCAGGTCATGTGTCGGGTAACTCTTCTCGTGATCTTTCAGCTGCCTCGACCCATAAGCAATCACTTTCTTGTGCTGGTTGAGCACGCAGCCTAAACCATTATGAGAAGCATCGCTAGTATTGGAGCTAAAGTGAGTCTCTTCTTGAGTTCTTGAAAACTCTTGTCACAGGCTTTAATCCATTCAAATCTCGCATCCTTTCTTGTGAGCCTCGTAAGCAGTCCCAGTATTTTTTAAAATCCCTCCACAAAACATCGATAGTACCCAGCTAGGCCAAGGAAACTAAGGATATCTGTTACCATCTTTGGTTTTTCCCATTATTCCACTACCTCGATCTTAGTTGGATATACTGTGACACCCTCCTTTTAGATGACGTGTCCTAAAAAGCTAACCTTCTTGAACCAAAACTCGCACTTACTGAGCTTGGCATACAGTTGATGTTCACACAGAGTCTGTAGAGAGATTCTCAAATGTTCTTCATGCTCCTTCTTTGACTTTGAATATATCAGAATGTCATCGACGAATACTACTACGCAAGTATCCAATTGTGGTTTAAACACCCGATTCATCAAGTCCATAAACGACGTCAGTGCATTCGTCAACCCAAACTACATCACTAAAAGCTCGTAGTGTCTGTACCGCGTCCTAAATACCATCTTCTAAATGTCTTCTACCTTGACTCTTAGCTGATGGTATCTAGATCTCAGATCGATCTTGGTGATATATCTCGCTCCTTACAGCTGATCAAACAAATCATCAATCATAGGTAATGGATATCGATTATTGATGGTTAGTTTGTTTAACTGGCAATAGTCGATGCATAGCCTCATCGACCCATCCTTCTTCTTGACAAATAAGACTAGTGTTCCCCAAGGAGACATGCTCGGCCTTACAAACCCCTTATATAAGAGCTCTTGTAACTGCTCTTTCAATTCCTTCAACTCAGCAGGAGCCATTCAGTTTGGTGCTTTGGAAATCGGCTCCGTTCTAAGTGCTAAGTTGATGGCAAACTCCCCCACTCGATCAGGAGTTAATCCTGAAAACTCTTTCGAAAAGATATCTTTAAACTCAAGTAAAACTGAAATTTTAGAAATGACATTCTTCCCTTCCTTGTCTTCCTTCAAAAATGCCAAGTAACCACTGCATCCATTTCTGATCAAACGTTCGGCTCTAATGGCAGGCACAAGTGGCAGAAACTTCATTCTAACCCCTACGAATCGAAATAATTGCCTTGTATTCGGTCTAAAGATAACCACTTTATTCTTACAATCGACTATTGCACAATGAGTTGACAACCAATCCATGCCAAGGATCACGTTGAATCCTTGCATATCCAACATAACTAAATTTGCTGCTAGTTCAACCACGTCCCCATCTCTAATGGTTACTATCACCGACCTACAGACCAAGTCCGTATCAACCGATTCTCCAATTGGAATAGACACTGCCAAGATAAAATTTGATGTCTCTAGGTTGACTTTCATCTTCTTTGTAAATCGAGGAGTAATAAATAAATGAGTAGACT
Source organism: Chloranthus sessilifolius (assembly GCA_021018995.1). Classification (NCBI taxonomy): domain Eukaryota; kingdom Viridiplantae; phylum Streptophyta; class Magnoliopsida; order Chloranthales; family Chloranthaceae; genus Chloranthus; species Chloranthus sessilifolius. The sequence continues at coordinate 54,499,308 of CM037598.1, forward strand.
CTGTGTCTATCAAAAATCTAGCCACATATGCTACGTCACTCCTGCTCCCATACACTTGTAAAGTACCTATAGAGCACATATATTTTAGCAGCCTACTCATGCATCATATCAAAACATGAAATCAATTTGATCAAACAAATCTACATTGATAATCTATATAAGTACACCTTCTCTATCTAAAATTTAAGAATTCAATGCGATTGATGCAATGTATCAACCATTTAATTTAAATTTTCACCTTGTATGATATCATTGGCGTTCCTAGCATCCTAAGCCGTAACTGCATAGGCCCTTCCTTTCACGACCGGCTTCTTCACTTGTATCGGTCTCGATATGGAAGCAAAAGTCATTCTCCCCTTGTTCATTTTCGGGCAATTCTGAATCATGTGGCCTATCTTCCCACACTTGTAGCATCCCCGAATTTCCCATCTACAATCAGCTATTTTGTGAGACTTGCCACACTTGGCACACGTCTCATTTGGTGTAGAAGAAGCTGCCCGTGAGAAAGTTTGAGTAACTGAGACTCCCGTGGTGGCAGTAGGGCTCTCATATCTGATTGGTCTCGCCAAGGTAGATATAGGTGGCCTGGAATAATTTGTGTAAGTAATTTGTCTAGGAACTGGAGTTGGTGCCGTAAATCTCAGCTTTTTATTCCTTCAGTCATACTCACCCACTCTTCCCTGAACTGTTCTACCTCTATCCTACAAATCTCTTCGTTTATACATATTATTAATATCCCTTTCAACCACTATTGCCTTTCCCATCACGTCCGCACAGTTTTCAAGTTCAAATATCAAAACTCTCTCTTGGAAGTTTACCCTCAGACCTTCCTCGAACTTGCTGGCCTTCATTAATTCGGTGGATACTAACTCCGGTGCGAATCGTGATAAGCACATAAATTCCACCCCATACTCTCACACCATCATGCTTCCTTGCTCTAGGTTTGCGAAGTCTCTTTTCATTTGTACTCTCACCTGCTTGGGGAGGTACTCCTTGTTGAACTCCTTAACGAATTCTACCCATGTCCATAGACGGTGAGGGTCCTCAATTTCTCATTTTCTCAACACCGATTTCCACCAGGGATTGGTATCTCCCTCAAGCTGGAAGGAAGCTCAGCCTACCTTCTCATCCTCTGTACTTCGAAGTCTATCCAAAAGCTTTTCCATCTGATTCAACCACTTCTCCGCCTCCAACGAATCTGTCTGCCCATAGAAACTAGGAGGTCTCATTCTCCAAAAATCAATGAAGGACAAGGGCAACAATGCTGGAGGAGGTTGTGGTAGGGGCTAATGATTATTGTCATTGTCAGCAGCCAATAGTGCGGTCTGGTCGGCTAATAATGCGGTCTATTCTGTTTGTAGGGCCATTGCAGCGACCACAATTTCCATGGCCAACGCCATTCGATCTGTCGCATAACTTCTCCTATCTCCCCCATCATGAGGGTTCCTTTGGTCTCTACTAGACCCCGCATGGAATTCATCCTCACTTCTCACATTCCTACTTTAGCTACCTCTAGGTCGACCCCTTCCTCTAGAAGACATTACACTCTGCACATGAAACTAAAGTTTCATTAGCAGAAGATCCCTATACTCTAACGAAATTCAAGACTTGTCAAAAATTCTGAAGAAAATGCTTTGATACCAATTGTGACAGCCCAGATTTCGATACTCCAAAACTCGTGCCATCGACACAACCCTTGTGGCCGTGCCCCAATGACATACGCAGAACGCATGGTATAGCCACACAACCACAAGTAAAGCATGTACAAAAGAATATGCACTGAATTAAATCTCCAATTCTATAATTTAAAGTCAAAACATATAACCCAAAAGATAGTTCTAATCCCATGCCACTACATGGGCAAAAGAACCAACCCGAACCATTGGTGACGTAACAGTGGCCACCTTATATGATTCGACAAAAGAATATCTCACATAATTACATTATCTTAACAAAACAGATTGGACATACCAAACCGTATAATCTCTCTCTCAATATAACTATCAAAGTACACAGAGGGTCTTTTTAAAGAACTTCTCAACAGGGGGCTCAGACTCCTCCACCGGAACGTAATCCGAGTCCTCGGGATCGACATCCCCAAAAGAAATCCCTATCTCAGAACCTGTGATGTATAGTCAAAAAGAGTGAGCTACATCCTATCTCAATAGGGAAAGATATCTAAACATGTAAATCTATCTTACTCACATATATTTTATGACATAATTGAAGCATGATTTCATCGATATAAATAGTAGAAAATAGCATGAGATACTGAAAAAATGAATAGAAAACATTTGCTATAATACACATGGCATCTTATGCTCAATTGGTTCTCATATTACATCAGGGCTAGTCTCATGACTTAAATCAAGTAATTTAAATATTCCCCGAGCAATATAGCATCAAGTCCCGAAGGAATACCCTCCATTGTCATCCAATCAGACTATTTTTCATGTGATATAACCCAAGTCCCTTTCACATAGGTGACGGGGCACATAACTCATATACATCTCTGGGATGCCTACTGGTGTACGGAGTGGCCGCTATACCGGTCACGGATATCCTGTCGAGTCAGTCACGGGTATACCGCCGTGTCAATGGGGTATTCTCTAAACCTTAAATCAATTGAGTAACTATATATAGTTAATCATCATGTAATTATGCTAAATATTAATAATTCAAAGCCCATTCAAATCCCATTCATGCACTTTCACATCACGTGGATATTCACATTAACTATACATCCTTGGGATGTCACACGTTCAGATGCATCACTCAGATACCCAATTTACATATGCATCCCTGGGATGTCTCTTTTCTTATACTTATACATTTCTCATTTCCGTGTATGAACACACACCTTAATTTCACATACTTATCTTGAAATTTTAGCACATGCATTTAACTATGCTTTATACAAGTTTGTTTACTTAGAATATCACTACATACATGCTTTTATAATAAAGTATACAAGTTAAAAATATTCCCTACCTCATACGCTAATTAAACCCATGGATTCCTAAATCCGAGCTAGCACGTAACCCCCCCAAGGTCTGGCTCAACCTAGGTATGGCCAAACACATGCAACATATCACAATTGGTGTAAAAACATTGGATTTAGTAGCCTAACCCCAACTTATAAATAGCTCATAAGCAAAACCCAATAAAAGCCTGATTTAGCCCAAACCGATCGAACGATTCTTAAATCGATCGAACGGTTTGGAAAATCGATCAAACAATTTTAAATCGTTTGAATGAATTCCCAAAATCGATCGAACGGTTTTATTTCGTTCGATCGATTTCCTCAGAAATCCTTACTCTTTATTTTATTGTTGAACAAAATCGATCAAACGATCTTAATTTTGTTCGAACGGTTTTCCAAATCGATCGAACGATTCATAAATCGTTCGAACGATTTCCTTAGAAATCAGCATTTCACTTCTTTCTTCTTTGACCAAAACCGATCGAACGGTTTAAATTTCGTTCGAATGGTTTTCCAAATCGATCGAACAATTTCTAATTCATTCAAACAATTTCTCTAAAACACTGCATTATACTTTCTTTACTCTTTGGCAAAATCGATCGAACGGTTACTTATTCCGTTCGATCGGTTTTGCCCATTTCCAGAACAAATCGAGTTCTAACCATTAGAACTCACCTCATCAATATTCATACCCTCTCTTACACATTTCTCACTCCTAATCAATTAAATTTATAACCTAACAACTATAATCACTAAAATTGTCAAGCTTACCTTTTCAATCGGTCAGATCCCTTGATCCAAAGCTCCTTGTCACATAAGGGTTTCACAAACCACAAATCTCAAATCTCCCTTCGATATGAAGACTCCAATCTGCAAGCTTTCCGATTTATACTCAATCATACACATTTAATACGCAGCTTTTAATGCACACACTACTTCACAATCCTCTCATTCTTTCCCTCTTAAATTCTCAACAACCTTATCAAATGAGAATTTACTTCTCCCTTATTCCTTATAACTTACTAATGACTTGGGTGTAAGGCATGCATAGCTAACTAGGTATATGTACTATCCAATCCACTAATTCTTATGGCGCACACCACACTTTACACTTAGTTTATCTAACCAAAATAAATCAAGTAAGTCAACCAAGTCAACTTTGACCCAGTCCAACAAGTGACCAGTTGGGCACACTTCCCGAGGTACACTACTCAAGGTACAAAATTTTCGGGACGTTACAGTGAAGATCAATGATGTTCCTACTCAAAATTAGTGGCAAGAGCTGCCAAGGGTAGCAATATTGCACAAAGGAATTTGGCTCCAATTTCATAACAAATGCAATGAACATAATATTTAAAGTTTACTATACCCTTACATGAACATTAATCAAACTAGATATTGCTATAAGCCATAGAATCCAGTAAAAAGTGATGAAAAATATAACGAACAAAAGAATCTTGTAAGCATAAAAAACCAAAAGTGATGTACACAATTGACATAATTTTGAGTTAGTTACAATTTAGTTTCATCGTATATGACGAAGATTTCACTGGAACTTAGATTAGATACCAAAAAATAGCACATAAAAAAAAAGGGGGGGGGGGATGATTCCTAAGACGACATAATGTGAACAAAAGTTATCACGAAAGTTCTCACAAAAGAAATTTCTCAATGAAACCATTATCAGTTCTTTAAAAATGCAAGAAAACTAAAATCAATCCGTTGAACGACGTTTCCCTTCAATGGATTTTATCACAACAAAACTAGAATCAATCCATGTGTCAATTTGCAGTTCATGAGTCATTAGAGTGAACTCGGAAAAAATGAAAGGAACCACCATTATATTCTGGTGAGTACTTAAAATCTTACCACAAGCATAGAAATTTGAGTTGCAGACCCAAAGCTACACCTAAAATTATATCCTGAAAATAAATGCATAATTGAACTAATTAGGAAACTCATAATAATATTAATCAAAAAGCCGAAGAATGCTCGGGTTGCTTACCAACTTGTTCTTGAAGGCAAATATGACTGCTCGTGCATGTTCAATAGCACTTCCGACGATCGGTACCACAATTATGCTAATGAAGCCAACCATGTAAAAACATGAATTTAAGATTTAAAAAACAAGGCAAAAGGTAAAATCACCATGTAAAAATCTACCTAGGGAGGTAAGCCTATATGGGCCCTTGGCCTTAAAATCACAAGCCCTAACCATGTATTGTTATAACTAGGTTGGGGCAGGCTGACAGGCAAGCCCGAACTCATCAGACCGCCCTATTGATAGCCCGGGCTCATCCAACCATATTTTGCTGGGAGAAAATTAAGCAAAAATTATTCACTTAGAATATTCAAATTTGAGAAATTTTATTGGACAACTGATGGGTGCATGCATAGAGTAATCCATGAGCCATCGAATCATCCATCGGTAGGTGGCTTTGGGAAATATGTCCATTGGCTCTTTTATGCAAAACACAGCTTGCCCGACAACATACATTAAACAAAAAGAAAAGCAACTACAAGAAAACCTAAAATTATCAATATTTAAAAAATAAAAGAAAGGAAGAACGACAGAAATACCAACAAACTAGAAATAAAAGAAATCACAAACATCATAAATCTAGAAATTTCCAGCACATTAAAAAATAAATGAATCACTATAAGAAGTTTTCTCCATGTTGGCTTTTTTTTAAAGTACTTATTATGACAGTCCACAAACCAAGTAAAATAAATCAAAGGATATTAATATGTCTCATCCCTTGACAGCCCACGGGACCCCCAAAATAATTTTTTTTAAAATACTTAAAATTTATTGAATAGCTAATGAAATTCTAAACTAGAAAACTACCAATAAAAAGTGGGAAGAATGGAGGCCTAAGATCCATCTCACCTCGTAGTTTTTAGGTGAGGGCGATAAAACTCTTTATCGTTCTCTCATTATGGCAGGAAAGGAATCTTTTCTCTCCTCAAGATATAGGAATTTTTACCTTAAATAAAAATAAGAGTTCCCAAAATATAGGGAATCTAAAAATCTCCCTTTTAGAAACTCTCCTTAGAAAATAGAAAGATCGCTCTCCTATTTTCTTTGTTGAGGTAAAAAAATATTTTGTGGTTTTAAATTTTACAAGTGAGACCACAAGGAGTCATGTGACCACAAAAAGTGATGGTACCTAGGAAATATTCCACCTTAGGAATCCACAAACTAAACTTCAATAGCTGCTCAAATGGAAATCCAGACCAACTGGAATTGGAGGCCCAATCAGGGACCATGTAAGAATAGTAGTCAAAGCGTTTTCAGACCAGTAAGTTAAGGGGGCTCAGGAGGTGGAAGGGACTGATATTCCCAAAGGTTTGTTCAAATGGAGAAGAGGAATGGTACTCATGGTGGGAGTCTCAGAAACTATTTTACTATACAATAGGTACATGATTGGTGAACTTGAGAGGCGTTTAAAAGGCATTGGTGAATGTACTTTTTGCTTTCTTAGTGTCATGCTCAAAACATCTTGCTTTGGTGTTAAGCTTCTTTTGGTTGTTTTGTTTTGGTAAATATTTCTTTGATTCAAGATTTTTTATTAATGATAAAATAAGATATAACAATATAAATACTTTGGCAAAAAAAAAATAGATGACAAATGTTGTGTTGATATTCTTGTTTGATAATGACAGGGAGAATAATTAAATTTTACTCATATATTTGTACTCACCAATGTTCATGGATTGAGAATATCATGGAAACATAAAAATGCCCAAATTTCAAAACAAAGCAAGCTTCAAAATGCAGCAAAAAAATCTACACATCGAAATCAAAACTATAGAGCACATTGGACCTTCAGTAGTGTGATGATGTTCTCACAACTTTAAAATCACTTCTTGAGACAATGTAGAATAAGAAAAAGTAGCGAAGTACTAGAGTATCAGATTTCATATTGATGAGAGATCAACCTACCAAAAAAACAGACCTATTAGGTTGGCCTCACATCAATATTTCTTTGATCTCACAACATATCTGGAAAAAACCAACCTACAAACAACAGAACTTAAGTGAGGGTGGGCACTTCATATACAACTTAAATCTCAATCTGATATTATCCGGACATACATAATTCTGCCCAGGTTGTGATTCATCAATTTTCTCAAACGTAGTTTTTTTCGTAAAATTTAGAAACTGAACTTGTGAGAAAATACCTCTCTTCTTTGGAGGCCAGCAAGAGTAAGCTTTACTTCTTCAATGACTAGCATTGTCACTGAAGGTGTTGGTGTTGATAGATCAATGGGGTGATGATATTGGCATCTTCCATAAAACTTGCATGACCCAGTTTTCATATAGTACTGCAACACTCACATTATAAGAAAAGAAAAAGATAATTATAATCACAAAGCAAGTAGCTACTGTGTCAATAGGGTACCTCACTTTTGGATTGTCATGGAAAAAATAATATAAGACAGAAAAATTAGATTTTAGTTGATACTATAGAATTGGCATTTTACTAATTATTCACGTACTGATACTTGATGGAAATGTTAGTAGTTATCATAACTCATGTTCTTTCTACAAATGTAATTTGGATTTTGAGTTGATCATCTCTTACTGTTTTCAACAATTACGATTTATGGCACTGACTCTATCACTTTTAATTATAGCACCAAGTCTATCACTTTTTACCAATTTCTATATACCTACAGAGAGCTACCACAGAGAATACATGATTTATTTTCCATCCATCATGCAAAAGTATTATGACCCATCCAAACATGTATCTTTTTCCCCAAAAATGTGACATGACTTTTTACCACCAAATTAGGGCAATAATACAAGACTATATCAATATGTACATCATATGAAAAAAAAAGAGAGGATATTTCATCAATTTCCAATTAAAATATGAACGACCTCATTACTCTTTAAAGGATCACAAAACCAAACTGAGTCCTATAATTGAAGAGTTGGCCCAAACATCGATTTTGAAGGCACATGTAGTTGACAAAGACTTGGTACTTGGTCCAAAAACTCAACCAAAAATTCCATTTTGGAGGGGCTATGTGAATGAAATTACAAAGCAAGCTTCTAAGAAATTCAGTTGAGTCAACTTGGAAAATGAAAAAAAAAAATAAAAAAATTAGTTGACTTCAAAATTTTAACTAAATGAATTAGAGTCTTCATAACTGTGCAAACACATTCATGTCATTGCAAGCAAGGGGCAATCACCAACTAATTTTAATCACCTATAATATCGAACTAACCCTTTTACAAATTCTGTTAACCAAATTGTGCACAATTCCAAAGAAAAACTGATGAATGATTTCATGAATCCATGAGAAAAAATAGTACCTGATTATGCTCCTCAAAACTGAACTTTTCCAGTAGAAAAGCCCTCACATCCATAGTCCCTAGGGGATTTCCAATGCCTGTATTGAGAAAAGTTTCAGGTTTTATAGTAGGTAGCTAATTTCACGTGGTACATGATCGCAACACTGGTGTAGCATTCAAAAGATACACCTCTAAGGCAGCTACCCCTTATCCATATAATATGTGAGTGTGTGTGTGTAAATTGAGCACCTTGCATTGATTGTTGACAGCTTTGCACTGATCGGCAGCTCTGAAACAAGCTTCCCCTTGCATACAAACAAGTAGTTAGCATTTGATACCCATCTCATTAAATCTGCACCGCAGCTGCCAATTTAGAGATTTCAAATATTGAATGTGCAAATTAAGAGAAATAGGTTCGTCATAGCTGTGCTGATGCATGAGCAAAGTAGTGTGGGACCAGGTAAGCGTTCTTGTGAATCGATACGCTTACAAACAAAAAAGGTACAAAATGACATGGGTTTAATGTAATGACTGACAACCATCCAATTAACATGGGACACAGATCATTAGTGGATCCCATATTGGATTTTTTAGAGCTCATGAGAACTAAATGATGCACCCAAAACACACAGGCATTACCAGAGAGAAAAGCATCACCAGTTGTTGAATTAAAGCACACAATTAAGTTTCTGGAACTCCCATAGGTACTCAGGTTAAAAGACTAAAGTAACTAGAGTGCATCATCCTGTGTACTTTAATATGGCAATGAGTTTCCAAAAGTAACCTCAAAGAAAGATCAAGAGCAGTACTGGTTTAATAAGAACCAATCATATCGATATATAATAGTAGCTGAATTTGCAGAAACCTTTAACTCTTTCTACATTGACGAACAACTAGAAGAAAAGTTTAGAACTCCTTATGATAAAACCAGAACCCATTCTGCTGCATTGGTAAAAGAAAAGTATGGTATTATTAATTGGGAGCTCTTCAAGGCATGCTTCTCAAGGGAGTGGCTCTTAATGAAGCACAATTCATTTGTTTATATATTTAAAACAACGCAGATAACAATCATGTCATCAATTTCCATGGCTGTGTTTCTGAGAACGAAAATGCATCAAGAGACAATAGCTGATGGAGGAAAATACTTTGGGGCATTGTTTTTTAGTCTGGATAATGTTATGTTTAATCGGATGGTTGAGCTTCCAATGACTGTTCAGAGGCTTCTTGTGTTTTATAAATAGAGAGATTTCTTGTTCTATCCCCCATGGGCTTTTGGGTTACCAATCTGGGTTCTTAGAATTCCATTCTTCGTACTAGAATCGGGTATATGGGTTGCTCTTCCTTATTACGTGATTGGTTTTTCCCCTGTGCCTAGCCGGTAGACACACTTGTTCATATTTATTTTATACTCTGCAAAAGTACATGGGTCAGTTTCAGTTTTATTGTTCTGTGGTCACAAAATTATATGACGCAACAATATATGAAATCATGATTTAAAAGCTTTTTACTCTTAAAAATTTGTAGGTTGAGTCCTCTGTATTGAGGAAGACCGAATATCAATTTATTTAAATATTCATCCATGCAGGCCAAGAGGATGAGAACCCTCTAAATACCTCATACCCGAGACTCAGAAGTCTCTATAGAACCAGAGTTCAAACTCCCATTGAAGTGATGAACCCCAACTTTTGCTAACATTGTTAGTACTCTATCTAAGATTTTCGAAGGGGAGGACATTTATTTGCAATTATTATTAACTTGCCTGTCTAAATAAAGAATTTGTAATTAAATAAAAATAATAAATTTTCAACCACTATAATCAAAATTGGCCTCTATAATCCAATTTTCTTGACCCAATCCAATTTTTTTTAAAACGATGATGTTTCCTAACTATTTGTGGTACATGAGAGAGTGCTCTCTCCATCTACACCAATAATTATCACAAATGATGTTTCATAAAAATGAAATTCAAAGCTGCAAGTTAAGGTGATTAAATAACAAAAATCAAGCCAAGAAATTACAAATGCAAGGCTACATACATCAAAGTGGATCTTATCTAACGGAAAATATCGGTTACTTCTAGTTAAGCTAGTAAGATAAATAATACGACATTATTTTACCAATTGACTGGTTCATACAAAGTTTAACAATAGAAGATGATAAACTAGACAGTAACTAGATTTTCAGTAGAGATGTAGGCTCACTTCCCAGTCGATACTATAGTGCCAAAGAAAGTTACATTATAGTTAAAATGCTTGATCGAACTAGTAACTGTCAACATTTTCTTTTTTACTTTCACCGGCTGATTTGATAACTAACCTCACAAAAATGAGCTAGCTACGTCAGTAATGCCCAACTGTTTACTTGTTGGGCCCAAAAAATCAGCATCAGTCTGCCTTAATCTGAAGGCATATTTTGTAGAGAATTTTATGGCCAATTTTAGAGAGCTTTGGGTAAAACACTATCTAAAACTGGTAAAATTTAAAGAAAACCTCATACTTCCACCAAACTTCAGGAGAACTTCAACAGAGTTGTTTGAGTTTAACGTGCACATATTAAAATTTGGTGAGTTGGTGTTGCATTGGCAGCACTCTGTCAGTTTCAAATGAAAGGCAGAGATCACATGAAAATGAAAATGAACAGAGAACAAATGAAAATGCATATATATATATATATATATATATATATATATATATATATATATAATCAATTGCTATTAATTATAAAACACATTTGGCTTACTTGACCATGTAGGCTTGCGCAGCTAAATTATAATAGGATGGGCATTGCAACCTACTTTTTTAAGAGAAATTGAGTGATTTTGTTTGGTATATATAGAATTTGGGTAGAGTGAACGGATCGGGCAATCTCCTTCCCTAATTTCTTTTACTTTTGGGCTAGGCCTTAAATAGGTTGATTATAATCTGGCTTCTTGAAGCTAGCTCATTCCCACTCAGCGAGTTCGGGTAGAGCAGTTTTTATATAAAATAACTCATTTGATGGAGTTGGGTTGAGTTCAAATCGGACTTAAATGGGCCAATTTTTAATCGAGCTTTTGGAACTAGCCCATACCCGGAACGACTTACTAATCTGTCTAGGCCAGCCATCCCATTTAAGCATTGTATCAAACATCTGAGGTACAACTTAATAATCTCATACATTAGTAACTAACGACTAATTTAAGAGAGAAAAAGTGAACCTATATTTATGCTGAGAATTTTATCAAACATCTGAGGGGCAACTTCATAATCACTTACATTAATAACAAATAAATGATTTAAGAGAAAAACGAAAACCTATATTTCTACTAATCATTTTATCAAACATCATAGCTTTGTAATCGAATACATTAGTAACTAACGACTAATTTAAGACGTTAAAAAAATATCATAAAATGTATGCCATAAAATTTTGAACATATGTTTCAATGAGAGAAAACGAAGAAAACTTGGTTGCATGAGAGAAGAGTGAGAAGGGTATCAGATTTTGGCCCTCTCCTCTGCTCTTTAGAGAGGAAAAGGTTTTCATTTTGGGAGAAAAAATGTTCTCAATAGTAGTAACTAAGAGCCAACTTTGGGTAATCGACCCGTTCCAAATCTAGATTGGAACATCTCCCCGAAATCCGTAGCTCCTAAGGTGATTCCAGACGTATCAATCGAAGAAATCAAGCTTGAAATGACGAACTCCGAACTCTTCATTTGATCTCCGTCTATAATATCTTATACCGGCGAGAAACGGCTATGATCCTCCAATTTTGGAGAGAACTTGCTACGATCATCAGATTTTGGTGATTTCTCTTGTGATGTTGCTGCTGAAAAAGCCAAATCCACACATTTGGGGTTGATATGCAAAACGGAAATAAGGGTAGCTAGGGTTTTTTGGCTAATTGAATTGATGAAATAGAAGGAGTTTTTTGGCTGATTGAGGACCGGTAGAGGAAGAATTGAATGGACTCAATGAAGTTTCCTTGGATCTCCGATTCGATGATCTCTAATGCGTTAAGATAAGAGTAGTTAGGGTTTGGAAGAGAGAGAGGGAAAGGAGAGAGAGAGGGAGATCTAGAGAGAGAGAGAAGGAGGCGGTTTCAGAAGAAACCACGAATTTGAGAGAAAACAAAACTGATGGCAGGGTAAATAGGCTTACCCTATGCTGATGGCTTGCTATATTAGCCATTGGCATGGCATATATACCATGACCCTACACCAACAACTGGAATTAGGCAGCCATTGGTGGCGTAAACTCTATTTTTTGTAGTGGCTCTAGTGGGATACAAAGAGCACTTGCCAATCTTACGGAGGTTTCACCTCCATATCTATATCTTCGGCCTTACCTTAAGTCCTTCAACCCGTGGGATCTATGGGCAGGGACTCTAAAGACAATATAAGCATTGTAAGTAATTTTCAGAGAGAACAATCTACACTCGATATTTCTGTAGATTTCCAACCAACTGTCATTCAACAGCTCAGCCACCTCTGAGAACCTGCGAAAAAGTGTGGGAAAAATGAATTACCCTCCACTGGCATTTTGATTTGACTAATTGGGTTGTTGAACTGATCTAAATCTGTGATTTCCAAAAAGTTCGACAAACTAGGTGGATATGTAAAAGATATTGGTACCCATCTCAGGAAGCGGTAGACTGAGTTTGAATCTCCCACTTGAGACTAGATTTATATCCCATACTGCGTTGGCATTTGCTAACCTGGGGCATGCACATGCTCTTGGAATTAGTTGGGTGCACTACGAGGCTTGGACATTCAGTTTGTAAACAAAAAAAGATATGTTAGAGCTATTAGCTGATTTCCATCACTTGAATGTGTGAAAAAGATATTGTGACATTTCATTTCTTACATCATTTTTCAATCGATCATTTTTCATATATCACAACGGACGATTCCATCTTTTATAACACATTTAAAGGGCGATTTAAGGTGAATTGAAATAATTTTGTAGTGAGAGTAGATATTCTGAAAAATATGGTAAAAAGATAAAAACTCATGAATACAAATCAGGACCGGCCTTGGGATTTTTGGGGCCCAAGGTGAGTTCCTAAAATGGGGCCCCTGCTTCATGTTACTTTATAATATATAAAAAATTCATCACAATTATTTTTTGACAAATAAAATAAGATTTATATGAAATATTTAATGAAGGGTATCTCTAAACGCACCCACGCGTTCTCTCAAAAGCATCTAAGTCAGAGACCCCTTAAAAACCATTGATTGGGTTGGATCAGACGAGGGAGATCTTGTTTCACCTCAATCTTGCACACAATGGATCTTAAGGCCATGTCTCACCTATTAGACGGTTGTAAATCTACATAAAATTTTAGCTCCAAAAGACACAAAAATTGCCTTCGATTTAGAGCGATCTGACAAAATTTTAGCTCAAATTGGATTGCATGATCTGAGTATTCGAAAAATCCAATTTGTTGAAAATCTATAAAAAAAATATTAAAATATAATCAATATTTTAACAATTAAATTTCTAAATTTAATTAAAAAAAAAACCCTAAATCTAATGAAAATGTGAAATGCAATCCTAATCCTAAATCAATTTATAAAAACCTAAATCTAGTGAGAGAGATAAGAAAAAGATGAAGAAAAAACCTAAATCTATTGAGGAAAAGAAGAAAAAGAATAAGAAGAGGGTTGAGGGAGCTTACTGGACGATCGCTGGCGTCAGCCGTCGAGAGTATTCAAGTGGGCAGCTGGGGAGGGTGTCGCGTTCAGCTGTTCAGGCGAGGGAGGGCTGCTCAAGGCTTGGGGTAGGGCGTCAGATAGTAGTGGCTAGTGGGCACTACCACTTGGGAGAATGGAAGTTTAGAGAGAGAAAATAGTGGGTTCCACTACTTGGGAGAGAGAGAGTAGTGGGTTCCACCCAAGGATCAAAATATTGGGTTGAATTTCGGTTTCGGACATGACTAAAACCGAAATTCAAAATTTTGGCCGATAACAAAATTTCAGCCTAAATTTTGGTCTCCATACAAATCTGATCCATAATTTCAGCTTCGATTTCATTTTGGATAGGATGGTTCCACCGCTCTGGAGAACGGGAGTTTAGAGAGAGAGAGAGAAAGGAAATCGGCGGCCCTCCTATATATATTTTTAAAAAAATAAACCTATTTTATAATAGGTATTTAAGAATTGGGGGTCTCTAAAAATTGGGGGCCCAAGGCAGCTGCCTGGTTGGCCTTGGTCCATGGCCGGCCCTGATACAAATTTGCGTAAACAAATACACACTTAGGCATGCGCGAAACTAATTTTTTGTAATTCTTCAATATTTCTTATACTTTAGACAGAGGAATTGAAATCTTTTCATCTTCTTGAACTGCATAACTTGTTAAAATAGACAGCTGGTGGAGTATATCAGGAGCTTAATGAAGAGATTCTGATCGATCTTGATCAGACGTGTTGAGAGAAGTTAACAGAGCTGCAGATTTCTAAGCAAACAAGGGAGCTGATGCCAGTTTAGATGGGATAATCTTAGGTTGTTGCCACCTTCTTTCACCTCTCCCATGGCAATATATATATATATATATATATATATGTTAGGAATTCTATCCACTCTACCGAACTCCCTTATCGCGATGAATTCGGAAAAATAAGAAGATGCAAGCAAAAATAATCACACACACAACACAAGATTTACGTGGTTCACCCAATTGAGGGCTGCGCCCATGGGAGTATATATACTATTTATGAACGTTTATAATGCACACACTCTCTTTTCTCTAGTGCAAACTCAATCAAGATCAAACATGATCTTTCACAGCCAATCAGCAATATAAAACAAGGACACAATCCTTCAAATAACAGAGAAGAGATCTACTGAAATATAATAATGATCCCGATGTAAGAACGACTTCAATCATATCTTCAATCCCCAAGCAATTCTTCAATACCTTGCTTCCCAAAGTATTCACGACAAGTTTCCTCCCTTGAAAACTCTCTCAACGCTATAGTGGAACCCTAGAGAAACTTCTTATAGGTTCCAAACCGCATTAGGAAACTTGGCCCATAAAATCTTTTAAAATTGCCAAGTATTCAAATCTACGGATCTATATCCACCCAAAATTGATCGATCAACTTTGCACCTCAATCGATCGAGTTTAGTTCGTGAGTAACTAAACATTAAATGCTCAAATCGAAAGATTGACTTCCCAAGCTCAATCGATCGATTGCCACCAGTGAGCAGCCTGATGAAACCGTGCGCTGGGATTAAACTTTATTCAACAATCTCCACCAAGGTTTCATCCATAGCCGCACCTGATTGTCTTAAAATATGACCTTGCAAGTGCACAAGTTTGAAAGTACTAGGGCAAGTACAAGAGTCTTGAACCAGAAGGACTAGTCATTTATTTTAAACTAAAGCCTTAATTAGAAAGGTTTTTTTTTATAAAGGTAATATTCTAATTACTCTATTTAGAAAAGTAAAGAAGATAGATTTGGAAAATATTGAGAGAACAACCTAAGATCTCTCTTCGATCTCATATTCATAAATAACTCGCATTCTATTCCTAATCTATTTCGAATCCCAGGTACTCCCGCTCCAAGCTACTAGCTCAGTTGCTTCATATATGAATTAGATAAATCTAATCGTTAAAGAATTATTGCATGAACCAATAAAAACTACCTTACAAGGCCTAGTCCATCAGTGAATATCCTATCTAGGCTAACCCCAATCCCTACAAGGCCATTGAGATTATTCTAAATAAGATTATAGAGTTACCATCCCATTCTCGATATATTCGAAGCTTCGAACATGCAATCATACCATTAATTGAATCCAAAATAGAAGAGAAATAGAAGTTGAGTTAATTACTTATCTTTGATTGTACAAGAGATCCCAAGCTTCGGGATGTTTTAGTCGCACATCATTTCTATGATCTTCATCGTCGCTGAATCAATCATAGAAAGATGATTACAAAGCCCTCAATCCCATAAACCTCCCTGATATGAAATCTAGACTTAAGACAACGGGAAAAAAACCCTACGGCTGAAAGCTATTTTATTCCTAACCTAGGATCCTTATTTATAGATGTTTAAGGCCTTAGAGCATTGATTTTTAGTAGGAAACAAACTCTAGAATGAATCTAATCTAAACTAGAATGGTAGAAGATCTTAGAGTCTTGAGTTTAGAAAGAATCTAGCTTGTTTGTGCCTGAAAATCAGCAAGCAACCCAATCTATGCGCTTGAAAATCAGCAAGAATCCCAACTCTGACTAGTCCAGATTTGCATTTGGACTGGCCACAAATTGAAATTCTGAAGCTTCCTTCTGTGTTGGGTCATGACCGGTCAAAATAAATATTTGGACTGGTCACAACTCAGATTTCTGAATCTTTAAAGAGCTGGACCACTCACAAATCAGATTTATGAAATTCGCGACTGGACCGAACTGCACAATCCTGCATTTCTATGCGAACTTCATTCGGCCATAACTTTTGATATACAGTTCATAATAAAGTGATTCTTGGCTTGTTGGAAAGCTGAGAAAGTCTTCTTTCCAATAGTATAGGCTTTAGTTCCAGAAGATTGATATATAAACTTTGGATCTCTCTCGTTTCTCTCCGCTATTCTGACAGGTTCTTACCATAGCTTCTAGACTCCCTTAACTTTGCTCTTTTAACCACGTTTACAATTTAAGGCCTTAAAAAACCTGTTATACTCAATCATGAACTAAAAGCACACATAAGTAATTAAATGAGGCCTAGCAATGCCGAGATTTGGGTTAAAATTATACACTTTTTAAAGCTGATCACTCCTCCAAGCCTAAACTTTGCTCGTTTTCGAGCAAAGGCAAAATGAAAAACTAAAGCTAAAGACTAAAACTCTTACTCTATGAAAATAAATGTCACTTTCGCAAGAAGCACTATTGCATTTAGCATATGCAATAAGCCTTTAACCTCCTAGTTGATTCCTAGTGGAGGAGTTGTGTCTCCTGTGGGTTTACAATGAAGACACCCACAAACGTCCAAAACAGTTTTTGAAACCATCAGTAAATTGAGTTTTCAAAATCGATTTTCATAATATATATACTTTTAAAAATAAAAAATTAGTAGTTGTTTCAGCATGCAAGTTTTCATTTTCAAATATTGATGCTATGTTAATTCTATTGTTGTTTATTCTAACTAACCCATTGTTCTGATCCTTAAATAAATCTTTCCTTCATGCCTAGAGTGTCGTGTGTGTGCTTACCAATGCTAAAATCTTTCAATCGTGGGAGTAGTCCAAACAAATAACTGTCAGATCCCAAGTCTCGACTCAATCCTCACCTTAGGTTTACTCTCAAAACAGATTCACTTCGATGAATGGTTCAATTCTTCAAACACATGTCAAAGAGAGTTACAACACAAATAAAAATGTCTCACATGATATAAGAAATATGGTACATCAATGAATTAAAAGAAATCTCATAGTAAAAGATATTTGTATCCTAAGCACGTCATACTAAGCACCATAGAAATTACATTGTCACTCTCCACAAGGCATTTGCCACTCAAGGTTGGATCAAGAAGGTCTTTTTCAAGGTTGTAACGGGGCTCGGGTACATGTTAAGAAAGAAAGGGAAGTTGGACTCTAAATCGGGAAAAGAAACACAATCTAATTTTCTAACTTTACTTTCTTTCTTTTTCCGAATTTTTAGAATTTCTCTTTTTCTTTTCTCACATTTCTTTTCTGTCTACTCTTTTTTGCTTTTCACTTTGAAATCACCTCTTATTTTTTCATTTTCTACTTTTTTCTCTTTTTTTTTAAATTTTTTTTTCTTCTTTTCTTTCCCTTTTTCATATAATTTTCTGCCATATGCTCGCAATAAACACGACTCTCATGCCTTTTCACTTACTCTAATCCCTTGTTTCCAATTTCTTAGAAATTGAAGGGTAAAACTTAAATTTTTAGAAATGGTGACGGGATATGGTTAACATGGCTTATCAAGAAACATATAAAGGCAAAATTTTTAACAAACTCAAAAAGGGTACTAAAAGGTAAATCTGTATGAGGTGGGACATTTTAAACATAAGCGAGCCAAAGATGGCCTTTGATCATTTCTTCACAAGGTGGTAATGATGCCTATTTGTTTCAAGTTAAAGCACAATGTGTTCTAGTACAATGATACAAAGCAATGCAAAGTAAACAAATCATCATAAAGTGTATGAGATTAAACAAGCAAGCACGAATTCAAAGATACTCCGAGTTTATATGCACTCATCAAGAACGGGCAATGGATCTAAACCTCACCGGGTTTTAGTCTTTCCTAAGATCCTAAGATTCAAAATTTAAACTAATTCTTTGATTTCCATACCTAAGCATGGTAGAAGTGCAAAAAAATTTAAAGCATGAAATTCAGACCGATATTTAAATGTTCGCATTGGAACTAATAATCTTAAGCAACGAAAGTCCTAACATGGCATAAATATAAATTAGAATTCACATGCATCAACAACTATAGTTTGAAAATTGAGGCAAATATAAACAATGATGGTTCAAAAACTTCATTCAGTTATGATATTGAAGATGTATTAAACAGTGGTCAAGTATAAGATGCAACAAAATAACATACCTTTGAAGCGTGAAAATCGTCGATTGCGGCCACAAGATGTGAAGAGTCAATCCCTCGCATTGAATTTATAGGTGTGGGGAGGCGAAATGCGGAATGACAATCGACAATGTGTGGTGGAAAGCGAAAAGGTGGTGTAAATGTACATGTAAATGGTGGAGTGAATGAATGTGTGTGGCGTGGAAGGTGAAATGGCGCACAATGGAATCAAGAAATTCAAAAGGTGTTTCACACGGGAGCTTAGGGAAGAGGAAGAAGGAAAAAGGATTAGGGTTAGGACCGGTCGAAAGTGAGAATTTGACCAGTTCAATGGCTTTATATAGCCCTGGATACCCTGAAACTCGTCCGATTTAAGCCATTTCAACTGATCAAAATTATAAGAGAATTATAAGTTCTTATTACAACTTCGGTTCAGAAGCTCAATCCCATGTTTCGAGTGGTTTAAATCTATTTCGATCAATCAAAATACAACAGAAATACTAGTTTATGTTGCATTTTATAATTCCAGCCGGTTGACTCACACTTGACCAGTCGAAATTCACTGTAAATCTTCCTTCATGAGCAATTCGACTGGTTGAAATCTGATAGAGAACTCAATTCTCTGGCCAGATTTTACAAAAACTCACCCAAACTTTTTGTTTTCTTTTGTAATTTTAAATTTTTACTTTATTTTACAACCCTACTACCTGCACACACACAAACTCCATTAAATCTAATAAAAGTAAAACAAAAAACCCAAACTAATATTATACTAGGGGCTTGGGTTGCCTCCCAAGAAGCGCTAAGTTTATTCGGTCTTTAGTCGGACCTCCTCAAACTAAGAGAGGAACGAGAAAGTGCCATTCATCCGACATGTTTTGGTTGCCCTTTCTATAAATTAGGGGCTTGAGGCTTTTTGTGTGTGAACTTTCAACCAATTCATCCACCCTAAGAACCAAGATATATTCATATATAGTGTGTATTGGCAATTTCAGAGCACCAAATAAGTCATTATTGTAAAACTAATCGACTTGAGGGATTGTCGAAGCATTGAAAATATGGATTGTGGGGCTCATAAGTTGACTCATATGTAATGTTCGACTGCTCAGTCGATGTCAAACAAGGACTTGTGCCCTCCTGATGCAATTTTTCTTTTGGTGTTAGAGGAGTAACACAAATTGGTTGGCTATCTTCCGGTGTTTCAATCTGATGTGGGCCAACCACATCTTCCTTAAAATCTACCTCATGTCCATCCTAAAAGTCATGCACTCATCCTCAGGCTCAAGGGGGTAGATCCTTCTCTCAACTCCTGATCTTGCGGGATGATTATAGGTTGGTTAGGTAAGGAATCTCCCTCCCTAGCGATAGCAGCGGCCATCTGCCCCCTTTGGTATTCAACTCTCACAAGAATCAGAGAGTGGATTCTTTCAACAAAGTCTAAATTGGGTTGGAGTTCTTCTTCTAACAGAGGTAATATCTCTTCTTCGGAATCATAACTCCATGGGGATTGTAAATAGCATAGGTTAAACCAGGGTTGGTTTTGAAAAATATAGCACAAAAGGTTGATTTAATTCACAACCCCAATTTGGGACCCACTGATTAAGACCATTGTCCCCATATCCATCCGAATAGTGGTATGGAGTCTCATAATTAATCCCATTAGATGATGGTGACATCAAATTTGTGGGAAACTCCATATCACATAGACACAAACTAAGAAATAAAAATGCAAAAATGAAAACCTAATTAAATCTGAAAACAAAGGCACACACCTTGGCCTCTTGCGGGCGTCCCCTTGGAAGCTTTGATAGGCTCAGACCTCGATCTCCAAATCTGGAAAAAGGTAAACTAGAATTAGAAAACTACTACTATAGACTAACTAAAAGGCAATAGTTCAAATAAAATCGTACTCCCTCGCAATGGTGCCAAAAACTTGATCGTCTTAAAATATGACCTACAAGTTTGGATGTACTAGGGCAAGTACAAGGGTGTCGAACTGCATACACTAGTCGTTTATTTTAAACTAAAGCCTTAACTAGAAAGAGATTTTTTATAGAAGTAATGTTCTAATTATTCTATCTAGAAAAGCAAAGAAGTCAAACTTGGGAAATATTGAGAGAACAGCCTGGGGTCTCTCTTGGATCTCAGATTCATAAATAACTCGCATCCTATTCCAAATCTATTTCAAATCCCAAGTACCCCCACTCTAGGCTACAAGCTCAGTCGCTTCGTATATGAATTATATAAATCTAATCGTCAAAGAACCATTGCATCAACCAATAAAAATTACCCTACAAGGCCTAGTCCATCAATAAATATCCTATCTAGACTAACCCCAATCCCTATAAGGTCACTGAGATTATTCTAAATAAGATTATAGCATTACCATCCCGTTCACGATATATTCAGAACCTCGAACATGCAATCATACCATTAATGAAATCCAAAATAAAAGAGAAATAGAAATTGAATTAGTTACTTATCGTGCAAGAAATCCCAAGCTTCGGGACATTTTAGCCATGCATCATTTCTATGATCTTCATCATCGCTAAATCGATCATAGAAAGATGATTACAAAGCCCTCAATCTCACAAGCTCTCACAGCTTTGAAATCTAGACCTAAGACTATGAGAAAAAATCCCTACAGCTGAAAGCTATTTTATTCCAAACCTAGGGTCCGTATTTATAGATTTATAAGACCATAGAACATTGATTTCTAATAGGAAACAAACCCTAGAACGAATCTAATCTAAACTAGGAAGGTAGAAGATCTTGAAGTTAGGATTTTAGGAAGAATTCAGCTTGTTCGTGCCTAAAAATTAGCAAGCCACCCAATCTGTGCTCTTGAAAATCAGCAAGAATCCCAACTCTGACCAGTTCGGATTTACATTTGGACTAGCCACAAATTACAATTCTGAAGCTTCCTTCTATTGTTGGGTTGTGACCGGTTGAAATAGATATTTGAACCAGTCACAACTCAGATTTATGAAGCTTTAAAGAGCTGGACCAGTTGCAATAGCAGTTGTGACCGGTCACAAATCAGATTTATGAAATTCTCGACTGGTCACGATTGCAAAATCCTGCATTTCTATGTGAACTTCATTCGGCCATAACGTTTGATATACAGCTCAGAATCAGGTGATTCTTGGCTCATCGGAAAGCTGGGAAAGTCTTCTTTCTAATGGGATAGGCCTTAGTTCCAACAGATATATGTGTAAACTTGGTACTCTCCTTTCTCTCTGCTATTATGGTAGGTTCTTACCATAGCTTCAAAACTCCCTTAACTTTGCTCTTTTAATCGCGTATGCGGTAAAATCCTTCAAAACCTGTTATAATTAATCATAAACTAAATGCACACATTAGTAATTAAATGAGACTTAACAATGTCGAGATTTGAGTCAAAATTATACACTTTTTAAGGTCGATCAGCATCACCGCCCCAATGGGCATCAAATTCTTTGACAAGTGTTAATCAAGTTTAGACAATGCCCAAACTTATTCTATGTAATCGGTTTAATCAACATGTTCATTGTATTATCTTTGATAAGTGCAAGTGTTAACAAAATTATATCTTTAAACTTTTCAGGACGTTTATTCGTCCTTATTGACCTTCTGAAGGTAGTCTAAATTAGATCCCGTACCTGGGGCTACAAGGTCTTGAGAAATTGTGTCATCTTCATTATCTTTCTTATCTTGCACATGCCTTTCAACATCAACTTGTACCTGATGTCTACTAGATGACTGAGGTTTGTCTTTCGCCTTTTTCATGAGAAATTTAACTTTGTTGAAAATAACATCTCTTTCAACGATCACTTTGTGAGATTATGTATCCTACAAATAATAACTCTTGACTCCTTCACTATAGCCAATGAAGATACAATTCTTGGATTTTGTATCCAACTTAGATCGTTCACTTTCCTGAAGTAATGTATATGCCGCACAACCAAACACCCTTAGGCGAAAGTAATTCTCGTGTCTTCCATACCAAATCTCATCTGGAGTTTTTGAGTTCAATGCCGCTAAAGGTGACCAGTTGACCAAGTAGCATGCCATGTTCACTGCCTCTACCTAAAACTCATGACTCAAGCCAAAAGGATTCAACATGCACTGTGCTTTTTCTTGTAGTGTTCTCTTCATCCTCTCTGCTACGCCATTTTGCTGAGAATTTCTAGGAACAGTTACGTGCCTAACAATCCCTTGATTTTTACAGTAAGCCTTAAAATCTGATGACAAGCATTACCCACTATCTAATATGAGAATCTTTACCTTTTTGTCGGTCTGCATTTCAATCATACTCTGCCACTGCCTGAATTTCTGAAACACATCCAACTTATTTTTAATTGGATAAACCCAAACTTTCTTGGAGTAGTCATCTATCAATGACACAAAGTAGTTGGCTCCACCTACTAAAGTGACTCTAGTCGATCCCCCATATATCTGAATGAATGTAATCAATTAACCCCTTCGAAGTATGCTTTCCTGTGGAGAAACTTACTTTCTTCTACTTCCCTAAGATGCAATCTTTACAAAATCTCAGCTTATAAGTTTGAATGTCATAAATTGCATTATTCTTTATGAGCTCTGTCAGCCCACGCTCACTTGTGTGACCAAGCCTCTTGTGCCACATATCTGAGGGATCCTTAGAATCTTTTATAGCTGTAACACCACTGTCACTGATTCTGTTTCCTACTAAAGTATACAGATTCCTCATCTTTTCACCTTTAATCAAGGTCATTGCACCACGTATGACCTTTAGTTTACTGGATTCTAGGATGACTCAACATCTTATCTCATCCAATGCCTCCAACAAGATTAGATTTTTCTTCATGTTAGGCGCATGCCTAACCTCAGTAAGAGTATGAACAAAACCATCCAACATGCTGATTTTGATAGAACCGATACCCACTGCTTCACACACACTGTCATTCCATTCAAAATCGTCCCACCATTGGCTACTTTATACTAGTCATTCCAATCTTTGTATTGACACATGTGATATGATTCCCTTGAATCTAGGATCCATCTAACATCAAACTGATTGGGGCCTAACAATGTACACAATAGGTCTTCACCGGAATCCGACTTAGCAACACTAGCCTATTGCGAAGTCCCTTCATCCCTCTTTTCTTTATTTAATCTCTACTTGCAATATTTGTGAATATGTCCAGATTGCTTATAAAAGTAACAGCTAATATCCTTTCTGTCACCCTTAGATTTGGACCCGCTATTTTCTCTTGTTCATTTATTATCTCCTATGGACTTGTCTTTTTTGCGATCATGATTTTGACCCCTTTTTCTCAAGAGACTAATCCCTTCATAGTTAGATTCGGGTCATTTTCTCAATTCATCATAAAGAAGTGCAACAGTCACTTCTTCAATGGAAATAGTTTATTTACGATAAATTAATGTGGTAATAAGGTGTTCATAAGATACAGACAATGAGGTGAGCAAGAGAAGTGCGAGATCTTCATGTTTCACCTCAATGCTCAATAGGTCACTAACTATTTTATTAAATGAATTCAAATGATCATAAATACTCGTACTAGCCTTCATACGAAGGCTGTAGGGTTGCTTCTTCATGAAGAGTTTGTTGGATAATGACTTTATCATGTAGAGAGATTTCATCTTCTTTCATAGATCCACGGGCACTTCTCGTAAAAATATTGTACAAAACTTCATCAGACAAGTACAATCGGATCGTGCTTACGACTCTCTTATCAATAGAGTTCCACTCCTCATCGGACATCTTTGTCTTCTTCCCTGTCTCCTTTCCAAGTAGAGAGAATCATCAATGCCTTGTTAGACAAAGAGATATGTGACTTTGACTTGCCATAAAGCGAAGTTGCTCTTCTCCACTTCAAATCGTGCATTTGAGACCTTCATCGTCATTGTAGTGTAAACCCTTCTCTAATACCACTTGTTAGGAATTCAACCCACTCTACCAAACTCCCAATCGCGATGAATGCGAAATAATAAGAAGATGCAAGCAAAGACAATCACACACAACACAATGATTTATGTGGTTCACCCAATCGAGGGCTACGTCCTCGGGAGTATATGCACTATTTATGAATGCTTACAATGCACACACTCTCTTCTCTCTAGTGCAAACTTAATCAAGATCAAACACGATCTTCCACAACTAACCCCTTATATAAAACAAGGACATAGTCCTTCAAATAACAGAGAAGAGATCTATCAAAATATAATACCATTCCCGCATAAGAACGGCTTTAATTTGATCTTCAATCCCCAAGAATTTATTCAATACCTTGCCTCCCAAAGTATTCACCACAAGTTTTCTCCCTTGAAAACTCTCTCAAAGCTATCTCCAAGCTATACAGGAACTGTAGAGAAACCTTCTTCTTTTAGGTTCCAAGCCGCATTAGGAAACTTGGCCCATAATATCTTCTAAAATTGCCAAGTATTCAAATTCGCGGATCTAAATCTGCCTAGAATTGATCGATCGACTTTAACACTTCGATCAATCGAGTTCAGTCCGTGAGTAACCAAACATTAAATGCTCAGATTGATCGATCGACTTCCCAAGCTCGATCGATCGATTTCCACTAGTGAGCAACCTAATGAAACCGTGCATTGTGATTAAACCTTATTCAACAATATATATATATATAATGTACAAATATTAATAACTTTTTTGTTCATTCTTTTAATAAATGCAAGAGGACCCAATAAATGGCTGGGTGTTGTTTCCATGCTCTAGCTTTACTCTATATCAGAATGGCAGTTGGATCGCGTGCTTTCTTTGAGCCTCTTGCTCATGGATGCCTTTTCTATATTTTATTTCTTCTTTTTTATTAATGGATAAAGGTAGGTTGGTATGAAGGATGATGGTTTTAAATAACCGCCATATTTGATACACATTGGCCGATATTTATCAGGTTAAGCTGCCTTTCGATACGAACATACAACTCCGATTTGATATGGGGTTAAATATCTAGTAAAGCAAGTCAAATATCAGGTCACATTGGCTAATATTGGTGGATATGCATCCGATATGAACAGGACAATGGCCAAAAATCTCCTTTGGCAAATTTTATTATTTTAAAAATAAAAAGGCACTTTAATATTAGCCGATTTTGGTTGATACGTATTTGATATATCAGTTACGTATTGGCCTAGGTGACCGGTATACTGATATGCACTATGTGAAAATGGCACAGAAACGACTGTAATAGTATAATAAGAACGACTGTCTAAAACAGTAGTCTATTAATTGACTACCTCCAACAATCGTATAATCATCGAAATACCCATATAAAATATATCAAACGCTTGAATTTTCATTTCACATTTTTCTTTCGTCATTTTCAACCCTAGTCCCCGTCTCTCTCTCTCTCTCCCTCTCCCTCTCCCTCTCTCTCTCTGAAAAACATGAAACCCTAATCCATTTTCTCCACTGATCCGCTCAAAGAAATGCTCCGGCTACTATAAGAAATGCTTTGGCTGCAGATTCATTTGTTTGTTGATGAATTGTAAGAGGAGCGGATGCCAGATCCAGTGGAATTGAAGGAGGATTTTGCGGATGGATTGGGGATTCAGACTACGAGGAGTTGTAAAGGTGAGATCCAGCTTGGTTCATGGGTGGGCCGAGTAGCAATGATCAACATAATCCATCATCTCAGCTTGCCGATTGGAACTCGGGATCTTCTCTCTCTCCAAAATCAGTTTCATCTACTAAACCCCTCTCTCTCCCTCTCTCTCTCCATCGAAGCCCTAATCATGCGGGATCTTTGACATCACAACTGCAAAACCCCTCTCTCCCTAAATATATACACGAGGGATCTTCTCTCTCACCAAAACCACTCTCGTCTATAAAAACATCTCGCCAAAACCACTCTTATCTATAAAAACCCCTCTCTCTCTCTCCATCTCGTCCTCCCCCTTTTCTCTGGTTTCGTCTCCTCCAAATCCCACTCAACTTCCCCAAATTAAATAAAAATCTTCAATGGTATGTGAGATCGGATTTCATTGTTCCATTTCCCTATTCGAAATCCGATTCCATCGATCCATTGCCACTATCCGAGATCGGATTCCAACATTCCATTGCTAAAGACATGGGACGTCAAATTCGTCAAGGTCGATCAAGCCATGCACTTTGATCTCATCTTGCTGAGTTTTTATTTTCTTTCTTTTTTTTCTATATGATTTGGGTCTTTGACTTGATTTATAGGTTTTTCTTACTTGAATAGGGTTTGCATCATCCGACTAATTTTTAATCAAATACACTCAAACTTTCCTGGAGTAGTCATCTATGAATGACACGAAGTAGTTGACTCCACCTATTGAAGTGACTTTAGCCGATCCCCATACTTCTGAATATATGTAATTAATCAGCCCTTTCGAAGTATGTTTACCTATGGAGAAATTAACTTTCTTCTGCTTCCGGAAGATACAATCTTCATAAAAATTCAGTTTACAAGTTTGAATGTTAGAAATCGCCTTATTCTTTATTAACTCTATTAGCCCACGTTTACTCATATGACCAAGCCTCTTATGCCACAAATCCGAGAGATCCTCGAAATCTTTGTAGCCACAACACCACTACCACTGATTAACCTACTAGAATATAAAGATTCCTCATCTTTTCACCTTTCATCAAGGTCATAGCACCATGTGCGACCTTCAATTTTTCGGATTCTAGAATGACTCAACATCTTATCTCATCCAATGCCCGCTAAGAGATCAAATTATTCTTCAAATCAAGCACATGCCTAACCTCAGTAAGAGTGCGAAAACAACCATTAAACATCTTTATTTTGATAGAGCCGATACTCACTGCTTCACATGCACTGTCATTCCCCATCAAAATCATCCAACCATTAACTACCTTGTACTAGTCAAACCAATCCTTGTACAGACACATGTGATACGATGCCCCTGAATCTAGGATCCATCTACCATCAAACTAACTGGAGCCTAACAATGCACATAGTAGATCTTCACCGAAATCAGACTTAGCAACATTAGACTGTTGTGATTTCCCTTCATCACTCTTATCCTTTTTAAATCTTTGCTTACAATATTTTTAGATTATTTACAGAAGTAACAAATAATATCCTTTCTGTCACTCCTAAATTTGGACCTATTGTTTCCTCTCGTTGATTTATTATCTCCTCTAGGCTTGTCTCTTTTGCGATCATAGTTTCTACTTCTTTCACTCAAGAGACTAATCCCTTCGGAGTTATATTCGGGTTGTTTTCTCAATTCCGTCTGAAAGAAATGCAGCAGTAACTTTTTCGAAGGCAATAGTATCCTTGTCATAAATTAATGTGGTAACAAGGTGCTCATAAAATACAGACAATGATGTGACACTATAAAAAATAAGACTATTAGTGGTAGTTTTTGGCAGCCAAAAACTATCGCTATTAACAAAAAAACTTGTTATTTCAATAGTGACTGGACTAGTAGCGAGAGTTTTTATATTAATAGCGGCAATTTTTGGCTGCCACTGAAACACCTTATTTTTGTAGTGTGAGCAAGAGAAGTGCAAGATCTTCTTCTCCAAGTTTCACCTCAATGCTTAATAGCTCATTAACTATTTTATTAAACGAATTCAAATAGTCATGAATACGCGTACCAGCCTTCATACGAAGTGTGTAGAGTTGTTTATTCATGAAGAGTTTGTTTGACGACTTTATCATGTAGAGAGATTCTATCTTCTTCTGCAAATCCACGGTCATTTTCTCGTGAAGAACATTGTACAGAACTTCATCGGACAAATACAATCAGATAGTGCTTATGACTCTTTTCTCAAGAGAGATTCACTCTTCATCGGACGTCTTTGCCTTCTTCTCTATCTCCTTTCCAAGTAAAGCATCATTAATGCCTTGTTGGACAAGGAGATCTGTAACTTTGACTTGTCACAAAGTGAAGTTATTTTTCCCCGAAAACTTCTCCACCTTGAATCGTGCATTCGACACCTTCATCGCCATTGTAGCGTAAACTTCTCTTTGATACCACTTGTTAGGAATTGAATCACACACTACCGAACTCGCTATCGCAATGAATACGGTAAAAGAAGAAGACGCAAAAGCAATCACGCACAACACAAAAGGATTTGCGTGGTTCACCCAATCTAGGGTTACGTCCACAAAGTATATGCACTATTTATGAACATTACAATGCACATTCTCTCTTCTCTTTAATGCACTCTCAATCAAGGTATGACACGATCTTTCACAGCCAACACACTATATAAACCAAGGATGTAGTCCTAAAGAACAGAGGAGATCTTCTGGAATATAATAACGATTTTACCCCAAGAACAACTTCAATCCCCAAGCTTTTCTCCAATATCTTGCCTCTCAAAGTATTCTCAATTTTTCACACTATAGAAAACTCTCTCTATGAACCTTAGAATGACCTTCCGCAATAATCTCCAATATGCATTAGGAGACTTTGACCAAAAATTCTTCTGAAATAGCCAAGAATCCAAAATCGCGGAACTAATCCACTCAGAATCAATCGATCGATTTAACAACTTGATTGATCGATTTTAACCCGAGAGTAACCCAACAATTTATGCTTAGATCGATCGATCGATTTTCCAAGCTCAATCGATCGATTACAACCAGTGAACATAATGTTTATTCCGTCAGAATCGATCAATCACTTCCAACAGCTCGATCGATCGATTGAGACCCGAGACCAATCATCAAAGTGTCTCAATAATGCGCGTGGGATTAAACCTAAACCAATAGTAAATATTATCTTTTGCGTGATTTTTTTTATTTCTCTATTGTTTTACGTTCTAGATCGATACTTAATCGTGAGATTAATTGTTGGTTAATTTGAGAGCTTATGTGTAACATGCGTATGAGCTATGGTAAGTAGGTTCGATTAATAAATGGGCTAATTCGATCAATAATTTGGTAGGGCGTGGATAAGATCCAAGAGCCCCAATTATATTCGGCCCATTTTAAGGCCAGCCCCAATTTGGCCCAACCCATTCAGAACTCTACTAATTAGTCTTACTAATTAAGTAAGCCGCACAAGTGGAAGACGACTAGCTACTTAGGTCACTTTTGGAATGTGTGTCACATAGGATCATCATATGTATTGTCTAATGGTGAACGATGATCTATAGCGGTTTGGTGCAAAGGATGGATTGAAAAATGATTTCCATCATTTGAGTCAAAGCAGTAACTACCATCTAAAATTAATGGCTACCCTAAGAATCCAACATCTTTTACTATTATAATTGTGTCGGGTAAGACAAAAACGTTAATGTTTATAATGACAGCAATGCCCTTGTAACTGCAACCGCCGTATAATATCAATGTTTATAATTCACCAAAAATTAATGGTAGACCCATTGAAAATGATTGATTCCGTCAGATCAAATAATGGGGATCATGTTTCACCCGAATCTTCTAAACAATACATCTTGAGATCATGAAGCACCTATCAGACGGTCTTTTTCTGATTCCATGTGTCACAGATCCCCAAAAACTGACCCATGAATCATATGGCACACATCATGCTCAACCATGAATTTAGGGACATTTTTTGGGGATCTGTAACTGTCACGACCCGAAATTCTACCCCATCCCGAGGGCCTAGAATTTCGAGTTATGACCCGCACATATCCCGGATATGCTAAGCGGACATACACCTAATCAGAGTTCTCGCGCAATAATGGTTCCACGAAATCCGTGAAAGCCAACATACCATAGTGGAATATAAAATAATCATAAATACTGAATAAATCTGATAAAATGCGATAAAATGCTATTAATCCACAGGTAACATGTAAGTCAAATCAGAGACAAATCCGATAAAAATGAAAGCATAGAGTCAATGATAATGATATAAGGCAAAATCCAATATCGAGTCTACTAAATCAATATCCGGTGCTCGGATCAAAATCAATACTGTAGTCCTCCTGATAACCGGTAATGTCACCCTCCAAAGGCTCTTGGTAATCAACGTCCACTGGGTCGACGTTCTCAGTACTAATCAGATCAGAGAAACCCACGTCCACACCGTCGGTATAGTCACCTGCAGCTGTTAAATTATCGTGGGATAAGTTTACTCGATCCACGAAACTCGTTGGGATACACCACCAATCCACCCCATACTACTCAGGTGCATTGTGGGTGCATCTTGTGAGTGATAAACAGAATATCTCAAAGCAGATAGCAAAAGAATAACAAAATTACATGCATATCGTAAAGCTCATATCATAAATGCAAGACAATGATCTAGACACTCATATCCTAACGTACCTTACCATATCTCATAACATATCCTACCATGTCTTATTATCATTCTCGCACATACGTCTGTACATCGCATGAGCGTAACTAACATACTCGTGAAATCCTAAACGACCTGTGCCAGAGTCGCTGCTCGAGCTACCATGGGAGGGTCAACATAGTATCATACCACCATATCATAACGCCCTCGTGTCATACTCATACTCCACCATCCAGCCAATGGGGAGACATAATGGCCAAACTCACTCATAACATACTCATACTCATAATCTCTCCTAGAGATCCGTCTTGACTGAAAGACGTTATTGCCCTTACGGTGGCTACGTATG
The DNA here is from genome assembly GCA_021018995.1 of Chloranthus sessilifolius. Taxonomy (NCBI): domain Eukaryota; kingdom Viridiplantae; phylum Streptophyta; class Magnoliopsida; order Chloranthales; family Chloranthaceae; genus Chloranthus; species Chloranthus sessilifolius. The sequence continues at coordinate 54,530,701 of CM037598.1, forward strand.
AACGCACGCATGTCTGAGACTTAAGTTCTTTATCTTTGCTTGCCTACAATGATGTCTTATTATCGCATCAGATTACAACTTATCTTATTTCATACTCATATCTTATCATACTCTTATACTTAATCCTAGGACAAACTATAGTGAGGCAACTTTTCTAATTTACGCTTCCCAAGAAAAAGGTTCCGTAGTAACCTGGATGTACTTCGTGTGACAGCCCATACTATCATAGAGGCGTTACATCCGTACATGGACGCCAATATTTTGAGTTTCACGTGATCGTAGAAGAAACTTCACCACAGCCAAAGCCTATGGTCGAACCTCATAACTTAACTCATAACTCATACTATCATATTTGAACTCGGGGTGATCGGGTCGCCGTATATGCCACCGTATACGAGGTTACACTGAATTTACACTCACCCGACTCGTCATGGGTCCCATTCCACCAAGAGTTGTAAGGCATGTGAATACGGTGTATTTCTCGCTTCGATACCATCTCAGCGAATCACCACGCCCAAGCATAGGCATGATCTCATACACTCTCGTACTCATGATCTAACATATCCCTAACTCATATAAATTGATTAAGTTACAAATACAAAAGCATCACACATACAGAACGGTTTACACTTAGATTTGGATTATGGTTATATTTATATTTATTTACATAATACACCAATATAATTATATAATAGGGTTATAAGTGTAATTTCGATAATCGTAAAGGTCAGAGTTCGATTTCATAGAGGCATCGAAGTTCTAACACTTTGTGTTATCGAAGTGGTCGCATTGAAGCGATAAAATTATATATATATATAGTATACTATAATTAAATGCTCAAATAAAAAGGGGCAGTGCAATTTAAAGTGGAGTACGTCACGACCATCGATCGAAAATGCAAGTGATTTCAGTGCACTTAGTTTTGGTCGTGCAAAGGTGGAATTATAAATAAGGTCATCTGTTCGGACGAGAATCAATTGATTGATTTTGAAATCAATCAGTCGAGAGTATATTATTTGAATTATTGAATTCGGGTCAGAATCAATTTAAAGTGAACAATGGTTCAATTTTGTTTAGGATCAACAAATCAATTTGATGTGTCAATGGATCGATAAAAGTACAACACAATGAATCAATTTACTGTCAAGAAGAAATTTCTCAAATAAATAATAATACTATATAGGTATAGTGTGAGGCGGGTTATTATAGGTTAAAATATTACAAAATCTAAACTATATAATACAGTATACTAATTATGATAATATTATAATTAAAAAAAAAAGGGGCATAGGAAGGATTCGATATAATGAAATCTAGGCAATTTGAGTTATTAAGTAAGGTGTGGTACTTGTTTTAAAGCATGAGTCTCACTAGTCCATGTGGAATCGGTTTCAATTTGGGTACATGCATAGGTTTGTGTGTTGGCTTTATGGCCTTATTTATTCACGTAATTTCTCTCTCCAAAAATAAACCTTCTTTAATAGCAACAAGTCTACAATATGTGTAGAAGGTTTCAATATTGGGTGCCGAGCCATATTTATCAATTGGTGGTGAATGGGCATTTTAGAATCGCCCAACCTTGCTTTCACCCTGTTAATATTTATATAATATTTTATATAAGTAAAGTTATACACATTACTTTACTTGATATATATATAGGTAAAGATAATATATAAATGATATAATTATAATATTCTTTTAAGTAGCATTCCATATATAACAATCATTACTTTACATGTACAATATAGTATGTTTAAGCCAATTCCTATCAAACCATATAAATATAAAACATTCTAATTTAATAATTATTTTATTAGTTCCCAAAATAATATATTGGAAACCCACATAGCAGCCTCAAAAGTGGTCACGCGCTATGCGGATAAAGTGCCATAACATATACTTTACGATGCTAATAGCAATAAATGTACATGAATTTGTACTTGTCTTAGTTATTTTAATTCGACTGGGGTCTGATCTCCAAGTTCTAGAAAATCGACCGTTCAGTTGCTTTAGGAACAATATGCCAAGCAGATCATTAATCTGATTTTCTACTTACAAAACGAACATGATAATTATTTCAATACATTAACCAATTGTTTTAAAGGTGGAATTTGAATGTGCAGTTTTTAGGCACTCGTTATCTTTTGTTTCCTTGCAATTGATTCTTAACACTTTTTAAACAAATCTCATCTTAATCATTTTTCATCTATTTTGGATCGACTTTCGGGTCTTATTAATATTATACTTGGAGCATATGATGACTATGCATCCAATGAACTGAGCGGCTATATATTAATTTATTGGGTATAAGGCAATGATAAATCTCAATATATAACAAAATAATTAAATAATATAAAAATGAGGATTAGTCATATTTTCAATCCTAAAGTGATATTGCGTAGAAAACAAATATATGATTCATTTTATAGTCCGTCGATACGCGATCGAATCGTATCCTACGCGACGGAATTTGAGTAGAATGAGATGGATGGATGGGTACCCACCTCTTGAAGCGTGACCGACAGATCGACGACGATTAGGGCGATAGAGATCGGCGTCCACACGATGATCCGTCCATGATTACGCCGCCTTCTTCCACCACGATTTGACGGCAGAAAAACACTATGGTGTTCTTTGTGGAAGAATACACAAGAAATTTAAAAGAGATTTGGGTGTTTTTAAAGAAGGGTGGCCAGAGAAGAAGATGGAGTGACGGCTAGGGTTTTTAAGAAGAATTCTTATAATAATGATTTAGGGTTCTCCGTAACTTTCTTATTTATAATATATGGGCATTAATTCAGTGCTAAGCGGTCGCACCAAATAAGGGTGTATAGGCTTTTAATTCAAAGTTTAAAATAAAGGTTTAAAACTCACGTAGCAAGGTTTGATCCTTAGACCTCTTATCTATATCCAAAGCCTTTCAACCACTAGGCTACAACACAACTTGGGTCAAATAAAGACAATTTTAAATATAATACCTCTTTAAAATCAAAATGTGTATTTTCTCAACTAGGGTAGGTTCTGGTGTAGAGCACTAACACCATGCAAGGTATAAAGCACAATCTAACACCAATAAAAGAAAGTTCAAAAATTCGGGTTGTTACATTCTCCCCTCCTTATAATATTTTCGTCCTCGAAAATTACGTACCTGTAGTGATGAGTTTCGGGTACTTCTCCATCATCTCAGTTTCTCATCCAAAAGTCAACTATTCAACATTAATAAAGAAAAAAAATCAGGTCATTACAGTAACACATGGAATAAAAATCTGACCGTCAGATAGTTGCCCCCTGATCTCAAGTTCTGTGTGGAAGCTCGAAGTGAAACACAATCTCCATCATCTGATCTGAAACAATTAATGGTTTTAGGGGGTCTTGGACGTGGGCGCTTTTAGGGAATGCATGGGCCCAAACGGAGGTACCCTTCCTAATTTTGTGTCCCTTTTTGTTAGGGCATCGCAATTTGCGCCTATGCATCCTCTTAGCTCCCATGTGTCAAACCCCTTGAAATTCCTTGATTGCTTTAGACTAGATGATGGAGATTGTGTTTCAACGATCTTCCATACGGTAGATCTTAAGATAATGACTCACCTATTAGACGGTAAGGTTTTTATTTCATATGAGTAGATGCCCCAAAAAATGGCAATAAATTCACGTTTGAGCATGATGTTTGCCATATAATTCAAGGAGTATTTTTTAGGATCTGACACATGGAATAAAAAAATGACGGTCTGATAGGTGCACCATGAACTTAAGATCTATTTTATAGATGATCGGTGTGAAACACTATCTCCATCATCTCATCCAAAGAAATCAATAATTTTTAAGGGATCTGGGACGTGAGATTTATGAGAGAATGCGGCGCAAACAGAGGTATCCTTTTTGTTAACTTAGAAAAAAAATTCTACTTGCACAACACTTTTTGCTTCCTGCACATCACTTTATTTCCTTCCTGGTTGTTGGGAAGATAAAAGTGTAGCTTTCCACAGAAGAGAAAACTAACCGATATTATCTAATCAACCCTTCACCTTTCACTATTGGATTAGACGGTTAGAGTTTCGTGATCGAAGAGCGATAGCCAACTCACAGGGTATGATAACTAAGAAGAAAAGAAGACATCGAATAAAATTACCTTTCTAACCTCGTCGATGATTATGGGATCATCGCACAGACAGAAATAGACCTCTTTTCTGGACAACCACCACACCGGAGACACGAATCTTGAGACAATTTCTACATAACAAAACGGCAGAAATTTCTTCCATTCCTCATCAGAAGCTGACACTGATCAGACGGTCGACGACACAGGACACGATTTGTATGCATCCCGAGGAGAAGTGAGTGAGAGAATGTGCGATATGCAGCTTTCAGGTAAGCTAGAGAATAAATCTACACTGTCCACTTTTTTAAATCTTGATGAAATTAAGGTGCCCTTAATTTATATGTAGAGAGGAAATAAACAATCAGAAATGCCCTTTACTTTCGAATAATTTATGAAAATGTCACGACCCAGAATTCTACCTGTTCTCGGGGGCCTAGAATCTCGTGTCATGACCCCGCATATTTGTTAAGGCGATAAATAGATATACATTGTGACAGCCCAAATTTCTGCACCCAAAAATCCGTGCCATCAGGATCATACTCTGGATGATCCCTAGGACAATTCACAGAGTGTCTGCTCGTATAGCGTAAATCAAGCAGACACTGTCCAGCAGTGGTAGTTCGAGTAATCACATAAGGCATTATAAAAAGAAATAAACGATAAATATAACATGTCTAATATATATCTCAAAAGAATATACATTCCCAAAAAGGAACCAAGAAAAACCACTAGTGATGGACATCCATCACCCAAACAATGGTTCCTGATAGTGGTTCCTATAGAATGCATAATAATACAAGAAAAGTAAAATATCTACATAAATAAATAAAGGAAGTGGCCACCAGGCACACAACTATCCAAAGTTTTATACAAAATCCCAAAAATAACAGACTAGTATACCCAAACTAAGGATAAAAATCGTCTGCCTGCACGTCAGCCTCCTCGTCCTCAGCCTCAGCCTCCAGATCAGGCTGATAGTCAGGGTCGCTCTCGGTGCCGAGAGCTCTAGCCTCAAAACCTAAAATGTTAATGAAACAGGGTAAGCTACATCCTAGCTCAATAGAAGAATTTCAACTAAAATGTATTGAATATGCAAGACACGATATCTCAATGCAGGAAATCAAATCAGAACATGCAAACAGGGCAAAAAATCCGATCAAATACTGAGCTTTTAAACAAGAACAGATGCTATGCAAGTACATAATCAGTGACTTAAATTGTATATGTTTTCTAACTTAAGAAACTCCCGTGAATATATAACACGGAGTAAATAGGAATCTACTGATAGGAAACTCCAACCAATCATCGTTCACATGAATAATTTCAGAGTGCAACAATGTCTCATCTATGGAGTGCAATTGTGTCGAGGGTTTAACAAAGCAGATCACAAATGTGCCAAGCACGGATATACTGCCGAGTCGATGGGGATCATCTGGTTAAATCATCAAATCACATACACACATAGACCTCACAATTCAGATAACAAAAATCAGGAGTAGTTTTCATAATACAAAATTAGAAAATAGGAATCAGAGATAACAGGAATTTATGAGATGCTAAAATACTTGTTAAAACAGAAATCAGGGTGCAGATATGAGAAAATCACGAAATCATAGTCACAACAATTTAGGTTGGTTTTCCCCTACCTCAGGTCAGACCCCTTTCTAAGCAAATCCAAAGCTTTTTAAAGCGTCATGGTCAGATCCTAGACCATAAATAGAGCATACTACGTGTCAGGTATGTCAGAAAGTCAACTGGCGCGGTGTCCAGTAGCATTCAATTCACATAAACAAGACAAGACAAAAATAGGGGTGATTGATCGATCAACACCCTTATTGATCGATCAATTCTTCTCTTTGATCGATCAATGTCCCCATTGATCGATCAATACCCTCAATTTACTTCACAAGCAACAGAGGTAGTTGATCGATCAATAGCCTTTATTGATCGATCAACACCCTTCACTGATCGATCAATAGCTCCTTTCTCCTCACACTTTGACAGAGCAAAATTGATCGATCGCCAGCTCAGTTGATCGATCAATATGTCTCATTGATCGATCAATAGCTTAAACTCTTAAATTTCTCTCTTTCTGTTCCCTTTTGTAACTTATACAGATTGATCGATCAATCTCCTTCTTGATCGATCAATACACACAAGTGATCGATAAATACCATCATTGATCGATCAACACCAGCCATTGATCGATCACTCTCTCTGTGATCGATCAATACTCAGAATTGATCCATCAAATCACTAATTGATCGATCAATACCCTTCGAGCACTAAACTTCCAGAAATTAAGTCCTCTGTTCCCTCTTAAGTTTTATATGAATTAATCGATCAATGCCTTCATTGATCGATCAATCTAGCATTGATCGATCAATAATGACAGCTCCTCTGTCATTAATGGAGGTCACTTCTTTGACCTAATTTCAACCCTTTTCATTAATGGTTTCTAACAACCATCGATATACACACCAATACAAGCATAGGGGCTTCAACCTTGCCCATTTTAATTGCACAGACATACCTTTATTTAGGCCCTTTCGGGTTCCGACAAAATGATCCGGAAGAGGGTTTTGGATCCGGAACTCGGGCTGTATTGCCGGTGTGACTCCGACAAGTAATTTATCGACTCCAATTCAACACGCGGAGGTCTCACACACACATAGACTATGCTTGAGTTTGTTTTATTGAACTCAACTTACCCTAACTCAGATTGACGCATGATCTCCGTATCTCTAACCCCTTTTCCTCGTAGAACACATTCAGATCCCAACCTAGCTACAGATTTTTAACTCAAGAACAAGAGGAAGAAGAAGAGAGATCTTTCTGGTCTCTTCCTTCCCTTATAAGCTACATAAACTGAAATATCTCTGATATTTTAGTTTAAACTCTAAGCTAGACTCCGGTGTGAAGCGCGAACACGATCGCTATGGCGCAACGTGCCACATCGACGTCCTATACGACTCGGACCTAAGCAAGAATTCATCTGCACAAGAATTAATATTATTTCTTATAATATTAATTTCAAAATTTTAAATATGTCTCGATTTTCATGGTGAGCACGCATATCGAAATAGTCAGGTTCTTATTCAGAATTTTAGGGTCGTTACATTATCCCCCCCTTAGAATTTTCGTCCTCGAAAATGTCAGGGAGGTTATAAGAATTGCAGTGAGGAAATGTAGTAGGCAAGCATGACAAACAGGAATAAAAAGTAGACAGGCTGAAGATGAAATGAGATGCAGAATAAATATCATACACTACATATATAGAAATAATTTATAGAAGTAAAGATAAGAGATTAGCAATTACCGGTCGAGACGTCGGAAGGTCCGGGCTCTGCAGGCGTAGGTCTGCTAGGGCGGGGTGGCGGCGTACGGTAATCACGAGGATCCATCGCGTGCTGACGGGCATGGGCAATCATCGGCGTGGACATAGTGGCGTATAAGTGCTGCATGACGAGCTCGTCCATGCCCTCGTGATAATCCAACCGACGATGGATCTTTCGCTGGAACGCCTTCATGCCGTCCAAATGCTCATGTATGCGCCGGTTACCCTCCATGAGGGCACGAAGCATCGCTGCGACATCGACTGAGGAAGGAGGAGGGGGATGTGACGTGGTGTGATGGGGCAGTCTACGAGGTGTGGTGGGGGCAGGATGGGTAGACACCTCAGGCTGAGGTGGTGGATCGCGTGGTGTCTCCCTCTCTCTAAGAACAGGCTCGGCGGGCGCAGCACCCTCTACAACGGCAGGCGCGATAGGCTCAGCTGCGCCCTCCTCATCCTCTAGGAGCCATCTAACCAGGAGGTTGTAGCTCTTGGTCCAATCCTTTAGGTAGAAGACCTTGGTGTTGTTGACCAAGCGCGGCTCATTGGGAGCCAAGTTGTACGCCTCGCAGAGAGCAACGTATTGCTCCACCATCTTGGTAATGAGGCGCGCGTAGGGGATCTGTTTCTTGACCCCCGACTTAACCTTCTCAGACATGAGGTCATTGGCATTGATGATGTCGTCAATGACCAAGTCGGCCACAGAGAACCAACGATTCTCAAAGGCCAAAAACAGGGCTTGTTGCACAACACCGGTCCGTGAGGACTTGTGCAAGAACGGGTTAAGTGCACACTTGATATAGGTATCAAGCATCCACAATCTATCAGGTAATTGGGCCCGTGTGATGGACTGCCCCTTCTCATGCTGACCTTGGGTCATCTTGGTGACCATGTCGGGAAAAGGAACGTCTTTAATGTATGGGGCATCCAATCCAATGGTTTCAATGTAAACCGACGAGCACTGTAGTGCAGCCGCTACATGAAACTGGTTCAATTTATACTCAAACTCGTCAATGGAAGTGACGAGTCGGTGGCGACTATCACCCCAACGAAGGTTCTGAAAGAAAAGCCTCACGATCCTAGGACAGTAGTGATTGTGGAATCGCTCAAACAAAGGCTTCAACCCGAGCCGTTTGATGTAACTTTTAGCCCAAACCATTTCGGGCCGATCCTCATTAAGAGAGGAGGTGAACACGTACTCGAGAAGAAAGGTTTTGGAAGTCCACCAAGGATTGGGGACTTTATGCTCAATTGGGGTTAGGACTGGGATTTGGACGGGTGGAACCATGTCCGCAACAGGTGCCACAGGTGGCAGAGAGGTTTGGGGAACCGAATCAGGGGGCGGTACCGGGGTACGAGCCCGAGAAGTGGGTACCTTATGCGAAGGGTTCTTCGTGCGCGGTCCCATGGGCAAAATTTGTAAAAATAAACGACAAGAGAATCAAAATGAAATGAAAAGAAGATGCTATCAAATGAATGGAGTAAAATCCACTCGAATCACGCGAAAGGAGTCGATTAGCCAGAAAATCCGTCCGAAAGAAGGTTGAACGGTCAATGCCAAAAACCCCTTTGATCGATCACTTGTACTTCTTTGTGCAAATGACTGTTCAAAACCCCAAATATAACTTAAAACCCCAGGATTGATCGATCAATGCTCTCATTGATCGATCAATGAAGCATCTTAATGCCCTAGCCCGAAGCATAGATCGATCAATCCACTCTGTTGATCGATCAATGACCTTTTAATTGATCGATCACTACACCTGTTGATCGATCAATAGTCCACTATGATTGATCAACCAACCTTGGTGATCGATCAACACCATGAATATTGATCGATCAATCATCCAAAATGTGAGTACTAAACCTCAACATCATTGATCGATCACCACACTAGTGTTGATCGATCAATTTCCAAATTGATCGATCAATCTCTCTGTTGATCGATCAATGCTGATTGTGATGTGGCTCTGCAACACAGTCATTTTCTAAATGCGAGCTGTCCGCATTTCAAAAACAAGGGCACACGTATCTCACATACTGCACCCGCAATAAATAGAATCCTCAAGTCAATGTTACTCGAATAGACATAAGAAACACAGCCATGATGTCGAGTCTTCAAATGAAAATGAAAATGTACCTCTCCTGTCAGGTGAACAAATGCGGGTACTGCTCGCGAATCTCAGTTGCGCGTTCCCAAGTAGCGTCTGAAGCTGAATGCTTCCTCCACTTGACAGGCAGCAGTGGAATCAACTTGGCCCCAAAACTTGATATCAATGATCCAAAATTGCGATTGGTTCCTCAATCACCGTCAAGTCCTCTTGTAACTCAATCGGCTAGAAATCCAAGACGTGAGTCGGGTCGCGCACGTATCGTCGTAGCATGGAAACATGAAAAATGTTATGCATGCTCGCCAACTGCAGTGGCAAAGCAATCCGATAAGCGACTTTGCCAACCCATCCGAGTACCTCAAAGGGGCCGATATATCGAGGACTCAGCTTTTCATGCTTTTCGAAGCGCATCATGCCCTTGGTCGGCGAGATCTTTACAAAGACCTTATCTCCAACCTGAAAATAGTGGTTAATTCCATAGCCAATCACTTTAACTATGAATAGTAACTTTTTTTAAACGTATTTGGGTATACCTGAAACTCAACATGCATCCGATGGAGATTGGCATAGCTCTTTTGGCGACTTTGAGCAACCCTCAATCTTTCGGGGATCAACCGAACTATCTTGATTGTACTGTCCACTATATCAGGTCTTCAAACAAGCTTCTCACCGACTTCTTCCCAATTCAAAGGAGACTTGCATCGTCGTCCATACAAGGCTTCATAAGGCGTCATCCCAAACTCGACTGATAGCTGTTATTATAAGCGAACTCAATTAGAGGTAAATGTTGATCCCATGAACCATGAAAGTCCAACATACATGCACGCAACATATCCTCTATAATCTGGTTCACTCTCTCAGTCTGCCCATCTGTCTGAGGATGAAACACTAAGCTAAACTCCAATTTAGAACCCATGCCTTCCTGAAATCGTCGCCAAAATTGTGACGTATAGAGCGGATCTCTATCACACACGATGCTGACTGGTATGCCATGTAACCGAACTATCTCTTTTATGTACAGCTCTGCAAGCTTATTGGTTGTATATGTAGTCCGATACGGCAAAAAATGCACAGACTTCGTCAGTCGATCTACAATGACCCAGATGGCATTGTTCTTCCTCAACGTGCTCGGCAATCCCAAAATAAAATCCATAGAAATGGCTTCCCATTTCCACTCTGGTACTGGTAATGGTTGTAATAGACCTACTGGATTCCGATGGTATACCAAACACCAAGAAACATAATCTGCAACATCTTTCTTCAGTTCTCTCCACCAAAAACTTCGCTTGAGATCTTGGTACTTCCAGGATGTATAGCATATGTAGACTTGTGCGCTTCCTCTAAAATTGTATCTTTAAGATCTTTCATATCAGGTATGCACATTCCATCTCTAAATAACAAAGTACCATCATCTTTGATGGTAAAATCAGGCCTGATCCCGTTGATCACATCCTTTCTAATGGCCATAAGCTCACCATCAATCATCTGGAGCCTACGCACGTTATCAAACAACGTGAGTCGTATCACAATAGTAGCCATCAATGCCCCTGAACCCTTGACGTCAATGAGTGTATCGCATAAGGCCAGGTCCTCAAGTAGATGCCACCGCTGTACTTTGGTGATAAGATGTGTCAACTGAGCTGAAGACTTCCTGCTCAAAGCATCTACCACAACATTAGCCTTCCGAGGGTGATACTGGATGAAATAATCGTAATCCTTTAAGAACTCCATCCATCTGCATTGTCGCATGTTCAAATCCTTCTGGGTAAACAGATACTTGAGACTTTTGTGGTCGGTAAAGATATCAAATGTCTCACCATATAAGTAGTGCCTCTAGATATTTAAAGCAAAGATCACCGCTGCTAACTCCAGATCATGAGTTGGGTAATTTTTCTCATGTTCCTTAAGCTGTCTAGAGCCATACGCGATAACCTTCTTGTGCTGGTTGAGGACACAACCCAAACCACTATAAGATGTGTCACTGTAGATAGCGAAACCCCCTCTGTCAGAAGGTATAGCTAACACCGGTGCTGTAGTCAAACACATCTTTAGTTCTTGGAAACTCTTCTCACATTGATCAGTCCAATCAAACTGAGCATTCTTCTTGGTGAGTTGAGTAAGTGGACTCGATAGCTTGGAGAATCCCTCTACAAACAGTTGGTAGTTTCCTGCTAACCCAAGAAAACTACGGACCTCTGTTACCGTTCTCTACTGTTCCCAATTCACGACGGCCTTGACCTTTGTCGGGTCGACGGTTATACCCTTAGCAGAGACGATGTGGCCCAAGAAACTAACTTGGTCCAGCCAAAACTCACACTTACTGAGCTTCGCATATAATTTGTGATCTCTGAGGGTCTGTAAAGCTACCTGCAGATGTCCTTCATGTTCTTCCTTTATCTTGGAATAGACAAGGATGTCATCTACAAAGACAACCACGGACCTATCCAAGTGTGGTTTAAACACTCGGTTCATTAGGTCCATAAAAGCTGCAGGTGCGTTCATCAATCCAAATGGCATAACGAAAAATTCATAGTGTCCATATCTGGTTCTGAACGTCGTCTTCTCAACATCTTATGCTTTAACTCGTATCTGATGATAACCTGACCTCAAGTCAATCTTCGTAAAGAACCTTGCTCCTTGTAATTGATCAAACTGATCATCGATCCTAGGGAGCGGGTAATGATTCTTAATCGTCAACTTGTTCAGCTGCCGATAGTCAATGCATAAACGCATTGAACCATCCTTCTTTCTGACAAATAACACTGGTGCCCCCCAAGGAGACACACTAGGTGGAATGAACTCTTTATCAAGCATTTCTTTCAGTTGCTCCTTTAACTCTTATAATTTTATTGAAGCCATCCTATAAGGAGCCTTAGATACTGGTTCAGTGCCCAAAACCAGATTTATCGCAAACTCAATCTCCAAAGCTGGTGGTAGTCCTGGCAAATCCTCAAGAAACACATCTGGGTATTTGCACGCAACGTGAATCTAAGATATCACATTCGTCTCTTCCCGTTGCTCTTGTAGAAAGGCCATATATCCACTGCATCCACTCTTCATCATCTTTTCAGCCCGAATAGCTGATATCAACGGAGCTACCTTAGGCTTCACCCTGAAGAATCTGAATGATCACTCCTTTGGAGGGCGAAAAACCACGATCTTTCGAAGGCAATTGACGCTTGCATGGTAAGCAGATAGCCAGTCCATTCCCAGAATGATGTGAAATCCTTTCATATCTAACAAAATTAAATCTACCAGTGTCTCATGATCATCTACTGACACAATCACTGATTTACACATTGTGAGTGCATTCACTGCATTTCCCGTAGGAACAGACACCGTCAATATGAACTCTAACTGCTCAGGGGTGGCGCTCAATTCTTTCATAAATTGAGGCCTAACAAATGAGTGCGTAGAGCCTGGGTCTACCAAAACTTGTGCTCGGTGGAAACAAATATCACAACTTCGATATACTTTCAGCTCACCTATAAGTCAGTCATATAATTGTATTAACTGTTTAAGATATGTATGTGTATATGTGTACTAACCTCCTAAACATTTAATCAAAATAATTCTACCTTTCTAAGCTCCAGTATATCCTACTAGATAAATAATCTCACTTGAAATTTAATCATACCTTTGATGACATCATTCGATGTCCGAGCATCGATCGCGGTAACAGCGTATGCTCGACCTTGAACCACAGGTCTAGAAGATCTTTGTGTAGATACCGATCCTGACCGTTCTTTGTCGTCTTTGCTCTCCTCTGGGCAATTTCTAACCAAGTGGCCCATCTTGCCACACCTGAAGCACGCCCCCGTCTCCCTCCTGCACTCCTCTGTCTTGTGTGGCTTCCCACACTTTGCACATGACACAGCTGGAGTGAACGAAGAGACCCTTGAAGATCCCTGGGTCACTGAGGTCCCGCTACCAGAAGAACCAGACGGTCAAAATAGTCTGGAAAATGTAGGCACTGCTGCTCTCTGGTACGAAATCGGCCCCGAAGAAATCGTTGGTCGGGAGTGTGTAGGGTATCTAGGAGGTCTGGAGAATCTAGCCCTCTTGTTTTGCTCCAGGTCCTGAGATTGCCCCTGAAATGACCTCTCTCTGGTCTGCTTGTCTCTCCAAGCAAACTGCTTCTGGTTCTCCTCCTCTGCTATGAGAGCCTTGGACATAACTCTCTCATATGTCTCCATTTCCCACATGGCGACATCCTTCTGTAGGCTCTACCTCAGGCCAAGCTGAAACTTTCATGCTCTCATCAGCTCAGTGGCTACATGCTGGGGTGCGAACCTAGCCAGTCGATCAAACTTAGCACCGTACTCTCTCACTGACATCGCACCCTACATAAGCTCTATAAACTTCACCTCCCACTAATGCCTCACAATTTTCCGAAAGAATTTATTGTAAAACACTTCTGTGAACTCCTCCCACGTCCAAGGAGTGTGAGGAAACTCTCTCTGCCGATTCTGTGACACCGACTTCCACCAAGGTCCGGCATCACCATCTAACTTGAAAGTGGCCCAGCACACTTTCTCTACATCATTGCACTGGAGCACTTCAAAAATTTTCTCCATCTCCTCTATCCATCCCTCTGCCTCTATGGGATCTGTCTGACCCAAGAAGTTAGGAGGTCTCATTCTCCGTAACTCTGCAAACTTGCTTGGCTGATGAGGTGGTCTAGCTGCCTAGTGAGTCAGAGCAGCTGTCTGCAGAGCGACGTTGGTAGCCAAGGCTTCCAACACCTGCTCCATTCTCTCCTCATTGCCTCTTCTACCTCCTCTCAGTCCCACTGGATTCGCATTAGCCTGTGTGAGAAACTCTAATCCCCTTGACGTATCAATAACATCGGGGATCTCTCTCACTGGAACTTCTCTCTGACCTTCCCAACCTCCACTGCGTCCGCCTCTGAACCTAGGGCCCATACTGGTCTGTCATTATGAAAACAATAACACTGATCAGTACTAGATTGTGAAACAATCCAACATGAACCCGCAGTTCAACCTAAAGCCTAGGGTTTGATACCAACTGTGACAACCCAGATTTATGTGCTTAGAAATCCATGCCATCAGGATCATACTCTGGATGATCCCCAGGACAATTCACAGAGTGTCTGCTCGTATAGCGGAAATCAAGCAGACACTGTTCAGCAGTGGTAGTTCGAGTAATCACGTAAGGCATTATAAAAAGAAAAAAATGATAAATACAACATATCTAATATATATCTCAAAAGAATATACATTCTCAAAAAGGAACTAAGAAGAACCACTGGTGATGGACATCCAACACCCAAACAATGGTTCCTGATAGTGGTTCCTATAGAATGTATAATAATACAAGAAAAGTAAAATATCTACAGAAATAAATACAGGAAGTGGCCACCAGGCACACAACTATCCAAAGTTTTATACAAAATTCTAAAAATAATAGACTAGTATACCTAGACTAAGGATAAAAATCGTCTGCCTGGACGTCAGTCTCCTCGCCCTCAGCCTCAGCCTCCAGATCAGGCTGGTAGTCAGGGTCGCTCTCGGTGCTGGGAGCTCTAGCCTCAGAACCTAAAATGTTAATGAAACAGGGTGAGCTACATCCTAGCTCAATAGAAGAATTCCAACTAAAATGTATTGAATATGCAAGACACGATATCTCAATGCAGGAAATCAAATCAGAACATGCAAACAGGGTAAAATCTGATCAAATACTGAGCCTTTAAACAAGAACAGATGCTATGCAAGTGCATAATCAGTGACTTAAATTGTATATGTTTTCTAACTTAAGAAACTCTCGTGAATATATAACACGGAGTAAACAGGAATCTACCGATAAGAAACTCCAACCAATCGTCGTTCACATGAACAATTTTAGGGTGCAACAATGCCTCATCTATGGAGTGCAATTGTGTCGAGGGTTTAACAAAGCAGATGCACAAATGTGCCAGGCACGGATATACCGCCGAGTCGGTGGGGATCATCTGGTTAAATCATCAAATCACATACACACATAGTCCTCACAATTCAGATAGCAGAAATCAGGAGCAGGTTTCGGAATACAAAATTAGAAAATAGGAATCAGAGATAACAGGAATTTATGAGATGCTAATATGCTTGTTAAAATAGAAATCAGGGTGCAGATATGAGAAAATCACGAAATCATAGTCAATACAGTTTAGGTTGGTTTTCCCCTACCTCCGGTCAGACCCCTTTCTAAGCAAATCCAAAGCTTTTTAAAGCATTATGGTTAGATCCTAGACCATAAATACAACATACTACGTGTCAGGTATGTCAGAAAGTTAACTGGCGCGGTGTCCAGTAGCATTCAATTCAAATAAACAAGACAAGACAAAAACAGGGGTGATTGATCGATCAACACCCTTATTGATCAATCAATCTTTCTCTTTGATCAATCAATGTCCCCATTGATCAATCAATACCCTCAATTTACTTCACAAGCAACAGAGGTAGTTGATAGATCAATAGCTTTTATTGATCGATCAACACCCTTCATTGATCGATCAATACCTGAATTGATCGATCAATAGCTCCTTTCTCCTTACACTTTGACAGAGCAAAATTGATCGATCACCAGCTCAGTTGATCGATCAATATGTCTCATTGATCGATCAATGACCTCATTGATCGATCAGCTTAAACTCTTAAATTTCCCTCTTTTTGTTCCCTTTTGTAACTTATACATATTGATCGATCAATCTCCTTATTGATCGATCAATACACACAAGTGATCGATCAATACCATCATTGATTGATCAACACCAGCCATTGATCGATCACTCTCTCTGTGATCGATCAATACTCAGAATTGATCGATCAATTCACTAATTGATCGATCAACACCCTTCGAGCACTGAACTTCCAGAAATTTTAAGTCCTTTGTTCCCTCTTAAGTTTTATATGAATTGATCGATCAATGCCTTCATTGATCGATCAATACCTCTCATTGATCGATCAATCTAGCATTGATCGATCAATAATGACAGCTCCTCTGTCATTAACGGAAGTCACTTCTTTGACCTAATTTCAACCCTTTTCATTAATGGTTTCTAACAACCATTGATATACACACCAATACCAGCATAAGGGCTTCAACCTTGCCCATTTTAATTGCACAGACATACCTTTATTTGGGCCCTTTCGGGGTTCCGGCAAAATGATACTGAAGAGGGTTTCGGATTCGAAACTCGGACTGTATCACCGGTGTGATTCCGACAAGTAATTTATCGACTTTGATTCAACATGCGGAGGTCTCACACACACATAGACTATGCTTGAGTTCGTTTTATTGAACTCAACCTACCCTAACTCAAACTGACGCATGATCTCCATATCTCTAACCCCATTTCCTCGTAGAACACATTCAGATCCCAACCTAGCTACAGATTTTTAGCTCAAGAACAAGAGGAAGAAGAAGAGAGGAGATCTTTCTGGTCTCTTCCCTCCCTTATAAGCTACTTAAACTGAAATATCTCTGATATTTCAGTTTAAACTCTAAGCTAGACTCCTGTGTGAAGCGCGAACACGATCGCTACGGCGTAACGTGTCGCATCGACACCCTACATGACTCGGACCTAAGTGAGAATTCGCATATGAATTCATCTACGCAAGGATTAATATTATTTCTTATAATATTAATTTCAAAATTTTAAATATGTCTCGATTTTTGTGCCGGGCACGCATATCAAAACAGTCAAGTTCTTGTTCAGAATTTCAGAGTCGTTACATACATATCTTATCAGATCTTATATAAAATGTGGCTCCTCAAAATTGTGAACCAAAATTGCTTCTCACATTAAAATTCCTTTCATTAAACTTATATTGAAATTTGAGTTCATTATAGCAAATGACCAGAAATGAAGGTATAGCCAAAATCAGGAAAGTGTTTCTAAATATTTAATACATACCTGACATCTTCTAATTGATCATCCGTGTCATCACCCTCATAAATCAAACCATCTACCGAGGCATCAAGTCCATTAGGACAGTGTAGTTCATATCTTCACCTGCAGCTGTTAGTTTTTCGTGGGATGAGGATATTGATGCAGGAGGATCAGAGTCAAAGGATGCTAAGTTGTCAGATTCTACGTTGTTGGCATTGAGATACCTTGAGTTGGCAGATTAGCGCAAAGATGGCAGGTAGTCGGGATCTTTTCATAATTGGGGCAATTTTCGATGCATTTCGGTATTTTGGCCATAACTTTGGCTACGATTATCAGAATTGTGCAAATGACCTCATTTAGGAAAGCTCTTTGCGGTGCGCACTTCATGGCCACCTTTGATAGGATTTTTTTAAAGGTCAAAATCTACCATTTTCCCTTTTGAATCCATAGTTTTAGTTATTTCTTTCCTTTTATGGTAATATTTCCTTTATCGTTTAGGATGCAATTCTGAATCCGATTTGGGCCAGATATTTGGTAGAATATTTCTTTTATTGCGTATTTTATTTTGGCATGCTTATTGAGATTTTGCTATTTTTGATAAAATTCTAATAATAACAATTTTTAGCTATAAAGCCCAACTTGTGGGCTGATTTTCATGGTTGATTGATTAATAATTTTGAATTGAACATCGGAGGTGTTTCTCTGTGTCTTTTGTTAGGTGATTCTCTTGTGTTCTTCTCTGTGAATTATCGGTTGAAATTAGCCTACAGAATAATCTCTAATCTGTACGGCTTTATTTACTTAGTCACGTAAACTCAGTGGGTTGCACAACCGATCCACCACAATCTATCTAGGTGATCGTGGGTGCAACCTTGTGAGTGGAAGTCAATCCTTTACAATTTCATGTAAACAACATAATAAATATTCTTATAAACAGTTCATAACTATAAAGTTGAAAGGACATAATAAATTTCAGTGCATATAATGTTTCTAATGCTTATCATTTTTCTTACTTGTCTTGTCAACTTAACTTACGTGAAATATCTTAAGTCTTATTGTAGCTCCATACGCCTACATAACGTACATCACATTTTACTTATCTTAGATATACGACTTGTACCAGGGCTGCTGCTCAAGCCTACCATGCGAGGTCTACTTGTAGATAATTACCTAACCTCCATATCATATCGTATCATAAACTATCATTTAATCTGATGAAGTTGCGCGTATAAAACTCAGTGTCCCCTTACGTCGATACACTGTCGTATCATATTGTCCTTAAGATATGTCTAGGCTGTAGATGTTTCCTTACGGTGGCACGTAAGGTATGACACGTGTAGAACTTAATTCATATTCAGTGGACCTTCATATCATATATTAACAGATCTGTATGTTATCTTATGTGTAATTCCCCATAAAATAAAAAAAATTACTTTTAAACAGTTTGCCTCGGTACGCATGCCTAACTGTTCGTTTGTCGGAGATTGTGCAAAACATTAAGTAATGTTGTGAATTAGATCTCGTGGATTAGATAGAGCTAGAAAGTGTTTGAATGGTTAATTGGAGCTTCATACACCGATGCTAGGTGTAGTAGCTTAACACCTAAGCCTAGGACTTAGTTATAAGGGAAGTAAATGTAATTGAATGCTTATGATTAGAAATTTATGAAGAGAGAGGAGAGTGGAGGTCCTTCGATTCGAACTCTTGTGGATGCCATTACTCGAGTTGTGCACGAAGCAAGGATTGAGGATCAATCCCCAAGAGTGGTCCCAAGAACCCTAGATCTAGAGTTGCGTTTGTGGATCGTGTGATCGATCAATTTGAGGTATGAAGTTGTATTATGTTGTGAGTTAGTATTAGATAAGTCTTTGTTTATGGTATGATCGAAAAATGTGAAGAAATGAGGTTGGATTTGTGAAAGAATGGAAAGGAAATGAGAAAATCAAAGAATGGATGAAATCTGTAAATTTTGATCGATCGAAATTTATCTGAGATAGAAGAATGCGATTTCTGGAGAAATCCGTTCAATCGAACGCAATGTGTTTCGATCGAACGAGTTTCCCACTCGATCGATTGAAACGTATATAATAGGGATTTTGGACTTTTGCTGTCAGGATTTGACCGCTCGAAATTTATTTTGATCGATTGAATTTTAGATACGATAGTTCGAATTATAATCGTTCGATCAAGATTTAGGTGCCAAACTTTGGGTTCGGAGGGATTCGACCGATCGAATATATTTTGATCGATCGAATTTGAGATTTACTTCATTTCTAACGTATGAACGGTGAATTTATTTGTTAGGTTGACCTTGTGCTTATGAAAGGTTGAGGCTTGAGCGTGTTGAAAGACTTCGCTTGTGACTTCGTAATTGAGGTAGGGAAATCTCTATACCATGCGTATTCGATATCAATGGTATGTGTGTTATGATACGATAAGTTTTGTCAGCATCCATAAATTGTCTTGAGACCCAAATGTGAATGTGTTAATGTGCATGTGTAAATTGGAGAATGCATTGTGATGAGAAAACCTCTCAAGCTCAAGCTTTGTTTTAGCAATGTGCTACCATGTGGAATCCTTCGTGATTCATTTCGATATGTGCATGTGAAAGATTGTGTTTCAATTTTAAGCTTTCAAACTTAACTATATTTAGCACATCACACGGTAATAAACTATAAGTTATGCACGATGATTTAAGGTTTTTATGTGAATACCCGTCCGACGCGGCGGGATATCCGTGACTGGTAGGGCGGGATATCCGTACACCCTTTGTGATTTTGTGTGATCTTGTGAAATCATACCGACCAACGGTAAAATCTTTGTTTGGCACAAACGTCCATCTTTGTTGGGACCATGGGCACCATTGGCGAATGGTTCATATGAGCGACGATGGTGGGTATTCCATCGAGGACCCGGGGCTATAGCTACTCGAGTAATGATTTAAGTAAAAGACCTTAAGTTTCTTTCTCTGCGATACGTGAATTAGTAAGATGTGCATATGATAAGCTCCCTTCACTAAGAAAATGTGGGTTTCATTCAGTCCTTTCAAATTGTGCACCAATAAATTGCTTTGCTCGATAACTGCTTTTGAAATCAAATTACAGTAAGGAAAAACTATGTTTTCATTTATGTCATGAGATATATGTACTTTGATAAGAAATGCATGCTATTTGTTTTTGCCTACTAAGCTTAGATGAAGCTCATTCATTGACTATACGTCACAGGTACAAGTGAAGAATTAGGCAAGGAGGACCAAGACAAGGCGGACTCCGATTACGTGTCATTGGAAGAGGAGCAAGAGCCTCATCCAGAGAAATGCTTTATTTGTACAAGGCCCGGCTGGGTAGGTCCGGTCATGGAATGTTGACTTAGAACATGGTTTAGTAGCATTTTGTGAAGAATATAAGTTATTTTGGAGATTCTTTGTGTAATTGTTTTGTGAACCATGTTTCGATAAGGGATGACCCTTACCAGTGGTTCTTTTCAATTCTTTTATCCATATGCACTCATATGAAATTAGAACCGTTATTTTGAGCTTTTGAGATATAGAATTGAAGATTTCCTTTTTCATATGATAACTATGTCAATTAGATATGATTTTCGCTTTGTTTCCGCTTTGCGTGTGGATATGTCAAGTGTTTCCTTCGAGGATCGGCCTTAGTGTCGATTCGACGGACCGGGTTTCGAGATTAGGAAATCCGGGCTATCAGAGTTGGTATCAAAGCTTCGACTTTAGAAACTTCTAACAAGTCTTAGATTGTTTAGAGATTTGAGATTTTGTTGGATTATAGGGACTGTCTGTTAATTGTTGTATTGCTTACCATAACATTATTAAATGATTAAAACAGTCAATTAAAAGGCAAAATCACAAAGAGAGATGGGGTCAAGGTAAGCAACCAGTCCTGCAAGAATCAGGGATGTTGTAACAAGCTTTAATAGGTAAGTCGGTAGGCCCACAGGGAAATGTATTTAGAAATGGGGTAAATCTCCATATCTAAGACAGATCTGGCACTCTATCCTAATTTAGACTAAATCAAAACAGGAAAGAAGAGAGGTTTCTAAGATTTGTCACTAGAAACTATAAAAATCAAATGAAAATGATCCAGAATTGATTAAACTTAGATTAAGAAAAATGGAGAAAAGGATTAATTTCAAAAGGTAGAGAGCAGCAGCTAGGGATTTTTAGTCTCTACTGAAAAATCAAGTGGATCAATGGCAATGCATAGGACAGATTTATAACAATCCTTCATCTGGCTACAAGCTCAAATGCAAGGTATAAGAATCTAATCTAGATAAAAAAATTAGAGCAATCCTGAGGCTATGATCTATCCACTTGAATGATCACAAATCATCCCAAAGATTCCTCTAATTCAGGGATCTTGATTAGAACAGGTAAGCTATTGCAGATGCTGTGGGTGCCAGGCTACAAGCTCAAGCATCCACAGGGATATCAAATCCAGGGAAATCAAATGCGAAGAAGAGATCTTTAGATCAAAATCAACTTTAAAAACTATAATAACTGTAATCATACAACCTACAGTCCAATTGTGCTCAGATCTGCAATCTGTGCAACATAGAATCCATTTATAAAGCTTTTGAAACTCTCAATTTACAACTCTCAACCTCACCCTAACTACTAAAGGGGTTTGGCCAACCATAATTGGCTAAGGAGAGAATGGGGGAAGAAGAAAGAGGAAAGGGATTTTGGAGGGAAATGAAATTCAAATTTTTGGCTCTGGTTCTCCCATTTTTTGGATGTCTCTTCTGTGTAATTTCTCTGGCTTTTATAGTCTTCCCCTCTGTCTTCAGATCTGTTTCAGCCAATTAGAGCTCAAGAGAATAATTCAGTTATTCTCAACTGCTGATGTGGCTGATTTCTCTTCTAGAAGATCTCTAACAATTGGTCCAAACTGGCCAAGTACATGTGAAGTGGTTAGAGTCCCCATTCGTGCCCCTATGCCTTCCAAAAATACCCTTAAGGGTTGCTGACATGCCTTGGAATGTGAGCACAAAGTACTGGAGTTGGCAACTGCTGTGAAAGGAACTGAGAAGTTCCAAATTCGAGTGTCGAGAGGTTTTGGGAACCTCTCGACAAGTTCTAAATCCATTTGATGTGTATTTCGGCAGGTTGAGAGTGGCCTTCGACAGGTTATCTGACTTCTCGACAAGTTTAGATAAGTTCTCAATAGGATTGACGTAAATTCTCTCCTATCCAGGCTCCCTCAATCCTCTTGACAAGTTATAAACAACCTGTCGACTTGTTATACAGTCTTCAGTTGAGTGCTCAGCAAGTTGCTTCAATCCTTGCGAGAATGGGTGTTGCTTCAGGTAAGTCATCGATAGGATGGTGTTGATTGCTCGTTAGGTTCTAGGGAACCTCTCGATAGGTAGTTGGAACCTCATGAGCTCCGCTGCATCTCCAGGTAAGGCTTCGACAGGATGCAGCCTGTTGTTCGACATGTTCTTCTACTGCAGCTTCATCCTCTCGACAAGTTCTACCAACCTCTCGATATCTTCACTGTTCCACCTCTGGACCTCTCGACAGGTAGGCATGCACTTCCAAAACCTCTTGACAGGTACTGGGAAGCTCTCGACAGCTTCATTCTAAGCATCCAAACCTGTCGACAAGTCGAATTAACCTCTCAACAGGTTATATCCTTTGTTTCCATAGCTGGCTCACTGCTCTGGGGTGTTGTTCTTCATCTGTCTAACACTTAGCACCTCTTGAGGGGTTCAACCTTCATTCCCTGCAGCTGCTCTTGCTTCCATGTGTTCCCATGTGGACACGTATCATTCCCATAGACTTCTAAGGTTTGTGAACTGCTTGATGGCTGGGCTTTTAGGCTTTATGAACACATGATGAGACAGCAGGTCTATTCTTTGGCATTTTTGGATGGCTGTCTGCACTAAGACTCTAATTTATTACTTATCTACAAACTACACTCAAAATACTTTATTAGTCAACTCAAAGGTCCATCAAAGGTCAGGTTAGGAGGTGAAAAATGATAATTTTCACTGCTTAACACACACCTAAACCTAAGCTTTGCTAGTCCCTGAGCAAAGGAGAAATTAAAAACAAGTATTGAAAATGAAAAATGCCACTTTTGTAGGGAGCATAGATGTATTTAGCATATACATCAAGCCTTTTAAACCCCTAGGTGATCCCTAGTGGAGGAGTGAAGTCTCCTGAGGGTTATCAGTGAAGGAACCCACAAACTTCTCCAATGAATCAGTTAATATCAATGCAACATGTTAAAACAAAATTCAAGCAAAATAAAATTCATTCCTCACCTTGTTCATTTAATTTTAGAGGATTCTCAGCAGAAAAATAGCAGTTTAAAATTGAAATTTTGCTATGATTCCTTCCCAATCAATCAGCTCATGTCAAGGCATTTTGTATGAAAATTGATGCAAAGCTCACTGTCAATTTGATAATTCTATTCTGATAATGCCCCTAGCAAATTCAATGTCAGACCCAAAGCTCACCAGGGCTGTCCACTCACAATAAACATAGAAGGTGCATGATTTTACACAACTCAAGAGTAGTTACAGCCCTCAAATAGGACTACAAGCATGAGCATTGGCATTGCTCTTTTCACCATAGATTACATAAATCCTCATCTCCACATGACAGCTCAATCAAGTTTCAGATCAGTAGGGGTCTTTTTATTGGGTTGTAATGTGGCTTATGGGTGAAGTTTAAAAGAATAAAATGGTAGAATGGAATTCAAAATTGAGAAATTGGTAAGGTAAGGATGTGATTTGGAACTTCACAACCTTTTCAATACAATTCCATTTACTTCTTGAATTTTCATATTTGAAGTGATCAGTTTCTAATCCTCTTTTCAATCTTTCAATGAAATGACTTCTCTTTCTCATTCTTTTCTTTTCTATTTTTCTTTTCTTTTTGCATGCTTTTCTTTTGTATTTGTCTCTATTTTTTTTTCTTTTAATGGGCCGGAATGCCATAACTACAACAAAATGTACTTTCTTTTCTTTCAAACAAATATGAAACCTTGTTCCCCTAACCCCACATCTCCTTTCATTTCTAGATTTCTCAGATTGAGGGTGAACTGTAACAGGTAAAGGGGTTTTGGGTTCAAATTTTCTGGTTTTTATCAAAGAAAAATTTAGATTTTTAAAGCTCAAATGGTGTGTATCAAGGGCAGTTGAAAGGTGGGAAATTTTAAGCTCAAACTGTCCAGAGGATGGCCTTACTTCATGTCCTCAATGTCATGAATGTTGTTAACCTATTTCAACTTGGATTTGTCTAACTTCTAGTGAGCAGGAATAGATTCAATCAGTCCTTAGAGCAAAAAAAATTGCCAAAACACTCTTCAAAGAAAGTTTATTCAGGCCCAAATCTCATTGGTTATGGTCTTTCATCAAATTCTTGGGGTATATCCTCACAATTTTCTCTCTTTTCAAGTTCACTAAGCATTAATTTCTTAAAAATTCTTGACATTTGTTTCATGAGAATGTTAGAGTTACAATAATTGTCAGTCTTAAAAAGTTTTAAATTTTCTCTTTTTTGAAAAATCAGGTGGGAATTCACTTTATTTTCACAAATTTTATCCAACATAACTACACTAGCATTAACTACTCCATTGGCACACCTGCCATACCCCCAAACCTATGAGGAGCAGCGTCCTCACTGCTTTAGAAGTATATCAACAAGACACAGCAGGGACATATAAGGACAATAGTAAAGGAAACATAAAGAACAAAGCTAAATACAAAGGAAAGTAAGAGACACAGTTAAATGACAAAACAAAAAAATATTATTGCACACAAGTAATTACGGAGGATCAAAAGAGGAAGTATAATCTAAACAAAAATATATACAGCAAATGACTACAAACAAATCCTAAACACAGTCTATCCTAATCAAATTCTGAATCAGATCTAGATATTGTCATTGGCTCCCATCCTTTCTGTGCATCAAGCTTGTCGTACTCCTTGAGCTTCTCTTTCTTCTTCAGCTTCTCAGTGCTGGCAGCACCTTCTTTAGTTCTTTTTGCAGCTGGCCTCTAAGGTCTAGTGTTGCCTTGGGACTTGGTGGGTTCTCTGATGGAAAGGGTTTTGGATTCTGAGGGACCCAGGGAAGAGTACAAGGAGAGGGTCTCTACTAGCCTAGCAAGCATGCCAGATTTAGTCTTGTATATCTTGTAAAAATGCAGGGAGTTGAGGACCATCTGCCACAACTTCCACTCCTCAACTCTATGAGCCTCCAAAATTGGATCAATCTCCTCTTGATGGGCTTGTTGTTGTAGCACCATGACTGCATCTACTAGGAACTTCACATCCTCCTAGACATATGCGTTGGCCTCAATGGCTTTAGCAACGGATGGCAGAGGGGAAAAGGTGTTGCTGCCATATGGGATAATGGCCGAATGGTGAGGGTCATCCATGGAGGAGGGGATAATGAGTAGCACAGGGGGTGGTGGTGATGGCACAATGAGGGTCAATGGAAGCTCCTCTTCCACAGTAAGAGACTCAGGTGGGGTGGAGGGGTAGGTGAAAGGTAAAAAGGGTAGGTCATCCTCTATGGGGTCAGTTTGGATTGAGGAGTCTCTGGTAGAAGGTATAGGGAGTGATTCTTCCACCTCAGCAGTGGAAACCACTGCTAAAGGGGATGGAGGTAGGGTGGGTGTAGGAGTAGGTGTAGGAGTAGGGATTGGAAGGGGTTAGCTGGTTGAGGTGGATGGGATGAGGGTGGATTGAATGGCCTGAAGGCAAGTGGCCGTAGCAGCTTCATTAGCTGTGTTGGTTTGGAGTTGGGCTAGGATGGTGGTAAGAAGGGAAAGAATTTGGGTAGAGGCCTCAAGTAGGACTTGGGCTTGGGTAACGGGTGGAATGGGTATAATGGGTTGGAAGGGAGATGTGGGGGCATGCTGAAAAGGTGGAGTGGGTGTAGCATGGAATTAGGTAGGCTGTGGAGAGGTGGGTTGTGGAGAGTCAGGCAAGGGGGAATATTCATGCCCAATATCCTCCACGATGGAGTCAATTAGGGATGAATAACCCTCAATGGTCAAATGGTCTTGGTCCTGGGTATGTGTAGGTGAGATGGAAAAGGTGGGGTCAATATCAAAAGGTATGAATAGTGGAGAAGAAATGGATGGGTCATCCACTGTAGATGGTGCAGGGCTCAAAGGTTCAGCAGCTGAGCTGGATGGGCTAGCTAGAGGGGTCAGCTTTATTTTTCTTTGGTAGGTGGATGTGATGGGAAGTGAAGGGGTTGTAGCATTGGAGTTTGTGGTAGGAGGAGCTGAAAGAGGTATGGATGTGGTGATGGTGGAAAGGCTTGCTGAGTTGCTGAGAGGAATGGAAACTAAAATGGAAGGAAGGGGAGTTGAGATGGATGGTAGAGAGGATGGTGGAATGGAAATTCTTGCCATATCAGAGCTAACAAAAAGCACATCAGTGGAAGGGAAATGTGGAAAGGTCATGGGTGGAGGCTCTGAACTAGGACCAACAGATGTGAGTAGAGGCTCAGAGGTAACAAATTTAGAGATCTCAACTGCAACTGCTGAGCTAGCTGAAGGAGCGGTGGGCATAACAGGTGCAGCTACTGATGTGGCTACCTGAGGTGCTACCAATGCAGGATCCTCAACTGATTTGTTCTTGCCCTTCCTAATCAGGGTCCTGCTAGCAGACTAGGCCCTCTTCCCAAAAACTTTTGGAGTCACCTTTTCCATTGGCTCATCCTTATGGATTACAAACTTCCCTTTTCTCAACAAAGCAGTGATGAGCCTGGTGTAGGGGATCCCTGGCAAAGCTTGTGCTCTTCTGATTTTGTCATTCACATCTACCATTCGCTCAAATATTAGCTTGGAGGCATTCATGAACTGGCCCGACCCTTAGAGAAGAAATACAGGGCATCCACAATGGGAATTCTCCTCTCCTGCTATTGTCCACTGACATAAATATTTTTCCTCAAAATTTCATCGATGAACAGTAGGCTGGGGTGTAGATCTCTTCTCATCAATAACTCCCCAGACCCCACAATGCCTTGGGTCAAGTGTCTAGCCATAGCTCTAAAAGACACACTCTTAGGTGCTGCTAGACCATAGGCTATATCAAACACAGATGGGACCCCTAATGCTAACCCAATATCATTGTAATCCACTAACAACTCCCAATTATCAATGAACGCCACAAGTGTAGGCTTAGTTGACCCAAGCTTCATCTTCATTCTGATGTTCTGATACCACAGTTTGACTAACCTAGGGTAAGAATTTTCTTGCAATGGGGTCAACAAGGGTGTCAGTCCTACCTTCACTAAATAATCCAAAGTTTCCTTACACTCTTCCTTAAAAAAAAAAAGGTATGTCAAAAACTATTTCTGGGATCAAGCCTAAGGTATCCACAAATTCATTGGGAGTAGTCAGGTTCTCAAGGACTTCAGGTTCAGCCTCTGGGTTAGGTTCAGGTACTAGGTTAAGCTCAGGCATAGGGTTATCTTCAGCAACTTCCTCAGTATTTTCCTCAGCAATTGTGACGTTCTTAGCTTTCTTAGCCTTCTCAGGTTTCTCAACTTTATCCATGACAAGCTTTCTCTTAGCAAGTGGGTTCTCCTTAGGCTATGTGGCTAGCGTACTTGATTTCCTAGTGGATTTCTAGGCAGATTTGGAAGGGGCCTTAAACAGGTTAGCTAAGGTATCCTCTTGATTAGCCATTGGACATGCAATCCCCAAAATTAATCTCAACAACCACAACAGACCTCTTTGTTCAATCAAAGTAACCACACAAATTGGAAATGGAAGTACAAAGCTTTCCAAAACACAGAGTGGAGTTTGAAGAAGACTTACCCACAAAAAACTTAGGGTTTATCAGATCTTAATGTGCATGGCACCAAATCAGTCTCAAATAGGTGCAAAATGTAGCCCTTGTGGAGTTGAAGCACTTGGAGCAATGACAAGGTGAGTGGAGTTGGAACCAATGAGAGGGAGGAGAGAGAAGAAAGTTGGAAATCGAGAAAAGGGGAACAGAGCTCTGAGAACAAGCTATCGAATGGCTGGAAGGAGTTGTCGATAGGTTTAAAATAACTAAAACTGTGTTTCAATAGGATTGGGGAGAAGGTGTCGATAGGTTGCATCAACCTGTTTAAGAGTTAAAAACCTTTTGGACTTGTGGACTTCTTAGGCTGAAGGTGTCGAGAGGTTGGCTGAACCTCTCGACAGGTGCAAGGGCTTCAGGTTTTTCAAGTCGAGAGGTATAGACATCCTCTCGACAGGTTTAAAAACATAGCATTTAACCTCTCAACAGGTATCAAAACCTATCGAGAACACAACCTACACCTTCAGAACCTCTCAACTTTCACTCTCAACATCTGGACAGGTTCAAAGATCCTGTCGAATTTCACATTTATACCTTCGGAACCTATCGAACATCAACTCAAACCTCTCGACAGGTGATAAAACCTACCAAAATTCTCATTGGGAACCTTCAAAACCTATCGAAAACCACTTAGCACCTCTCGACAGGTCTGTTTTGCATTCTAGCTTATTTCTCAGCAGTTCTTTTTTATCATTCACACAGATTTATTTTAATTTTGCTCTGCTCCCATTGTTAAGACCTGAAAAGTACCACTTTTCACCCCTT
Organism: Chloranthus sessilifolius; assembly: GCA_021018995.1. Taxonomy (NCBI): domain Eukaryota; kingdom Viridiplantae; phylum Streptophyta; class Magnoliopsida; order Chloranthales; family Chloranthaceae; genus Chloranthus; species Chloranthus sessilifolius. The sequence goes on from CM037598.1 coordinate 54,559,740, forward strand.
AACTTAGCCTTTGATTAGACCCTTAGCCATCTAATAAAGGTTTGTTAAGTGTTTTCTGTAGATAATGAACAGTAGTATAATAAGGCCATAAATCATGTTAAGGAGCCTGTATTGGCACCAGAAGTCCCTCAAAAGAATGAGCCATGAATCCGAACCTGAGGCAAGCCTCGTGCAGCTGAAAAAGCTCTAGAGGATTCAGGAAAATATGCTTCACGCAGTCCTCGCGAAGTCCCAAGATTTCACAACAACTTCTCGCGTAGTTGAGTGACAGACTAGCTTCAGAATCCTGCCTCGCGTAGCTGTCATGCAGTAGCCGCGGGATGCAAATGATAAGAGAACCTATCGCGCAGTTCAGAAAAGCCTCAAAGCTATCGCGAGGATCCTCGCGAAGTTCCCTTAAGAAGTGAACTTCTCGCGTAGTTCTCGCACTGTTCAGAAAGAAAGCAGCCTCGTGATGCCAGAGTTAGCCTCGCGAAGATTTATTGTGAAATAGATTGCTCACATAGTTCTCGCGCTATTCACAAGTAGCAATCCAACTGCGCGAAGCCCATTCCAACGAGAGCTTAACTATCTACCTCACGACTGCTCAAAGCATCAAGAAGCTGCAACCCCATGATGTCTGAAGTTTTAATGCAAACTCATCCTCGCAAAGTCAGTGCTACCACGCGACAAGTTTGGGAATCGACTGCAACCTGGCGAAGCTCTGAAATCCAACTTCCATCATTCTATAGAGGACATTCTGGGGATTTCCAGTGATTAGGGCATGCACTCCCATGCTCAAATCTCTGTGCACGCGCCCTGAGGCATCCAAGGATCATTAATAGGCCATGTCGCATCGCTAAAATTAGGGTTTCCTAACCCTAATGCGCCGCCACCCACTGCTATATAAACCTAAGCCTGGTTTAGGTTTAAGAAGACCACGCGGAAGAGCTCAGACTTTATCACTGATACGAGATCTGAGATCTTTTTCTTTTCTATTCTTCTATAGTTGTAAGTAGTTTTCCTTTTTCTTTTTCTTCTCTCCATGGCCTAGCACTTTCTGGCCATGCCTATGTATGTTTATTGAGATTATATTAATGGAATTTGTGATTGGGTGCTGTACTTTTATGGGATTCGTGTGTTTGTGAGCTATTCTGTGCAAGGCTGCTACCTTGTGGTCCGCCATTGCTTTGGTTGTGATTCAAAGCAATGGAGGACTGATTCTAAGGACCCATTTAGATCCAAGTGACCTGTGTGTCTGGGCTATCATGGTCCGATACAGCCTTAGCCCCATCACAGGACCCACTAGATCTGAAATCCCCGTGGAAGCCTGAGCTGGTAGCCTTGTGACCATGGTGGTGGCAGTAATATTCTTGTTTTGTTTTGGGCTCCGTGTGGAGGATAGCCTCTGGGATAGTCTGTGACCATTCAAGTGGACAGGTTATAGCCTTAGGGTGAATCCAATCCGCCGATCCAAAATGGATCCTTCTTCTCCGAGCCTAAGCTTGTAGCCTGGTAGGAGATTGTACAGAGGCAGACTCCCCTATATTTGTATAGACCCGTCATCAGATGTTAGATCTGATCTGGTTATGGAGATTGTAGGCTTGTGACTGGACCATTGTAGTCCCACTCAAGCAATGGACAGCTAGATCTAAGGTGGTACTCAATCTCTTACTGGTTCTATGTGTCTGGGCTATCATGGTCTTATACAGCCTTAGCCCCACACATAGAGCTTTAGAGGTTGAGGTTCCCTATGGATTCTTGAGCTTGTAGCCTGGATGATGTAGTGCCTACAATGATTAACTTGTTTTGACCCATCTCTGGATTGTGGTTCCCCTATGGGATAGTCTGTGACCATTTAAGTGGACAGGTTATAACCTTAAGGGATTGGATCATGGCACAGAGATGAGTTGGATTATTTCTCCTCTTTGGTGATAATGTAGCCATTGGACAGGATTTCTATAACAGCAGACCTGGATCTGAGTCATAAATTCCAGCAAATCTGAACTCAATAGCATACTTCTCACCCTTTTATATTTATTTTCCCACACTCCATCCATCTTCTCAACCCTTTCTGTAGTTAATTCATTAGGCTACCTTAGGATACTTAGAATAAGTGACCCTAAACTCCCTTCCTTTTAGGACTCCCAGATCTGTAGTCAGATCTGGAGGGACTACTAGAGATGGCTCCCTTGGAGCCGTAGATCACGTTTCCCTATGGGACAAACTCCTACTTATCAAAACTTGCTACAAATGGACCCTGTATCTTGCAGGTCTACGATTTCTCAGTTGTGTTGATTCCATCCCTTGTTTTACTTTGATTTTAAATTGCTTTTACCACCAAGAAATAAAGTAAGCACACTGGGAATCGCAACACCCATTCATTTCCTAAGCCCTTGAATTGATAACTCATGACTCTAACCCACTTACTAATGACTCATGATTTTAAATGCAAACATTAAGCAAAATTGGCAACCATATTTGCAATGCCAAACACCAATAAAAAGAGAAAAAACAACAAAACTGATAAAAATAACAGTTATGATACATAGTCTACATTGTTGAAAATTAATCACACTTGGGAGGTTCTTGAAGGTGAATGGTCACTACAAGCTCTACTACATTTTTAACAAAGAGCTTGAGCCTTTGACCATTAACTTTCATGATCCTACCATCTTTTGGATCCATGATTTCAAAAGCTCCAGATGGGGATACATGCACTACATTATAAGGTCCCTCCCATCTAGATCTCAACTTACCTGGGAAAATTTTTAGTTTAGAACTAAACAGTCATACCTTGTTGCCAGCAGTGAATTCCTTTCTCAGCAAATGCTTGTCATAGAAAGCCTTAGTTTTCTCCTTATAGATTCTGGCATTGAAGTATGCTTCCAATCTTAGTTCTTCTAGCTCTGACAGCTGAAGTTTCCTGTGAATGCTAGCAGAAGTTAGATCAATATTCAAAGCTTTAACTGCCCAGTAAGCCTTGTGATCTAGCTCCACTGGTAAATGGCAAGCTTTGCCATACACCAGCCTAAAGGGAGACATCCCTATTGGGGTCTTATAAGTAGTTCTATAAGCCCAAAGAGCATCAGGTAACTTCAGGAACTAGTCCTTCCAATCTCTTCTCACTGTTTTCTCTAGGATATGCTTGATTTCTCTATTAGAAATTTCCACCTGCCCACTGGCCTGTGGGTGGTTGGGGTGGCAACTCTGTGTTTCACGGAGTACTTTCTAAGCAAGTTATCAAATTGTCTATTGCAAAAATGGCTTCCTTTATCACTAATGATAGCTCTGGGGGTGTCAAATCTAGAGAAAATATTGTCCTTTAAGAAGTTGAAGACAACCTTATGATCATTGGTTCTTGTGGCTATGTCCTCAACCCATTTGGACACATAGTCCACAGTCACAAGAATGAAATCTGCTGGCAGCCCGCAGACATAGGAAGGCTTCTCTCGCCAACTAAACTGCTTTACCAAAGCGACTTATCCATAGGAAGGAGGAAAAAGACCCATGAAGTCAATCCCCCAAATGTCAAAGAGTTTAACAATAAGTATAGGCTTTAAAGGCATGGAGTTTCTTTTGGAGATACTTCTCATTTTTTGGCATCTTTCACAAGCTTTACAGTGCTTCCATGCATCCTTGAAGAGAGTGGGCCAATAAAATCCACTGTGAAGTATCTAAGCAGCAGTTTTGTTCCCACTGAAATGGCCTCCACAAGCCTGTTCGTGACACATAGTATGTTGTGGAATTCATCATCAGGGACACATCTCATCACAACTTGGTCTGCACAATGCTTGAATAGGTATGGATCCTCCCACATATAATGTCTAATTTGAGGAAATAACAGCTCCTTGTCCATTTTGTTCCAATGTTTGGGGATCTTACCCACTGCCAAGTAGTTCGCAATGTTTGCAAACCAAGGTGTAGAAGTGTTGATAGTAAATAGTTGTTCATAAGGGAAAGAGTCATTGATAGGTTGCCTATCAAACTCAACAGCTAGGATCCTGGATAAGTGGTCTGTAACCACATTTTCAACCCCTTTCTTGACTTTAATCTCAAGATCAAACTCCTTTAATAGGAGGATCCATCTGATTAATCTTGGCTTAGGATCTTTTTTTGACAAAAGGTACTTCAGGGCTAAGTGGTCTGTGAAGACCACTATCCTAGATCCCAACACATAAGACCTGAATTTTTCCAAAGTATAGACAATTGTCAACAATTCTTTCTCGATTGTGGAATAATTTAACTAAGCATCAATCATGATTTTGCTTGCATAAGCAATCACATAAGGCAACTTATCCTTCCTTTGTCCCAAAACTGTACCAATAGCGAAATCTGATGCATCACACATCAGCTCAAATGGCAAAGAAAAATCAAGTGCTTGAAGGATAGGTACAGAGGTTAAATAGCCTTTCAGAAGCTCAAAAGTAATAAGGCATTCATTATTAATTTCAAAGGGAACCTCTTGCCACAAAAGGTGACAAAGAGGTTTTGAGATCTTGCTAAAATCTTTGATAAATCTCCTATAGAAACCAGCATGCCCCTAAGAAAGATCTGACTTGTTTCACAATTTTTGGTGGGGGCAAATGTGCAATCAAATTAATTTTAGCCTTATCTACCTCTATGCCTCTGTGGAAAACCACATGGTCAAGGACAATGCCTTAATTAACCATAAAATGACTCTTTTCCCAACTCAAAATCAAGTTGGTTTCCTCACATCTCTGCAACACAAGGCTGAGATGGTGTAGACATTGGTTAAAATTATCCCCAAAGACAAAGAAATCATCCATGAATATCTTTAAAAACTGATCAATCATGTCAGAAAAAATAGCATATATGCACCTTTGGAAAGTTGCAGGGGCATTGTACAATCCAAATGACATCCTTTTATAGGCAAAGGTACCAAATGGACATGTGAAAGTTATCTTTTCGTGATCTTATGGATAAATAGGGATTTGGTTATACCCAGAATATCCATCAAGAAAGTAATAGAAAGTCTTGCCTGCCAACTTATCCAAAATTTGGTCTATAAAGGGCAAAGGAAAGTGGTCTTTCTGATTTTCAAATTAAGCTTTCGATAGTCTATGCACACCCTCCAACTTGTGGTTTCCCTAGTTGGAATAAGCTCACCAAAATCAATTTTCACCACAGTGATTCCAGATTTCTTAGGTACCTCCTGGGTAGGTGCCACCCATTCAGAATCTAAAATGGGGTAGATGACTCCAGCATCTAATAATTTGGCCACTTCTTTCATCACCACTTCATGCATGTGGGGGTTTAACTTTCTTTGCATCTCTCTAGAGGGTTTGAAACCCTCTTCCAAGTGGATCTTATGCATGCACACAATAAGGCTGATGCCCCAGAGGTCAGCAATAGTCCAACCTATTGCTCTCTTATGCTTCTTTAAAACACACAACAACTCTTCCTCTTGCTCATCTGTGAAAGGGGAAGAAATCATTGTCAACTTCTGATTTACCCCCAAAAAAGTATATTTTAAGATATTAGGCAGCTATTTTAACTCCACATCAGGTGGACATATGAGTGAAGGCAACAATGGTGCCTTTGATGGTGGTGGAAGAGGCAAAAGAGCTGGTTTCCAAGGAGGATACCTTGTTGTTTGCCCCACTTGAGAATTTAAGGTTGTGACCTCTTGAACCATGGGTGTGGGGGCCTTCTCTTCGACAATCTCACTCCGCACATTCTTAAAAATATCACAAAGATCATCACAATGCAGCAGCTTGGGCAAAGTCTCTTCCACAAACTCATCCAAAATATCAATTAAAAAGTAATCCTCACTATCCAAGTGAGGCTGACTTGCTGCATTATAAACATTCAATTTTACTTTCATGTTGTCAAAAGACACCTTCAGTACTCCTGATCTACACTAAATACAAGCATTGGCAGTAGCCAAGAAAGGTCTGCCAAAAATCACAGGAAAGGAGGTGGTACACTTGCTTGGCTCCATGTCAAGAACCAGAAAATCTACTAGATAGAAAAACTTATCAACCCCAACTAGCACATCATCTATCATTCCCACAGGCCTCCTTTCAGATAAACTGAATATGGAAGTAGTTTTACACTAGCTCCAAGATCTAACTAGGCCTTCTCAATGTTGTGATCCCCAATGATGCAAGGGATTGTGGGAACTCCAGGGTCTTGAAGCTTGGTTGAGGTTACAACGGACAACACTTAATTCACTTTCTCAACATAAAAGAGCTTCTTGGATAGATGTATCCTAGATTGTCTGTTGTGGGTGCACAATTCTTTCAAAATTTTTGCATAGGCTAGAACTTGCTTTCTGACATCAAGTAAAGGCAAGTTAATCTTTACTTGTTTGAATGTTCCATTATCTCCTCAACCTTAGCATTCCCCTTATCAAAAGGAGAAGGTGCTTGAAGTGCATTGGGAAATGGCAAATGGGAGATTGATCTCCCATTTGCTGCCTTAGCAAGTTCATCAGATTTTTCTCTATTTTTGTTTTCAGTTTTCTGTTGGGACACATCAACACCCTCCTTATTTCTTATATATTGCTCCTGCTGCATATCAACATGGGTTGTTCCTTCATTTCTTGGACTTTTCTCATCAGGCTTAACACCAACTTGGTTATCAACTAGCCTCCCACTCCTCAAGGTGGTGACAGATTTGGCTTCTTCATGGGAAGAAGTCTCACCCACCATGTACTGCCCTCTAGGGATGTTCATGGGCTGACTCAGTAGTCTTCCCTCCTCTCTCTTAGTCAGAGTATTAGATGGCTAACCAAGATGGTCCTCTATCTCCTTAATACATTGGTTATGAGAGTTGACTGTTTGAGACAAAGAGCCCAAATTCTGTAGTGAAGCCAAAATTTGCTCTTCAAATGTGAGGGATCTAGTTGGTGCTAGGGCTGCTGCACTTTGATGCATAGGTTGAGCCATTGGTTGGGCCATAGGCTGCTAGTATTGGAGCCTTGAAAAGTAATTTGCTAGTAGGGTTGGGCATTCCTATAAGGCATAGATTATTATTGTGGTTACTACTACTGCTGGTTTTGGAAGGTATCTTGTCTCCACCTCAAGTTGGGGTGGTTTCTCTAATAATAACCAGCAGTAGGCTGTTGTCCAAAGGACTGGGCAGCATTCACATGTTCCATCACAAGGTCTGAAAATTAGGCAGCAGAGGGACATTCCTCAAGGGAATGAGTGAGGGACTGACATATCACACATGCCTCCTCTATTTTGGCAGCCATTGGAGACTACATTGCCCCCATGAGTTTATAAATTTTTTGAGTCAAGCTATCCACTTTCCTTTTCAAATCATTGTATCCACTAACCTCATATATTTTCCCTCTTGTAGTGGTCTCTCTCACCAACCTAACTGGGTTCTCAATGTCCCTTGACAGAGTTTCCCTTTGCATGGAGTTTTCACTAATGATATCAAACAACTCCCAAGCCTCATCAGCTGTCTTGTGGAGGTACGTACCACCACATGAGGCATCAACCATATCCCTGCTCTTGGGATCAATTCCTTGATAAAAACTTTGAACAAGTTGTCATTCAAGAATTTGGTGATGAGGACATTTAAGAGATCCTTATATCTCTCCCATGCTTGGTGAAAATCCTCAGTTGGGGCGTGAGCAAAGGAAATTATGCTCTTCCTCAACTGCCTTGTTTTGGACATGGGAAAAAACTTAGCTAAAAATTGACATTGAAGGTCATTCTAAAACTGAATACTATTGGTTGGGAGTATTGATAGTCAAGTCCTAGCTCTATCCTTTAGTGAAAAAGGAAAGAGTCTTAACCTGATTGCTTCCTCCCCTAAACCTGCAATGTTGAAGGTAGTGGAAAGTCTTAGAAATTCTTCAATGGGCTTATAGGGCTCTTCCTTACTCAAGCCATGGTATGAAGGTAGCATCTGTATAATGGAAGATTTAATCTCATAGTACCCTTGAACAGTAGGGAATTGAATGCAGAAGGAGGAATTGTACACCTCTGGTGCATTGAATTCTTTAAATGTCCTAGGATGCTCACCCATTGCAGGACTATCATAATTAATCATAGGTGTGTGTATGGGCTGCTTAGGTCTGAGAAGTCTTTCAACTTCAAGATCTAAAGGAGCAATCTCAAGATTAAGAGATCTCCTCCCAAGCATACACACAAAAGAACATAGGACAACATAGAGAATTACAACACAGATTTCAGTAAAACAAATTCAAAAATACACAACTATTGCTGCAAATCTAAAAATTTACAGATCTAGAAATGTAAAGGAGTTAGGAAATGCAAACTTTAGCACAACTTCCTCCTCCAATTAGCACAAAGCTCCTCTCAAAATGACAAATCCAGATCTGAAACATAAAATTAAACTATAAAAAATTACAGCAGCAATTAGTCAAATACAAAACAGGCAACAATAAATCTAAATCTAAAATGAAAAAAACTTAGATCTACCAATTTAAAAACATAGATCCCCAGCAGCGGCGCCAAAAACTTATTCTATTGCTTACCTTACAATTATTAAATGGTTAAAACAGCCAATTAAAAGGCAATATCATAGAGAGATGGGGTGAAGGTAAGAAACCAGTCCTGCAAGAACCAGGGTTGTTGCAGCAAGCTTTAATAGGTAAGTCAGGGTAGGTCCACAGGGAAATATGTTTAGAAATGGGGTAAATCTCTAGATCTAAGACAGATCTGGCACTCTATCCTAATTTAGACTAAATTAAAATAGGACAGAGGAGAGGATTCTAAGATTTGTGACTAAAAACTATAAAAATCAAATGCAAATGATCCAGAACTGATTAAACTCAGATCAAAGAAAAATGGAGAAAAGGATTAAACTCAAAAGGTGGAGAGCAACAACTAGGGATTTTTGGTCTTTACTGAAAATCAAGTGGATCAAAGGCAATGCATAAGATAGATTTACAACAATCCTTCATCTGGCTATAAGCTCAGATGCAAGGTATAAGAATATAATCTAGACAAAAGAATTAGAGCAATCCTGAGGCTATGATCTATCCACTTGAATGGTCACAAATCATCCCAGAGATTCCTCTAATTCAGGGATCTTGATTAGAATAGGTAAGCTATTATAGATGTTGTGGGTGAGATGCTACAAGCTCAAGCATCCACAGGGATATCTAATCCAGAGAAATCAAATGCGAAGAAAAGATCTTTAGATTAAAATCAACTTTAAAAATCATAATAACTGTAATCATACAACTTACAGTCCAATTGTGCTTAGATCTGTAATCTGTGCAACATACAATCCATTTACAAAGTCTTTGAAACTCTCAATTTACAACTCCCAACCTCATCCTAGCTGCTGAAGGGGTTTAGCCAACCATAATTGGCTAAGGAGAGAATGGGGGAAGAAGAAAGAGGAAAGGGATTTTGGTGGGAAATAAAATTCAAATTTTTGGCTCTAGTTCTCTCAATTTATGGTTCTCTTCTGTGTAATTTCTCTGGATTTTATAGTCTTCTCCTTTATCTTCAGATTTGTTTTAGCCAATCAAAGCTCAAGAGAATAATTCAGTTATTCTCAGCTTCTGATGTGGCTAATTTCTTTTCTAGAAGCTCTCTAATAATTAGTCCAAACTAGACAAGTACATGTGAAGTGGTTAGAGTTCTCATTCGTGCCCATATGCCTTCCAAAAATACTCCCAAGGGTTGCTAATGTGCCTTGGAATGTGTGCATAAGGCACTGGAGTTGGCAACTGCTGTGAAAGGAACTAAGAAATTCCAAATTCGATTATCGAGAGGTTCAGGGAAGCCCTCGACAGGTTCTGAATTCATTTGATGTGTATTTCGACAGGTTGAGAGTGGCCTTCGATAGGTTATCTAACTTCTCGATAGGTTCAGATAAGTTCTCGACAGGACTGGCGTGAATTCTCTCCTTTTGTCCAGGCTCCCTCAATCCTCTTGACAAGTTATAAATAACCTATCGACTTGTTATATAGTCTTCAGTTGAGTGCTCGACAGGTTGCTTCAATCCTCGTGAGAATGAGTGCTGCTTCAAGTAAGTCATCGATAGGATGGTGGTGACTGCTCGTTAGGTTCTGGGAAACCTCTTGATAGGTAGCTAGAACCTCACGAGCTCCGCTGCATCTCCAGGTAAGGCTTCAACTGGATGCAACCTGTTGTTCAACATGTTCTTCTACTGCAGCTTCATCCTCTTGATATCTTCACTATTCCACCTCTGGACCGCTCGACAGGTAAGCATACACTTTCAGAACCTCTTGATAGGTACTGGGATATTAGCTTCATTTTAAGAATCCAAACTTGTCGATAGGTCCAATTAACCTCTCGACAGGTTATATCCTTTGTTTCCACAGCTAGCTCACTACTCTGGGGTGGTCTTCTTCATCTGTCCAGCACTCAGCACCTCTTGAGGGGTTCAACCTTCATTCACTACAGCTGTTCCTACTTCCATGTGGACACATGTCATTCCCATAGACTTCTATGGTTTGTGAATTGCTTGATGGCTGGGCTTTTTGGCAGTATGAACACATGATGAGACGGCAGGTCTATTCTTTAGCATTTTTGGATGGCTGTCTGCACTAAGATTGTAATTTATTACTTATCTACAAAACACACTCAAAATACTTTATTAGTCAACTCAAATGTCCATCAAAGGTCAGGTTAGGAGGTGAAAAATGGTATTTTTCACTGCTTAACATTAATGAGACTTTTATTTCATTGTAACAAATTTAGATAGATCAGAGAGGTAGAGGACGATCTAGAGGAGGTTGTTATAGGACCTTGAGGAGTATTGATGACATCCCTTCAGGTTTGAGTAGGGATCAGAGACACCCTCCTAATTAGAGAGGTCATAGGGATGAGGCAGCAAATAGGATGGCATGGGCCATGGAAGCAGTGGCCACTGCCATGGCCCAGCAGACTCAGCAGATTGCCTTGTTGGCTGAGCAGATGACATTATTGGCCGCAGCAAATAATGTGACCCATCAGCAGCCACCACCACCACCTTCACTAGCACTGTTGCCATCATCATTTGTGGACTTTAGGAGATTGAGACCTCTAAGTTTCCATAGTCAGAAGGATCCGCTGGAGGCAGAAAATGGCTAAATCAGATGGAGAAGTTGCTAGAAAGACTTCGGAGCACAGAAAATGAGAAAGTTGGTTGGGCTTCCTTCCAACTTGAGAGTGATGCCGATTCGTGGTGGAAATCGATGTTGAGAAAAAGAGAAGTGGAAGGACTTCATGACCCATGGACTTGGACGGAGTTTGTCTGAGTACTTCCCTAAACAAGCGAGGAACCAACTGAAGAAGGATTTTGCTAACTTCGAGCAAGGGAACATGACTGTACGGGAGTATGAAAATAAATTTACTCGTCTATCGCAATTTACACTGGAGTTAGTGACCACTGAGGAGATGAAGGCCAATCGATTTGAAGAAGGCCTCAAGCAGAGAGAGACATAAACCTACGCCAATGTAATGGGAAAGGCCATCGTGGTAGAGAGAGACATAAACAATATGTATAAGTGGGGTGATCTACAGAATAAAAATAAGGCAGGACAAGGGAGAGCAAGTGACCATGACTCAAGGAACAAAAAACTGAGGTTTGCAGCACCAACTACAGTTTCAAGACAACCTGCCTATACAAGTTATCATCGGCACAAGCATCCATCTTTGTTGGGAACTTAGGCACCATATGCGTGACAATGGTGGGTATTCCATCGGGGACTCAAGGCTATAGCTGCTCAAGTAATGACTTAAGTAAAACACCTTAAGTTTCTTTCTCTGTGATACGTGAACTAGTAGATGTGCATATGATAAGCTCCCTTCACTAAGAAAATGTGTATTTCATTTAGCCTTTCAAATTATGCACCAATAAATTACTTTGCTCAGTAACTACTTTTGAAATCGAATTACAATAAGGAAAAACTATGTTTTCATTTATGTCATGAGATATATGTACTTTGATAAGAAATACATGCTATTAGCTTTTCCCTACTGAGCTTAGATGAAGCTCATTCCTCGACTATACGTCACAGGTACAGGTGCAGAAATAGGCAAGGAGGACCAAGACAAGGAGGACTCCGATTATGTGCTGTTGGAAGAGGAGCAAGAGCCTCATCCAGAGAATTGCTTTATTTGTGCAAGGCCTGGGTAGATCCGCCCTTGGAATGTTGATTTAGAACATGGTTTAGTAGTGTTTTGTGAAGAATATAAGTTATTTTGGAGATTCTTTGTGTAATTGTTTTGTAAACCATATTTCGGTAAGGGATGGCCCTTACCGGTGGTTCTTTTCGATTCTTCTATCCATATGCACTCGTATGGAATTAGAATCATTATTTTGAGCATTTGAGATATAGAATTAGAGATTTCTTTTTTCATATGATAGCTATGTCATATAGATATGATTTTTGCTTTGTTTTCGCTTTACGTGTGGATATGCCAAGTATTTCATTCGGGGATTGGCCTTAGCGTCAATCTGACGGTCTGGGTTTCGCGATTAGGAAATTCGGGCTGTCACATTACACTTTAGTATCATTTACATATAACTTAAGTTATGGTGAGCCACGATACAATATGTTTCACTAAATCACGCTTACGGATAGGTTCTGTAGTAACCTGGATGTACTTTATGTGACAGCCCATAGTCTCATAGCGGTATTGCATCCGTACATGGATACCTATATTCCATGTTCCACGTGATCATGAAAAAACCCCACCATGATGAAGGTATAAAAGTTGTGTATTTTATCTTATTACTTTATCCTATAACATATATGTCCTATCATATTTCTATGATATGGGTGTAGTGGAGTGACGATGAAATTACTTAATAGAACATACATCTTATACATAGTCACAAAATCGGGTTTCGGTAATAATTCGGCAAAGTTAAAATCTGAAAAATAAAAATAAAATAAAATTATAAAAACATAATTATATATATATATATATATATAATATCCTCCGGTGACGAGGAGGAGAGAGGTTTGAAAGGTTTGAGAACTGTGAGAGAGAGGGAGAGAGAGGAGGAGGAGGGTGGTTTTAGTTACTTTTGACTTTTTTACTTATATATATATATAATATTAAATATAAAAGTAATAAAATATTATATATAAAAGTTACTTTTTAACTTTAGTTATATATATATATATAATATTATATATAAAAGTAACTTTTTGACTTTTAAGTTGCAAAGTTACTAAAATAATAAATGCAAACTAACTTTGCGTGTTTCATATTAAAACAAAAAGGTAATTAGCTTTTTACTATTTAAAAAGTGAAAAACCTAAGAGTAAAAGTAAATAGTAAAAAAGCTACAAGTTGATAAAAAGCAGTGTGCAACAATAGCCGACTTCAGCAATTTCAGTGAATTATTTGCGAAGTTCGCAAACTTCGGCAATTTCGGTGAAATTTTTCAAAAATTCACGATTAATTCGTGTTTTGCTCATTTCTCAAAAAAATCGTGAATTATTCAATACTTCGGTGATTTTTGTGACTATGATCTTATATAACCACCCCAACAACATGTTTCAATAATTGACAGTTAATCGTAAAATAACTTATCCTATTAACAAGTCGCATAAAAGTCAAACAAGTAATGCACTACAACAAAAAGGTTAGTGAATTGAACATAAGTCAGTTGCAAGTTACAATGCAAACTTCAACTTGTGACATTAGATGGAGACCTAAGGTCTTAACTAAGCAAGAAAGTGATTTAGAATCTCCTAGGACACTCAACTTTCCATTACATGAGATGCATATATATATATATATATATATATATATAAAGAGGTTACATGTAAAATGATACAGGACCCGTCGATGTGTGTCACAACATGATGATATACTATTCTTATTAGATCGATCTGATAAAAATGGGCTAGTCATTTACGTCATTCTGATAAGATTTAGTCTCTATATGACCGAATCACTTATAGACAATTGAACATTCGATACACGCATTTTAAGGTGAACATGATCGAGTTTAAAATAATCTAATCCTACAGATGTCATCAGTGTAATGAGTGCTTAGATACTCTATATTTGCCACTATTGGTTTGATCATTTAGACCATTAACTGAATGGTCCAGGATTTTGATCAAGATCGTATCATTGTACGATCGTCGAGTGGCGTACACCATCTTGGCATGATTTTAAGATTCATCAAAAAGGTTCTCCTAATCTTAGAAGGTGGGTTGGGCCCTGGTTTCTCATAAAAGAGTAAGTGGCTCTTCTAGGGTTAATGTGCTTATTAGTGGTTCATCAACTAAGTGGACCCACATGAGAAGGCCTATGGGCCAATTAGACCAAGGCCCTCAGGCCCATATAATATTTAATAAAAATTTAGGAGTGCTGAGTGAACAAGAATGAATTCAGCCCATACGTTTCGAGAGGAGGGGGCCTTGAGCCAATCCATTAAGAAAGTAGGCCATAAGCAATTTGAACAACTTTAAGGTCTCCGGACATATAGGGAAGTGACGATGGGGGTTCGATTGATTGGTTAGTTTTCATAGAAAATTTAACATATGTCGGGCAGTTTTCACTCATAACTATTAACTCACTATTGGTGCACGCCTTTTCTGGATTCCTCTCGGTTCCCGTTGAATCAGTGGCTTCCAATTCTGTCCTGGTGTACTCTAGCGATGCGGCATTTGAAATAATTAAAGTAAAAAAAAAAAAAAATTAAAAAGGGTTTTCTAGGAAGATTCCCAGTTTGTTGCGATCGCCAGCTGCAGATATTTATCAACGCTGCAACACATCAATGATCACGCTTAAGAGCAGGTATGGATCAGTTCTATACTGAATCGTCCGCCTACGAACATCAGCAGCAGACTTTTTCTTGGGTTAGATAGTTTAGTTTCCCTCTTATTTCCCTTTGTGGTTGAAGTCCTAGTTGGTTTAGACTCCTCTGATTCTATTGTAAGTTTATTTATGAATTTGTCGGAGTGAGTAGATCTATTCTAATATTATAATTCTATCAAGAGTCTAATTAATTTAGCATCATAATCTTACTAGAATTCTAATTACTTTAGTGTCCCAATGCTACTAAGAGTCCGATTAATTTTGGTCCCCTAGTCCCATTAGAAGTCTAATTACGATCAGGTTTCCTAATCAGACTATGAGTGCGCATGTAATAGTTCTGGTGAAATTCTAATTAGTTCGGGCATACCAATTGTATTAAGATTCTAATTAAATTAGGTATAACAACTCTATTGAAATTCTAACTAAAGCAATTATAATAGTCCTGTTAGAATTCTAATTGGAATGAAAAGGGCTGATTTTACTGAAACTCTAATTTAAGCAAAGGAATTAATGCTAATGAAATCTAATTGAAAACAAATAAACTGATTTTTATCAAAATCTAATTAAGATAAATAAACTAATTTGATAAAAAATTCTAATTAAGGCACTGAATTATCCGTACTAAAAATCTAATTGAAGCAATGAAATTAATCATATTAAATTGTAATTGAAGCAAGGAATTGATCAATTAAATTCTGATTTAAAGGGATTAATCAGTCATATTAAGATTTAAGGCACTTGATTAATTGAACATTCTGGAATAAAATAAGCATACTAATCAATTAGCCTAAAAGGATAAAACTAAAGTAATTAATTAATTCTAAAATTCCTAAAAAAATAAAAAGGGTTTGGACCCACTATGCTAAGGAGGATTGGCCTCGTTCCCGAGTACCCTCTGTAAGCTCTCTTGGGCAAATCAGATGGCTGAGATTAAAGATAAATTAAATTTTGGACCGTGAAATACTACTTTTAGGCTTTTTAGAGTTGATTTCAGAATAACAATTATGAATTAAATTGTAAACTAGAATTATAAAACTAGAATTAATATTCAGTATTTTGAAAGTATTAAAATAGGGAATTAAAACTATAATTTAAATTTTTGAGGACAGAATTCGGGTCCGAAATCAGAAAACCAGGCCTTATGATTAAGGACTAGTTCTGACTCAAAGGATTAGAACCAGAAATTAATGATAGGACATGAGATTAAGATTTTAGAATAGAATTAAAGTCTAAGATTGGTATATCGAACCGACAGATCAAGGACTGGTTATAGAAATAGAGAACTAGAGCCAATTATAGAAACTTTTGGTCCAAAAAGGGTGCCACAGTCTAAGACAAAATAAAAATTAATAGAATTCCTAGATCTAGAGATTAGAAGCTATGGTCGTAGATAAAAAATTAAATCCTTACCTAGGGTCGAGGTTGTAGAGGTGAATCATCCGAAGCTTGAAATTTGAAAGTCGGGATCATGGCTTGATCTCTCTCTGTGTTCGTTCTATTCTCGGAGTTTTCAATCGCTCGAACTCTGAAAAAAATCCAAAAAAAGTCTAGCCCCCCGAGTCGAATTGAAGAAAAGCTTTTATAGGTTTTTCCTTAATTACGCGCCCAGTTTTCGATGTTTAACTGGATTACGCGCCTGTTCTCGGGCACTTAATTGCTTTGAGTTGGTCACCGACTCAGTGTGTGACCGGTTGACTTTTCTCAATGAGTTCCCTCATCCTAACAAAATTAGGGCTAATTGCATGCCTGTTGGGAGGTGCGCAATCTGATTAAGTGATTCCTTGGAAGCGCTCAATCAAGGAAACTTAAGGGTCAAGGGTAGTGAGGCTAGGTCGGGCGTAGGCCAATTGCACGCTGGTGTTTTAGCACTCAATCCGATTACGCGTCTGATTTTAGGCGCGTGATCGAGTCTCGAATAGGTCTGAGAAGGGAAGTTTGGTTCGAAAAGGGGACTGATTGCGCACTTGTGGTCTGACGTGTAATCGAATTACGTGCGGGGTTTCATGCGCTTAATTCGGGATTGTTTGGGTCAGGTCTCTAGACTGAAATGCAAGACTATTGTTTCAGTCTACATTCCGACTATATACTATTGTTTCAGTATATAGTCTCCCTACTTCGAGATCTGAGCCACAAAGCTATTGCTTCAGGCTGTGTTCAGCCATGTACTATTGTTGCAGTGCATGGTTCCCATATCAGGGTTAAAAAGTCAAAGGTTGACTGAACAAAAGTATATTCTGAGAAGGCAAAATGGGGGTGTCTATAGATGCCCCTCTTCAGCGCGCTCTTATGGAGTAAGAACGTGTCGAAGAAGTAGACACCCCTCATTCGAGGTGTCTTCTCGTTTCTCTTAAGAATTTACAAATGTGAATTGGTGATGCTGGCATGACATGCTTGGCTTTCTTATCTATCAACGCAAGCTAAAATGAAGCATTTGAAGGGCAAATGGTAGATGTCGAAGAGCACATTTTGGGTCTATGGGTGCATGGCACATCCCGTCGTATGGCGCGAGCTAACAGAGGGATTTTATACAATTGAGGTACCGGGGCATCAATCAAATATCCAAAATAAGGTCCAGGGATCGATAATAAAAAGATGAAGTGTCATGTAATATCGAAGGCTTTTGCAAGTCATGTCAGACCAGGCACGTCATTGCTCACACCAATGCGTGTCAGGCGTTCCTTTTTCAATAGGCGTTTGCTAGTTTTTAGATTAAATATACTCAAAGTTCGATTTCCTAGGGGAATGGCTGGTTTAGGCTGGTAATTGAAGTGGGGGTCTTGTGAGGTGTGCTCAATTGAATTTTACGTAGTGGTGTATGCGCTTGATTCATCTGGAGTCGGCTTTTAAGTTGGGGATTCTAATCCTATAATTCTACATAGTGGCGTATGCGCTTGATTCATTCAGAGTTCGGAGGTCAGTAAATTGGGAATTTTAGTTCTAATGTGTCTGAACTAATGATTCTGCACAGTGGCATATGCTCTCGATCCAATTCTGCGCATTGAGATATGCGCTTGATTGTAAGTTCAGGGGTTGGTCTGTAAATTGGGTATTCTGAGTTGGGTATTCTAGTCCTAATGTGTCTGGACTAATGATTCTACATAGTGGCGTATGCGCTTGATCCAATTTCGTGCAGTGGGATATGCGCTTGATTGCAAGTTCAAGTGGTGTTAGGAGTTAAAGGTCGGGTTTTAAGTATATATTATCATGTCTGGGTGATGGGGTACTTAATTAGTTTTTTTTTAATTTTTATTTCATTTTATTTTAGAGAAAGGTGAGTTGGGTCTATTCATTTTGTTGCTTTATTTTTTTATTTTTTTTATTTTTTTAAGGGGATTTTTTTTTTTTTGAAATAAAGGGAGTTTTGAAAATTTGAAATTTTAGGGATTTTAACTTAAGATCAATTCGATGGTAAAATGGCAAAAAATATGGCTTTCGAGATGACGCTGAGCAGATCCACCTGTACGAGATTTGTGGACCCGACCGTTATTGTGGTTGTCAAGACGACACTTGGCATGTCGGATACTACGCCTAACCTTCTCGACAAATACTGATGATTATCTCTTATGGGAGGACTACAGTGATTTGCAAGTCAAAAGAGACGAGTTTTGAAAACATTTGATTTAATCATAGCTAACTATATTTATAAGCAATATCGAGTGAAACAAGAAAGAGGGTAGTACTTACCTGGGGGTGATACTTACCTGGGTTGTGCGTAGCTTGCGGCAAAATCGGTGGTGTTGTAGTGTCGCGATGGGACTTTGTGGCTATTACTATGATGCAGTGCTCTGGATGTGATGTCGCGACAGGACTTTGGAGATTTCTTCTTTTCAGGTCTGCTGTGGCAGGACTTGGTGGTTGTGATGCAATGTCTTGGGAGAAATGATGTCGTGATGGGACCTGGGGATTAATTCGAGAGAAAGAGAGAAGCAATGGGAGATGACCGAGCTTTCCCTCTTCTCATCATACAGCATGGCATGTGCTATCTGAGCCTTCATTTCCAGGTAGCGAGGTTCGCGATGGGATGTCAATTGAACGTAATTAGCGGTGGTGTGCTGGTAAGATATTATTTGCGCGATGGGATATTGGTGTCTTTCTTTGGTAGATCTTGGGTTACAAAAGAAATCATGTTGTGGTTGTGTTGTGATTGACTTCATCTTCGGGCGATTTATTTTTGGCTTTTAGGGATGGGTCATGAGTGTAGACACCCCCATTTCGCGCTCTCGGAGTACACGAATTCGTTTTGTCAGCCCTTGACCCTTTTAACCCTCGACATGGGACCATGTAATAGTACATGGATGAACACAGGTTGAAACAATAGCTCTGTGGATCATATCCTGACGTAGGGAGGCTATATACTAAGCAATAGTATATAGCCAGAATGCAGACTGAAATAATAGTTATGCATTCCATTCTTAAGACCATACTCGGACAACCCTGAATTAAGCGCCTGAAAAGCCGCACGTAATTCGATCACGCGCACAACCACAAGTGTGCAATCAGTCCCCCTTTATGACCAACCTTCCTTTCATAGACCGTTTCAAGACTCGATTACATGCCTGGAAATAGACGCGCGATCGGATTGAGCGCTACACCACCAATTCGCAATTGGCCTATGCCCGACCTAGTCTTACTACCCTTGACCCCTACGTTTCCTCGATTAAGCACTCTAGGTAACTCGCTTAATTGAATTACGCACGTCCCAACACGCGCGTAATTAGCCCTACTTTCATTAGGACTAGGAGACTCACTGAATAAGTCAGCCCGTCGCTCACTGAGTCGGTGACCGACTCAAAGCGATTAAGCACCAGAAAATTGGGGTGCAATTTAATTAAACGCCCTTAAACAGGCGCGTAATTGAAGGAAAATGTATAAAAACTCTTTTTCTTGAAGAGAGAGAAGGGCTGCAAATTTTAAGAAATGAGAGCGTAAATTCTAAAACTAGAGAGCTCTGAGAACGAATCCCAAGAGTAAATTAGTCATGATTTCGAGATTCGAACTCCGAGATTTTTCTTCGCAGCCCCGATTCTAATTTTTAGATCGTAGCATCCTCTTCGAATCAAATACGAAGAGGCTGCAAATTTGGAGAAACGAGATCGTAAATTCCAAAACTAGAGAGTTCCGAGAACGAATCCATAGAGCAACCCAGTCATGATTTCGAGATTCAAACCCTCGGATCCTCAATGATTTCTCTCCACAATCTCAACCCTAGGTAAGAATTTAATTTCATTCTAGACTTAGGATTTCCCTTAGTTTAATTAATTAATTAATTCTATTTCCAATTTTTAGACCGTAGCACGCTTTTCGGATCAAAATTCTCGATATCCGATTCTAGTTCTCTGTTTTAAGAACCGATCCTTAATTTAACGATTCGATTTACCGACCTTATGCTTTGATTCTACTCTAAAATCAAAATTCAATCCTATCATTAATTTATGGTTCTGACTCTCAGAGTTCAAAACCAGTCCTTAATCATACGGCCTGATTTTTCTGATTTCGGACCCGGATTCAGTCCCAAGTTTTAATTAACAATTAAACTTTATATTTTATATCGCCAAAAATTCAAAATATAAATTTCAGTTTATAAGTTTAATTTCTCAATTTAATTTCTTATTATAATTCCAAATTCAATTCTAAAAATACCTTTTTTTATTTAAATATCAATCTACCTTCTATCTTAGCCATCCGATTTGCCCACGAGAGCTTACGGAGGGTACTCGGGAACAAGGCCAATCCTCCTTAGCATAGCGGGCCCAACCCCCCCCTTTTTTTTTTAATTTGTTTAGGGTTAATTAATTAATTATAGTTAGTTTTCCTACTTCAGTATAATTGACTAATTGCATCAAGTAGGCCTCCATATCATTATTTGCTTTGATTCAATTCAGTCTTCTAGTTCAGTTAATTATTATCTCAACCCGAATTTAGGAAGGTTAATTTGTTTATTATTAGTTAGATTTTTGCCATAATCAATCCATAGGCTATGATCCTAAAAGAAAAGTTAATTTTGTTGCCTTGATAATTTAGTTTTATTTTAGTAAACCGATTTATTGCTTTAATCAGAGTCGTAGTCAAATTAGTTTTGTCTTCTTCAAATTAAAATTCTACTAGGATTATCTAAATTACTTTAGTTGTAATTGCAATAAAATTAGTATACCTGCTTCAAGTAGAATTGCGATATAATTGGACTCTTCTGTTCAATTGGAATATTATTGGGACTAATGCACATGAACTCCTAGTACCAGTAGGAGACTGAAATTGATTGGACTCTTAGTAATACAAGGATTTTGAATTTAATTGGACTCCTAATGATACTGAGGAACTAAAAATAATTGGACTCCTGATAGCATCAGGATACTAAATAATCCATCATAATAAGCTCACCTAATCATAACTAACAATCAAAAAGGAGAATCTAAATCGACCAGAACCGTAACAAAGGGAATTAAAAGGAAAGCTAAAACTATATATTAAAAAAAGGATACTGCTGCTGATCTTCGCAGGTGGACGATTCAGTATAGAAGTAGCCCACACCCGCTAAAACGTGTGATCATTGACGTGTTGCAGCGTTGATAAATATCTACAGCTGGTGATCGCAAATCAATTAAGAACCTTCCTAAGAAATTTACTTTATTACCATTTACCTCTACCTTGTCACATATACCGCATCACTAGAGTCCACCAGGACAGAATTGGAAGCCACTTATTCAACGGGAACCGAGAGGAACCCAAACAAAGCGCGCATCAACAGACTGGTGATCGCGATGGGACACTTTATAAACCCTTTCTTTTTTTAGATAGTTAGCTTTATTTTATCTCCCTATTTCCTTTCCATCGTGTCATTTAAGTTCCCTTTTTTTATGAGTCTTCGCCAAAAGCTTGAAATGTCTGGTATATGAAGAGTAAGCTTAGGAGACACACCATTGTGGGGCTATCATGACAACCCCTCATATGAAGAGCTACTTTATGACTTTAGCCCACAACAGCCAGAGGTTAATATGGCTGGAGAGCAAGAGAATCCCTTCTCTACTCCATACGCCGGTAGTAGTCGTAACGCCAGAGAGAATGGCATAGGGCAAAACCTTACTACTCAACAAATCATAGAGCTTAGCATTCAAAGGATACAAAGAGGAGATGAGGACTCCGAAGAATTACTCAAAGGACTAGCCGCGGCATATGACACTATTAGGTCACGACAATTCTTAGAAGAACAGGAACGACAAGAGATGCCCCCTTCTACCCCAAGCACGGTGTCAGCTCACGCTATGCCATTGAGGCAACATACTCACACATTCTTTAATGATAGTCTGCTAGACAAGGGTATCTTACGCGTCACTCCTAAAGACAACACTACAAAGGTTGAAGACCTTCCAAGAATGCTCGATCAATACATGGCTAAGAGGGAATGTCCAGGCCGCTCATTCGATTTTGATAAATTCTGTCGAGACATTGAATTTGACCTACCTATGGGATTTCAATCGCTGAAATTTACTAAGTACAATGGCACCGAAAACCCGAACCATCACTTAGCCCTCTTTTGTAATGATTACCGACCTATACGTGACAACCAAAGACTTCTCATTCACTACTTTCAACGTTCATTAGAAGGAGAAGCTCTAGACTGGTTCGCGGAGCTCCCACTTTATAAGATAGAAACTTTTGATGAGCTAGTCGATCAATTCCTAGACCAATACAAACACTTGATTCAAGAGACGGTTAGCCTCAGCTATCTGATGGCGGCCAAGCAAGGACCAGATGAAGAATTCACCGACTTCGTCGCCAGATGGCGAAAGCTTGCTGCTAGAACTGGTACTTCAATAAAAGAGAAAGATTCAATTGACATCATCATCAATAATACTAAGGAACCACTAAGGAGTGCCCTACTCATCAGCGATTGCCCTAAGTTCACTGCACTCCACTCTCGGGCATCCCGACTAGCGCGATACCTCAAGGGCGGAGATCTCGCATTATCCATAGTCATGTCAAAGGTGAGCTCTTCCAACAAGTCAAAATTGAAAAATAATAAGAAAGCCTCAGGAACCGAACAAGTTAATACGGTTGTCAATCAAGGAGAAAATTCGAATAACGGGAACTTCCCACCGCGCAACTTCGGGCAGAATCAAACCCAACAATGATACGCTAGTCAAAATCAGGGTGCTAATCAGCAAAGGTATGCGAACCAAAACTAGGGACAAAACTAGAATCAAGGCCAATATCAAAATAGAAATCAATACCCTAATGCTTATTAGGCCTAAACGCCACACAAAACCGACCGGCGCATGCACCGAATTATAACAGCGTACCCCCACCTCAAAACATTAACCCAACTAGGGGACCCTACCAGCCGAAGTGGGAACACTATCCTCCTTTACTTGATACTATTCCCAACGTCTTCCACCTCCTTAGCGCCCATAATCTCTTACGATTTCCGCTAGAAAAGCCTAGGCCATGGCCCGCGAATTTAGACTACAGTAAATATTGTTCCTTCCATCGATACACAGGACACAACCTAGAGGACTGCTAGGTTCCCAGGACGTGATCTATGACATGAACGACTAAAATCAAATTGATTGGGAAGCACTTAGTAACCCTAACCTTAATAACAATTAACCCCAACAAAATGTAGAGATCATAAATAACCCCATGCCCAACCATAACCAAGGGACGCCGGCCTAGGTCACTATAGTAGATCTCCCCAGTCAACCTTGTTTCCAGCCTGCAACATTAATCACCCATGTCCCACCCTTTGACACTATTATTGCCCCTATGGGAACTCCTTCCTCCTTACACCCCTCTGCTTTGATCACGCGGATCGCACCGCCGAGCCCGCCTCCATGTCCAAAGTTTACTCAAATACGAGTCCATTCCTTTAGGGCTAGGAGACCATTCCTCCATCATTCCCCACTAGAGCCATCGACCCCTCCAAATCCTAAATCACCAGTGTTACCACTCCCTTCACCCGACTCCGGATCTGCATATGAAGACCATGTTCTTCAAATTGCTGTCCCAACCGTTAAACGAGTAGACAGTGTCACCCACATGACTCTCAGCCAAGAGAGTGAAGCCAGAACTAAGTGTCAGTCAGATGAGGAGCAAAGTGAGAAAAAAGAATACCTAGACCCGTGCGAGACGCTGGTCTCCACTTTCTTAGAAGAAGAGGATCACACGCAATACCTCCCACCTTGGAGTAGTGCCACACGGACACGCGCTCCAACCCCTAACTTCACTCGCTTCACAAATCCACTGACATCGAGTCATGCTAGGTTCGACCAGTAACCGGCCTACCCCATTCTCAAATCAGGAACCAACTATCCACCTCCTCCTTTTCCGTGAAATAAAGACTTTGCACATGCACAATTGCCCGAAGGAAACACAAGAGAAAGGGAAGTTAACTTGCCACCCCCACCTCACGTTATGTAAAGACCCGTATTTTGAACCCGAGTTAGACTGACCCTGTGTGTGTATTAGGCTCGGCAACCGACGTCACCATTTGTTATGGATTTTTATCTAGATGTGATTGTACGGACAGATTTTAATTTAGAGCCCATTTGAACCCTCGTGCGAAAGTTGTGCACCGACCTCGGTGTAGCCGCTCAACACCGGACTTGAGTTTTACAATTAGAAGTGTATAATACATAAGATGTGTGTGTGTGTTTTACTTTGTGAGCAATCCTATTATAAGAAGGAATTGCATTCCCGTATTATACTAGGTTTTGTTAAGAGAGGATAGTTACCCAACCGTGTGATACTCCTTCTTCTCTCTTCTTCAATCATCGTAGGAGATCGGTTTAGAAAACCTCCTTCTCTAGAACCCTCTTTGTTGAAAACACTTAAACCTTAGAAAGAACTTGAATCAACCTTGGATTCGTAGTTGGCTATTGGGAGAGGTTGAGATCATTGGGGGCGTGTTGGAGTTGTCTCTGTGAACTCGTGGGATCGATCGCGGCGCGAATCGTTGAGGAAACCCGTCGGTTTTTATCATCGCTCGAGCGAGGTATCACCGAACTCTGACATTACCTTAGTATTTTAGTCATAACTTTCTATCCCGAACTCCGATTAAGACGATTCATTTTGCGTTGGAAAGCTAATAGAAAAATCTATAACTTTCATGTTTTGACCAACTCATGAATCAATCGTCTTGATGGTCAAAAAAATATGAGAATGTTACATCAAATCGCTCGAGCGAGCTATTATCATCGCTCGAGCGATGATAATATGAGAATGTTACGTCAAATTCTAGGATTGGCGCAACTTGCCTGTTTTGACTTGTTTTTGAGGAAATGCTTAAATAGGTCTATATTATTAGTAATTAGAGTTTATCTTAATGCATGAACGTATATTGTGATGTAGATTGAGGGCGAGAGGCCATCAATAGGACCTTGCTTGACTTCGCATAACTCCGAGTTTTAGGTAGGAGAATCTCATCTTTACAGTATTTTATTTTAATTCGCATGGATATTTTGAATTAAAATCTTTGAACTTGCATATGCCATTGAAATCACATCTGTAAATTGAAATTGATATGAAGGACTAAAAATCTAAATCTACGAATCCTCACGAAACCTCGAATCGCTTAAGCTCAATATAAATCAAGAACACGAACTATGTATAAGAGACTTCCATCCGATTATATTAGTATACGCATTTGTTTTATGATTGACTGAACGACCCCTCAAAAATTCTGAACAACTTCGCACAAGTTTCCCTCATTACGAGGGCTTGTTGCATCCTGAAAAAGGGTTCATGAACGACGATGGTAGGTAGGGGTTCCCAACGGCTATATTCCTGCTCTCGAGATATAGTTTACTCGGGAGGTATTTTAAGTTGAGGATTAAGTCATGAATTACTAAACTTTGCATATAGAAGTTAGAGAAACTAAGACACTGAAACACAGCATCTGTTCTTGAAAATGTCTTCACACATTTAGAAATAAATCTTACATATGATTTCCGCACCTAAATTCAGCTTTATTATCCGCTTATATGTTTGACAAGCTATATTCGATATTTGTTTGAAACCATGTTAGTTAAAGTAAAATGTCAGATGTCTTTCTTCATCGAGCTTTGTTGGTTAGCTCACTCACTATACGTCATGTGTTCGTATTGACGTGGCTATTCGTATCGTGAGACTGATCTGACTATGTGCCTGAGGAAGAGCTTGAGGCTCCTCCTTAGGAGTTTTTCCCAGTATAGAACTTACTGATTTTCTTATTTGTGGTGAGAGTTAGACTTGAATTTGTGGGCCCATTTTAGTTGGATACCATAGTTTTATATTTGACGTTGATTTCTGAGTTATGTTTCGATGATGGTGGCCATCATCGGTGGTTCTTTACTTTTAATTGCTTCCGCATTTATTTTAGCTATGGATATTTATTGCGCTTACTCGATATGTGCCCCTGCTTGTCCGGGCTTATCGCTTATTCGATAGGTTGGCGTAACCGCCTTCCTATACCGAGGGATTGGAAAAGTCGTCATCACGCTTGGTATCGAGCCATGGTTTTTAGATTCTAAGGACCCATGAGAACCAACCGTGACCCGTGCATTCGCATCGAGTCATGTCGTTAGGTCCGAATCACTAAATCTTGTTTGTGATTGTCTTTACAATCAATGTTGGTGATATTGTGGTGTTCACAATGACAGATCGATGGCCCCAAGATTTAGAGCGGAGGCGGAGGTAGGGCGGTGCCTTTAGAGGACATTCACGGAGGTGTGTCGGTACATCAAGGGAGTTGCCTTCGCATCCGGTTCTAATGGTCCACAGAGGAGCGGAGTTGATAGAGGTCGGGGTGAAAGAATGGAACAAGTGTTGGAAAATCGGCCACCAACATTGGTCCAGACCGCATCTATGGCTCGTGATTGCTAATCGCCGAGCGAGCTGATTTCTTTGGACAACAACAACAATCATCGAGTTTGCGAATTCAAGAGGATGAGACCTCCAAATTTTGACATGACCGACCCGATGGAAGCTGAAGGTTGGTTAGATGAGATGGAAAAGATCTTCGAGGTGCTTCAGTGCACCGATGTCGAGAAGGTTAGATGGGCAACCTTCAAACTGGATGGACAGGCTGGACCATGGTGGAAGTCCATGGCTAGACAGGGGAGGAGTTTCCCAATACTCCTTGGACAAAATGAGTTTATCGAGGCGTTCAACGATCAGTACTTTCCCAAGATCGTTAGGCATCAGATGGAAGTTCAGTTCATCGAAGCAGGGGACAATGTCAGTGCGTGAGTATGGAGATGAGTTCACGCGACTTTCAAGGTTTGCACCTCAACATGTGGCCACCGATATGATGAAGGCGAAAATTTCAATTTGGGTCTTAGGCGAGTATCGGAGAGCGTGGCTATGTGGGAAATGGAAACATATGGAGGAATCTTGTCAAAGGCCCTCATAGCAGAGGAAGAAATTCAAAAGCTTTTGAGAAGCGATCGGCCGAACAAGGGCGAGGGTTGTACAAGGCGAGTCAGTACTTATGAAAATAAGAGGGCTAAGTTTACAAAGCCGCCAGTGAACCTTACTCAACCTGCATTTTCTAGACCAACATTTTCCTCTGGACCGACCCCTTATCAGAGATTGGCAGCATCATCACCTGTGCAATCCATACGACCAGCAGGTTCTAATGCTAGTGGTGCTTCAGTGGGACAGGGATCCTCTCGTGCACCATCTTTTGTTTCGGTCACTATGTGCCTAAGGTGCGGGAAACCACACTTGACCGAGGATTGTAGGAGGAACACTGGAGCTTGTTTTCGGTGTGGCGCAATCGGACACATGGTTAAGGATTGTCCTCAGGAGGACAAGGGAAGAACTAGTTCGGCTTCTACTCAAAGATCGACCCTCTTTGTTCAAGGTCGAGCTTATGCGTGATGGCTCAAAGCGAAAAACATCAAACGACGTGATCCAAGGTATTATTAAAAGTTGAGATGTCTTCTTATTTTATGTGTTATATATAATTGCTTGATATTTAATAAATTTTGTTAATAAGTTATGGATGAACACACATGCTTAGAAACTTTTAATTGAAACGCTTGTCTAAACTAAGGTACCCTTTTTATGCATCGGGGGAGCGATGTAAGCAAAACCGGTTGAGTGTTGATAGACCACGGTCTACACATTCTTTGTTACTCCATTGTTAGAAGTTGGGAATCATTCCCAAGGCCCTTGATTTCATCTTGGGTCATCAATTCCTCACGGCAACTTCGGTGAGCACCGATACCATGTGTCAATCAGTGATTGTGATGATCGAAGACCACGAGACAGTGGCTGATTTGATCATTTTGAGCATGGAAGGGTTCGACGTGATACTAGGGATGGATTGGTTATCTACTTACCATGCGAGCGTGGATTGTCTTGAAAGATTGTAACATTCCGTAAGAAGAAAATCTTTTCGATTTTGAGTCAAATCTTATGTGATACGTTTATCTACGCCATTCGGACCGTATGATGAGAGCGGTGTTATGGTTATCTGGCCTACTTGCAAGATCATAAGGAGGAGAAGAAAAATATTACAGATATTACGATTGCTTGCGAGTATTCAGATGTTTTTCCTGAAGATCTACCTGGATTACCACCTGACAGGGAGATTGAGTTTGCGATTGAGTTAGTGCCGGGTACTGAACCAGTATCAAAAACTCCGTATCGAATGGCGCCTGCAGAATTGAAAGAGTTGAAGGAGCAGCTTCAGGAACTGCTAGATAAGGGCTTTATCAGACCGAGTGTGTCACCCTGGGGAGCACCGGTTCTATTTGTAAAGAAGAAAGACGGTTCAATGCGGCTTTGCATCGATTACCGCCAGCTAAATAAGTTGACAATTAAGAACCGTTATCCACTTCCAAGAATCGATGATCTGTTCAATCAGTTACAAGGAGCAAGGTTCTTCTCGAAGATCGACTTGAGGTCAGGCTACCATCAGTTGAAAGTTAAGTCTGAAGACATTCAGAAGACAGCGTTCAGAACCCGATATGGGCACTACGAGTTCTTGGTCATGCCATTTGGGTTGACAAACGCACCCGCGTCATTTATGGACTTGATGAACCGGATATTCAAGTCACATTTGGACAAGTCTGTAGTAGTTTTTATAGATGACATCCTCATCTATTCAAAGACGCGAGAAGAACATGAGCAACATCTACGAGTGACTCTACAAACCCTTAGAGACCATCAGTTGTATGCAAAACTTAGTAAGTGTGAGTTTTGGCTTGAGCAGGTCAGTTTCCTAGGCCATGTTATCTCTGAGACTGGTATTACAGTTGACCCAGCCAAGATTGAGTCAGTGATGAATTGGGAACAGCCAAAGACCGTTACAGAGGTTCGTAGTTTCCTCGGTTTGGCAGGATACTACAGAAGGTTTGTGGAGGGCTTCTCCAAGATATCAGGTCCTCTTACACAACTTACGAAGAAGAATACTAAATTTGATTGGACAGAGCAGTGTGAGCAAAGTTTTCAGGAACTCAAGAAATGATTGACCACAAGACTTGCTATACCATCGTGGGAGGCTTTGCAATATACAAAGGATGCATCATATGGGGTTTAGGGCTGTGCTTAACGAATGAGAGAGTCATTGCTTATGGGTCTAGACAATTTGAAAGACCATGAGAAGAATTACCCGACGCATGATCTTGAGTTGGCAGCAGTGATTTTTGCTCTGAAGATCTGGAGGCATTACCTTTATGGGGAGACCTTAAATATATTTACCGATCATAAGAGCCTCAAGTATCTCTTCTCACAAAAGGAGTTGAATATGAGACAGCGTCGATGGATGGAGTTCTTGAAAGATTATGATTGTACCATCCAGTACCACCCCGGGAAAGCAAACGTAGTGGCAGATGCGTTAAGTCGAAAGTTCTCTGCTCAGTTATCACATCTCACCACAAGGGTGCGACGATGGCATCTTTTGGAAGATATGGCTCTAAGTAGCATAAGATTTGACGTAAAAGGTTCAGGTGCATTAATGGCTACGCTGGTGATTCGTTCGACCCTCTATGAGAACATTCGCAGACTTCAGATGTCGGATGATGAACTTATGGCTATCAGACGAGATGTGATTGGGGGAAGCAAAATAGATTTTTCTATTAAAGATGATGGCACTTTGTTGTTTAGAAACTGGGTATGCGTACCAACTAATACTGAGCTTCGGGACACTATTTTGGAAGAGGCTCATAAGTCTATGTACGCTATTCACCCTGGCAGTACCAAGATGTACCAAGACTTAAAGAAAAGCTTACGTGGAGAGGTTAAAAGAAAGATGTGTATGTCTCGAGATGTCTTGTGTGTCAACAAGTAAAGGTGGATCATCGAAATCCGGCAGGACTGTTGCAACCACTACCGATACCTGAGTGGAAATGGGAGGCTATTTCTATGGACTTTATTTTGGGATTGCCAAGAACATTAAGAAAATACAATGCCATCTGGGTCATTGTGGATCGATTAACTAAGTCCACACACTTCCTTCCTTATAATACATCGTATACTGCCAACAAGCTCGCAGAATTATACATCAAGGAGATAGTTAGGTTGCATGGTATACCGGTCAGTATCGTCTCCGATAGAGACCCGATGTACACATCTCAGTTTTGGCAACGATTTCAAGAAGGAATGGGCTCTAGGCTCGATTATAGTACAGCATTCCATCCTCAGACGGATGGGAAGACTGAGAGGGTGAATCAGATTATAAAAGATATGTTACGTGCTTGCATGTTGGATTTTCAGGGGTCATGGGACCAACATTTACCGTTGATCGAGTTCGCCTACAATAACAGTTACCAGGCTAGCATCGGCATGACACCCTACGAAGCTTTGTATGGACGACGGTGCAGGTCTCCGCTTAATTGGGAAGAAGTGGGTGAGAAAGTCATTTTAGGTCCCGAGATCGTGGAGAATACAACCGAGACAGTTCGGTTAATCCGTGAGAGACTACGCATTGCTCAAAGTCGTCAGAAGAGCTACGCTGATCTGAAAAGAAACCATATTGAGTTTAAGGTGGGAGATAACGTATTTGTCAAAATCTCTCCTACAAAAGGCGTAATGCATTTTGGGAAGCGTGGGAAGCTGAGTCTGCGCTATGTTGGACCTTTCGAGGTATTGGGCTGAGTCGGCGAGGTTGCCTATCGAGTAGCCTTGCCACCGCAGCTATCGAAAATGCACAACGTGTTTCATGTGTCCATGTTACGAAGATATGTTAAGGACCTGACTCACGTATTGGACTACCAGCCCATTGAGCTCCAAGAAGACCTATCCTTGGTTGAGGAACCGATACGAATCTTGGATCGTAAAGAATAAATCTTACGGACAAAGAACATTCCCTTAGTACTCGTGAAGTGGCGGAACCATTCTTCAGAGGAAGCCACATGGGAGCGTGAAGCGGAGATTCGCGAGCAATTTCCACAACTTTTCGAGTGAAGGTATATTGTAAACTATAGTTATGTAAGAAAACCATACGTACCTTTAAATTCTTGAATTTGCTTCTAAAAAAAAAAAAAAGGAGAATTTCTTCAAATTCTTCAATGTTAAATTGGTTCATAACATCGATGCTTTACATATATATCTATAACGATCACAGAATAAAATCTTAAATGTCATATTTATTCATTCTCGGTTAGAACCGTATATACATTGGAACCCGTGTCATCGGTTAGAACATGTTACCGAACGCGTGATCATGCTGTTGAATAAGTGTTTGATTCTGACATCTGAAATTTCTGCTCAAATAATTACCAAAAGGGTGAGGTAGGTGTGTGTGCTAGGTTTGTGTCATGGTGAAGTATATTTCCAGGCACGTGACACTTGGGAAGGTATGCATCCATGTACGGATGCAATCCTCTATGGCAGTATGGGATGCCACACGCAGTACATCCAGGTTACTACGGATCCACCCTTGAAAGCGTGCTTGGTGAAGCCTACGCATCGACCAAAGTTCTTTGACTTTAGACTTTTCGATTTTGCTTTATACGGTGTTAGGATAAGGACTTACATGATTCGGTTTAGCTATCCGTATATTTTCGAGGACGAAAATTCCTAAGGAGGGTAGAATGTAAAGACCCGTATTTTGAACCCGAGTTAGACTGACCCTGTGTGTGTATTCGGCTCGGCAACCGACGTCACCATTTGTTTTGGATTTTTATCTAGATGTGATTGTGAGGACAGATTTTAATTTAGAGCCCATTTGGACCCTCGTGCGAAAGTTGTGCACCGACCTCGGTGTAGCCGCTCAACACCGGACTTGAGTTTTACAATTAGAAGTGTATAATACATAAGATGTGTGTGTGTGTTTTACTTTGTGAGCAATCCTATTATAAGAAGGAATTGCATTCCCGTATTATACTAGGTTTTGTTAAGAGAGGATAGTTACCCAACCGTGTGATACTCCTTCTTCTCTCTTCTTCAATCATCGTAGGAGATCGGTTTAGAAAACCTCCTTCTCTAGAACCCTCTTTGTTGAAAACACTTAAACCTTAGAAAGAACTTGAATCAACCTTGGATTCGTAGTTGGCTATTGGGAGAGGTTGAGATCATTGGGGGCGTGTTGGAGTTATCTCTGTGAACTCGTGGGATCGATCGCGGCGCGAATCGTTGAGGAAACCCGTCGGTTTTTATCATCGCTCGAGCGAGATATCACCGAACTCCGACATTACCTTAGTATTTTAGTCATAACTTTCTATCCCGAACTCCGATTAAGACGATTCATTTTGCGTTGGAAAGCTAATAGAAAAATCTATAACTTTCATTTTTTGACCAACTCATGAATCAATCATCTTGATGGTCAAATAAATATGAGAATGTTACATCAAATCGCTCGAGCGAGCTATTATCATCGCTCGAGCGATGATAATATGAGAATGTTACGTCAAATTCTAGGATAGGCGCAACTTGCCTGTTTTGACTTGTTTTTGAGGAAACGCTTAAATAGGTCTATATTATTAGTAATTAGAGTTTATCTTAATGCATGAACGTATATTGTGATGTAGATTGAAGGCGAGAGGCCATCAATAGGACCTTGCTTGACTTCGCATAACTCCGAGTTTTAGGTAGGAGAATCTCATCTTTACAGTATTTTATTTTAATTCGCATGGATATTTTGAATTAAAATCTTTGAACTTGCATATGCCATTGAAATCACATCTGTAAACTGAAATTGATATGAATGATTGAAAATCTAAATCTACCAATCTCAAACCTCGAATCGCTTAAGCTCAAGATCTCAAATCAAGAACCCGAACTATGTATAAGAGACTTCCATCCGATTATATTAGTATCTCAGATTTGTTTTATGATTGACCTGAACGATCCCTCAAAAATTCCTGAACAACTTCCTGGCACAAGTTTCCCTCATTACGCAGGGGCTTGTTGCATCCTGAAAAAGGGTTCATGAACGACGATGGTAGGTAGGGGTTCCCATCGGCTATATTCCTGCTCTCGAGATATAGTTTACTCGGAAGGTATTTTAAGTTGAGGATTAAGTCATGAATTACTGAACTTTGCATATAGAAGTTAGAGAAACTAAGACACTGAAACACTGCATCTGTTCTTGAAACTGTTTTCACACATTTAGAAATAAATCTTACATATGATTTCCGCACCTAAATTCAGTTTATTATCTGCTTATATGTTTGACAAGCTATATTCCAATATTTGTTTTGAAACCATGTTAGTTAAAGTAAAATGCCGTAGATGTCTTTCTTCTACTGAGCTTTGTTGGTTAGCTCACTCCATCTCGTCACGAGTTCGGTATTGGCGTGGCTATTCGAGTGTGAGGTGATCGACTACGTGCACGAGGAAGAGCTTGAGGTTCCTCTGAGGAGTTTTCGATATAGAACTTACTGATTTTCTTATTTGTGGTGAGAGTTAGACTTGAATTTGTGGGCCCATTTTAGTTGGATACCATAGTTTTATATTTGACGTTGATTTCTGTTATGAGCCATGTTTCGATAATGGTCGGCCATCATCGGTGGTTCTTTACTTTTAATTGCTTCCGCATTTATTTTAGCTATGGATATTTATTGCGCTTTACTCTGATATGTGCCCTGTTTGTCCGGCTTATCGTTTATTCGATAGGTTGGCGAACCGGCCTTTCCTATACCTGAGGGATTGGAAAAGTCGGGTCGTCACAGGTTATCCCACCACCAATTCCTACACCCAACCACCTCAACCACCTGCACCTCGAGTCCATCGGTAGAGCAAAGTAGTAGCACTTGAGCCAGGACAAGAATATAATTTGTTACGACATCTCCAAAAGATTCTAGCACAGATATCTACACTAGAACTCATCAAGAAGTCACTTGATCATCATCGACTGTTAATAATGACGCTTGAGGACACTCAAGTGGACAAAGATACGACCCTGGATGAGCTTCATCAAATTACCTCTGTCATGGCACAACCCCCCGCGCTCACATTCACGGACGCAGACATGCCCAAGGAGTCCCTTCGCGGGAGTGCTGCCCCCATATATCTTACAGTCATAATCAGAGGGTTTTCTATATCCCATGCACTAGTCAATATGGGTGCGGTACTTAACATTTTTCCTCTCACCATATTGAAAACACTTGAATATACAAAATAAGAAGTTAGGCCCTCGGTCTTGTTGCTCATAGCTAATGACGGCTCACGTCGTTTCGTAAAAGGAACTATTAAACTTCAGGTCCGCCTTGGACCCATGACAAAAGATGTTACGTTCCATGTCTCTGACTCCGCTAGTACATATAATCTCATTTTAGGTAGAAAATGGTTTGAATCGATGAAGCTTGTCGCGTCCACATACCATCAATGCATTAAATTTCCGTATGAGGACTCTATCGTCCGTATATATGCCGACGCACCCCTTCAAGAGATAGATACTGATTACGCAGCGAGCATTCTGACAGAGAATGACTCTGTATGAAATGCCGGCCACATCCAAAAGACCCCAATCCCTGATGAAACAACTGTCGCAGAAGGCTTCCCACCTGCCCTTCCTTGTTTTCACCTAAAGCGACGGCAAGAGCCAATGAGGAGAGAGGTTGGCCCAGACCTCGCTAAATTATACGACATCAACCCAACCGCGATGAAAGGGTGGGATCTTATGTACCAACTCGAATATGTCCCCTACACCGGACTTGATAAGAATAAGCAAGGTTGTGTGAGACCTATATTTCCTACTAAAATACGTAAGCACATAGGGTTAGGTTACCAATCAGACGACCAACCAGCTGACTTATTCCCTACCTTACCGAAATGGTCTTTTATGATTACTTCATCTATGGAACTACTGAGAAAGTGAATGTGTCGAGGCAGAAGGTAGTGCCCACCAAATTCGAGGAGACGGAGATTGAACTAATATCCAAACATTCAACGATTTGACGAGCCTGAACGATGACATTGATAAACCCCTCAAGGGAGTCAAACCCTTGTTTGATACTAAAAATCCCATAGCAGGAAGGAAGAAGGACCCTCCGGGAATTGAACCACAATCATAGGATTGGGAATCTGCGGATGACAAAGATTTTCACATGGCAGCCCTACGAGACAACGAAAAACACTCACATTTATCATGGGAAGGGGATGACACCTTACAACATCCGCCTTTGCCTCAGCCTTGGAGGATGGGAATGCCAGTGGGACTCGCCTTGTATATTTTACCCATATCAACCACACTGCGAAGCATGCACTCACATACTAGAGAAATTTTCTGGCAGGATCACACATTCCCTAATGACCCAAGTGGATGAATCCGACCCTACAACCATAAGCACGACCCGTGATTCACCCACCTTGCTATTGGCACCAGAAGAGAGAGAGTTTGATGGTCAGTTGTTCGATTCAGGAAGAGGCACCCATGTCCCTCTCCTAGAGTCCAAAGAGGAGTTTGAATTAGACGCTCCTTCATCCCTAGATGCACCACATCTCCAAACATTTTGGCAATCGCTAGAGGAAGAGTGGCAACCTTCGCCGAGTGATGACGAGGGCTACTAGATAGGCCTCCCTGCACTCGAATTAGCAGAGCAAGCCAACCTAGGACTTCACGCCTCATCAGATCAAGAGAGCGAATTGGATATTATCATTAATTCTAACTTGGAGGGATGAGAATGTCCTTGGGAATCTCCCTGCATTTCTTACCATTATCAGCCCTGTTGCCCAGCATGTGCGCTCATCCCGACATATTATGAAGATCAAGAGAAAGAGTTCCCTCCCCTTGGGGATCCTTTAGGAGATTCCCCCTCACGGGAAGAGCAATCATATCATAACTTCGACGACGATAGTTCAATCGATTATGATCTCTCGAGTTTCTTTGGGGAAGAGACGATCAACCTTGTAGAGGAAATTCGAAATATGATACCCCCATCACCCGCCTTACTTATTCAAAAGGTCCCATTGGATGAGGACTCCAAAAAAAAAACATGCCAAATTTGCAACAAGTCCGCGTCACCTGAAGGATCACTCGGACGGCTTCTGCAGCCGTCTCGCTCCCTCGACTAGAGGAAGCAGCTCTCCTGGTGCCTTTTGAGGCCACCAACCCTATACCATATTTATTATCAAAAATCAAAAAAATAGAAAACATAGAAAACCCTAAAAAACTAGAAATATAAAACCCCAAAAAATAAGAAAACTTTGGAAAAGAAAGGGAACTCTTCATCCCGACTCAAGTTTGCAGTCAACAAGGGGACTTCCCTCCCCTAAATCCTAACCTGCCTCACACGTAAGGACGCAAAGGCTTCAAGCTAAGTAATAGACTAGTCATCATACCGAAAGAGATACTCCATGATTTCGAGAGAAGGATCAATGGCTTTGACTTTCACATTACCAAAGATCTTTCAGTCGTAAATTGTGCTGAAGAAGAGTTGCCTTTCACAAAATTGAATCCCCAGCCTAGTAATTTCACAGTATACGAGCTCATCGAAGATGAAGGTGGAACACCAGGCGCTGATGAGACTCAGGACTTCCGACGGGTTATTAAATGTTTTGATGAACAGACCCAGGCTGCCGCTGAACCCACGAAGGAAATCAATTTCGGCACTGACGAGAAACCTAAGAAATTGTTGATTAGTGCAACGCTTAACCCAGAGAACGTCAACAGATTGTACAAGTCCTATAGGAACACCTCGACTCTTTCACATAGCCCTACGAGGACATGCCCGGTTTAGACCCAAGCCCAGTAGAACATTGTCTTGGCTTAGAACTCGATACGAAACCTATTAAGCAGAAATTCCGCAGGATGCACCCCCAAACTGCCCTTCAAGTCAAAGAGGAAGTTGACAAGTTAGACAAAGCTAAATTCATTCGAGTTGTCCTCTACCTTAAGTGGATCGCCAACGTAGTACATATTTCCAAGAAAGACGGTAAGGTACGGGTTTACATCGACTTTTGAAACCTCAATCAAGCATGCCTAAAAGATGACTTCCCATTCCCGCATATTGGCACTCTTATTGATAACACCGCTGGACATGAGATGGTCTCCTTCATGGACGGTTTCTCTCGATACAATCAGATCAAGTTGGTGGAGTCTGACCAAGAGAAGACTTCCTTCACCACGCCATGGGGAACTTATTGCTACGTCATCATGCCTTTTGGGCACAAGAATGCAGGAGTCACATATCAACGCGCCATGATGGCTATTTTTCACGACATGATGCATAAGTGTGTAGAAGTCTATGTTGATGACATATTAGTGAAGTCTCAAATGCGAGTAGGGCATGCTGAAGCCCTTCGACTAGTGCTATAGAGAGCTAAGAAATATCAACTGAAAATGAACCCTAAGAAATGTGTTTTCGGAGTCACCTCCGAAAAATTACTTGGTTTCATAGTTAGCAACTGAGCGATTGAGTCTCAAACGCAAGTAGGACATGCTGAAGCCCTCCGACTAGTGCTACAGAGAGCTAAGAAATATCAACTGAAAATAAACCCTAAGAAATGTGTTTTCGGAGTCACCTCCAAAAAATTACTTGGTTTCATAGTTAGCAACCGAGGGATTGAAGTCGACCCTGTGAAAGTGAGATCCATCTTAGAGATGCCACCTCCTAGTAATATCAAAGAATTATGAGGTTTAATAGGAAGATTGCAATTCATCAAGAGATTTATCTCTCAGCATTCAGACCGATGCAATCCTTTCTATAAACTACTTAAAGGAGGTACCGAGTACAAGTGGGATGATCAATGCCAGCAAGCTTTCTATAGCATTAAAAAATACCTCCTTAACCTGCCAATACTATCACCCCCAGTTCCTGGAAGACCCCTAATCCTATACCTTTTGGCAAACGATAAAGCGATGTGAGTAATTTTAGGACAATATGAAGATGGTAAGAGAGAGAAAGTCATTTACTACCTTAGTAGAACGATGGTCGAATACGAATAAAATTACACCCCTATGGAGAAGACATGGCCCGCATTGGTATGGGCTTCAACTAAATTATGACATTACTTCAGAGCACATAAGATACTAGTGCTAGCCCGGATGGACCCTCTGAAGTACATATTCGAAAAGCCCGCCACATCAGGGAAGATCACCTGCTGGCATATGCTATTACAAGAGTTCGATATCACTTACGTCACCCAGAAATCGATCAAGGGGCAGCCCATTGCAGATTACCTCGTAGATCTCCCACTTCCGAACGATGAACCCATACACGCGGACTTCCCCGATGAAGACTTACTCATAATTCATAACAAAGAGCCTGATAAAACCTCATGGGCCCTCTATTTTGACAGTGCTCTAAATCAAAAAGGGAAAGGCATCGGGATAGTTCTTTTTAGCCCAGAAGGAGTGGTGATACCCAAAGCTTCTCAATTAGACTTCCCCATTACCAATAATGTTGCAGAATATGAAGCTTTTATAAGTGGATTATGGACAGCGTTACAATTAGGGGTTAAACAGTTGAAGATCATCGGCGATTCCAAACTGGTAATCTCACAAGTTATAGGAGAATGGAAAACTAAGGAAAGGAGATTGATGGCGTACTTAGAGACTGCTCAATATTTGGTGAAGAAATTTGAAAAGATCTCTTTCACGCACATTCCTAGATTAGAAAACGAGTTAGTAGATTCCTTAGCAACACTAGCTTCTGTCATTCAAATACTCATCGGCCAAAATGTGAAGACCTTCTTCATTGAGAGATTAACAACACCCGCCCACAAAGTAGCATGGACCGTTACAAAGGAACTACCCACTCTCCCTGCCAACACGGAATCAAAAGAAATAACCACTCCAGAAAATCACGCTAAAACAGGAACCGAAGTCGCTACGTTCAGATTCGAGAAATCACCAACGGACGACGGACAACCATGGTATTTTGACATCTAGAATTTCTTAAAGAATCAACACGTTCCCCCATATGCCACAAAGATCGAATGAAAGATTATAAGAAATCGGTGCGCCCAATTCTATATACTCAATGAAACATTGTACAAAGAAGCCTTCACTAAAGGAGTACTGCTACGATGAGTCACAATTGTCGAAGGATAATACATCATACGAGAAGCATACATCAGCGCTTGCGGCACCCACTCCGGTAGACAAAGACTCGTCGATCAAGTTACACGACAAGGCTATTTCTGGCCGACGATGATAAGAGATTGTCACCTCTACGTTCAATCCTGCAAACAATGTCAAGAGTACGCCGCACTTATCAAAGCTCCATCAGTTGCACTAAATACTATGACTTCGCTGTGGCCATTTTTTATGTGGGCCTTCTGTTAAGAATTGAAAAGTACCACTTTTCACCCCTTAACTTAATCTCTGTTAGACCCTTAGTCATTTAATAAATGTGTGTTAAGCCAATTTTATAGGTAATAAGTGACAGCTACAGATAAGGCCCTAACCATGCCAAGAAGCTTACTTTTTCCCCAAAAGTGCCTCAGTAGAAAGGAAGTTAGACCCAGACAGAGAACTGGCTGCAGCATAAGCATAGCAAAGTAGCAACAAGCTAAGAAGTGAGTCTCGCGCAGATGTCGCAAGGTTCAATTGAATCAGAAAGAATGCTTCACGTAGTTGTCTCGGGTTTCTGAAGGTAGCACACCAACTGGCCGCACTGTTCTCATGCAGATTGATGATAGAAGAGAGTAAAAAGGATACTTCACACAGTTCTCGTGAGGCTCAGTCATAAGCTCTCGCATAGTCTCGCGCAGCTTAAGAAAGGAGCCTTTAATCTTTGCGCGATTCACTGATGAGAGAGAGCTCCAGGCATTCCTGCGCGCAGCTGTCGCGCAGTGGCCGCGGGATACATACCTTCAGGGAACTGCTCGTGTGATCCAGAGGCCTATGCACATTGCTTCTTCGCGAGGATCTCCGCGAGATTCACCAAGGAACGAACCGCACATGTCATTCAAATGGAAAGCGCAATCCCCCGACGACCAGAGCATTCCCGCGATGACCAAACTATCTATCTCGTGACTACAAGAGCTTCAAGGCAATGCAATCCCGCGATGACTACTCTATCATGCGACAAGACCTAGAAATCCTTGCTACCTAGCGAGGCTCGAGATCTTAACTTCTCCCCACTTCTGTAGGGGCAATCTGGAAACTTTCAGCAACTAGGGCACGCACTCTAATGCTCTAATCTCCGTGGACATGCCCTGAGGCATCCAAGGA
Source organism: Chloranthus sessilifolius (assembly GCA_021018995.1). Lineage (NCBI taxonomy): Eukaryota > Viridiplantae > Streptophyta > Magnoliopsida > Chloranthales > Chloranthaceae > Chloranthus > Chloranthus sessilifolius. Next base: position 54,600,012 of record CM037598.1, read on the forward strand.
ACATAAATGAGCCACGATTACATTAATAAAATTAGGGTTTTCCTAACGCTAATTCTCCGACAGTCGACTGCTATTTAGGCCTAAGCCTAGTTTAGGTTTAGGGGACTTCTGTACTCCTTCTTCTTGAATCAACTGTAGAATTCTAATAGGTAAAGGTTAGGGTTTAGGCAGCTTCTTTTTCCCTTTTTCTTCTCTTCACAGTCCAGCACTTGCTGGTTATACCTTTGTATGTTTATTTGGAACAGTTTTAATGGTGTTTTATAATAGGATGTTATACTTATATGGGATTGGTGTTGTGAGAGTTGTTCTATACAAGGCTGCTACCTTGAGATCCTCCATTGCTATGTTACATTGTAAGCAATGGAGGATTATTTTTAAGGATTTATTTAGATCCAAGTGACCTATGTGTCCAGGCTAGGCACATTGCAGGCCTATGCCCCACCACAGGATCCACTAAATCTGAATCCCCATGGGAGCCTGAGCTGGTAGCCTTGTGAACATGGTGGTGGCAGTAATCTTCTTGTTCTGTCTCAGACCTCTGTGAGGAGGATAGCCTATGTGGATAGTCTGTGACCATTCAAGTGGACAGGTTATAGCCCTAGGGTGAGGCCAATCCACAGATCTAAGACAGATTCTTCTTCTCTGCACTTGTGCTTATAGCCCTGTGAGAGATTGTGCAGAGACAGACTCCCCTATATTTGTATAGACCCACCATCAGATGGCAGATTTGAACTGGCTGTAGAGATTGTAGGCATGTGACTAGATCACTGTTGTCTTTCTAAAGCAGTGAACAGCTTGGCCTAAAAGCTAGTACTCAAACTCTTGTCGGTCCTGTGTGTCTAGGCTAGTGCACATTGCAGGCCTAGCCCCACACACAGAACTTTAGAGGTTGAGGTTCCTATGGATTCTTGAGCTGGTAGCCTAGAAGAAGTAGTGCCTACAATGATAAACTTGTTCTGACCCATCTCGAGACTGTGGTTCCCCTATTGGATAATCTGTGACCATTTAAGTGGACAGGTTATAGCCATAAGGGATTGGATCATGGCATAGGGGTGAGTTAGATCCTTTCTCCTCTTTGGTGATAATGTAGCCATTGGACATGACTTCTATTGCAACAGATCTGAGTCTGAGTTATAAAACCCATCAGATCTGTACCTGGTTAGCTTACTTCTCACCCTTTTATATTTATTATCTCACACTCCATCATTCTTCTCAACCATTTCTATAGTTTAGGCATTAGGTTACCTTAGGATTTAAACAATAGTGACCTTAAATCCCCTTCCATTTAGGATTGCCAGATCTGTAGTCAGATCTAGAGGGCCAACTAAAGAAAGCTCCCTTCGAGCTTTAGATCAATTTTCCCTATGGGACAAACTCTTACTTATTAAAACATGCTACAACAGGACCTGTATCTTGCAGGTCTGTGTATTTTTAGGCTTGCTACTCTGTAGTTTTCAATCCACCTTTGATTTATTTTCACTAACCTCATTCTTATCACTGTTTCCAATAAAGTTAGCAACAAGCATCTAAAATATCCTAACAAGTTTTTGGCACCGTTGTCGGGGAGTTTTGATCAATTAGTAAACCCTAGATTTTTATATTTTATTCTTTGGTAGCTGTTCTTGTGAATAATTGATATTGCTAATTTACATTTAGAATTTTTCTTGCAGATCTGGACAGTAGCAGAGAAGGAAAGTTGAACTGCAATTGGAGTCTAGCTACCTCTGTTTGCACTTCTCTAACCCTCAAAAACTCAGTCTATTTCTCCTTTGAAAATTCCATAGTAGTTGATTAGGATAGTTGTAATTTTGTTAATTACAATGTGTTTGCAAGTAGTCTTCCCTGCTGTTGGTGTGTGTGCATTTTAGGAAGGAGATCCCTCAGTCCCACATTAGGGCCTCCTAACCCTGAGATATAAAGGGGCAAAAGACCAAGAAGGCCCAGACACACCACAGTTGAGCTCCTTACTGAAACTGAGACAGCAGTCATGGGTGAAGAGCAACCCAGAACATTGAAGGAATTGAATACTCCTGATGATTATAATACCCCATTTAGCATTCAATTCCCAGATGTTCAGGAAAACTATGAGATTAAGACCTCAATCATCCAAATGCTTCCCTCTTTCCATGGGCTCAGCAAGGAAGACCCCTACAAGAACATTGACCAATTCTTGGCCCTGTGCACAACATTTTCCATTACTGGTTTAGGACCAGAGGTCACCAGATTAAGGCTCTTTCCTTTCTCCCTAAAGGACATGGCTAGCACCTGGTTAGATACTCTCCCAAACAATGGCATCACTTCTTGGAAAGACCTCCAGACAAGATTTTTGACCAAATTCTTCCCAGAGATAAAAACCAGCCAGTTGAGGAAAGCAATACATGCTTTTGCCCAATCCCCAACTGAAGATTTTAATCAAGCATGGGACAAATTCAAGGAGATGCTCAAACAATCTCCCCACCACAAGATCCCTGATTGGCAACTTGTCTAGAGCTTCTATAATGGGATTGATGAGAAAAGCAGAGATATGGTAGATGCCTCTTGTGGTGGAACATACACGCACAAAACAGCTGATGAGGCATGGGACTTGTTCGAGGTCATCAGTGAAAATGCTTTCGAAAAGATGTCCTTGGCAAGAACTGTCAAGAGCCTTCTCCTAAAAAGGGACTAGCTGAAACTTCCAAAGGAAAGATGTATGAAGTAACTGGGAATAATGACCTGAAAATGCAGATGGCCAATCTTTCTGATAAGTTTGATAAACTATTAACTGTGGTGCAACCCAGATTGGCTGCACAGGTGATGGAGGCATGTCTGATATGCCAATCTCCACAACACAGTGGAAGGTGCCCATCTGCAAGGCAATATCCTGAGTATGTGATGGAACAAGTTGCTGCTGCCTAATCATTTGGCTAGCAACAATCAGTTGGCTACAATAAACAGCCATTTGGGTACCAGTACCAAAATGCTGGTTACCAGTGGAGGGTGTTAAGACATGAAAAGTACCACTTTTCACCCCTTAACTTAGCCTCTGTTAGACCCTTAGCCATCTAATAAATTTATGTTAAGTCATTTCTGTAGGTAATAAACAACAGCTACAATAAAGTCTGAACCCTATTAAGGAGCCCACTTTTACCCCAGAAGCCCCTCAAAAGGATGAAAGCTGAATCCAGATAAGAATTATACCTCGCGCAGCTCTTGCGAAGCTCAAATATAAATGCTCGCGCAGTCTCGCATAGCACAAGAAAGCAGCTCTCAAACCTCGCGCAGTTCACTCAGATCAACTGACGAGAGAGAACTCCAGGTATTTCGACGTGTAGCTGTCGCAGTGGCCGCGGCATACAGAACTTCAGAAAAACCTCTCGCACAGTTCAGAGACCAATGCACATCACGTCCTCGTGAGGATCCTCGCAAAGATCCATTGAGAAATAAACTGCTCGTGCGATTCCTGCGCCATTCAGAAGGAAACTAGTGCTACCTGGCGAGGCTCTGAACTCTAACTCTCCCTTACTTCTGCAGAGGACATTCTGGGAACTTCTAGCAATTAGGGCACGCATTCCACTGCTCTAATTCCTATGCACGCGCCTCAAGGCATCCAAGGAACAGTATCAGGCCACGTGGCCTCGTTAAGATTAGGGTTTCCTAACCCTAATGCGCCGCCAAGCTGACTGCTATATAAACCTAAGCCCGATTTAGGTTTAGGGGGCTTTTTGGCCTCATAGAATAGAACTTAGTTTTGCTTCTTCTGGAATCAGCTGTAGATCTCCAGTAAGTTTAGTTTAGGTTTAGGTAGATTTCTTTGTACTTTTTCTTCTGTCCATAGTCCAGCACTTGCTGGCTATGCCCTTGTATGACTATTTGGAATAGATTAATGGAGTTTTATGATAGGCTGTTTTACATTTATGGGATTTTTGTTTGTGAGTTGTTCTGTACAAGGCTGTTACCTTTAGATCCTCCATTGCTAGGACGTATTGCAAGCAATGGAGGACTGATTTTATGGTTTACTCAGATCCAAGTGACCTGTGTGTCTGGGCTAACATGCTCCCATACAGGCCTAACCCCACCACAGGACCCACTAGATCTGAAGTCCCCATTGGAGCAATGAGCTTTTGTAGCCTTGTGAATATGGTGGTGGCAGCAATGTTTCTTGTTCTATCTTGAGCTTTGTGAGGAGGATAACCTCTGGGATAGTCTGTGACCATTTAAGTAGATAGGTTATAGCTTTAGGGTGAAGCCAACCCACAGACTCAAGACGGATTATTCTTCTCTGCACTTGTGCTTGTAGCCCTGTGAGAGATTGTGCTGAGACAAACTCCCCTGTATGTGTATAGACCCGCCATCAGATGGCAGATCTGGTTTGGTTATAGAGATTGTAGGGTTGCGACTGGATCACTGCAGTCTCTCTAAAGTAGTGGACAGCTGGATCTAAGGCTGCACTCAAACTCTTGTTGGTTCTATGTGTCTGGGCTAACATGCTCCTATACAGGCCTAGCCCCACACATAGCACTTTAGAGCTTGAGGTTCCCTATGGATTCTTGTGCTTGTAGCCTGGATGAAGTAGTGCCTACAATGATAAACTTGTTCTAACCCATCTCATGACTGTGGTTCCCCAATTAGATAGTCTGTGACCATTTAAGTGGACATGTTATAGCCATAAAGGGATTGGATCATGGCACAGAGATGAGTTGGATTCTTTCTCCTCAGTGGTGATAATGTAGCCATTGGACAGGACTTCTATAGCAGCAGATCTGAATTTGAGTCATGAAACCCATCAGATCTGAACCTAATAGCATACTTCTCACCCTTTTATATTTATTTTCTCACTCCATCTCCTTTATTAACCCTTTCTATAGTTTAGATATTAGGATACATTAGAATTTAGATTTTAGTGACCCTAAATCCCCTTCCATTTAGGATTGTCAGATCTGTAGTCAGATCTGGAGGGCCTACTAAAGATGGCTCCCTTGGAGCTTAAGATCAACTTCCCTGTGGAATAAACTCTTACTTATCAAAACTTGCTACAACAGGCCCTGTATCTTGCAGGATTGTGTATTTTTACGCTTGCTGCTCTGTCATTTTCAACCCACCTTTCATTCATTTTTATTCATTCCATTCTTTTAATTGACTCTAGATTTTTTTATTCTTTATTCTTTGGTAGCTGTACTTGTGAATAACTGATACTGCTGAATTACATTTAGAATTTTTCTTGTAGATCTGGACCGTAGCAGAGAAGGAGAGTAGAATTGCACTGGGAGTCTAGCTATCTCTGTTTGCACTTCTCTAACCCTCAAAACTCAGTGTATTTCGCATTTGAAGATTCTATAGCAGTTGATTAGGATAGTTGCATTTTTTTTAAGTACAATGTGCCTGCAAATAGTCTTCCCTGCAGTTGGTGTGTGTGCATGTTAGGAAGGAGATCCCTCAATCCTACATTAGAGCCTGCTAACCCTGAGATAGAAAGGGGTAGAAGACCGAGAAGGCATAGACACACCACAGTTGAGCCCCCTATTGAAATTGAGATAACAGTTATGGGCGAAGAACAACCTAGAACATTGAAGGAATTGGATGCTCCGGATGATTACAATTCTCCATTCAACATCCAATTCCCTGATGTTCAAGGAAACTACGAAATCAAAACTTCCATCATCCAAATGCTTCCCTCTTTCCATGGGCTTAGCAAGGAAGACCCTTACAAGCACATTGACCAATTCTTGGCCCTGTGCACGACATTCTCCATTGCTGGTTTGGGACCAGAAGCCACTAGGTTGAGGCTCTTTCCTTTCTCCCTAAAGGACAGGGCCATGACCTGGTTATCTACTCTCCCAAATAACAGCATCACTTCCTGGAAAGACCTCCAGACAAGATTTTTGTCTAAATTTTTCCCAGAGACCAAGACCTGCTAGTTGAGGAAAGGCATACTTTCTTTTGCCCAGTCTCCAACTGAAGATTTTAACCAGTGTTGGGATAGATTTAAAGAGACGCTCAAAAAATGTCCCCACCACAAGATCCCTGACTGGTAGCTTGTCCAGAGCTTCTACAATGGGATTGATGAGAAGAGCAAAGACATGGTAGATGCCTCTTGTGGTGGAACTTACATGCATAAAACAACTGATGAGGCATGGGATTTGTTCGAGGTCATAAGTGAAAATGCTTTCCAGAAGATGTCCTCTTCTAGAACTGTTCAAGAACCTTCTCCTAAGCTGGGACTTGTTGAGACTTCTAAAGGAAAAATGTATGAAGTTAGGGGAAATGAAGATCTGAGAATGCAAATAGCCAATCTTACTGAAAGATTTGATAAACTTTTGACTGTGGTGCAGCCCAGAATGGCTGCACAAGTGATGGAGGCATGTCTGATATGCCAATCTCCACAGCACACAATAGAAGAATGTCCATCTGCAGGGCAATACCCTGAGTTTGTAATGGAACAGGCTATTGCTGCCCAATCTTTTGGACAGCAACAATCTGGTAGCTACAATAAACCACCATATGGATACTAGCACCAAAATGTTGGTTACCAATTGAGAGACCACCCAAATTTGAGGTGGAGGCAAGACAATTATATGCAGCCATAGCAGATGTTGGCCTTACCTCAAAGGCCACAGCAGCAGTTTAACCAGGGTTATACCCAAAGGTCGAATTTCCAACAACAGCAGCCCCAGCAACAAAATCAATTGGTAGTTCCACCACCCCAGCCCCAGAGTGCTTCCTTCGAGGACCAGGTGTTAGCCCAATTGCAAACCCTTGGACCCTTGAATCAGACTGTGACTTCTCACAGTCACATCATTAAGAAAACAGAAGAGCAGCTTGGCCAAATAGCCAATGCTCTGGCTAAAAGAGAGGAGGGTAGGTTGCCAAGCCAACCAATTGCCACCCCTAAGGGCCAGTATTCCATCGGAGAAGGCTCCTCCAATTTTGAGGGGGCCAATACCATAACTGCCCTAAGGTCTAGTAGGATGGTAGACAACCAGGTGGGAAAGGAACAACGAGAGGTCTATCCTAAGGAAATGTCATGTGAAAGTGATAAGGATTTTGTTAAGGCACAGAGTAAAGAACTGCCTGCTGCCCTTCAACAAGGGAAGAATAAAGAAGTTATAGTTGAGCCTCAGCAGGAGATAAAAATTGAACAAAGGAAAAAACAAAAGTTCAGCCATGGGCTCGCAGCTGAGGAACCAGCAGTACCTCAGCTGCCATTTCCTCAAGCTTTGAGTGGCCCTGCCCCTTTTGATAAGGGTCAGGCACAGATCGAGGAAATGATGAAGACCTTTAAGCAGGTCAAGATAAATTTACCCCTGCTTGATGCAATTCGACAGGTTCCAGCCTATGCAAAGTTTCTGAAAGACCTCTATACTCAGAAAAGGAAGGCCAGAGACCATTTGTCCAAGAAGGTCTTTGCGACTGATACAGTGAATTATGTATTAACCATGACAATGTCTGAGAAGTTGCAAGACCCAGGAATACCCACTATTCCCTATATTATTGGTGACCACATGATTGGAAGGGCCCTTTTGGACCTTAGAGCCAGTGTTAACCTACTGCCATACAGTGTATATCAGCATTTAGGTTTGGGGGAGCTGATGCCCACCCCCATTGTTCTATTGATGGCTGATAGGTCCGAGAGAAAACCCATGGGAGTGGTCGAGGATGTCCTAGTGGGGGTAGACAAGTTCTTCTATCCTACAGACTTCCTTGTCTTGGACATGGGCTGCAACAAGAGTATATCTCTGATACCTGTTATTCTGGGCAGACCATTCTTGGCTACTGCCAATGCATGCATTCAATGCAGGTCTGGAATCATGGAGGTGACTTTTGAACATATGAAAGTTGAGCTTAATGTGTACAACTATGTAAAGCACCCTCAGCTGGACAATGAGGAATGCTTTGCAGTGAATGTACTAGAAGAAATTGTTGAAGAAGAACTGCACACTCTGCTGGAGTGGAACTACATTGCCACTGATTTAACTAAAGTTTGGAACTTGGTGGAGGAAGGAAGCCTAGATTTGATGCCAGAAGACATACCCCTAGTGAAGTCTTCTATGGGCTTAGTGCAGCGTTCTAATTGGAAACCTACATTACTGCCCCTTCCTCCAACGAACAATACATCAATCCTATCATCCATACAACAAGCTCCTGATCTGGAGTTCAAGAAGCTGCCAGAGACATTAAAATATGCTTTCCTCGAGAAAGAAGAGAAACATCCTATGATTATCTCCTCTTCTCTTACCAGTGAGCAAGAGAAGGAGTTGCTAACAGTTTTGAGGAAGCACAAGAAAGCAATTGGCTGGACCATTGCTGATCTGGGAGGAATTGATGCATCAATCTATATGCATAGGATTCATCTAGAGGAGGGCTCAACACTCTCTAGGGAAATGCAGAGGAAACTTAATCCTCACAAGCAGGAGGTGGTTCTGAAAGAAATCATTAAGTTGCTGGATGCAGGGGTAATTTATCCCATCTCTGATTCTGAATGGGTGGCACCAATCCAGGTGGAACCCAAGAAATCTGGCATAACAGTGATCACAACAGACTCTGGAGAGTTGAGACCAGCCAGAGAAACCACTGGCTGGAGAGTTTGCATCGATTATCGAAAACTTAACTCCAAGAAAAGACCACTTCCCTCTCCCTTTTATTGATCAAATTTTGGACAAGTTGGCTGGGAAGGCTTTTTATTATTTTCTTGATGGGTACTCAGGGTACAATCAGATCCCTGTGCACCCCCTTGATCAAGAGAAAACTACATTTACTTGTCCTTTTGGCACCTTTGCTTATAGAAGGATGCCTTTTGGACTGTGTAATGCCCCTGCCACCTTTTAGAGGTGTATGTATGCCATTTTTTCTGATATGATTGACAAATTCTTGGAAATTTTCATGGATGACTTTCGGTCTATGGGGATAGCTTTGACCAATGTCTACAACACCTCCATCAAGTCCTACAAAGATGTGAAGAGACCAATTTGGTCTTAAGTTGGGAGAAGAGCCACTTCATGGTAACACAAGGAATTGTGTTGGGCCATGTAGTCTCTAAAGATGGAATTGAGGTAGACAAGGCCAAAGTTGACCTCATTAAAAATCTGCCCCCTCCAAGAACAGTCAAGCAAATCAGATCCTTCCTTGGCCATGCTGGATTCTACAGGAGGTTTATCAAAGACTTCAACAAAATTGCTAAACCATTGTGCCACCTGCTCTGCCACGATGTGCCCTTTGACTTCTCTGCTGAATGTCTAAAGGCTTTTGAAACTTTGAAATTTTGCCTCACCTCTGCCCCTGTACTCCAAACACCTGATTATACCCTACCCTTTGAATTGATGTGTGATGCATCTGACTAGGCAATAGGTGTTGTCTTAGGCCAGAGAAAGGATAAGTTGCCTGTGGTCATTGCATATCTCAGCAAATCACTTGCTGAAGCTCAACTAAACTACACAACCACTGAGAAAGAGCTTCTGGTAGTGGTTTTTGCTGTGGATAAGTTTAAACCTTAACTACTTGGGTCTAAAACTGTCATCTTCACTGAACACTCAGCATTAAAGTACCTACTGTCCAAGAAGGATGCAAAGCCCAGATTGATTAGATGGATACTCCTGTTGCAGGAGTTTGACTTTGAAATCAAAGACAAGAAAGGTGTAGAAAATGTGGTGGCTGACCACTTGTCCAGAATTATGTTGGAGAAAGATGTTGATGACCTCACTACAAATGATGTATTCTCGGATGAGCAATTGTTTGCCATCCAATCTTTAGTTCCTTGGTATGCACTATTGTCAATTATCTAGTTATAGGTAAGATCCCTTCCCATTAGACAAAAATGGATAAAGACCTGTTTTTCTCACAGGTCAAATTCTTTTTCTAGGAGGAACCTTGCTTGTACAAGTATTGTGCAGACCAAATTATTCAAAAATATGTTCCCGAAAGTGATATCCCCAGTATTCTGGCCATGTGCCTTGAAAATGCCTGTGGGGGTCACTTTAGTGGGAGAAAAATAGCTGACAAAGTGTTGCAGTGTGGTTTCTATTGGCCTTCTCTTTTAAGAGATGCCCATACACACTGCAAAGCTTGTGAAAGATGTTAGAAATTAGGAGGGTTGTCCTTGTTGTAGAACTGTTTGATGTGTGGGGTATTGATTTTATGGGCCCCTTTCCTCCTTCAAATGGTTTTCATTTCATTTTAGTGGCAGTGGACTATGTGTCCAAATGGGTAGAAGCCATTGCCACAAGAACTAATGATAATCAGGTTGTCCTCAAGTTCATAAAGCAGAATATCTTCTCCAGATTTGGTACCCCTAGAGCCATTATCAGTGATGGGGGAAGCCATTTCTGTAATAGAAATTTCGAGAGCTTGCTCAAGAAATATTCTGTCACCCATAGGATTGCTACTCCCTACCACCCACAAACCAGTGGGCAAGTTGAAATTTCAAATAGGGAGATCAAGCATATCCTTGAGAAGACTGTGAGGACTGATAGGAAGGACTGGGCTAACAAGCTTAATGATGCACTGTGGGCTTATAGGACTGCCTATAAGACCCCCATCGGTATGTCCCCTTTCAGACTGATCTATGGCAAGGCCTGTCATCTCCTAGTGGAGTTAAAACAGAAGGCCTATTGGGCCATCAAACATTTAAATTTAGATCTAACTTCTGCTGGTCATCACAGGTTGCTGCAGCTGTCGAAATTGGAAGAACTAAGGATGGATGCATATGTCAATGCATGGATCTATAAGGAAAGGTCCAAAGATTTCTTTGACAAAGGGCTATTGAGAAAGACTTTCACTGCTGGTGATAAGGTTTGGTTGTTTAACTCCAAACTTAAATTTTTTCCAGGCAAATTGAAATCCAGATGGGAAGATCCTTACATTGTCATGCATGTTTCTCTATCTGGTGCTGTGGAAATCAAGGATCCTAAATCTGGGAGACTCTTGAAGGTGAATGGTCAAAGGCTTAAGCCTTGTTTCGAAAAAACTGCCAACCTTTTGGACACCATTCACTGTCAAGGGGATCCTTCTTCAAACTGATTCCACAAGTGTGTCATTACTGTAGCATATGTACTTAGTTTTTGGTTGATTTATCTTGCTTTCTTTAGTTTCTATTCTCTAGGATTTGCTAATGGCCTTATCTAAATTTTGCCCTATCTGTTGTGAACTTTTGATGCTTGGCTTGATTCTTACTGCTTTTGAATTGATAGCTTCTATTGAATGCCTAATATGGAAGGTCATTTTTGTTGTCCTTGAGTGTATGATTGAGTTTACATGTGTCTAAAGACAGTCATAGGAGAGTGTCATGCCCAGGATTCAACCACAGCAAACATGCAAAAGGGCAGAACAGAGAGCACATGCTCTCTGTTTTATACCTTACTGTCGCTGGGTCTAAAATGGATGCCTGAGAGACTATCACGAGATTCATATGCTCTCGTGAGGTTAAAAGAGGAAGCCGAGAAACCTATCGCGAGGTTAAAGGGGGAAGTCTGGGAGAAGTTCGTGCAATTCACCTGGACACATTCTATTCGTTGTCGCGAGATTCATGTGTAGCTGAGAGCCTCTCGCGCAATTCATATAGAACCATACATTACCTGTCGCGAGATTATCAGGCTATCGCGAGGTTCACAAGATAAATTGGGAGAATCTCACGCAATTCAACAGAAATATTCCATTTACTGTCGCGAGATTCTAAGTCTGTCGTGAGATTCAAAATGAGCCTCAGAGCTTTTCGCGCAATCCAAATAGAGCCTTAGGAACCACTCGCGCAATTCACATGAATTAATCTCACTCTGTCGTGCGCTCCAAAGACAACTTTAGAGATTATCACGCAATTCAGATGTAATCAACACCCTCGCTAGGTTTATTTCCAACCCCACGACCAGATGTTCCAAAGCGCGCCGAGCTTCACGATAAGTATTTCAACCCCGCATTTTGTCTTTTTTTTTTCATTATCTGCTTCCTTCTTCCCTCTGCAAAACCCTAGCTTTTGCCACTCTCCCTTCTCTCCTCCAGCATCACTCCTACAACTCATCATTCGCTCCACAAATCTATACAAGTGTTCCTAGCATCATCCCCATCCATTGCCCTCTGCTCTGAGATCTTGAGGTGCCCTGTGCATCAAATCAAACCAAACCCTAGATCTCAGTCTCCATTGCTCATACTAGAGGACAAAGTTAGAAATGGCTCCCAAAATTGCACAAAAGAGAAAGGGGAAGGACAAGGACCCTGCAGAGACCACCCCTAAAAAGGCCAAGACTTCAAAGTCCCCCCAAAAAGGAAAGGAAGTGGTTGAGGAGGCGGCGGTACCAACCACTAAGTTCTCTACCCCTTCTGAGCTCATGGAGTCAATCCCATTAGAGCCTGAAATAGCCTTTGATGTACCCTTTTTTGAGAAAGAACCTCTCTCTGCCCCTGCAGTACAGTTCATAAGCAAAGCGGGCCTGATGCCATTGATGAGAGAAATTCTAGCACTAGCCTACCCAAGGCTAGTGCAGCTGTTTTACCAGCACATCAAGGTCAAGAAGGACAACAATGGGCAAGAGTGCTTGCTGGTGATGATTGACGATTTTGATTTGTTAGTGAGCCCTAAGATGATTGCTGAAGTATTGGGCATCCCAGCAGCATTCAATCCTAGTTGTGGATATGGCCCCCCTCTGCGTGCATCAATTGACAGAATTGCAAGGACCCTAACAAGGGGATTAAAAGCCACCGGGGACTCAATCAGAAGGAGGGAACTTGAACCTGAACTGCTGTTCATTGACCAAGTCCTGTGGAAGAACATCTATTGCTCAGGACATCAGCAGGAGAGGAGAACCCCCATTGCGGATGCTGTCTACTCCTATCACATGGGCCATGGCTTCCATGCAGCCTGGCTAATTTTTTAGGCTATGAAAGACACAGTGGCAAAATTAGGGTCAAACAAGAAGCCTCACACCCTACCCTATGCACGAATCATCACCTTGCTACTGATTAAGGGGGCCTACAAGATAGGAAGGACTGAGCAAACCACCACCCTTACCCCTACTACCTTTGCCAAGAGGCAATGGGGAATTAGCAGGAGCTTGATGGGGGGTCAGAAAAAGAAGAAAGTTGAGGCTCAGGCCCTGCCCAAGCAAGCAGAAGCAACTGAATCAGAGTCTACCCCTGCTACAAAAGTAGTGCCTCAAGAGCTCATCACTTCCATCCCTGCAGCAGCACCCACACCCCCTCCACCTTTTATTCCTGCATCCTCTACTCCTCTTGCATCCATCTCTCACCACCCTCTGATTCCATTCTCCATGCCCACTCCCCCTTCACCTGTGCTTGGTCCATGGGAGGACTCCCCTTCCCCTACCTTACCACAGTACATTGCCACAATTCCCCCCTCCATTCCAACTAAGCCTGCCAGCTCCCCACTCATCTCCTACAAGAAATGATAACCTACTCAGACCATCCCAACCATCTCCCAGATACCACCCTCACTACCTTCCATCCCCATTGACCCACCCCACCTTGAAGAAGCCACCACCCTAGCCTTATCTACTATATCTCCTCTCCCCGACATTGACTTAACCCTAAACACATCCATAGGCTTCCAAGCCTTCATCTCTACATTCCTTGACACCATGCCTTCCTACTACACCCCTCTGCCAGACTCCCCAACTACCTCACAACACCTTTCCCCAGAACCCACCCCTCCCTCCACTTTCCATCATGCTCCTTCCTCCCCTTTCCAACCAGTACCCTCTTCTTCCCAAACCCCACCTCCTAGCTTTGACACACTAACCCTCATCCTACCCCTGATCCAAGACATCCAAGCCTAGTTATCCACCAATAACCACAAACAGGACCAGATGTAGGTTGAACTCACCTCCATCCAATCCACCCTACACACCTTAACCACTCCACCCATCCCTACCCCATCCACGTCAACCCCCCTGATCCTGTTCACTGACAAGACCACCCAAACAGACTTCCCTCCTGAATCATTGTCCCTCCCACCATCACCATTACCTCTTCCCCCCCCATTTCCTTTACCCCTTTTCACCATTCCAATTTTCCATCCCCCATCACCCCCAACTCCTATTGAGCCTACACCCTTCACTTTTCCCCCTATACCCTCCTTTCCCCCTCTTATCCTACCCCCTCCCACCTTCTTTGCCAAATCTACCCAAAGCAGGACGAACACGACCCCATTCCCCCACCACTTGACTTCCCTACTATCATTCCCCCTCCCCCCCCAGGACCAAGCACACTTCGCTCCTTCCACCTCCTATCTGCCAATTGCAACCAAACATCATTTCTACAGCCCTCCTTACCTTACCATCCTACATCACATGCGGGATAATGCTTACCTGAGGAAGGATGTCCTGAGGGGTATGGCCAAGCTACGCCAATCAATTGAGACCTCCCTGCTGGAGAAGATTGATGAGATGACGGAGGCCCACAGCGAGTAACTACTGGGCATCTCCTTGGGGTGGAAAAATATTGTGGAGGAATATCGAAAGATGAAAGCTTCAACTACTTATTATCAGATTAATTGGGAGTATGAGAACTAATGTCAGATGGATCGCCGGCAAGAATGCTTGAAAAATGACTTAACAATGCCCAGGAAATCCAAAAATTCCAAAAGGAGATCCATGAGACTGACGCCCTCAAATTTAAAGTCCAAATAGCCTCATTGGAATCCGCATTGGCCGCTACCAGAAATGAACCTTACCACCCAACCCCACTCTCTGTTGACGTGCCTCAGCCTGTGCCAACTACTACTCCAGCTCCACCTGCCCAGTCTGAGGAGGCACCACCTAAGCCCCAACAAGATAAAGGAAAAGCTCCTGCTTCACCTCCAACGGCGCAGCCTACAACTACTGAGCAGCCTCCACCTCCCAAGGCCTCTGCTGCACCTCCACAAGAACAAACTTATCCTCAGCGGAGGAAAGTCATAGCCAAGAGGTCTACTCCCAAAGTTGTCCCTTTAAAAATTAGCAAAGAGCCTGCTGCCCAGTCTGAAGAGGCACAGTCCCAGGCCAAACCTGAGTCCACTGGAAAAGGAAAGTCACCAGTGATCCCCACTGAGGAACCCAAGGCTAAAGGAAAAGAAAAATCCCC
Source organism: Chloranthus sessilifolius (assembly GCA_021018995.1). NCBI lineage: Eukaryota > Viridiplantae > Streptophyta > Magnoliopsida > Chloranthales > Chloranthaceae > Chloranthus > Chloranthus sessilifolius. The sequence goes on from CM037598.1 coordinate 54,615,054, forward strand.
AGTGGTCCCCCCTGCCGAAACTGATACCACAAGCAAAGGCAAAGGAAAATCCCCTGTCACCCCCCTGCTAAGAGTAAAGGCAAAGCCCCTGAAGAACCCAAGGAACCAAAAGCTCCAAAAGCACCAAAAATGAGGGTGAGGGCACCTAAAGCTCCAACTGCGGTGAAAACACCAGCCAAGAAGAAAAAGGCAAGGGAGGAGAAGAAGAAAGAGGACTGAGCTGCCCTTAAGGCAAAGGCTAAACAGATGGACTGGGATTTCCTTACAGATTCTGATTCAGATTAGATCCTAGCTTCTAGATTATATCTTAGGTTTTTCTTCTTGTCATTCCACTTGTAACTATTTTTATTCCACTTTAATAGAAATTATAGTTTGATCTATTGCTTTGTTCTGTGTGTTTCTTTCTTATTGTTTGTTACTTGTGATTTTATTCTTTTTGCCATTCATGGAGAAGAGTTTTTGGGGGGGATATTTTTCTTTGAACCAGTAATCCATGTCGCAGAGATGGTGTTTATATAAATTTGTGTAAATACCTGCTTTCGGGATTGCAATGGCTCCTTCAAATTGTTGTGCCATATTAAGTGTACCTCGGGAAGATCCCGAGCTCAGCTGCGCGAGAAATGTCCTTTCCTCATCACTTATTGCTCCTCGCGAGGATCCCCGCGCGATACACTTCCCACTTTAATTTCTATGGCTATCTTTGGACATTCATTTAATGCTACTTCTTGTTTCCAAAGAGCCAGTTGTGTATTTTCTACTTTCCCCACACAACACTCATTTATTGCCAAGTGTGAAAAGGGGCGCCATTTCAATTCCGCCAATTCACGTTCCCTCGTCCCTCTCTTTTAAATCGGCCCTCAGTCCCTTTTTATCTCATCCCTCCTCTTCTAACCCTAGAAGTCCATACCTCCTCCCACAAATGACGAATGGCAACCCCTTCAGCTTCCCAATCAAATTTTACCCCATCTGGGACGATCCCCCACCGCCTAAGGAGCCTTACCCCTTGCAATTTCTCTGGGATGAGTATGACGAGGTCCAGCAGATCCTGGCCAAGGAGGAAAAGAAAAAGAAAAAAAGAGAGAAGCGAGAGGAAAAGAAAAAGAAAAAAAGAGAGGAGCGCGAGAAAAAGAAAAAGAAAAATATGGCACCACCTGCATCTCCCCCTCCATCTTCCTCCAACCCTCCCCCGGCTACACTTTAACCCCCCCCCCCCCATTCTCTCTTTTCTTTTTTTTTTTCCATCTTTTTGTCATATTTTCTTTTTCTTTCAATGAAAGTTTTCTTTTAGTTCCATACTGTTCAGTTTTGCATTTTCATTTCTCTCTTCTTCTGTGTTTATTTCTGTATGTTTCCTTGGATTCTACCATTTATTCTCACCTCTGACCCAGTGAGGACACTGCTCCTCCTAGGTTTGGGGGTGTGGTAGGTAGATCTGCCAATAATATAGTTAACTTAAAGTGCAGCAGAATCTTGTGAGTAACATAGAAATGGAGTTGTGTTCACTTAAGAATTATGAAAATTAAGGAATTTAAAACTTTTTGCAGATCTTTAGACATTATAAATTTCTAAATTTTTACATTTTCATGATGATAACACCAAGAAAACTCACTGGTATCAGCACTTAGGGAATCATTGAAGAGAGAAAAAGGTAAGGGCATACTTAAAAGTTCAAAGGAAGACCATCACCAGTGAGAATTGGGCCTACAAATTTTTTTTTTATTTGAGGAGTGATTGAGGCAAATTTCTTCTAGCTTTAAGGACTGGCTGAGTCAATGTGTTCACTAAAAGTTAGGTAACTCCAAGTTGAAACAATGACAAAGACTCATGACACTTAGGAAAGGATCAAGGCCTTCTCTTGGACAGTTTGAGCCTAAACAGACCAAACCCTAAAGCAACTGCCCTTGCTCATACACTCTTTGAGCTTCAAAGTCCAATTTTCTTCAAAACACACCTGAGTACTTGTACCTGAACCTATGGATCTGATTTAACCTTACCCTCACTCTAAGAAGTCAGAAGGTAAAGGAGAAAGAGTTAAAGATGGACTAGCTAGGGTCAACATTGGATGAGTGGAGAAGAATTATCTGAAGTTCTAGCAGGGCAACAACTGAGGAAAAAGGTGGCAATTCATCAAAGCAAAAACAAAAAAACAAAAAATGAAAAAGAAAAAAACTGCACCAGAATGAAAAGAAAATAATAATGAAGAGGAGTAAGAGAGGAATCAAGAGGAAACATTCATTGAAAAAAAAAAAATCAAACAAGAAGAGAAACTGATCACTTCAAATCTGAAGATTTCAAAGAAGATGAAAGGAGCTTAATTAAAGAAGGTGAAGTCATGAATCACCTCCTGCACCTACTGATTTCTGAATTTCAAACCCTTTTTTCAACCTTCTAATTCTTTTTATAACCCAATACCATAAGCCACATTACAGCCCAGTTAAAGCCCTTGTGATCCAAAGTTGAATGAGCTGTCATGTGGAGATAATGAGTTGTCCAATCTATGGTAAAAATCTGCCAATGATGCCAAAACTTGAATGCTATGCCTATGCTCATGCTTACAGACCCATTTGGGGGATGTAACTTCTCTTGAGCTTGAGAGACAATGAAACCCTCAAAAGTTCTATGTGAGAGTATTCCCTGGAGAGTTTTGGGTCTGATATTGAATGCATTAGGCATGACCTACAACCTAATTTTTAATTTAATGATGAGCTTAGTGCTAACACACATGTGTAGTTTCCCTGTTGTGAATAGATTGAAAATGTTGTGCCATCATGTGAAGTTTATGTTGCTTAAACATCTGTGCAGACAATGTATTTCAAATTTCCTATACTTTTACCGATTCAAGGGTGAACTGATACTCTGTTTCTTGGTTGCTAACTTGACAATCTTGCACTACTGTTAACTGTTTTATTGAGAAGTTTGTGGGTATCTTCACTGAAAACCCTCAGGAGACTTCACTCCTCCACTAGGGATCACCTTGGGGTTTAAAAGGCTTGGTACATATGCTAAATGTATCCGTGCTCCCTACGAAAGTGGCAGTTAATTTCTATAGATTTTTAGTGTAGCTTTGCTAAGGGACTAGCAAAGATTAGGTTTGGGGGTGTGTTAAGACATGAAAAGTACCACTTTTCACCCCTTAACTTAGCCTCTGTTAGACCCTTAGCCATCTAATAAATGTGTGTTAAGTCATTTCTGTAGGTAATAAACAGCAGCTACAATAAAGTCTGAACCCTATTAAGGAGCCCACTTTTGCCCCAGAAGCCCCTCAGAAGGATAAAAGCTGAATCCAGACAAGAATTATACCTCGCAAAGCTCAAATATAAATGCTTGCACAGTCTCGCGCAACTCAAGAAAGCAGCTCTCAAACCTTGCGTAGTTCACTCAAATCAACTGAGGAGAGAGAGCTCCAGGTATTTCGATGCGCAGCTATAGCGCAGTGGCCGTGGGATACAAAACTTCAAAAAGACCTGTCGCACAGTTCAGAGACCAATGAACATCACATCCTCGCGAAGATCCATTGAGAAATAAACTGCTCGCGCGATTCCCGCGCCATTCAGAAGGAAAGTGCAATCCCACGAAGACCAGAGCAATCCAGCGAGGATTCAATGCTCTATCGCGTGACTGCTTAAGCTGTAAACTAAGACAATTTCGCGACGGCTAGAATTTCAAGTGATCCAATCTCGCGAAGATCGTGCTACCACATGATAGTTTGGAAACCAGTGCTACCTGGCGAGGCTCTGAACTCTAACTCTCCCTCACTTCTGTAGAGGACATTCTGGGAACTTCCAGCAATTAGGGCACGCATTCCAATGCTCTAATTCCCATACACGTGCCCCGAGGCATCCAAAGAACAGTATCAGGCCACATGGCCTCGTTAAGATTAGGGTTTCCTAACCCTAATGTGCCGCCAAGCTGACTGCTATATAAACCTAAGCCTGGTTTAGGTTTAGGGGGCTTTTCGGCCTCATAGAATAGAATTTAGTTTTGCTTCTTCTGGAATCGACTGTAGATCTCCAGTAAGTTTAGTTTAGGTTTAGGTAGATTTCTTTTTACTTTTTCTTCTCTCCATAGTTCAGCACTTGCTGGCTATGCCTTTGTATGACTATTTGGAATAGATTAATGGAGTTTTATGATAGGGTGTTTTACATTTATGGGATTTTTGTTTGTGAGTTGTTTTGTACAAGGCTGTTACCTTGAGATCCTCCATTGCTAGGACGTATTGCAAGCAATGGAGGACTGATTTTATGGTTTACTCAGATCCAAGTGACCTGTGTGTCTGAGCTAACATGCTCCCATATAGGCCTAGCCCCACCACAGGACCCACTAGATCTAAAGTCCCCATGGGAGCAATGAGCTCTTGTAGCCTTGTGAACATGGTGGTGGCAGCAATGTTTCTTATTCTATCTTGAGCTTTGTGAGGAGGATAACCTCTGGGATAGTCTGTGACCATTTAAGTGGATAGCCTATAGCCTTAGGGTGAAGCCAACCCACAGACTCAAGATGGATTATTCTTCTCTGCACTTATGCTTGTAGCCCTATGAGAGATTGTGCTGAGACAAACTCCCCTGTATGTGTATAGACCTGCCATCAGATGGCAGATCTGGTTTGGTTATAGAGATTGTAGGCTTGCGACTGGATCACTGCAATCTCTCTAAAGCAATGGACAGCTGGATCTAAGGCTGCACTAAAACTCTTACTGGTTCTATGTGTTTGGGCTAACATGCTCCTATACAGGCCTAGCCCCACACATAGCACTTTAGAGCTTGAGGTTCCCTATGGATTCTTGTGCTTGTAGCCTGGATGAAGTAGTGCCTACAATGATAAACTTGTTCTAACCCATCTCTGGACTGTGGTTTCCCAATTGGATAGTCTGTGACCATTTAGGTGGACAGGTTATAGCCATAAAGGGATTGGATCATGGCACAGAGATGAGTTGGATTCTTTCTCCTCAGTGGTGATAATGTAGCCATTAGACAAGACTTCTATAGCAGCAGATCTGAATTTGAGTCATGAAACCCATCAGATCTGAACCTAATAGCATACTTCTCACCCTTTTATATTTATTTTCTCACTCCATCTCCTTTCTTAACCCTTTCTATAGTTTAAACATTAGGAAACCTTAGAATTTAGATTTTAGTGACCCTAAATCCCCTTCCATTTAGGATTGCCAGATCTGTAGTCAGATCTGGAGGGCCTACTAAAGATGGCTCCCTTGGAGCTTAAGTTCAACTTCCCTGTGGGACAAACTCTTACTTATCAAAACTTGCTACAATAGGCCCTGTATCGTGCAGGATTGTATATTTTTAGGCTTGCTGCTCTGTCATTTTCAACCCACCTTTCATTCATTTTTATTCATCCCATTCTTATCACTGTTTTCAATAAAGTCAATAGCAAGCACATAAAAATACGTCAACAGAGGGACCACCCAAATTTGAGGTAGAGACAAGACAATTACATGCAGCCACAACAGATGTTGGCCTTACCTCAAAGGCCACAACAGTAATTTAACCAGGGATATGCCCCAAGGTCAAATTTCCAGCATCAATAGTTGCCCCAGTAGCAAAATCAGTTGGTAGTTCCCCCACCTCAGCCCCGAAATGCTTCTTTCGAGGATCAAGTTTTGACCTCATTGCAAAGCCTTGAAATCTTGACTCAAATTGTGACTTCTCACAGTCAAAGCATAAAGAAAATGAAAGAGCAGCTAGGCAAAATATCCAATGCCTTGGCTAAAAGAGAAGAGGGCAGGTTGCCAAGCCATCCAGTGGCCAACCCTAAGGGCCAATATTCGATTGGAGAAGGTTCCTCAAGTTTTGAGGGAGCTAATGCCATCACAACCCTAAGGTCTGGCAGGCTCATCGACAACCAGGTTGGGAAGGAAGAAGGAGAGGTCATTTCTAAAGAATTTTCAAATGAAAGTGAAAAAGAATTTGTTAGAGCACAAAGCCAAGAGTTGCTTGCTACCCTGCAACAAGAGAAAAATAAAGAGGTTGTAGTTGAGCCTTAGCAGGAAATAAAAGATGAAAAAAGAAAAAAACCAAAGTTTAGTCATAGGCTTGCAGCTGAGGAACCAATTGTACCTTAGTTGCCATTTCCTCAAGCTTTGAGTGGCCCTGCCCCTTTTGATAAGGGGAATGCACAGATAGAGGAAATGATGGAGACCTTTAAGCAGGTAAAAATCAATTTGCCCCTGCTTGATGCAATTAGACAGGTCCCGGCCTATGCCAAATTTCTGAAAGACCTTTGTACCCAGAAAAGAAAAGCTAGAGGCCATTTGTCCAAAAAGGTCTTTACAACTGATACAGTTAATTCTGTATTAAACATAACAATGCCAGAGAAGTTGCAAGACCCAGGGATACCCACTATTCCCTGCATAATTGGAGACCACACAATTGGAAGGACCCTTTTAGACCTTAGAGCCAGTGTAAACCTACTGCCATACAGTGTGTATCAGCTGCTAGGTTTGGGGGAGCTAAAACCCACCCCCATTGTGCTATTAATGGCTGATAGGTTTGAAAGGAGACCTATGGGAGTGGTAGAGGATGTCTTAATAGGGGTGGACAAGTTCTTTTACCCTGCAGACTTCCTTGTTTTGGACATGGGCTGCAACAAGAGTGCAACCCCTATTCCTGTTATTTTGGGCAAGCCATTCTTGGCCACAGCTAATGCATGCATTCAATGCAGGTCAGGGATCATGGAGGTAACTTTCGGACATATGAAGGTTGAACTTAATGTGTACAACAGTGCAAAGTACCCTCAGCTGGACAATGAGGAAAGCTTTACAGTGGATGTACTAGAGGAAGTTGTTGAAGAAGAATTACCCACTTTGCTGGATTGGGGCAACATTGTCACAAGTTTAATTAAAGTTTGGGACATGGTAGAGGAAGGAAGCTCACTAATTATGACAGAAGACATTACCACATTAAAGTCTTCTGTGGACTTAGTGCAACATTCCATTTGGAAACCTACATTGCTGCCTCTTCCTCAAACCAACAAAGAGCCAATCTTGCCATCCACCCAACAAGCCCCTGATCTGGATCTCAAGAAGCTTCCAGAAACATTGAAATATGCCTTCCTTGAGAAATGTGAAAAACTTCCTGTAGTTATCTCCTCCTCTCTTACCAATGAGCAAGAGGAAGAATTACTAACTGTCTTGAGGAAGTACAAAATGGTAATTGGTTGGACAATTGCGGATCTAGGAGGGATAGATGCATCAATCTGTATGCACAGGATCCATTTAGAGGAGGGCTTAATACCCTTCAGGGAAATATAGAGGAAATTGAATCCTCATATGCAGGAAGTGGTCCTCAAAGAGATCATCAAATTTCTAGATGTTGGGGTAATTTACCCCATTTCTGAATCTGAATGGGTGGCCCCTATCCAAGTGGTGCCCAAGAAATCTAGCATAACAGTTGTTACAACTGAGTCTGGAGAGTTGCGACCAGCCAGGGAGACCACTGGCTGGAAGGTTTGCATAGATTATCAGAAGCTCAACTCTAAAACCAGAAAAGACCGCTTCCCTCTCCCCTTCATAGATCAAATTTTGGATAAGTTGGCTGGAAAAGCTTTTTACTATTTTCTTGATGGTACTCAGGGTACAACCAAATCCCTATGCACCCTCATGACCAAGAGAAAACTATATTTACTTGTCCTTTTGGTACCTTTGCTTACCAAAGGATGCCTTTTGGGCTGTGTAATGCCCCAGCCACCTTTCAGAGGTGTATGTATGCCATATTCTCTTATATGATTGACAAGTTCTTGGGCATTCGACGTCATCAGACCATTTACAGACACCATTGGGAATACTCACAAGCATGCAGTCATACTCACAGCGACTGAATACTACACCAAATGGGCAGAAGCAGAGTCTTACGTCAGAATCACCGCTTCAATGCTCGCAAGGTTTATAGTTCGAAATATCATCAACCGGTTTGGAGTACCCAGAATGTTCATCACCGACAATAGACCGCAATTCATCATAGAAAAGACGAAGAAGTTATGCATGAAATATGGCATCGATTTGTGCCACTCATTGCCCATTCTACCCTCAAGGCAATGGACAACCAGAAGCTACGAACAAGGCGCTGATTCGAATCTTGAAACGAACTATGGAAACAAGCAATGGAGCCGACTGGCCCGAACGATTACCAAAAGCACTCTAGGCTTATAGGACCTCTATTCGTACGGCCACTGGCTAAACTCCCTACCTCCTCACCTACAGGATGGAGGCAGTCCTACCATATAAGATACAGTACCATTCTTGCGTATCCAACTCGATGATGAGCTATCCTTAGACAAGAGGAGAATTGCTTTACTAACTAAGTTAGAGCAACTCGATGAAACATGCCTAAGGGCAGTTGATCACGCTCAGGTATATTAGAGGAGAATGGCTAGAGCCTATGATAAGAAAGTCCTTGAACAAACCTTTAACATTGGCGAGCTAGTTTTAAAGAAAATTATGCCTTCCAAACACGCCCATCTGAAAGGAAAACTGAAATCGAACTGGGAAGGCCCTTACGTTATAACAGTTGCATACCCCGAAAATGCATATAAATTGGCGAACCAAGATGGGAAAGAACTCCCTAGCCCTTGGAATGCCATCTACCTTAGAAAATATTATCCTTAGTCTTATGATCATCACATCCCATGGTTAAAATACTTATACTTATCATCCCCGTAGTCATCACGACCCATCCATTGGTCGTACGCCTTCAATCCTTAGAATATCCTTAAAATTTCCGACTTATCGCCCACCATTTACACTCATGCGATTTGATTGAAGGACTAGTGACCTACCTAAAACTTTTTTCAAAAGCATAAGCGCTATTCTCATTCCCTATCCCCGCCATTGGAGGAGACGTTAGAGCAACAAAAATGAAGATGTTAGGTTCAATCAAAACTCATTATTCTTGCACTAGCAGGATGCTTTTAAAGAAAGAAATGTACGCATCAAAATGTATATATATCGAGCGAGAGCATTACAACGAATGAACAAGTCACTAAACTCAAGGAAGCATAAGCAGGCCGTGAGGACATCTCTAGTAATTTTACTAGAAGTGTATAAGCAAGCTGCAGGGCATTCCTGATATTCTCATACTACTAAATGTCGTCGTAAGGTGACGGGAGGAGGATAAACCCCTGCTAGCCATAGAATGTGAGATTTTTATGGTGCCAAAATATGACGAAGGGCTCGATCATGGCATCCCATACCCCTCAGAGAAGAAGATTATTACTTGCCCCTTTTGAAAAAGTGTTAGTTACGGACTACTCTCCATATCACTAAGCCTTGCCTCCCCCCTTCTGGTTGTATTTTGGACAATAAATCTGAGACTTCGCAGGGTATTCCTAGGAATGAAACTGAAAACCGCTGAATGAGGAGTGATGCAATCACCCACTATACTTACCATACCTTCTCCCGAATAACCATGGAATAGAATGATCAATACCCTAAAGTAGACCCCCGTATGCAATTAATCAAAGGACCCCCCCTAGTTCGGAGACAATACCGACACACTTTCTTTAAGACTAATTCACCAAATACCCATGATTATTTGTAGACCCAAAACGCTTATCTAGGGCCCAAAAAAGCTCCATTGCTTCCACACACTGGGACATTTTTTTTGGAATGAGAAGGTAAACTATATCATAAGCGCCGACCTGGCCACCAAAAGATAAAGAATGATGAAGACACCATTCAGAGAGCACTATCATATATACTATACTGCAAGTTCTACCACGCTTCTACGCTGGGGCATTTTTATTTTTTATTTTGACTGTCATTATTTTCATCGTCATTTGCTTTCCCAGTTGCACTATTTATTATTTCAAAAGAAAAAAAGAGAAAAAGAAAAAAGAAAAAAGAAAGAAAAAAAAGAGAGAAAAATATATATATATCCACCTTTTATTATCAGACCCTAGTCTGAGATATTCACCCCCCTTGACAACCAGTAAGGGGGCGAACAAAACTACTGATAGCATTACCTTTACATGTGCAGATGCAAAGCGACCTTCAACCATCATCAGGCCAGCTCAGAAAGCATCCAAGTCCTAGTGATGGCTGACGGCACCAAAAAAAGCAAAAAAAGGGAAGACACTAAAAGGTAACAAAGAAGGAGAAGACAATCAGGTACATTTGAACTAAATATATACATATATACATAGACATATACCAAAAAACTTTCCTTTCTTCTTCACAGCTATCACCGGGGATAACCCCCTATATACAATGCACACATAAATAAAAAAATAGATGCACACACACCCCTAATCCCTACACTACCGCTGAGGAGGACGAGTGCCGCTATCACCGGTATCGTCAGCCCAGAGGTCCGTAGACTGATCATCTGAAAACATAATCCCGGCACCCAGAGTCCTCGAAACCTCTAAATGACGAGGCCCCGCTACCAAACCCCCCTCACTAGCCTGGCTGGCCGACCGCCTCAACTGAGAGTGCCTCGCATGACTCCCCCAAACAACGGAATCCTCACGACTATCACTCCTATCGTGATTGCGAGAGGTATGACGAGACTGTCCGGCTGAAGAACTTGAAACCCTCGACTCTGACCCCTCACGATGACTAGTTGACCTAGATGACCCCCGCTCGCTCCTCGTCAGGCGATACTATAACCGATCCAGGGACACCTGCATCTCTTCCTGTGTCGTCTGACACGCTACCTCTAGTGCCTCTGCATGAGTCTGCTGCATGACCATCATTGCGACCACCAGGTCCTCACAACTCTCCACCTCTCCAAGGACCCGTCTCGCCCCCGGAGTGGCGCGCGCTCACGCAGCCTCTAGCCGTGCCTCCTTGAGCAGACGAACCTGTATAACTCTACTAAATCAAAGGAAGTAAACACATGCATATACGAATAATAACAAAACTTGAAAATAAACCTCTCTCAGAAGTCGCTCAACTGTCTCCGTGGTCACAGGATCAACGGATGGCACCCGAGGGACGGCAAATGTAGGCGATTGAAATAAGAATAAACAAATGCATCAGATAAGTATTATGATAACAACTAAACTACAAACCTAATGACTAAAACATACCTGAGTAGGGATAGGAACAGACCCCTAAGGAGGAGCCTCGGGAGCGGAGTTCGGAACTGCCTGAACAAAAAAAAATAACAACAAACAACAAGCCAATGCAAAACATGTCAGAGTAAATAGAAATGAACAATTCAAGCTGGATTACACTAAACCATACCTTACTCTAAGGACGCAAAGAGGCAGCGGTCGCCTCCCTCGTCTGCAAGTCCTCAGCAACCCGACGCTGAAACACCGGCACACATTAGTAAACCATCAAGTCGACATAATGATATTGCCTAACAAACTAGCACAATAACACAAGTAGCCAAAGAGTGATAGAACTTACCCAATGCTCTAACTTAGACCACAGACGAGCTATCGCCGGATCCTCCTGACTGGAGGAGACCACTGAAGAAGGATCAAACGTCTGAGCCGAAGCGCCTACGGCGGAAAGCTCAACCCTCTTAAAACACCATCGATTTGCCAACATTTAACAAGGATCCTCCGAACAGTCAATGGGAAATAAGTCCAATTCAAGATACTTACCAATCACTCGATCTCTGAACGCAAACTAATCTCCACTGCTAGGCTGGCCTGCTGCTGATTGCGCAATAGCTCGATCATCGTTGCCTGACGACCAACCTCAGATTCCCTCTTAGACTTTCGACAATAAAGCAAGACAACATATCAGAAACATCATCAGAATAAGCTAATATGACACATGAACGAATTAAAATAATAAACTAACTCACTAGGAGCTAACGAGCCTCTACTAGCCGAACCCCTAACTCATCCTCTATTGCCCTGGCCCTAGCGACTGACTCAGTCAAAGAGCACAACATCTCCTCATCAGGACGAGGAGCATGCCCCATCTGCTCCATCGCCCTATGAAGGGCGTCTAATGCTCCCCACACACTCGCTGTGAGGTGGCTCTCCTCCAATGCGGCCAACCTCTCCCTCAATGCCGATGCCGACTCCGGCCCACCGATGGCGAAAGAGCCACTGCCATGAAAAGGACATGTGAAGAGACACCCACCACCTAATACAGCAAACCATCTCCTATACTCTCACCTATCTGCCTCGTCATGCGCTCCCGTGACCCTAGTCCCCCCAACTCTGAAATCAGCTATCTGGAGCGCCATCTACTCCATTAAATTCTGGCCTGGAGGGCCGGTCATCCTCATAGCCATCCTGTGGCTAATCTCTGGAGGGACTCCCTGATCGAGTCCCAGCTATTGTACCACTCGAGAGGTATGGATCCTCTCCACTCGCTCAAAACAATGGACCCATATGTCCACATCGAAGAAAGGTCGGCCGGACTCAATCACCGCCTCACTCGCATCCTCCTCATCCTTGTAGGGCCTCGAAATCACCTATTCAGATGAACAATTCAATCCATGAACAGAGTCTAACAACCGCCAAAAAAAATAGACAAAGTCAAAACGAAAACATAACCTCATATACATACCTGCCCCACGTGCATATCCTCGAAGAGGCCTCGCGCAGTCTGAAGATCAATAGACTAGCGACGGCCCTTCAACGCCTCTCTCCACACGTGCATGAGAGGGAACGTAAACTCGACCCCCACCGGAACCCCTGGGCACAGAAAAGCGAAATGATCGTACGCCCAAAACTGAAAGAATGAAAACAAAACAACAACGGCCACACGTAATAAACAAGCATTAAGAATGTCACTATGACCAAAGGATAGAACTAAAGTCACCACGATAACAATTTAACTAAAACTCACCCGGAGAAATTGGAGGAAACCTCCGATCGATGCTACCCCTTCCATTGACGATAAAACTGCTCATAAAGATGCGCCAACACGGTCGCACCCCACACATAGGTCGAGACTCAGTCCAAATCCCCCAAAACCATCAGAAATAACCCGATGACGCATCCCCGAGTAGAAGAAGAGAACAGTACTGCACCCAAGAAGTGCATCAACAACGCTCGGAGCACCCTATTTGTAGCCAACCCTGGCTCGGTCACGAGATCCCAACCCATCACTCTCGCACAACGTGCCTCATAAAGCATTGCTACCTTCGAATGATGCCTCAGAGGAGTGAACCCACTCACAAATGTATCGAAGAACTAAGTGACCCAAACAACACCTGGCCCTGATCCACTCGACCTATAAGGCACACCAAGAATCTCCTCACACACCTCTAAATAATTCCTCTCCATCCACCTCGTGATTGGCTCACCCTCAAAACGAAGACCGGTAAGCGAACCCAATCCTCAGGAGTCGGCAGCATCATGCCAACTGGAAAGAGAAGCGCTTGGTCTCTCTCGCTCCACCTCTCTATAATCGCTATGACCAAGCCCCGATCGATATGAAAGGGCTCCAACTCTAGAATTATCCTAAACTCGAAAGATACCAACTGCTCCTGCTGAAACTCCGGTAGGGCACGGTACCAAGTATGAGACTCGGTCCATGCCATACTTATAGCCAGCTGCGGGGGCTCCTATTGAATGAAACACAAACAATAATAGTAAGACCAACGCATACCCACGATGAAAGATAGATAAATTCTAGAGCTCAAAGCAAAATGAACACGCCCAAACTACATAATAAATGAACACACAAAACAGGATAAGAACAACTGAATAAAATACATGACCCATCCCTATATGTCATCCTAATGCACAAATAAGCATGACCCATAATTGATGCATGTTCGACGTAAAATAGAAAATTCTATGGATTCTAATGAGCCTATTTCATAACCTAAATGCCTAGAAAAAAATGAAAGAACTCTTGCTTATGGAGACCTACCCGACCTCTGGCAAAGAAATCCTCCAGCGGGTAGTGCTTGCGATCCTGGGGCTCAGCACCCTACTACTCCTCACCCTGCTCATCCTCAACTCTCTATCCCTCCTCCTCATCTGCCCCTGGCTCACCCTTTGGTACCCCCTCCCTGACCACCATCTGGTCACCCTTGGGTACCTCCTCCCTGACCACCATCTGGTCACCCTCGGGTACTCCCTCCACGATCATCTCCCTGACATCCCCCTCCATGGTGATAGCGCCAGTCTGTGCCTCGGAAGTCTCACTCACATTCATCATCAAAAACCTCTCCAACTCAGAAGTAGTAACCTCCGGCATGTGGCTACCCTCACCCTCCATACTAGAGTAAAGAGCTCAAAAATCTGAAGAAAATGGAAGAAACGGAGTCTGAAATGGACGGCCAGATCACCAGATATCACAAAAACACGAAGCAGATAGAAACCTGGAAAAAAGAGAATCGAAGACTAAAACGGATCACACAACAAGAAAATGAAAAGTTTTAACTATTTATAGAACTCACCCGAATCGCGCGCCTGAATCCAGGCGCTCCATATAATCACACGCAATATAATATGTTCTTAAGTTGGATTAAATGCTCACTTCTAAGCGCGTAATCTAATAGTCGCCCACTCACTTTAAACTGACCACCTGGTTGTACGCTACCCATCAGGCGCACAATTACATTATACGCTCACACAGTGGCGCGTGAATGCCAAGAGTAAGTTGATCCCGCGTGTAAACCTATGCGCATAATTCATTTAAACACGACTTAAATAACGCATAAAAACCTCCTGCCCCTTTGAATGCGCGTTCTCTTCCGTGCGCATAATTCTATCAAGCGTCCGGACTGAAGCGCGTAATTTCCTAAAAAAATGAAAATTTTCATACGCCCAGAACAGTAAACTCAAACCTAAAATGAAGACATTCTGATTCTCACCATCGACTTGAATTACGCCCTTGATGAGGCCGGCCCAGAGCACTCCTAGCTTAGGAAAATTTACACCTCGAAAACTAAAAAATGTCCCTTCACAATAAACAAGACCAAAAAAATGTCCCTTTACTTCACAATAAACAAGACCAAAAAATGAATGACCCTTCACTTTACAATAAACAATCAAAACCAAAAATGCCCTTTTCCTCACAATAAACAATTGAAAACCAAAAAATGCCCTTTCCTTCACTTTCCTCAACTGAAAAAAAAAAGAGAAAAAAGGAGATGTCTCCAACACCTTTACATGTCCTGAAATATGATTAAATGCTCACCGCCTCTACAATACTCAAAACCAAACAAAAAAAAACTACCCTTAACATGCCCCAAATCTAAAATAAACGATCAAATCAACAAAACTAAAAGCATCACACCCACAACGAGACGAACAAAATATAAATCAAACAAAAAATTATTGAATAACCACAAATGAAATAGCAAAAATGTAATCACTCTATAGAATAATAAAATTATTACAACACACACCGAGGGCATACCCTCTGAATATATATTTTAAAATAAGAATACAAAAATCAGCACATTCAGACAATGCCCGAATCCCGACTTATTCGAGAGACCAGAGATCTCGGAGAAGCCCGGAAGAGGAAAGCACCCCGAATGAATTCTAACTGTGATGACCTCTTTCCCTTGCCCCGAACCGATGGGAAAGGAAGAGTGGCTCACGGAAAGCCACCCAGGATCTGTGAATCCATTGTTGGAAACTCCCCTTGGACACACTAAAAAATGAGGAGCAACTAACACTAAATCTACAGAGCCTACCGAGGAAAGATAGGCATCGGTCACGAGAACTTTGACCTTGCCTCACCCTTGAGTTTCCTTTCTACCACCTTTTTCTCCTCTATCTCTTCTCCCAATGGGGTGACACTTCGAGTTGGATTGATAGCACCAACCCTAGTATCACCCCGAATTCCCAATCCCATCCATTCTCACCATTCACTTGATAAACACATTCTTCGGGTCCAATACCCGAGATACAAAATAGAGAGGAACAAAAGACATAAATAAACAAAAAATGCCCAAACTTATAAACACAAGATATCCCCCAATTTTTTTTTAACCTATGAGCTTAAAATAAAAGTCCAAAATAAACAATAAACCCAACACCTTAAATTCACATTTATAAACTATGCCCTTTGAATCCCCTATTGACAAGTGCCACACATTTGAACCCCCCACCAATCTGATTGAATCCAAAGCCATACACATACCCCTTTAGAAAGACCACAATTCATGACAACCAAGATAAACCAATAATAACACAACACTTACCCCTCTAAAAGCACAAACTTCTCAAGTCTAGATAGGCCAATAGGATTGAAACATCCAACCCCTATCTAGAACCCATAAAAAATCACACAAATGACATCTCAAGCGACAATAAAGGACTAAAAATAAATTATGCTTCAAACAAAATGAATTACATTAATAAGACAACAAAACCTTAAACAAACAAAAAAAAAACAAAAAATGCCCCAACAAGCCCGATAAGATCAAGTGGACCTACTAAGTAGGGCCTAATAAGAAGAATGAAAAAAAAACTATAAGCTAAATCAAATCTCAAAACTACAACAACGCAGATAAGTCTAATCCATCAATAAAATTCAAACCAACTAATGGGACAAAAAAAAAAAAAGACAATAATAAATTAAAAAATGCCCCTTTATTCATAATTTAAAGCTTTACAAATATCACCGGAGGCATACCTCCTGAATTACAACCCAAAATGAAACCTAAAACCTAGCATACAACTCAAAACGAAAACTAAAATTACAATGAGCCAAAACGAGGAACAGAACATTCAGTCGGAAGCTTCAGAGATGTTGCCACCAGACTTGGAGAACTTAAACGAGCCACCGACAGAAGAGACGGGAGGATTGGTTGGGTAATAAATCCCTCCATTTACAGCACCTACTCCCCCGCCATCTTCACATCCTTCGCCGCCGCCTCCTCAACGCTGCCTTCACTGCTCCCTAAAAAGGAACGGTGTGAAGACTAGCGCCCTCATTCCCAATACCGCCTATTCTCAGAATAACACTCCCCTCGGACATCACACTAGGACGAATATCACGTGAAATGATGAATATAGGAAGAAACCCCATCCCAATCCGATGGTTAGATCACTCAATATCACCAAAACATGAATTTCGAAACACCAGAATACTCAAAAAAGTCAACACTCGAGAATAAACCAGAGAATGAGAAACAAATGACGCTCCCATGCTTATATAGAGTACGGTCCTAATCACGAGCATGTGAACAAGCACTTAATCTATTCACGCACAATAAATATAGCGCTCAATCCAAAACCCGCGCTCCTACCAAGGCGAGCAATTAGCCTGTTGCCCGCGCAAGTGGCGCGACCTTTCGATCCCGCGCTTGCTACAGACCGCGCAATCCATTTGAGTGACTCAAATTTGACACTTAATATGAAAGGTCACCTCTACAATGACCGGGCGACCCTTCCGATCCCGCGCTCATTCTATGGCGCGCAATTCGATTACAGCTTTACAACTATCACCGGAGGCATACCTCCTAACCACATATTTTACTCCGTCTTAATCGAAACCATCTCGCCCTGTTGAGCAGGCACTCAAGCACGTCCCACCGCGATAAAAAAATACACACATGATGCTACCCTGACACCTAGTCCCATCACAAAATTTTAGCCGTGCCCTCGTGTCCCATCGCGAAAAGGCCAAAAATCAAACTTCCCATCGTGGATACCACTACCCAAAAAATATATATATATACAAACAACATTGATCTCACTAAAAACAAGAAGGAAAAAACACGAGCACATCCCATCGTAGAAGTAAAGAGCCTCCTCCTGAAGTGCTCGCCACAAACCTACCAGACGCCACTGCAACAGAAAGGCAGAAGATGTGGAACTACCCCCATGTTCCATTGCATCTCACTACCACCAAGCTACAGTGCGAACAGTCCAACAATACCTCTCAAGTCCCATCGTAGTATCGCTACAATCACCAAGTCCCCTCGCGCCGCTACAATATTCCCCAAAAGTCCCATCGCAACACTACGGCACCACCAATCCTCTCATCGCACAATTCAGGTAAGTATCACCCCTAGGTAAGTGCTACCCCATGTTCCAATTACTCGATATTTTTTCTAAATTATAATTATCTATGATTAAGTCAAAATGTTTTCTAAAACCCGTCTCTCTCAACTCGTGAATTACTGTAGTCCTCCCATAAGAGACAATCATCAGTATTCGTCGAGAAGGTTAGATGGAGTATCCGACATGCCAAGTGTCATCTTGACAACCACATGAATAGTCGGGTCCACAAATCTCATACTGGTGGATCTGCTCAGTGACATCTCGGAAGCCACATTTTCTGCCATTTTACCACCGAATTGATCTTAAGTTACAATCCTCAAAATTTCAAAACCCCTTACTCATTCTAAAATCTTTTATTTCAAAAATCTGTCTTCTCTTACTCTCTAACTTATAAAAAAAAAAGAGAAAAATAAAAAAAATAGAAAAAAAATGAACAAAAAAAATACATAGACTCGACTCACCTTTCTCTAATACCACAACCAACTACACTTAGCCTTGACCTTTAAATCCCAAAACCTTTGAACTCGCAATTGAGCGCGTGCCCCACTACGCAAAATTGGATCCAGCGCATACGCCACTGCGCAGAATCACTTGTTCAGATGCACAAAAAAATAAAAAAAGAAACAACGACTCCGAATGAACCAAGCGCATATGCCACTGTGCAGAATTCAACTGAGCATATTTCACAAAATTTACCTCAATTGCCAGCCCAAATCACCCATTTCCCTGAGAAGCCAAACAATGAGTATACTCAATCAAAGAATTTATAATGGCCTATTGGAAACGAAATGCCTGACGCACATTGGTGTGAGCAATGACGCGCCCGGTCTGACATGACTTGAAAAAGCTCTCGATATTACATACTACTTTATCTCTTTTTGTATCACCAGTCTCTGCACCCGATGGACATTTGATTGACGCCCCCGTACCTTGATCATGCTAAATCCCTCTGTTAGCTCACACCATGCGACGGGATGCGTCATGCACCCACAGACCCGAAAAGTGCCTTTCGACAGCTACCATTTGCCCTTCAGATGTTCCGTTAAAGCTTGCGTTGATAGATAAGAAAGCCAAGCTTGTCATGTCAGCATCACCAATTCACATTTGTGAATTTCTAAGAAAAGGGAAGGCACCTCAAATGAGGGGTGTCTACTACTTCGTCATGTTCTTACTTCGCAAGAGCGCGTCGAAGAGGGGCATTTGTAGACACCCCCATGTTGCCCTCTCAGAGTACACGAATTCGTTTGGTCAGCCCTTGACCTTTTTAACCCTCGACATGGGACCATGCAACAGTACATGGCTGAACAGGACTGAAACAATAGCTCTATGGCTCAGATCCCAATGTAGGGAGGCTATATACTAAGCAATAGTATATAGCCGAAATGCAGGCTAAAATAATAGTTCTACATTCCATTATTGAGACCATACCCGGACAACCCCGAATTAAGCACCTGAAAACCCGTGCTTAATTCGATCACGCGCACAACCACAAGCGCACGATCAGTCCCCCTTTCAGACCAACCTTCCTTTCACAGATTGTTTTGAGACTCGATTACGCGCCTGGAAATAGACGCACGATCGAATTGAGCGCTAAACCACCAGCGCGCAATTGACCTACGCCCGCCCCAATCTTACTACCCTTGACCCCTACGTTTCCTCAATTAAGCGCTATAGGTAACACGCTTAATTGGATTATGCACGTCCCAACACACGCGTAATTAGCCCTAATTTCGTTAGGACTAGGAAACTCGCTGAGTAAGTCAGCCCGTCGCTCACTGAGTCAGTGACCGACTCAAAGAGATTAAGCGCCAAAAAATTGGCACGCTATTCAATTAAACACCCTTAAACAGGTGCGTAATTGAAGTAAAACCTATAAAAACTCTTTTTTCTCGAAGAGAGAGAAGAAGGGCTATAAATTATGAGAAATGAGAGCATAAATTCTAAAACCAGAGAGTTCCGAAAATGAATCCCAAGAGTAAATTAGTCATGATTTCGAGATTCGAACTCCGAGATTTTTCTCCGCAGCCCCGATTCTAATTTTTAGACCGTAGCATCCGCTTCGAATCAAATACGAAGGAGAGGCTGCAAATTTGGAGAAACGAGAACGTAAATTCCAAAACTAGAGAGTTCCGAGAACGAATCCATATAACAACACAGTCATGATTTCGTGATTCAAACCCCCGAATCCTCAATGATTTCTCTCCGTAGTCTCAACCCTAGGTAAGAATTTAATTTCATTCTAGACTTAGGATTTCCCTTAGTTTAATTAATTAATTCTATTTCCAATTTTTAGACTATAGCACCCTTTTCGGACCGAAATTCTCAATATTTGGTTTTGGTTCTCTGTTTCCAGAACCAGTCCTTAATTTAACGATCCGATTTACCGACCTTATGCTCTGATTCTACTCTAATTCAAAATTCACAGTCCTATCATTAATTTCTAGTTTTAACTCTCAGAGTTCATAACCAATCCTTAATCGTACGGCCTGATTTTTCTGATTTCGGACCCGAATTCAGTCCTAAATTTTAATTAACAATTAAACTTTATATTTTATATCGCCAAAAATCCAAAATATAAATTTTAGTTTATAGCTTTAATTTCTCAATTTAATTTCTTATTATAATTTCAAATTCAATTCTAAAAATACTTTTTTTTTTATTTAAATATCAATCTACCTTCTATCTCAGCCATCCGATTTTCCCACGGGAGCTTACGGAGGGTACTCGGGAACGAGGCCAATCCTTCTTAGCATAGCGGATCCAACCCCCCTTTTTTTTATTTAATTTGTTTAGGATTAATTAATTAATTATAGTTAGTTTTCCTACTTCAGTATAATTGACTAATTGCATCAAGTAGGCCTCCATATTATTATTTGCTTTGATTTAATTCAGTCGTCTAGTTCAGTTAATTTATTATCTCAACCAGAATTTAGGAAGGTTAATTTGTTTATTATTAGTTAGATTTTTTCCATAATCAATCCATAAGCTATGATCCTAAAAGAAAAGTTAATTTTGTTGCATGGATAATTTTTTTTTATTTTAGTAAACCAATTTATTGCTTTAATCAGAGTCGTAGTAAAATTAGTTTTGTCTTCTTCAAATTAAAATTCTAGTAGGATTATCTAAATTGCTTTAGTTGTAATTGCAATAAAATTAGTATACCTGCTTCACGTAGAATTACAATATAATTGGACTCTTATGTTCAATTGGAATATTATTGGGACTAATGCACATGCACTCCTAGTACCAGTAGGAGACTAAAATTGATTGGACTCTTAGTAATACCAGGACTTTGAATTTAATTGAACTCCTAATGATACCAAGGAACTGAAAATAATTAGACTCCTGATAGCACCAGGATACTAAATAATCCATCATAATAAGCTCAACTAATCATAGCTAACAATCAAAAAGGAGAATCTAAATCAACCAGAACTGCAATAGAGGTAATTAAAAGGAAAGCTAAAACTATCTAATTAAAAAAAGGACACTACTGCTGACGTTTGCAGGCGGACGATTCAGTATAGAAGTAACCCACACCCGCTTAAACGCGTGATCATTGGCGTGTTACAGTGTCGATAAATATCTGCAGTTGGTGATCGCAAATCAACTAGGAACCTTCCTAGAAAATTTACTTTATTACCATTTACTTATACTTTGTCACATATACCGCATCGCTAGAGTCCACCAAGACAGAATTGGAAGCCACTTATTCAATGGGAACCGAGAGGAACCTAGAAAAAGTGCGCACCAACAATGAGGGTATGGTTAATTTATTCTGATGGGACTGGGTATTAGGGTGATTGTTGCATGTGTGCACGTTATCGCGGTGGGGTCCTCCTTTACTAGTGGGATTGTGAGGGTATTGCGGTAAGGGGTATATGTCTTGCCGCGATGGGACTAGGGGATGATTGACGCTATAGGACGGGTGAGTAGGTATTTCTTTTCTGTAGGGAGAACCTGTGAGGCTACGCGATGGGACAAAAGGGTATGACTACGATGGGATACAAAAGTATGAAGGTGTAAATTTTGTCTAAAGTCAGGTATTACACACCTATTTTTGGGCGCTTAACGTGATTGCGCGCTTGAGTTCAGGCATGCGATCTCAGGCTTTATGAGTCATTTTCACACGTGTATATGTGCGTGCAATTGAATTATGTGATAGGAGCGTCGCGCCGTTGGTACGGGCAATGGTTTCATTACGCGCTCGGATCGGAGCGCATGTTTTGGATTATACGCCACGTGCATGGCACATGATCTAATTAAGCGCACGTGTTGGGGCACGTGATTGAATTCGTACTCTATATAAGCGACAGGGCTTCCATTTATTTTTCATTCTTTGGTTTAGTCTCGAGTTTGACCTTTTCTGAATATCTCGTGTATTGAAATTCGTATTTTAGTGATATCGAGTGATCTAATCGTCTAATTGGGATGTCATTTCTTCCTAGGTTCGTTTGATCTTCATCCTGAGATGATGCTCGGGGATGGTTTTATTTTGGGAATGGGCAATATTGGGAATAAGTACGCTTATCTTCACATCGATCCTTTTTAGGGAGCAGTGAAGGCAGCATTGAGGCAGCGGCGGTGGAGGAGGCAAAGATGGCGGAAGAGCAGGGGTAAAAAGTGGCAGGATGTGTTTCCCAACCAATGCTCCCTAAAGTCTCTGGTTGGACACTACGGGCAGAATCTGCTCCTCGCTTCGTCTCAATTTCGAACCCAGTCTTCCTTTTGGGTTGTAGGTTAAAGTTTTAGGTTTTCATTTTGGGTTATTAATTCAGGAGGTATGCCTCTAGTGATAATTGTAAAATTTTAAATTATAAATGAGGGGGCATTTCTTTTGTTCTTATTGCGCTTGTTTATTCGTTTAAATTCATTAGCGAATTAGTTGGATTTATCTGATTTGCTAGGCTTATTTTAAGGTTTGGTTTAGCTTGGAGTTCAGTTTGTTTTATGGGTTTTATTTTAGCGGGTTTACTTAGTTCTGCTTGGTTTGTTAGGGGCATTTTTCTGGACCAGTCAGGGTCTCACTCTAGAGAGTTGTTTTTTTTTTTTTTTTTAAATTTAAAGTTTTTGTCTGGTTTAAGATTTGATTTTAACTTGAATTTTAGTATTTTGTTTGATTCAACATGAGGTTGAAAAAGTGTCAGTTTTCAAAGGTTCTAGATGGGTGTTAAATGTCTAAATCTTATTGGTTTATCCATTTTGCTTTGGATCTGTGTCTCTTACGGGGTTAAGTGTTGTGTAATCATTGGTTCATCTATGTTTGCCATGGATTGTGGTCTTTCAGAGGGATATGTGTTTGGTTTAGATTAGATTAGATTAGAAAGATTTAAGGATGTGACACTTATTGTAACGACCCTAAAATTTTGAAGAGGAACCTGACTATTTCGATATGCATGCCCAGCACGGGAATCGAGATAGATTTAAAATTTTGAAAATTATATTATTAAAAATAATATTAAGCTGTAGTTAGGTGAATTCACGTGTGAATTCTCACTTTAATCCGAGTCTTGAAAGACATTAATGCGGCGTGATACGCCGTGAAAACTACGTAGGTGCTCCACACCGGAGCTTAAGTTTAAGGAAAATAGAAATATCTGTGATATTTCTATTTCTTAGCTTATAAGGGAAGGAAGAGGGTTGGAATGGTTAATCTACATTTTCTCCTTCTTCTCTTCCCTAAAAGATATGTAACTAGGTTATAGTTTTGAGTTGGTTCTTTGAGAAAACGGGGTTGGGAATACCCTAGAACGTATATTTGTCTGACGTAGAGTGTGGAGGGGTCAGATGCAATGCTCCATATTGAGTCTGGGAATGTGTGCTGATGCTGTGTGTTGAAGCGAAGCTGAGCTTCTGCTTATCTGAGTTGTTACGGCAATAAACTCTGAGAGTCAGATCCGAAACCCTTCGGATCGCGTTTGCCGAGACCCTGAAAGGGCCCGATTAGAGGTGAGCATTTACACTTGAGAAGAGTGAAATTAAGGCCTCTAATATGTGTGTATAGGTGTGTGTGTGAGGTGGTTAGAAACCATTAATGAAAAATGGGTTAAAATAGGTTAAATGGGAGACCTTCATTAATGACAGAGAACTGCCGTTATTGATCGATCAATACTGAATTGATCGATCAATGAGAGGCACTGATCGATCAATAAGGGCATTGATCGATCAATTCGTATAAGTCTTAAATGGGAATAGTGGAGGCATCTGTCTGGAAGTTCTGTGCCTGAGAGGTATTGATTGATCAATTATGAGGATTGATCGATCACAGAAAGAATGATCGATCAATGGCAAAGATTGATCGATCACTGGCATGAATTGATCGATTAATAAGGGCATTGATTGATCAATCTGTATAAAATGAGAATGAGAACAGGAAGAGGGAAATTTAAAATTTTAGGTTGGTGATCAATCAATGAGGTCATTGATTGATCAATGAGGCAGATTGATCGATCAACTAAGCTGGTGATCGATCAATTTTCCTCTATCAAGTGTGAAGAGTAAGGAGCCATTGATCGATCAATTGAAGCATTAATCAATCAATGAGAGGAGGTGATCGATCAATAGAGGTTGTTGATCGATCAATTGGCCTTGTCACCTATGAATATTTGGAGGGGATCGATCAAGGAGGAGGATTTATTGATCAATCATGGTGTTGATCGATCAATCACCCCTATTTTTGACCTGTCTGAAATTTGTAAAATTTAAGCTGTTGGACACAGTGCCCGTTAATGGTCTAACCTACCTGACACCTAGTATACTATATTTATGGTCTAGGATTAGACCTTGACGTTCAAAAAAGCTTTGGATTTGCTCAGAAAGGTCTAACCTGAGGTAGGGGAATTCAACTGAAATTGCATTTATTCTTGATCTCATGGATTTTAAATTTTCTGCATTCGACTGCATGGTCTGATTTTACTTTCCAATCATGTTTAGTATATATGTGAAAACTCTATTATATCTGACTCCTGCTATCTGGCACCTGTCACCTGTCACCTAATTTTTGTTATGTATAATATGTCTGCATGTGATTTGAGGTTTAATAATCTAACGAATCCCACCGACTTGGTGGTATATCCGTGTCTGGCACAATCATGCATCTGCTTGGAAATCCTCTGCACAATTGCACCCCATAGTAGAGGCATTGTCGCATTCATGAAATTATTCATGTGAACGACGATAGTTAGGATTACCTATCGGACCAAATCTGGCTACCACGTGCTATACTCACGGGAGTTACTTAAGTTTACTATTCTAAGTCATTAAACACTGTATGCATAATATTCTGTAAACTCTAATAAGTTCTGCCTGCTTTGATAAATTCTATATATCTGAAACATCTGCTTGCATCTGTTCAATTCTGTCAATATCTTCTGCAATCATGTTTTACAATTAAGATGCAATTTTAACTGAAATTCTTCTACTGAGCTTAGATGGTTAGCTCACCCTGTTTTCTACAATAATTATAGGTTCTGAGGTTAGAACCCCCGGCACTGAGAGCGATCCCGACTACCAGCCTGATCCAGAGGCTGAGGCTGAGGAGGAGGATACTGATACCCCAACTGACGAGTTCTATTAGCTGCCTAGGTACTAGTTTGTCATTTATTTTGGGGATTTTTATATGATACTCTAGATTATTGTGTGCCTGGTGGCCACTTTCTGTATTTACTTTCTATAGATTTTTTTACTTGCATTATTATACATTCTATAGGAACCACTATCAGGAACCATTGTTTGGGTGATGGATGTCCATCACCAGTGGTTCTTCTTGGTTCCTTTTTGAGGATGTATATTCTTTTGAGATATATATATATCTAAACATATATGTTTTATTGCTTCTTTTATTTAAAAGCCATATATGATGACTTGATCTGCCACTGCTGGACAGTGTATGCTCTGATTTCCGCTAGACGAGCAGACACTCTGTGATTTGTCCCGAGGATCATCCAGAGCATGATCCTGATGGCACGGATTTCTGAGCATGGAAATCTGGGCTGTCACACTTGTCATTCTATGATTTTGGGAGGTTTAGTTTATAAATGTGTGAGCCAAAAGTTTTGGGCTCTTATTTTTTTTTTAAGTTTGGGATTAAAAGTTTTGAGGCATTTTTTTTTTTGCTTTTGACTTAGAGTACATTTTTTTTATAAATGTGTGAGACAAAAGTTTTGGGATTTTTTTTTTTTTAAAGTTTAGGATTAAAAGTTTTGAGGCATTTTTTTTTTTGCTTTTGACATAGAGTACCTTTTTTTTATTTTTTCATTAATGTCTTTTCTTCCTTTCTCTTTTGTATCCCGGGTGTTGGACCCGAAGAATTGTGTTTATTGAGTGGATTCTTGAGAATGGATGGGATTTGGATTGTAAGGTAGCGGTCGAATTGCTGCCATGCTAAGGGAAGAGGTGGAGGAGAAAAAGGTGGTAGAAAGGAAAGTAAAGGAAAAGGCAGGGTCAGAATTCTTATGGCCGATGCCTATTTTTCTTCGGTAGGCTTTGCGGATTCAGTGTTAGTTGCTCCTCCTTTTTAGTGTTTCCAAGGCAAGCTCCTAAGGGTGGATCCTAAAGGTCCTAGGTGGTTTTCCGTGAGCCACTCTTTCCTTTCTATCGGCTCGGGGCAAGGGGAAGAAGTTACTATGACTAGAATTTGTTCAGGGCGCCTCCTTTCTCCGGGTTTCTCCAAGATTTCTAGTTTCCCGAATAAATTCGGATTCAGGGATTGCCTAAACGTGCGGATTTTACGTTTCTTGTTTTGAGTTGTATATTCAGAGGGTATGCCCCCGGTGTATTTTGCAATCATGATTTATTTATAAAGTGATTATGACTTTAATTCCTTTTACAAATTTAATTTGTTTTGTAGCTTGTTTGATTCGTTTCGCGTGAGAGGTTTAGTTATTTATTTTTTTTGGATCGGGGCATGTTAGAAGCGCTTTTTTTTTGGTTTAGTTTGGGGCTAGTTGGAGTGTATAAATGATGAGGACATTTATGTTTGGTCTTAGTGTATAGAAAAAGAAAGAGGGGGTATTTTTTGGTTGTTTAATTTAATATTAATTGGGGTTGTATGTGATATGGGGGCATTCTTTAGTTTTAGATCGGTACTAGTTGAGGGAAAAAATTTGTGTTTAACTTTGGTCTTAGTTTGGGGCAAGTTTCCTTCTTTTTCTTTTTTTCTTTAGCTTTGGTTGGGGTGTGCGAACAGTGTCGGGGCATTCTGTTCATTTTAGGGTGTATATTTCTTTGAGTTAGGGGTATTCATGGATCAGTCTTGACAAGAGTATGGTTTGGACCGGTAATTGGTATTAGGAATCTCCTAGTTTAGATCTGTGAAAGTGCTATTCTGAACCCATATTTTTTTATTTTCTAGGGAATTACGCGCATTCCTCTGAGCGTTTAAATGAATTGCTCGTCAAATTTAAAGTGCGTGTTCCAAAGCGTTAAAAGGTTATTACACGTCATACGATGTCATTTAATTGAATTAAACACAGGGTGAGCGGCGCTGGATTAGGGCTGTGGTGGTTACTATGGAGGTGACTGTTGGCATTCTCGCGCCACTGTATTGGCACTTGATGTGATTATGTGCCTGGAAGGTGATGCACAACCAAGTGGTCAAGTTAGTTTGAGCGGGTGACGATTATATTACGCACTCTAGATCGGTCGTGTAATCTGAATTATGCGCTACCAAGACGGCGCGTGATTGGTTTGAGTGCCTAGATTTAAGCACGCGATTCGACTGTTCCCTATAAATGGCTGAAAGTTTCTCATTTCTGTCGCACAATCCATTTTAGTCTTCGATTCTCTGGTTTTTCTTGTTTCTGTGCTCTCTGGTTTTTATGTTTTCGTGATATTTTATTATCTGATCGTCCGTTTCAGACGTCGTTTCTTCCATTCTCTTTAGTTTTTCGAGCTCTTTCTTCTAGGATGGAGTTCGGGGGTGGTGATGGACCTGCTCCTACTATTTTTGAGTTGGAGAGGATGCTAGGGGCGGAGATAGGTGAGACGTCCGACGCTCGGACCGATGCTATTGTCGGTGAGGATGTCGAGGAGATAGTTGGAGAGGGGGTATTGGAGGTTGACTAGTTGGGGCTCGATATTGAGTAGGGAGTTGCTGAGGATGAGGGTGAGAGGGTTGAGGGTGTGATACCTAAGGGTGAGAGAGCTGAGGGTGCGTAGATTGGTTAGTCAGCTTGATGGATCGGAGTCGAGGGCTACGGGTTCCTCGACTGGGTAGTCTCGTCACACATCACATGATCGTGTCAGGAATGATGCTCATAGGGATTCGGCTATTCGTGATATTCTTGCAAGGTATCCCCCTCGTTCTCGATCGAGGCGGTTTGTTAGCCAGATGAGTGAGGGAGGATCTGTGGCAGGGTCTCGTCGTTTAGAGGTTCCACCGACTCCGGGTGCCAGGATTGTATTTTTAGAGGATCAGTCTATGGACCTCTGAGCTGATGATACGAGACGACTGCTGAAGCCGTTTGAGCGATCCTTCGAGAAATGGGGACTTGTTGTGGATTTAGCATATTTATTTTTGGAATCCTCAGCTAATGAGACCTTTTGAATGAATGTCGTGGGTGATAGTGGCATCGACGTTCGGATTTCCTCTATCACGTTAATGGCCTCTTCATCGAAGAAACTCTGGAGATCATAATCGATCGAACTATCCGCTTCTGAGTCGTAATATGGTTATTCTTCCCACTTAGGAGAATCTCCCATAGGGTCCTCAGGGGTAGCAAGTTCTTTCCCTTGATCTTCGTGATATGTTAGGATAAGGGCGCATGCTTGGCAATGAGGTTGATAAGGGTGAAGAATGCAGGGGGATTCCCAAGGGCATTCCCATCCTTCTAAGTTAGAGTCAAAGATGGTATCAAACTCATCTTCATGATCTAACAATGCTTGAAATCCTAAATTAGCTCGCTCGGCTAACTCGAGTGCAGGGAGATCTATCCAGTAGTCTTCGTCATCACTCGGGGGAGGTTACCATTCTTCTTCGAGAGATTTCCAAAATATTTGGAGTTGCGATGAATTCAAGGATGTAGAAATGCCTAGTTCGAGTTCCTCCTCAAACTCTATAAGAGCGGGTTGAGTGGTTCCTTCTGGATCAGATGGATAGCCATCGATATTTTCTACTCCTTGTGCCGGTAGCTGAGCTGGTAGGTCATTGCTAGTTTCGATCGTCACAGGGTTAGAATGGTACAATTCCTCCATCGTAGGACGTCAGGTCCACTTCACAAAATGTTCTAATATACTAGTGCATGCCCTATAGTGGGGAGATAAGGGTGAGCGATACAAGGGGAATCCCATGGGCATTCCCACCCTCCAAGGCCAAGGCCGAGGCGGATGCTATATGGGTTAAGATTCTCTTGAGGGGTGTCATCCTCTTCCCATGTTGAGGGCAGGTGCCCTTCGTCATCTTGCAAGGCTACTATGTGAAAGTCTTCGTTGTCAGTGGATTCCCAATCTTCTAATTGTGGCTTAGTTTCTAGAGGTTCTTCTCTCCCCTCTTCTGCGAACTCCTTGGTGTCAAACATGGGGTTGACTCCTTCGAGCGGTTCATCAATATCGTCATTGAGACTTATCAAATCATTGAATGCTTTGGCCATTTGTTCAACTTCTATTTCTTGGGATTTAGCAAAGAACACTTCCTTCTACCTCGGTACATTTTCTTTCTTAGTGGTCCCATGAATGAAGTGGTCATATAGAGACCATTTCGGTGAGGTAGGGCATAAGTCGACTTGTGGGCCGTCCGATTGATAACCTAACCCTGTGTTTGCATATTTTCATTGGGACGACAAGTCTTATGCGACCTTGTTTATTCTTATCGAATCCGGTGTGAGGGTCATATCAAAATTAGAACATGAGATCCCATCCTTTCGTCGCAGTGGGGTTAATGTCATAAAGTTTGACGAGGTCTGGACCGACCTCTCTCCTCACTATGTTTTGTTCACGCATTAGGGGAGAATCAGGACGGTCAGGAGGATGGACCTCCGAGATGATTATCTCATCAAGGATTTGGGTCTTTTGAATGTGACTTGTGTTTAACACATAATCATGAGCGGTTGGTATGCTCGATGTGTAATCAGTATCCATCTCCTGAAGGGGTGCATCAACGTATATACGGATAATGGAGTCCTCATATGGGAATTTGACGCATTGATGGTATGTGGATGAGACGGCCTTCATGGACTCTAGCCATTATCTTCCTAAGATGAAGTTGTATGTACTAGCCGAATTAGATACATGGAAGGTAATGTCTTTCGTCACAGGTCCAAGGCAAACCTGTAGCTTAATAGTTCCTTCCACGAAATGACACGAGCCATCATAAGCTATGAGTGATAGTGCGGAGGCCTTACATCTTGCTCCGTGTATTCGAGCATTTTTAACATGGTGAGAGGGCAGATGTTGAGTTCTGCTCCCATGTCAACTAGTGCGTGTGGTAAGGAGATTCCTCTAATTATGACTGTGAGATATATGGGGGTCGCACTTCCGCTAAGTGACTCTTTAGGCATATCTGCATCTGTAAATGTAAGCACTGGAGGTTGCGCCATGACTGAGGTGATTTGATGAAGTTCATCAAAGGTCATATCCTCGTCCACTTGCGTGTCTTTGAGTGCCCTTATCAACAACTGGTGATGGTCAGGAGATTTCTTGATGAGTTCCAATATTGATATTTGGGTCGGGATCTTTTGAAGATATCACAGAAGGTCATATTCTCGTCCTGGCTCGAGCGTCACTTCTTTGCCTAGCCAGTGAGGCTTGTGTGCAGGTGGTTAGAGTGGCTGAGGTGCAAAGAGTGGTTAAAGGATGATATGAGGCGGGAGAGGCAAGTTGACCACTCTTTCTCTTACATTCTCCTTTGGTGGTGGTGTGCTCGTGAAATCCTTTCTTTGAGGGAAAGGAAGAGGTGGGTAATTGGTTCCTGACTTGAGGATCGGGCACGTCGGTTGTTGGCCGAACCCGACATGACTCAACGTTGATGCATTTGTGAAGCGAGTGAAATTGGAGGTTGAAGCGGGTGCTTACACGGTACCGTTCCAAGGTGGGAGGTATTACATGTAATCCTCCTCTTCTATGAAAGCAGAGACCAGTGTCTCGTACGGGTCGGGGTGTTCTTCTTGCTCGCTTTCTCCTGCGTTCAGCAAACACTTAGTCTTTGTTTCACTCTCTCAGGTTGGAGTCTTACGAGTGACGCTTTCTACCCACGCAGTAATTTGGGCTGCAGTCTGGAGAACGTGCTCTCTGCACTCGGGTTCAGAATCGGACGAAGGGAGTGGTAAGGGTGTTAGTTCAGGATTTGGAGGGGTTGAAGGTTTCGGTGGGTGACGATGGAGGAATGGTCTCCTGACCCTAAAGGAATGGACTCGTGTCTGAGTGAACTTTGGATATGGAGGCGGGCTTGGCGAGGTGATGCGAGTGATCAGGGTCGAGGGATGTAGGGGTGAGGAAGTTTTTACTGGTGTGGCGGAAGCGGCAGAGGGTTGGATGCGAGTGATTAAAGTAGAGGGTTGGAAAGAAGGTTTGACTGGGGAGATCCACGGTAGTGACGTAGGCCGGTGTTGCTTGGTCGTGGTTGGGCATGGGGTTGTTTATGATCCCTAAATTTTGTTGGAGTTGGTTATTATTAGGGTTGGGATTTCTAAGCGCTTTCCAATCAATTTGATTTTGGTCATTCATATCATAGATTACGTCCATAAGAACCCAATAGTCTTCTAAGTCGTGCCTCGCATATCAATGGAAGGCATAATATTTACTATAGTCTAAATTTGTAGGCCATGGGCGAGGTTTTTCTTACGAGAATTGGAGAATGTTCTGAGTGTTAAGGAGGAAGATGTTGGGAATCGTATCCGGTAAAGGGGGATAATGTTCTTGCCTTGGTTGGTAAGGGCACGTGTTGGGTTGAAGTTACCGCGGTGAAGTGCGTTATTATAATTGGCCCGGTGGGCGTCGATTCTGTCATGTTTGATTCTGATAGGTGTTAGGGTACTGGTTTCTGTTTTGGTATTGGCCTTGACTTTGATTCTAGCCTTAGTTTTGGTTCACGTATCTATGCTTACTAGCACCTTGATTTTGGTTGGTATACCATTGTTGATTTTGGTTATGTCTGAAATTTCGCACTTGGAAGTTTCTGTTATTAGAGTTTGGCCCTTGGTTGACAACGGTGTTAACTTGCTCAATTCCTAAGGCTTTCTTATTATTTTTTTATTTCGATTCGCTGAAAGAGCCTATTTTTGACGTGACTATGGATAGCGCGAGATCTCTTTAATGTGTCGTGCTAGTCAGGATGCCCGAGAGTGGAGTGCAGTGAAGTCGGGGAGGTCGCTTATGACTAGTGTGCTCTTTAATGGTTTCCTAGTGTTATTAATAATAATATCAATTGAGTCCTTCTCTTTCATTGAAGTGTCGGTTCTAGCAGCGAGTTTTCTCCATCTAGTGACAAAGTCAGTAAATTCTTCATCAGGTCCTTGCTTGGCCGCCATTAGAGTGCTGAGACTAACTGTCTCTTGGATCAAGTGTTTGTATTGATCAAGGAATTGACCATCTAATTCATCGAAGGTTTCGATCTTATAAAGCGGAAGTCCCACAAACCAATCTAAAGCTTCTCCTTCTAATAAGCGTTGGAAATAGTGAATGAGAAGTCTTTGATTATCACATATGGGTCAGCAATCATTACAAAAGAGGGCCAAGTGATGATTCAAATTTTTGGTGCCGTTATATTTAGTAAACTTTGGTGGCTTAAATCCTATCGGTAAATTAAACTGGATGTCTCGGCAAAATTTATCGAATCCGAATGAGTGATCGGGGCGCTTTCTCTTGGCCATATACTCATCGAGCATTTTAGGGAGATCTTAGATTTTAATGGTGCTGTCTTTGGGAGCAACTCGTGAGAAACCCTTGTCCAGAGGGTCATCGTTGAAAAATGTTAGGGCAGGTTGTCTCAGTGACGTGGCGCGGGCTGACACCGTGCTCGGGGTAGGAGGTGGCCTCTCTTGTCGCTCTTATTCTTCTAAAAATTGTCGTGACCTAATGGTTTCGTATGCGGCGGCCAACCCTCAAAACAATTCTTCGAAGTCGTCATCTCCGCTTTGTATTTTTTGGATACTGAGTTCTATGATTTGTTGAGCGGTAAGGTTTTGTCCGATACTGCCATCTCTCCCATCATGATTGTTCCTGGTGTGCGGGTAAGAGAAGGGGTTCTCTTGCTCACCAGCCATATTAATCTTAGGTTGTCGTGGGCTAGATTTGTGAAGTGGTTCTTCTCCGCATATGGGGTTGTCATGACATCCCCACAATGGTGGGTCTCCAAAACTCACTCTTCGTATACCAGACATCTCGAGTTTTTGACAAAGACTCATATATATATATATATATATATATATAGAAGAGAATCTAAATGACACAATAGAAAGAAAAGGAAAAAAGAAAAAAGGGAAATAGGTTGGAAGCTAACTATCTAGAAAACAGAGTTTGCAAAAGAGTCCCATCGCGATCGCCAGTCTGTTGGTGCACGCTTTTTTCGGGTTCCTCTCGGTTCTCGTTGAATCAGTGGATTCAAATTTTTTCCTGGTGGACTCTAGCGATGCGGCATTTGGAATAATTAAAGTAAAAAAAAAAAGGGATTTTCTAGGAAGATTTCTAGTTTGTTGCAGTCGCCAGCTACAAATATTTATCGACGCTGCAACACGTCAATGATCATGCTTAAGAGCGAGTATGGATCACTTCTATACTGAATTGTCCACCTGCGAACGTTAGCAACAGTCTTTTTCTTGGGTTAGATAGTTTAGTTTCCCTCTTATTTCCCTTTGTGGTTAAAGTCCTGGTCGATTTAGACTCCTCTGATTCTATTGTAAGTTTATTTATGAATTTGTCGGAGTGAGTATATCTATTATAATATTATAATTCTATCAAGAGTCTAATTAATTTAACTTCCTAATCTTATTAGAATTCTAATTACTTTAGTGTCCCAATGCTACTAAGAGTCCGATTAATTTTGGTCCCCTAGTCCCATCAGAAGTCTAATTACGATCAGGTTTCCTAATCAGACTATGAGTGCACATGTAATAGTTCTAGTGAAATTCTAATTAGTTCGGGCATACCAATTGTATTAAGATTCTAATTAAATAAGGTATAACAACTCTATTGAAATTCTAACTAAAGCAATTATAACAGTCATGTTAGAATTCTAAATGGAATAAAAAGCGTTGATTTTACTGAAACTCTAATTTAAGCAAAGGAATTAATGCTAATGAAATCTAATTGAAAACAAATAAACTGATTTTTATCAAAATCTAATTAAGATAAATAAACTAATTTGATAAAAAATTCTAATTAAGGCACTGAATTATCCGTACTAAAAATCTAATTGAAGCAATGAAATTAATCATATTAAATTGTAATTGAAGCAAGGAATTGATCAATTAAATTCTGATTTAAAGGGATTAATCAGTCATACTAAGATTTAAGGCACTTGATTAATTGAACATGCCGGAATAAAATAAACCTACTAATCAATTAGACTAAAAGGATAAAACTAAAACAATTAATTAATTCTAAAATTCCTTTAAAAAAAAAAAAAGATTTGGGCTTGCTATGCTAAGGAGGATTGGCCTCATTCCTGAGTACCCTCCGTAAGCTCCCTTGGGCAAATCAAATGGCTGAGATTAAAGATAAATTGAATTTTGGACTGTGAAATTGTGTTTTTAGGCTTTTCGGAGTTGATTTCAGAATAACAATTATGAAGTAAATTGTAAACTAGAATTAATATTCAAGATTTTGAAAGTATTAAACTAGGGAATTAAAGCTATAATTTAAATTTTTGAGGACTGAACTCGGGTCCGAAATAAGAAAATCAGGCCGTATGATTAAGGATTGGTTCTGAATCGAAGGATTAGAATCAGAAATTAATGATAGGACTGTAGATTAAGATTTTAGAAAGGAATTAAAAAGTCTAAGATCGGTATAACGGACCGACAGATCAAGGACTGCCTCTAGAAGCAGAGAACTAGAACCAGTTATAGAAAATTTCGGTCCGAAAAGGGTGCTACGGTCTAAGACTAAAAATAAAAATTAATAGAATTCCTAGATCTAGAGATTAGAAGCTATGGTCGTAGATAAAAAATTAAATCCTTACCTAGGGTCGAGGCTGCAAAGGAGAATCATCCGAAGCTCGGAATTTGAATCTCGGGATCATGTCTTGGTCTCTCTCTATGTTCATTCTGTTCTCGGAGTTTTTAATCACTCGAACTCCAAAAAAAGTCCAGTCCTCTAGGTCGAATTGAAGAAAATCTTTTATAGGTTTTTCCTCAATTACGCGCCCAATTTTCAGCGTTTAACCGAATTACGCGTCTGTTTTTGGGTGCTTTATCGCTTTGAGTCTGTCATCGACTCAGTGAGCAAGCGGCTAACTTTGCTGAGTGAGTTCCCCCGTCCTAACAAAATTAGGGCTAATTGCATGCTTGTTGGGAGGTGCAATCTGATTAAGTGATTCCTCGAAAGTGCTCAATCAAGGAAACTTAAGGGTCAAGGGTAATGAGACTAGGTCGGGCGTAGGTCAATTGCGCGCTGGTGTTTTTAGCGCTCAATCCGATTGCACGTCTGATTTCAGGCACATGCTCAAGTCTTGAATAGGTTTGAGAAGGGAAGTTTGGTCTGAAAGGGGGACTGATTGAGCGCTTATGGTCTGGCGTGCATAATAATTACGCGCGGGGTTTCATGTGCTTAATTCGGGGTTGTCCGGGTCTGGTCTTTAGACTGAAATGTAAGACTATTGTTTCAGTCTGTATTCTGACTACATATTATTGTTTCAGTATATAATCTCTCTACTTATGGATCTGAGCCATAGAGCTATTGCTTCAGCCTGTGTTCAGTCATGTACTATTGTTTCAGCGCATGGTTCTCATATCAGGTTTTAAAAGGTCAAAGGTTGACCGAACAAAAGTATATTCCGAGAAGGCAAAATGGGGGTGTCTACACTCACGTTGGGCTCAAAATATGCATCACCCTACAAATACCACACTTGCATAAAATATTTGTTCTTTATCAATAAAGAATTTCATGAATATAAAATTTGATGTTCAAGCCACAAGGCATTGAAGTTTATACCATTTGATGACATAGGGACCCTATTATCAAGGGTAGACGAAAGTGGACGGTTGAGACACGTGTCATGTGTAAAGTGATGTGGCCAATAGGAGATGCTTATTTTTAGTTTAGTTGTTGGGCACACATACATGAGGCTACCATAATAATGCTTATAGATATAAATATATTTAAATATAAAAATAAATGATTTAGATACCAAAATTTGATCTAAGGCATGATCAACACATACTTCGAGAACAGCGTATTCCTGAGATTTTGAAAGCACTATGCAAACCCTTAGAGCACATTCCTAACCCTTAGACACCATCCCAGACCCTTAGAGACCATCCCAGGCAGGGATAGAAAGAAGAGTGCCAAAATTTACATAGACATCTACAAGAAGTAAGACCTATACCATTGGAAAGAGGAGGTTCCCAGCTTTCCAACGACCTAAGAATCGCCTAATTCTAAGTTGTACATCAAAGGTTATGGTAAAATGAAAATTGCAGGAATTTTGCTAAGCATGCGTACTATGCACGCCCAACCAAATTGTGGCCGAAATTGGATATGCACACCCAACCAAATTGGGTGAAACCAAGTTGGCTCCCCCCCACGGGTCTTCACTTCCAGACCCCTTTTGACCTGATTCTTAATAGAGGCGTGGATAATCATTAAAATTCAGCTTTTTTGCAAAAATGGCCGAATTTCAACTTGTGGACCACCCCAAAGTTTGAGGTGGGTTTCTTTAGGACCCTACTGACCGTACTAGCTCTCTTTATTACCCTTTTGCCACTTAAATCTCCACCTTATCATCTATCATTAAAACTCAATTCCCACCTATCTAAGCCCTAGAATACCTAGAAAACCTTAGATTGTGTATTACCTAATTCCTAAACCTATTAGCAACCAAAAGCCTCACTAATCACCACCAACTCTATAAATAGAGACCCCCCCTCCTTGTTTAAGACACTTTGTTTTCAAATTTCTAAAACCAAAACTCTACAAAAATCCTCTCCCATTTCCAAGTTTTAAACCTTCCAAACTTTAGAACTTTGATCCTTCCATCACACCCTTAGCCTAGATCATCATCATACTAGCACCCCAAGCTCACATCTCCCTAGCCATAGCAAGTTAGAACTCTTTTCTAACCCATCGTGAAAATCGGAAGCTCACCGGTATCACTCTCACGTGAAGATCAAACAACGATGCTACAAGGGCCCGAGAGCTCTGGCTCTCCTCTCTATTCCTCTACCTTCATTTTCTTTTCCTCTATCCTAGAATTTGACCCATTACGCCACCAAAATTTCAATGATTACAGGGGGCTCAAATAGGATCGGATTACCTTCGAGCAAGGGGAAGTGTCACAATATTTTATAATTTTTTCTTACACTTTGCCATAGTAGAGACCGCTTACGAGTGAGTTAATCTGGTGCCTAACACCTTTCCGATTGATAACTGAAGTCCTTACCCAAGAGGCTTTGACGTTGACAGACAATCTGGAGTCAAATCTAGCACTTCAGTGCATATGATATTGATTTGAGGGTATCTTGGGACACCAAAAGCTCTGGGTGGCAACTCCATCATTGAGCGCATCATCGCGACGGATCAATGATATCCACGGTTGCACAATGGTATATAATTTTGAACCATCGTTTCTTATTTTGTCATAGTTTTCAAGCTGTAATTGCCGATGCATGTGAATTCAAATTTGAAAAAATTTATGCCATGTTAGAACTGTGATAAGTCACGGAATATACCACTTTATCACCCTTAACTTAGTGATGCTAGACCTTAGTTGTTACTAATGAGATGTTAATGTGTCGATATTTAGAACAATAAGCAAAAGAGAGACAAAGTGTTAATCTTTGCCAAAATAAACTCTAAAAGTAGTAAAAACACGATCATGCGTAAATTGCGAATTTCGCGATAATGTCTTTTTATGCATTCTTTTCCAACATTATTTATTGCAGTGGCTATTCCAACATTATTTATTTCTTTTCGCGCAGTCTTTTCAAACATTTCAAAAGCAGTGGCTTTTCGTATTTCAACCAAATAAAAAGTGGTTTTACAGTACAATCATTTATTCATTTTGACCATATCCTTTCTTTTGCCTTCTGTTTCTAAAATCCCTTGCTATAAACCCTAAATCCTAAACTATGGCGGGACAACCCAGCTGGTCCGAGATAAGTGAAACCCTTTATTGTCTTATCGAAAGGGAAAAGTATGAGATATGCATGCTTTTGGCCAAGAATGAGAGGTTGATTCAAAGGCAAAAGGCCGCACTTGAAGCGATTTTAGCCGAGAAGGACAGATAGCTCACCAACAACGACGCATTCTCGTCGACGCTGAGTCGTCTACCACATCCCCCCTCCCCCTACACCCCATCGTAACCCTCCACCCTCTTCCCCATCTTCACCTACCCCTACTCTCTCGAAGACGGGAAGTAGATGACATCCCAGTGTCGTGAATTAGTCACTGTTTATAGGACTAATTGTATAATTTATTTTTATAATTAGAAAATGTGAATTAAAAAATATAATTTCACGTGTGTTAAAAAATTTGTGTGTAATATGATTAGCGTCTGTGCTATATCTATTCTACGTAAGTAGCCCTATGTACATTTAATCATCAGTACAATGCTATGTATGTCAAACAATGTGAATGTACAGTTATGTATATCAAAAATAATCTAGAAGCGATTCCACATTGTCAATGGCATCCCAATTCTCTTCCTTGTGCATACCAATGGCATCTCTGCCCTGAAAGCTTTGATGTCTTCCTATTTGAAATCTAGCTGGAGTTCGCTACTTAAATAATCTACTTATTTCTTCACGAAAATCCCGCAGTCAGTATCGTTTCTTTGGGTCGGTGCATCGCTGACAACCTGCATATCCCAAGGCCACGTGTCAAAAATGGAAGCCGGGGTGTTGTGCATATGAAACAGGGTTGGAAGGTAATGCGTCTGTCAATAAATATATATATATATATATATATATATATATATATATATCAGTTTCATAGTTGTTGACATGCAATGGAGCGTTGACGCTTCCTTGCATTTTGGAAGCGCTGACGCTCCATTTTAAAAGCGTCAATGCCTCATTGTCAAAGCACTAGTGCCCCATTGCCATAGCACTCACGCCCGATTTTGGAAGTGCTGCCATTTTGGAAGCATTGACACCCCATTTTAAAATCATTAATGCCCTAATTTTAAAGCGTTGACGCCCCATTTACAAAGCGGTGATGCTCAATTACCAAAGAGATTCTAGCGTTACTTTTAAGAGTATTCTAGCGTAGCTTATCAGTGTCCTTATCGCCACACAAAATTTAGTTTATGGAGGAAGATCTAGGAGGGGATCAAAGGCATCGATTTTATGAGCTGAGGGGGTCGTCACAACAAGCTCCTAGTGTCTTGACTTTTGGATGTGAATCGGAATAAAAACTTTTGCACACTCAATCGCATTCAAGAGGTGATTTTTATTTAAGATGAAACACTACAAAAACTGCGTGCCATTCTGCGCCAAAAAAGAATCGACGTAGTATGAGCTCCGACTTTCCATGTTTGGGAGTGCGTGTGAACCACTCTCCTTAATGTAATTCTCAAAATCTCTAAAATTCGTGCTCAAGCATGTGAGTCCATGACCCTAAAGTATGTGGTTATTATCTATATACAAAAGTGTAAATATCAATATAGAATCAGGGTAGCGACAGGGTTCAATAGGGACTAATACTAACTGGGTCTTCTATTTCCTGTTTGGAAAGGTAGCGCATCAACTCGACAATAATACACTAGGACCCAACTGTAGAGATGACAGTCCTACGTTCAAATTAAAACATAAGTGGATTAGTCTCTAGCGCTTTGAAGTAGACACATTAGCGCTTATTTTACAAAGCGCTGACGCTCTAACCTAAGGGTGATGACGCTTCAATAACGACACGTTGACCCTTCTTCAATGACGCGTTGACACTTTGAAAAGCATGTTAAATGTTGTTTGGAGGGAATATACTTACTCGTTGGGCCTTTACCAAATACCATTTATATAGGCCT
Source organism: Chloranthus sessilifolius (assembly GCA_021018995.1). Classification (NCBI taxonomy): domain Eukaryota; kingdom Viridiplantae; phylum Streptophyta; class Magnoliopsida; order Chloranthales; family Chloranthaceae; genus Chloranthus; species Chloranthus sessilifolius. The sequence continues at coordinate 54,655,066 of CM037598.1, forward strand.
GAGGTGGTGCATTAGCAGCCGATAAACCCACCTCTTTGGCCTTCTTTTTATGTGTTTGGGAGGCCAGCTCTTCCTTTCTTTTAGAGTGAGTTTAAGATGGCAGATTCAAGAGGTGTTTAGCCCAAGACCTCTCACTTCTCCTCGAAGTCGGTGGTGGTGGTGGTGGCGGAGGCAGAGATTGTTGTTGGGAATGAGCTTTCTCCATTGTATGAGGTTAGGTTGTGGACCCTTGTGGTGGTGGTTGTGGTGATGGTGGTGGAGGCAGGACTTTCGATTGGGCTTAGACTGTGGGTGGGGTTGGGGTTAGGCCTGGGGCTTTAGTTGTGGTTGTGGTTGGGGTTAGGCCTGGGGTTGTGGTTGGGGTTGGGCCTGGGGCTTGGGCTTGGGTTGGGGATTGGGTTGTGCATGGGATTGGGGTTGGGGCTGTAGTTTTTGTTTGGACTGGGGCTTGGGATTGGGATGGGGATTGGGTTGTGCGTGGGATTGAGGCTGGGACAGTGGTTTAGATTTGGATTGGGGCTTGAGCTTGGGCTAGTGATTAGGTTGTACAGGATTAGGGTCCGGGATTGGGCTGTGATTGTGTTAGGGGCTGGTTGAAGCTGAACTGGGGCTTGGGTCAGTTTGGGATAGGATTGCTGGACCCAGCTATGGCTGAGCTGGGCTTGGGCTTGGGCTGGATATTGGGTTGTGCGTAGGGTTTGGGTTGGGCCTAGGGTCGTGGTTGGGGTTGGACTTAGGGCTTGGGCTAGGGATTAGATTGAGCGTAGGGCTATGCTTGTGGGTGGGGTTAGGGTTGTGGGTGGGGTTGACGCTCGGGGCAGTACATCCCTTCAGGCAGGCAACGCATTGCGCCCTGGGTTCGGGAGGAGGCAAACATTTGGCGCTGGGGGCCATATTTTTTATAACCCCTAGGGAGGCCCACCTGACTTCCCTCCACACTGTAGGCCTGCAATATGATAAGAATATCAGTTCATGTTTAAAAAATAGTTAAGATGTTGAAGCTTTCTCGCTTCATGTCCGAAGCATCGACACATCATAGAGAAGCGCCGTCGCCTCCTGTAGAAATGTTATAGCCGAAGCGTCAGTGCTTCATAGTTGAAGCATTGATGCATCATAAGAAAGCGTTTACATTTCGTCAAGCTAAGCATTTTTCCAGCATAGTTTAGAACCTTTACCTTCAATTTCTGGTTCTTCTGGTCCAGCTAAAGAACCTTTACTTTCAATTATTGGCTCTCCTGTTCTAGCTGAACTCACACGAAGGTCATAAATTGACCTCTCACATTTTGTAATTCTTGAATCGACAGACTATTTTCATTTTTCATCAATCCGCTGTTTCACAGATTGATGAGATTTGGGTTCTATTTCTTCTACCTCTTCTTCTTCTTCTTCATCTTCATCTTCATTTTCTTCTCCTTCCTCTGCTACCTCTTCTTCTTCGTCCTCCTCTGCCTCTTCCTCGCTCGAGACGCTAATAATGTCAATGTTTATTTTCTTCCTCTGCACAGTAATGGGAGGAATCATTTTTCTTGCACCCGATTCTACAGGTCTCTCCCCTGTTCTCAATACGGCTTCTACCACAGGCAGATTGCTTTCATCAGGTGTAGCCTCCAATTGTCGGACGCGGGCGACCTACTAGATGATAGAAATTCTATATTATTTTTGATTGATTAAGAATATGAGAACAGATTGCGCTCGTTATACAAGCGTCATCGCTTCTTTTCGTAGCGATTGCGCTCGTGTTATGGATTTCATCTCCTCATTTAGAAGTGAATCTTATCTAATGGAAGCACCATCACCTCATTTGAAGGAGGTTGTGCTTCTACATTGCAACGAAGACGCCTATATTTGGATGCAATTACGCTTGTATTAGATCAGAGAAACCATTGCTTCATTTCGTAGTGATTGCCCTCGTGTTAAAGGCATCATCGCCTCATTTAGAAGCGAATCTCTTATTTTAGAGACGTTATCGCTTCATTTAGAAGTGTTTGCGCTTCTACATTGTCGCAATAACGCTTATATTTATATGCGATATCCCCTCATTTCTAATTTACCTTGTGCTGGAAGTCTGTGATGTACAGTTTCCTATTTTTATCGTTTGTTTAGTAGCCTTGGGAAGCAGGAGACGACAGAGACCTTGTGTGGGGCACACCTGTCATTAATCTCGTACGCCCAGATCTGAAAAAAATAAAATAAATATTTGGTGACTTTCGTAATCGTCAGTGCTTCATAGAAAATAAAACAGGAAATTCAGGGAGACAACATTACCTGTAGGGCAATAGTGCAACCATAAATATTATAAACACACTCTGCTTTTACTTTCTTAGCGATACCCCTCATCCTCTTCACTTTGTCTACATACATTTGAAGATGGTTGTATGCGTGATGGCCCCATGGATATACGTTGAAATTGGGGAGATCATCAACGAGGTCAAGGTGGGAGTTGTCAATGGTGTATTTTGTGTTTGAAAATAGGACGGTGGTGAGGGCGAACAACAAAGAGAGTTTCAGAAAGTCATCGTCAGCATCCTACCCGAGACTCTCAATCCCATTTTCAATGTGTGCCCAGATTGACATCTTTGAGGCCCTTGAAAAACCTATATCTAATCGTTCATTCTTCTGGAATCTCCACCTTCGGAGTGTAACTGGTGGGGTCAGTCATTCGAAGACCAATAATCAAGGAAAAATCAAGGGCCCAAAATCTGATAAAGCCAGACTTGTCAGTCCCAAATTTTTGAACGTTGCCATGGTCCCAAAAGTTGATGATTGCATCTAGGAGGCTGTTGATGCTTATCATGCCCTTTGGAGCCACAAAGAATAAACTGAAGACCGAATCATTAAGCGAATTTTTCCTCACCTCAGATGCTGTCATAAATGACACGACACTTTCTGATGGTGCACTTAGCGGTTGGGGTCTTGAGAACCATCTTCAAAATATGAATTATAGAAAAAGGAGAAGTTTAGAAAAGAAGGTAGTAATAATAGGAGAGGCATCGCTCGTCGCTTCCATGTACAGGTGAAAGTGCCTCAAATGTTGGAGCGCCGACGCTCCAAAAGCTAGAGCGGTAAGCACCCCCGCCCATATATGAGGTGTAAATGCTTAATCTATGGAAGGAATGATACTTCTATTTGATATTTTTTAAATGAGACAAAAATAAAATTACACTCACCTTGTTACTAAATGCAAAAATAGGGTTTCGTCGCTTTGTTGTTTCTTACTGCGCTCTAAGAAGATGAAAATTGGGAGGGCGAAGGCGAGAAGTAATTTGTGAATTTCTAATTTACAAAATTCCTGCCTTAAATATTTATCTCGAATGGGAATGATGGCTATTGGACGACACGATGTCAGGCGCCATAATCTTGTCTGCCTTGCCCCTCTCCTCATTTAATGTTCTGACAAAATGTGGGGCGCGTCATACCAAAATGGTGCTATGTATCAAAATTTGGGGCGCCTCCTATAATGTACGAAGCACTAACGCTTCCTTCTCATCACGAAAGCACTAACATAATATAGCGTCATCGCTTTTTACCTGAGCGCCAGCGCTTCTTACTTGAAAACTACGATATCATGCATTGCTTTTAATTAATGATTTTATATCATAAATCGTGATAGCTCATTGTATAAGAAGCGCAATCGGGTGGTCTTCTCATTTGTCTTTTCGAATATAATCATGATAAAATCAAGATGTCAAGCACAGACTCCCAACGCCATGCCACACTTTGCCTCTGTTTTGTCAGTGTCAGTTCAATGCTCATGGTTAAAACGCGGTTAAATCAGGAAAAGGAGGGACTATCACATCAGCTACAGAGGTGCTACATGTAGAGCTCCTATCAATATGTGCAGAGATATCTCTACGCCCGAGCACATATCCCCGGGCCTCATATATATATATATATATATATATATATATATATATATAGTGAGAGAGAGAGAGACGTCCTGTGTGCACGTTATGAGGGGGTCCACGTTGAGTTGGTACGCATAGGTTTACTTTTTATTTTATTTTTTTTAAGCCGGGATCATAGACGTAGACACCAAATCGAGTTCGGCAATAATTCGGCGAGGTTAAAATTCAGAAAAATCTGGCAAATCTGGGAGGTTCGGGGAAATATTCGAAGGAAAAATCAGTGAGAAAAATTTTAAAACAAAAATATAAAGATTTAAAATTATAAAAAAAAATTTAAATATTTAAAAAATTAGTTTGTCACAATTTTTTGAAAATTTTGGAAATTATTCCAATATAATTCACAAATTTTTGTGATCAAGCAAATTTTTGAAAAACTCGTGAATAATTCTGGGGATCTTAATTCGCGATTTTTGTGACTATGATCATAGGAAATACTTTTGTGATTTGTGGTCAAAAGATTTTTATGATAATTGAGGAGATAGAGACTATATTTTTTTACTGTGGATAAGCATCGGATATTGTCCAAATTTATTGAGTGGAACATGATCGATCTCTTACATATGTTCACCATCATCATATAGAAAATTATGATAGGGCATACGCATATAAGTTAAGAATAAGATATGACATATGATATAAGCCTTCATCACGGTGGGGTTTCTTTTACAGTCACATGAAACTTGAAATATAGGCATTCATGTACGGATGCAACCCCTCTGTGGTAGTATGGGATGCCATACGAAGTACATCCAGGTTACTACGGAACCTGCCCTTGGAAAGCGTGGTTTAGTGAATCCTATCGCACTATGGCCCATTCTAACTAAGTTTTTAGTAAAAATGAGAAATGAATATATTAAGATACATATATGTTAAGAAAGTGGGAACTTCAGCCCGCACAAATATGAAATCGGGGTGGGAACCTAAGCCCAGAACCAAATAAAGATATAAAATATTAAGATACGCTGTGAAGGCCAGCTAAATATGAATTAAGTCCTACACGTGCCATACCTTACGAGCCACCATAAGGGTCCAACATCTATAGTCGAGATGGATCTTCGGTAGCTTTGTCTCGAACTAAGAGGACATTATGGTTACTATGCCAGTAACTTTATGGCTGGATGATAGTTTATGTTATGATATGGAGGTTAGGTGATTATCTACACGTGGACCTTGTGTGATAGGCTTGAGCAGCGATCCTGTCACAGGTCGTTTAAACATGATAAGTAAGATCGACGTACATTGTATAGGCGTATAGAGTAATAATAAGACTTACGATATGTCACGTATAATAAGTTGATGAGAAAATAAGAAAAAAGATAAGAAGTAGAAGCATCATGCACTCTTTATTTTATATTATGTCTTTCAGTTTTGATTATAATATGCTATGAGTTATGGATAGTTTGGTCATTTTATTTAAATGCTGATTTTATTTTTAAAATATACCGTAACTCAAGCGATTGTATATACGATCACCTAGGTAGGTTATGGTAAATCGATTGTGCAACCCACTGAGTTTACGCGACTGAGTAAACTTACCCCCCTCCCAAAATCTAACAGTTTCAGGTGAAGACTCTGTTTATCTTGTTTATGTTGACGTGAAAGTTCCTATTCCAGAGGCGGTAGATGGTGATGTCGGGTACCACTTGGATGAGAGCATAGATCCGACTAATTTCTATGAGCCTTGAGCGTTCTTTAGTTTTAGACTTTTGATTTTTTTGAAAGACTTATTTTAGTCTTTGATACTTTTATAAGTTTACGTTTGGAATCATTTTATCCAACGTAAAACTGAGTTTATTTCCTATCGTAGATGCATGATTAGGATTTATCTTTTATTGTCATTTATGGTTTTCGCTGTTAATTTATGAGTCAACTATCATTTAATATTATCTTAAATGCCTCGATCCATATGCTAAGCCAATTTATAGATTATGTGTATGTCCGCTTATCGCCTTAACCAATGTGCAGTGTCAAAACACAGAATTCTAGGCCCTCGAGATCGGGTAAGGATTTTGGGACATGACAGTATGTCCCACTTTTTTGTCAAAATTATTGGCATATTGTTGGTAATAATGTCATTAGTTCTTGTCTCGCTTACTTGAATGGAACTGCTTTAATCCACACTATAAACAAAACTCACATCGTTCTCATACCAAAAGTCAAGCACCCAAAAAGAATGACTGATTGTAGGCCTATTAACTTAGGTAATGTCATCTATAAAATTATTTCAAAAGCAATAGCTAATTGACGTAAAATCATCTTACCTCATATCATATCTGATAATCAAAGTGAATTTATCAATGGCCACCTCATCACTGACAATATTCTTGTTGCTTTCGAAATTGCCAATCATCTTAAAAATAAAAGATATGAGAGGAAAGGAAGTTGTGCATTAAAGCTAGACATGAGCAAGGCATATGATAGAATTGAATGGGAGTTTCTTGAAAAATTTATGTTGCGGATGGGTTTTGAATCAAGATGGGTGAGGCTTATTATGAGGTGCATTACTTCAATTTCATATTCTTTTCTCACCAACGGGAATGTGGTTGGAGATGTCAATCCAACTAGAAGCCTTAAACAAGGCGATCCGCTCTCACCATACCTGTTCATTATATGTGCAAAAAAATTTTCCTCCCTCCTCACTAACGCCGTTCAATGCAGTTACCTATTGGGAATTAAAATCTGTAGGGGTGCACCACGTGTATCCCATTTATTGTTTGCTGATGACAGTTTAGTTTATGCCCGTGCAAATGTTAATGAAATGAAAGAGATTTTAAATATTTTAAATCTCTATGAGGCTGCCTTGGGCCAAAAGATTAATCATGAAAAATCGGCAGTGATTTTTAGCAAATATGGCCTAGCTGCTACACGTGAAGCAGTAAGGAGTATAGCTCAAATTAGAGAGGTGAGGAACGAACCATGAGAAATATTTGGGACTCCCGTGCATTATTGGAAGAACAAAAGCAAAATTTTTTATGTCATCAAAGACAAATTAAGTAAAAAGACTCAGAGATGGAAAGAAAAGCTCCTCTCTAAAGTTGGTAAGGAGATCTTGATAAAATCGTTGGCCCAAGCTATCCCAACATACACTATGAACTGCTTCAAATTACCAAAGAACTTCCTACTTGAGTTGCAAGGGATAATGGGAACATTTTGGTAGGGTCAAAGCAATAAAGAAAAGGGTATTCATTGGCTCGCTTGGAACAAATTATGTGAGGCGAAGCGAAGTGGTGGTTTCAGCTTTAAGGAATTGAAGACTTTTAATAGAGCAATATTGGCCAAGCAATGTTGGAGGATCAAAAATAACCCTCAGTCCTTAGTGGCGAGAATCCTTAAGGCAAAATATTTTTCAAGATAATGCTTTACCTGAGCCAAGAAAGGTGTTAACTCATCTTATACGTGACAAAGCATAATTTGGGGAAGGAAGGTGATGGAGAACGGGTTGCTATGGCGTGTCAGATAGAGCAATGACATCAACATTTGGGAGGAAAAATGAATCCCTCGACCTTCCACTTTTAAGGTCATCACACCTAAGCCCACCGTCGTACCGAATTTGGTATTTGAGGTGATCACAACACCACCATTCAGTTGGAATGAGTCATTAATTTGCACCTTGTTTTGCCATGATGATGCTAAATGCATACTCCATATTATGTTACCGAAAACCCCTACTAAAGATAGAGAGGCATTGTGACAGTCCGGATTTTGGCACCACGAAACCCGTGCCATCAGCACGACCCTCGAGGTCGTAACCCATATGTCTGCATGGAACATTGGTATAACCAAGCAAAGATAAAGCAAAATAAAACCATAAAAACTGATATCGAACTAAATCTCTAGTTCTACTATATAATAATCAAAATGAGTAACTCAAAAGATGGTTCTGATCTCATGCCACTGCATGAGCAAGAGACCCACCCGGACCATCAGCGACGACATAATAGTTACCCTGGATGGTTCGCCAAAAGAATATATCGTTATTTAATTATATTTTCTCAAAATAGGGCTTGACATACCAAGCCGTACAGTACTCTCTCAAAAACTCAATCAAAGTACGCAGGAGTCCTCTAGAATAAGTCCTCATGAGGGGGCTTCGAATCCTCCCTAGGCATGTAATCTTAATCCTCAGGATCTACACCTCCCAAAGTAGTAGCAGCCGCAAGCACAGGACCTGTGACGTATAGTCTAAAGGGTGAGTTACATCATAGCTCAATAGCGAAACAACTGAATGAACATATAATGTGACAACCCGACTTTTCCCCTTCTCGTAAAAGGAAAAGGTCACACCGTCGGATCACCTAACATGATCCTGTCTTACAAGTGCATCGTGTATAAAGTTTTATAATTGCTGAAGCAAATTGACATAACTCTAATACGTCGAAATATGACAACTTATATTCATTCATTTACCTAAAGCAGCAAATTGAATAGGAATATAAACAGAAACCTATAAATGAAGTAGTAAATTATCTTAAACCGCACTGTTGTTTATACATGTTTAATGTTTAAAAACAAATCTCTCTCTCTCTCTCAAACCTCTCAAGAAAAGAAGCCCTCAGCAGAACCTTCCTCCTCGTCCTCCTTAGGCCGGTAGGTAGGATCAGCCTCGTGCTCAAGGTCACGGTCAATATCTGCAGCTAAGACATGAAGTCATAGGATGAGCTATCATCGAAGCTCAGCAGGGATATTTAAAGTGCTAAGTTATATGTTAGATTATCAAATTCGCTTCTAGATGCATAATAAAATGAAGCACATTATATCTCTTCTTGTCTCTATTCTATCATCGTATCTATTCTAGCAACATATAGTATAACAAGCAATAAATCATGCAAATGTTATATCATGTTGAACAAATATGAGGAATCATACTAACAAGGAATCATGCTGGACAATTACAGAAATCATACTGAAACAAGACATATACAAGAAATAAGAAAATCAAGCTCCTGAGTTAGCGGGATCACTTGTCAAGCTCCCGAGTTAGCGGGATCACTTTGACCGAGAAAATCAAGCTCCCGAGTTAGCGGGATCACTTAGACGAGATATTAAGCTCCCAAGTTAGCGGGATCACTTGGACGAGATGTCGAGCTCCCGAGTTAGCGGGATCACTTGGACGAGATATCAAGCTCACGAGTTAGCGGGATCACTTATTTCAAGACGAGAATAAAGATGTGTGCATGACATCAAGGATAATAGTACATGAACAATACATGCTAACATGTATGCAAGAACATCATGAATAGATATGATATAGCAAAACTGAACTAGTATAACTGAGTTAGCATAAGTATTCATATTCATGAGTTGAAACTGATCTTATCATCATTCGTACATAACTGATCGTATCATCATTTATAATCACACATCTAACTGAATTAGCATAATAGTCCTACGGCACAACTGCTTGGATCCTTATCATGTCTATCTATTCATCAAACTTGACACGAGCACAGTCATGTAAAGGCAATCATTTAAACTGAAATTAGTATAATCATTAATATTAATCTATCGAACTAAGCTAACTATTCATCAAAACTGGTCTAGCATATTCATTTATTAATCACACATCAAATCTGACCTATACTTTCATCATGATTCATAAACTCATCTATTATCTATGATTATTATACATGATTATACATAAGCAATACATGATTATCATTAATCAGAATCATTCCTCTAAAGCATTATCCTATTATCACTATATATGTTAGCATAATCCTTTAACCATAAATCAACACTGATTTCATTAGTATCATATCCATCCCATCTAACATGAGTTCATTATACAAACTGACATTATCACATGTGTTTATCATCAACAAAATTGATTGGCATCCTTATAAATCTCTAATCATCATTTAAAATTGCCTTTATATTCAATGACTATCATGCTAACATATATTCATAGAATAATCTTATGTCGAGCTGAACTAGCATGGTTCGAGCGTCAAAGTTCATGGTATAAACATATATGACATTGATCTTACTATCATCATAACTTAGTATTCCTCAGCAGAACTAGCACAACTAGCATATTTATAGCAACTGAAACTATTACTAGCATATGGATAAAACTAACATAGGCATAATTATAACTTACTAATCAGGGATGAATTAAAAAATAAAATATAAATTAATAATGTAAACTCCCTACCTTTACTCACACCTACTTGTAGTTGCTTGTATGTGCACTCATGCATCCAAGAACACCTTCACTGTTAGGAATTTGTCATGTGCACCAAGTTGCACATATGGTTTAAGATGTCTGGTTTTAGTATATCAAATAAATACGGGGTCATCTTAGACCCGACCTACATGCTCTACAAAAGTAATGAGCCATAGAGTCAACTCACACACCTCAAATATAGACCAAAGGGCCTGTTACGTAAAAATGACAGCTATACATAGGCTTGCCTCGGCAAGCCATAAGGGTTGCCGCGGCAAGCCAGTCAACTGGATACCTTGCCGTGACTTATCACTAATTTTTGACCTTGTAAATATTAGATTCAGAAATTTATTACTTCATGAAAGTTGTAGGGCTCGTTGTCCCCTTTCCAACACATTACGAATCGTGCCAATCAGAGTTTGGAGTCAAAGGTTATAACTAAAATACCAAGCAGTAGTTTATGCACAATACTTACCGCGGCAAGCCTATCATGTTTGGCTTGCAGGGATATTTTCTGCTCCACTTTGGCTTCTTTTAACTCAGGCAATTGGCTGGTTATTTTGTATAAATAGGGATAATATATTTAATATATATATATTGCACAGAAAACTGGATTTTCTTATTCATTTTTGTGCAAAATTTTTGGTGTAGTTTATTCACCAATATGGGTTCCAAAACCCATTTTAATTTGTGATTCGTGTTGTCGATTTGGACTTAGTGAATCGACACTATAGATGTATAATTTATCTAAATGAACTAATGAACCTCGTATAGTACTTGGCTCGTTTATGGCATAACCTTTTGGAAGAATCGTGGTGACGATGCGATGATGTCAAGCGTGTGTCGGTGATGGAGCTTGTAAGAATTAAGTCTATAAGAACTTTCCGATAGTGATTGCCTTCGCAATTCATTTACTCGAATCGTAGGTCACCGTGTAATCTACGTTCTGATTTCATGGGTTTGAAACTACGATTTTGAGAAGAACGAAGTGAGAACTAGTTGAAGCTAGAAGAGGACTGTGGGTTTGAAATGCTAGCAGAGCTTTTATTTTGATGGCTGACTGTGTTTTTACATGGTCTGTTTGCGAAGGGATTGAAGTGGAAGGAGGAAGATGGAAGTAGCTGGCGAGCTCTTGTAGAGCTTGTGTACCTTGCGTGCATGAGAATCGCAAATGACTCATGCAGTCGTGGACATCGGCCGGCGGTTTAACAGCTTATAAGCTGTTCAGGGGTGGTCTTCCATGTAGTGCCATTATGGGCTTTTCGGTGTAGAGGCAAATAAGCCAAATAAGGCTTAACTTTAATATAAGTCTAATACACTATTTTAAGTGTATAAGCCTTATAAGGTTGGGCTGTAGTGTAAAGCTACTACACTAATTAAAATATATGGCTGGGCACTAAATTCAAGTGTAATTCCTGCTACACTTTAGTAGGTGTATGGTTTGTCCATGGCTCAGGTATAAATCTGCTGCACTTAAACGCATTATATATTTGGGATTTAGTGTAACTCCAATACACTATATATATATATATATGTAATATTATAAACCTCAAGTGTATTATGTAATACACCAATATAGTTATATGAGAGGGTAAAAATTCATGTGCATTTTTAATACAGTAACTTTAAGCGTACTAAGGACCGGGTATTTACTAAAAATATTTTACTGGGCCACTAAGGGCCTTACATTCGTATCAATTTTGAACATCAAATTAAATAGGTCCTTCATGTCCCATGTTAGGCACACACCTGACCTTACCCATGTCCATACCTGATATTGTGGGTTTAAAATATGGCAGTTGTTACACCCTCCCCTACTTAAGGGATTTTCGTCCTCGAAAATAAATGAAGATGGGAAAGTAAGATCATATTCAATTATATGTTGAAGGCATATCCCATTATAAGACAGAGTAAACATGACTAGGTATAACAGATTTAGAACAATATAAAATAAACCTGAATCATGTGTAGTATCATGTGCCAGTATATAGTGTGTGAAAATCGAATATCCATCTATTTCTCTACTACTAATTTATAAATTTATACATAATTATACGGGCAATGCATACGAAACTTTTATATATATCATATGCAGTAAGTTATTCTAAGAAATTCAATAAATTAATTACCTTAAGGAAATAAATGGAGATACTGAGCGTGACTATCAGCTTCACGTTCCTAGGTAGCCTCATGAGAACCGTGATTCGTCCATTAGACCAATACGAGTGGAATATGTTCTATTCTCAAGATTTGGTCTTGGTGAGCCAAGCTGGCTCATCAATCACTTATCCAGGGGCTGATAATCCAACACGTGGGTTGGATCATTAATGTACTTCCTTAGCATAGACACGTGGAATACATCGTATACGCTAGATAAATGTGGAGGTAACGCAACTCGGTATGCTACCTCACCAACTTTGCCCAAAACTGGGAATGGTCCAACATAACGAGAACTCAATTTGCCTCATTTCCCAAATTACATCATGCCCTTTTTGTCAAAAATATTTTGATAAAGACATGCTCGCCGATCTGTACGGTATATGGTAGAGGTCAACATAACTCTTCTGCCGACTCTGGGCACTCTTCAGTCGCTCAAGAATGACGTGTACCACAGCATTGGTTCTTTTAATCAAGTCAGGGCCTAAAATCAAACACTCTCCAACTTCTTCCCAGTTAATCAGAGATTTACATTGGTGTCCATACAATGCCTCGAATGGTGCTATGCCGATGCTCAATTGGAAGCTATTATTATATGCGAATTCGATCAGGGGTAAGTGCTTATCCCATAATCCTTGGAAATCCAGCATACAGGCCCTTACCATGTCTTCTCTTACCTAATTTATCCTTTCCGTATGTCCGTCATTCTGAGGATGAAATGCATAATTGAATTCCAACTGGGAACCCCTCCTTCTTGGAAACTCTGCCAGACGCGGGAGGTATATAACGGATCACAATCTAACACGATACTCACTGGTATCCCGTGTAGTCTGACTATCTCTCTCAGACAGACGTCGGCCAATTTTGATACTGTATACTTCGTATTGTAGGGTAAGAAATGTATGGATTTGGTGAGATGATCTACGATCACCAAAATCGCATTGTAACCCTTCTGCATACGTGGTAAGCCAAAGGTAAAATCCATGGAAATGTTTCCATTTTGGGATGGTTAGTGGCTATAACAGATCAGCGGGATGCTTGGGATTGACCTTCACTTGCTGACAGATCAAACATTAGTTTTACCATATAGATAGTGCCTCCAGATTTTTGACGCAAAAATGACTGCTGCTAACTCCAGGTCATGAGTGGGGTAGTTCTTCTCGTGAACCATATGAGATCACACGTTCCCTCTTATTTAATACACACCCTAACCCACTATACAAGGCATCACTAAATACAACAAAGCCTCCGCTGCCTGATGGTATTGCGAGGACTGATGCAGAAGTGAGTCTTCGGTTCAATTCTTGGAAACTCTGCTCACATGCCTCACTCCACTCGAATTTGAGGACATAAAAAGCTTCGGATCTCAGTTACTATCTGTGGCTGCTTCCATTGTACTACAGCCTCGATCTTTGCAGGATCAACGGTAATATCGGCTTTGAAAATGACATGACCAAGAAAACTAACTTGATTTAACCAGAAGTCACAGTTACTGAACTTCACATACAACTGTGAATTTCTCAATGTCTATAAAGCAAACCGCAGATGACTTTCATGCTCTACTTTCGTCTTCGAGTAGAGGAGAATATCGTCGATGAATACTATAATACACTAATCTAAGTAAGACTTGAAGACTCGGTTCATCAAGTCTGTAAATGATGCAAGCGCGTTGGTCAACCCAAAGGGCATGACAAGAAACTCGTAGTGACCATATCATGTTCGGAGGACTATCTTTTCAATATCGTCAACGTTTACTTTCATCTGGTGATACCCCAATTATAAGTCAATCTTTGAACACCATCGTGCTCCTTGTAACTGCTCAAAGAGATCATTAATTTTGAGGAGCGGATAAAGATTCTTGATCGTCAGCTTATTAATTGACAGTAGTCAATGAGAAGATACATTGACCATCTTTCTTCTTCACGAACAATATCGGTGCACCCCATGGAGACACACTCGGTTTGATAAACCCTTTGTCAAGAAGCTCTTGCAACTGCTCGTTGAGTTCTTTCAATTCTGCTGATGCCATTCGATAAGGCACCTTTGATACCGGCTCGATGCCCAGGGCTAGGTCAATAGCAAATTCCACTTCCCTGACCGGCAGAAATCCTAGCGACTCAGCAGGGAAGATATTAGAGAATTCACAGGCTATTGGCAATCTACTTCTACAATCAATGCTCACATGATGATTAGATAGCCAATCCATGCCAAGGATTACGTCGACTCCTTGCATATCGAGTAAATCGAGTAAGATCAATCGGCTACTACTTAATAATCGTCGTGACCTTGGATTATGACGATGATTGATCAACATACTATGTTAGTAGTGACAGACTATCTAGTTGGGACTGACACATCACAATAAAGTCAAAAGGTTCTGGGGTGGCTGCCAACTCTCTCAACTTTTTAGCAAATTGGGTGTAATAAAGGAATGTGTCGATCCAGGATCTACCAAAATATGTGCCTCATACAACAAGTAGGCATCCTCTGGATATAATTGCAAAGTACCTAACAAAATATAGAGTTATTACTAATGAAAGAAACAACATACTAGATGCACACACACAGATATACATTATGAACCTAGATGCACCGTTCTCATAAATAATTTATAACTACATAGTTCACAAGCCTTTGATAATATCATTACTGGTTTGGGCATCTAGTGTCGTCTTTGATGTCGTTCCCACCATCTCTGTGCACTCCTTAATCTGATGTCCCTTCATACCACAACGAAAGCACCCCCTAGACGCTCTACGACATTCGTCCATGTTATGTGCCTTCCCACATTTTTCAAAGAATGCTAACGGAATGGATGAAGAGATGCGTGAAGTTTGTGGAACTCCGAACACTCCCGTTATAGTAGGGTTCGAGTGACAGAATGACCCCGAAGGTGTAGATATAGTCAGTTTCGGATAAACACCTTTAGTAGGTTGCTGAGATTCAGGTGTCGTCTTTTTCGTTTTCACCGTAGGGCAATCTTTTATCAGATGTCCTAGTCTACCACATCTGAACACTCACCTGTGGTCCACCTACATTTCCCCGTCTTGTGCTGTATTCCACACCGTG
Source organism: Chloranthus sessilifolius (assembly GCA_021018995.1). Lineage (NCBI taxonomy): Eukaryota > Viridiplantae > Streptophyta > Magnoliopsida > Chloranthales > Chloranthaceae > Chloranthus > Chloranthus sessilifolius. The sequence goes on from CM037598.1 coordinate 54,670,363, forward strand.
AGCATGACCCAATGAGTACAGGCAAAGAAGTGCGTTCAGTGGGCTGCACTAGTGTCGTAAGTAACTCAGTCTGCTGGGCCGTAGTTCTGACCATTGTCTCCAGTGGTTGTTGAGTTTGTTCATGATCATCCCTCCCAGCATGCGCGGTCATAGCTCTTTGCTAGGTGTCATAGTGATCTATCAAAATCAAACAAATATTCCAATTAATAGTAATCATGATCCTCATGATCCCATGACTTGAAAACATTTACATCCTAACTCGAATCCTAAACGCATACTTCAATCACTATTGACCGATCACTTCAGTCAAACGTGGTCGTACAGATCCACAACCATGCTCTAACAGAATCTATTGCCATAGCCTTGAGTCCCTAAAAGACCTAAAGCCTAGGATCTAATATTGAACAAACATCAACAGTCGTGCCATATATCTGTGTCAGAGTTAAGTCGCCAAAGACTTAACGTCGAGCTCTGATACCACCTGTGACAGCCCGACTTTTCCCCTTCTCGTAAATGGGAAAGGTCGCGCGGTCGGATCACCTAACATGATTATGTCTTACAAGTGCATCGTGTACAAAGTTTTACAATTGCAGAAGCGAATAAAATTAACTCTGATACGTAGAATTATGGCAACAACCGATATTCATTCATTTATCTAAAGCAATAAACTGAATAGGAATATAAACATAAACCTATACATGAAGTAGTAAACTATCTTAAATCACACTACTATTTATAGATGTTTAATGTTTAAAAACAAATCTCTCTCTCTCTCTCAAACCTCTCAAGGAAAGAAGTCCTCAGCAGAACCTTCCTCCTCATCCTCCTCAGGCTGGTAGATAGGATCAGCCTCGTGCTCAAGGTCATAGTCAATATCTACAGCTAAGACATGAAGTCGTTGGATGAGCTATCATCGAAGCTCAGCAGGAAAATTTAAAGTGCTAAGTTATATGTTAGATTATCAAATTCACTTCTAGATGCATAATAAGATGAAGCACATTATATCTCTTCTTGTCTCTATTCTAGCATCGTATCTATTCTAGCAACATATAGTATAACAAGCAATAAATCATGCAAATATTATATCATGCTGAACAAATATGAGAAATCATACTCACAAGGAATCATGCTGGATAATTACAGAAATCATACTGAAACAAGACATATACAAGAAATAAAAAAATTAAGCTCTCGAGTTAGCGAGATCAATTGTCAAGATCCCGAGTTAGCGAGATCACTTGGACCGAGAAAATCAAGCTCCCGAGTTAGCGGGATCACTTGGACGAGATATTAAGCTCCCGAGTTAGCGGGATCACTTGGACGAGATATCAAGCTCCCGAGTTAGCGAGATCACTTATTTCAAGACGAGAATAAAGACGTGTACATGACATCAAGGACAATAGTACATGAACAATGCATGCTAACATGTATGCAAGAACATCATGAACAGATATGGCATAGCAAAACTGAACTAGTATAACTAAGTTAGCATAACTATTCATATTCATGCGTTGAAACTGATCTTTTCATCATTCATACATAACTGATCATATCATCATTTATAATCATACATCTAACTGAATTAGCGTAATAGTCCTACGACACAACTGCTTGGATCCTTATCATGCATATCTATTCATCAAACTTGACGCGAGCATAGTCATGCAAAGGCATTCATTTAAACTGAAATTAGCATAATCATTAATATTCATCTATCGAACTGAGCTAACTATTCATCAAAACTGGTCTAGCATATTCATTCATTAATCACATATCAAATCTGACCTATACATTTATCATGATTTATAAACTCATCTATTATCTATGATTATTATACATGATTATACATGAGCAATACACGATTATCATTAATCAAAATCATTCCTTTAAAGCATTATCTCGTTATCACTATATATGTTAGCATAATCCTTTAACCATAAATCAACACTGATTTCATTAGTATCATATCCATCCCAACTGACATGAGTTTATTATATAAACTAATATTATCGCATGCGTTTATCATCAATAAAATTGATTGGCATCCTTATAAATCCCTAATCATCATTTAAAACTGCCTTTATATTCAACGACTATCATGCTGACATATATTCATAGAATAATCCTATGTCGAGCTGAACTAACATGGTTCGAGCACCAAAAGTTCATGGTATAAATATATATAGCATTGATCTTACTATCATCATAGCTTAGTATACCTCAGTAGAACTAGAACAACTAGCATATTTGTAGCAACTAAAACTGTTACTAACATATGGATCAAACTAACATAGGCAGAATTCAAAATAAAATATAAATTAATAATGTAAACTCTCTACCTTTACTCATGCCTACTTGTATTTGCTTGTACGTGCACTCATGCATCCAAGAACACCTTCACTGTTAGGAATTTGTTATGTGCACCAAGTTGCACCTATGGTTTAAGATGTCTGGTTTTACTATATCAAATAAATATGGGGTCATCTTAGACCTGACCTACATGCTCTACAAAGGTAATGAGCCATAGAGTCAACTCACAGTGGTCTATGCACAATGCTTGCCGTGGCAAGCTTGAGCACCTTCCCGCGGCAACCCTGTAAAGTTGTCGTGGCAAGCCTAAGCACCTTACCGCGGCAACCCTCTATCAAGCTTGGCTTGCCGGGGTGTTTTCTGCTTCACTTTGGCTTCTTTTAACTCAGGCAATTGGCTGATTATTTTATACAAATATGGATAATATATTTCATATATATTGTGCATAGAAAATTGGATTTTCTTATTCATTTTTGTGCAAAATTTTCGGTGTAGTTTATTCCCCAATATGGGTTTCAAAGCCCATTTCAATTTGTGATTCGTGTTGCCGATTTGGTCTTAGTGAATCGACACCACAGATGTATAATTTATCTAAATGAAGTAATGAACCTCGTATGGTACTTGGCTCTTTTATGGCATAACCTTTTGGAAGAATCGTGGTGATGATGCGATGACGTCAAGCCTGTGTCGGTGACGGAGCTCGTAAGAATTCGGTCTATATGAACTTCCCGACAGCGATTGCCTTCGAAATTTGTTTACTCGAATCGCAGGTCACCGTGTAATCTACGTTCTGATTTCATGGGATTGAAACTAAGGTTTTGAGAAGAACGAAGTGAGAACTAGTTGAAGCTAGAAGAGGACTGTGGGTTTGAAATGCTAGCAGAGCTTTTATTTTAATGGCTGACTGTGTTTTTGCATGGTCTGTTTGCAAAGGGATTGAAGTGGAAGGAGGAAGATGGAAGTAGCTGGCGAGATCTTGTAGAGCTTGTATACCTTGCATGCATGAGAATCGCAAATGACTCATGCAGTCGTGGACATTGGCTGGCGGTTTAGCAGCTTATAAGCTGTTTAGGGGTAGTCTTCCATGTAGTGCCATTATGGGCTTTTCGGTGTAGAGGCATATAAGCCAAATAAGGCTTAACTTTAATATAAGTCTAATACACTGTTTTAAGTGTATAAGCCTTATAAGGTTGGGCTGTAGTGCAAAGCTACTACACTAATTAAAATATATGGCTGGGCACTAAATTCAAGTGTAATTCCTGCTACACTTTAGTTGGTGTATGGATTGTGCATGGCTCAGGTATAAATCTGCTGCACTTAAACACATTATATATTTGAGATTTAGTGTAACTCCAATACACTGTTTATACATATATGTAATACTATAAACCTCTAGTATATTATGTAATACACCAACATAGTTATATGGGAGGGTAAAAATTCAAGTGCGTTTTTAAATAGGTCCTTCGTGTCCCATGTTAGGCACACGTCTGACCTTACTCGTGTCCATACCCGATATTGTGGGTTTAAAATATGACAGTTGTTACATATAAGTTATCCTCTCACATATATTCCATGATATTTAGAAGAATGATGTATCAATGAAATAGCTGAAAAACAATTTAAATGACTGAAAAGATGCACTGAATGTAACTATTACTTTACATGTGTTTATTTGTTCTCAACTTGCTCATATAAGACAATGATTGGCCTAAACACTTAAATAGTAACTTAAATATTCCTCGATTTACTATAACATCGAGAGCCCGATGGAATACCCTCCATCGTCGTCTAATCAGACCATTTTTATTTCTTTTTTTTATTCATTCAATACTACCCAGGTCCCTTTCTCATAGGCGACGGGGTTTAATTCTCATACATACATCCCTGGGATGTCCAACTGGTGTATGGATTGGCCACCGTACTGGGCCCAAATATTCTGCCTAGTCAGTCGTGGGTATCCCGCCACGTCGATGGGGTATTCTCCAAACCTTAAATCAAAAGTGCACTATATATAGTTTTTCACCCTGTGACTGTGCTAATTATAGTATATTAGGCCTTATCAATTCTCATTCACTTTGCTTTATATTTTCACATACATCCCTGGGATGTCCAACTCAATGCTTCACATAGATGCACTTATAACATTCACATCCCCTGGGGATGTCACATACTCGTTTGCTTACTTAGTGTTCACACACACACACACACTTAAGATTTACATTTTCAATGAATAAGTACTCATTTCTATATCACTACATACATACTCTTGTAATTAAAGTACATGTTCAAGGTGTTCCCTATCTCACACGTATAAGTTCTCAAGCGTCAAGATCCAATGCATTTTCTATGCTCGCACTCACTTGCATGACCTACGTTACACTATAGCATAAGTAAAACATCAAGAAAGATGCATAAAAGAAGATACAAGACCCTCCTAGAACCTCAAAGTTCAAAACAAAAGTTAACAGAAACTATCCAAATCGATTAATCGATCCTCAAAATCGATTAATCGAATTCCCAAAATTAATTAATCGATCCCAAATCGATTAATCAAAAATCTAAAATCGATTGATCGATTTACAAATCGATCAATCGGTTTTCCCAGGCTCTTGATTTTTCAGCCACTAGTAGTGCACAGACGATTAATCGATTTTAAATAGATTAATCGAAATCCAAAAGACGATTGATCGATTTTAAACCGATCAATCGGTTTCGGGCATTTTGCCCAATTTACTTCTAAGTCAAAATCATCGATTTGGTCAGAAACCCAGCCCTTTGCGGGCATTTCTTCCCTTTCATTTATCATTCCTTTCTACTTCTTTAATTCATCATTCTAACATTAAATAGCTGAATTTAAGCACCACAACATATACATTTAAATCTCATAAAAACTCACCTCAAATCAACCCTTGATTGATTCAATGGTTTGGCTCATTGGCTAGGGTTCCTAGCTCCAATTTTACGAACTTCTATGCATCATGTTCGGAGTAATTGCTCAAGTCCGTCTTCAATTCGGAATCTACACTAACTCCCTTGCGTTTACTCCTTCCCTTTCTCTAGACTCTCTCTCTCTTCATAACTCTACACTAACCTGACTTGAAGAGAAAGAACTCTCTTAAGTTATTTGTTTCTTTTTAATCCATCTCTTGCTTTGGTGTAAATCACATACACCAAAGATAGGTGTATATAATCTCTAAACAAGATCCTACGCTATGCATACGTGCTTATTAACATCAACCTAGTTGAATCATAGTCATCGAGTTGACTTTCGATTGGTTAAGCTTACAACCAGTGGACACGCATCCCGAGGACACTGTTCAATACCCAAATTTTGGGGATGTTACATTCTCCCCACCTTGAGAATTTTTGTCCTTGAAAATGTACCCAAAGGCTTCCCCTTGAAAGACCCGCACACACAGACATATGTAATTTCATTCAATAGCAAACACCACACATCTTTCATGAAGACTAATTACATTTGTAACGATTTGGAGTAAATAGGTAGAAGTCAAAAGTAATTTACGAATTGAAATTGGAATTGCATTCCATAGAAAACAAGTACAATCCCAAAAAGTAATGGCATCCATGCTAGATAGTTCTATACATTGTATTTTTAAAATAAATACCATCCCAAAAGGTAAGTACAATCCAAAAAGAAATGCCACAAGCTAACAGTCACGCAGTCCCATCCCCAGGCTGATTCGCCTCATCCTGCTCGCGAGTACCCGAATCCGATGCATCAAGAGCCCATGTCTGCGCCACTGCGATACGCTGCTAGTAATTGGTGGGATACATGAACTGCATTGTCTGATGGAGCAGTGCCTCGTGAAAATCCAGCCTGTGGTCCATCCGGGTGCTGGTCTCCTCCATACGCCGATGGTGCTCCAGCATTTGGTGACTGTTCTCCGCCATGAGGGTGAGAACATCGTCAATGGTACTAGGCGCAGGGGCCTTAGATGCTCGCTCTCGGTGAGAACGCATAGGAGCCGTCAGAGTGGACTGTGAAGGACCGATAGGTGGTACTATCGAATGCTCCTCAGGTGGCACCACTTCATGAGGCTGCTCCCGCACTGCGTGGTCCTGTGGTGGTATAACAGGCTGCTCCCCCTCTGCTGGTGGGTCCTGCTATGGTGGTGCATCTCCAACCTGGGCAAGTGCTGGCCCCTCAACTGGCAGAGCCTTCTTGAACAATCTATAGCTGCAGCCCCACGTAGCTATGGAATAATGCTTATCATGGTTGGTGGCCTTTCGCTTGGCGAGAGAAATAGCATACTCTGGGGTGGCAGAGTAGCATTCCAACATGCTTGAAATAAGCCGAGCATAAGGCATACGCTCCTTGGGTTTCAAAGGGCCCTTCATCATTTACCCCTTGATGTAAACCATACCCTCAATGACTAACTTGGTAGCGTCGAACCAACGGCCGCGGTATGCCGCGTATAAGGCATGTTGGACCAACTCTAGCCGCTTGGTATCGTGGCGCGTGGGGTATAGATTATACTTGATTATCAAATCAAGCATCCACATGTAAGGGGGTAAGTCTACCCTCCTTATGGATTTGCCGGATCCTTTGTTTCCCCTCGTCATTTCTATTCTAATTTCTTCAAATTGACGGGTTGTGGGAAAGGAGGTAAAAGGTTAGTCTTGGGCACGTGTGTGAGATAACACTCTAAAGACTCATGGACGTGGTGTAGGGTAAATAGGTAGTTATTACCATCAATCTCGGTCGTAATGGTGTCATCCATGCGACCCTTTTTAAGTTATGGTAAAACAACCTAACGAGTCTAGAATAGAAATAATCGTTCAAAGGTTTTAAAAGGTTTCTAAGGCCCGCGTTTACGAGGTATCGTCTGGCCCATTTGGTTTCACCCTCGACATCGGGATTGGTAAACAAAGCCTCGTCGATAATGTATTCATTTTCAAACTCCTTTGCAGCCCATCGCTCATTTGATTGGGGCAAATGTCCGGGTGGGGGTGGTGGGGGCGATGATTCGCGTGATGACGCGTTCGTCGAGTATGATGAATCTGATGATGATGATGATGAAGGTGAAGGTGGTAGTGGTGCGGTGTTCTTATACCGTACCGGTAGCTTGCTTCAAAGCTAACCGCATCTTAGGCGGCATTTTAGGTTTTAAAATCAAGAAAATTCAAAAACCTAGGGCTATGATGATTCAAATTGAAAGGAAATCGAAACACTAGGGTGTACCTTCCGTATTCAATCCGATTAGTTAGGGTTTTGATCCATAAAATCCTCAAATCCTCGCAGTTTTGGTAGCCAAAGGAGGAAGAAGAAATGACGCCCAAAAGAAAATTCAGGTTGAAATTTCGAAATGGGAAAAAAAATCCCAAAACTGGCTCATATAGGAAAAAATCGATTGATCGATTTTTATAACTTAACCTCAGCTACGTGAAATCGATTGATCGATTTTAAAATTGATTAATCGAATTTAACTCGATTAATCAAAATTTACTCCTAATAAATTTCTAGGTTTTCCATCTCACTGGCATGTGCCAGTCATTCAATCAAACGAAATCGATTAATCGAAATCCAAAATCGATTAATCAGTTTTGATAGTATTTTAAAAAAAAATTGCATTTTATTTTCCTTCACTTCCTTTTGTCATTTATCATTTGTCTATGGCTTGTAGGAGTATATATATTAGTCAATCTTTTTCATGATGCAATTACCATCAAGCCATGCATTTGAATCGCACAACGGTACATTGACAACCCACATTCGTTCTTTTCATTCCTTGAATAAGTTGGCACTAACACGCAACTTTTGATTACATAGACGTGCCAAACTTACGACCATACATGCACTGATACAATTGGGCTCTCAACTCGCCGCAAACAAGTCCGGATACTGCTCTCTCACATCCGCCTCTCGTTCCCACGTAGCTTCTCCGGCCGGATGATTCTTCCATCGAACAAGCACTAAAGGAATCACTTTCGTGTGTAACACTTGCTCCTTTCTATCCAATATCTCAGTCGGTTCTTCAATCATGGTCATATCTTCATGCATTTCCAATAGCTGACTTCCCAAGATATGGGAAGAGTCATTCACATACTTTCTGAGCATAGATACATGGAAGATGTTGTGTACCCGATCAAATCATAGTGGTAATCCAACGCGATATGCGACCTTGCCTACACGACCCAAAACCTCAAAGGGTCCAAGGTAACGGGGACTCAACATGCCTCTCTTTCCAAATCTCATAACACCTTTCATAGGCGATACCTTCACAAACACATGCTCGCCAACGGTGTAGTCTACACTCATTCTCTTGATATCGACATACCTTTTGTCTACTCTGAGCTAACTTAAGTCTTTCTCTGATCATACGGACAACGATAGCATTATCTTCAATCAACTCAGGTCCCAAAACAAACTTTTCACCGATTTCTTCCAAATTGATAGGCGATCTACATCACCTCCCATAAAGAGCTTCGTATGGTGCCATCCCAATACTCGCTTGGAGGCTATTGTTGTATGAAAATTTGATCAATGGTAGGTGTTGATCACATGATCCTTGTAGTTCAAGCATACACACTCTGAGCATGTCTCCTATCACTTGGTTTACTCGCTTCGTTTGCCCATCGGTCTGCGAATGGAAAGCCGAACTAAAATCCAATCGCGTACCCATGCCTTCCTGAAATTTCTTCCAAAACTTTGAAGTATATAACGGGTCACGATGAGAGACAATGCTACTAGGAATCCTGTGCAAACGTATGATCTCCTTCATATACAACTCCGTGAGTCTTCCTGCTGTGTATATCATGTTATAAGGCAAGAAGTGTGCTGACTTGGTTAATCGATCCATGACTATCCAAATGGCATTGTATCTCTTTGTTGTACGCGGTAGTCCAACAATGAAGTCCATAGAGATTGACTCTCATTTCTACTTTAGTATGGGCAGAGGCTGTAATAATCTAGCAAGATGTCTATGATCGACTTTCACCCGCTGACATGTCAAACACCGTGACACGTACTTGGCCACGTCTAACTTCAAACCTCTCCACCAATAACTCCCCTTCAAGTCTTGATACATTTTGGTGCAACCGGGGTGGATAGCATATTTCGACTTGTGAGCCTCATGAAGGATAGTTCGCCACAGATCGGCATCATCTGGAATACAAAGACAACCCTTGAACAATAAGCAACCATCTTCTTTCATTGAGAACTCTGGTTTGATGCCTTCAATCATAACTTGGCGAATCTTGGTTAACTCTGGGTCTCTCATCTGCAACTCATGAATATGCTCAAAGATCATAGGTCTCACTGATATGTTAGCTAAGAAAGCTCATGTAGCTTGCACCTCAATATTTGTATCATATAGTGAAAGATCTTCAAACAATTTCTATCTGTGCATTCTAAAAATTAGATTAGCCAACTGAGCTGAACCCTTCCGACTCAAGGCGTCGGCTACCACATTAGCCTTGCCTGAATGATATTGTATGGAGCAATCATAGTCTTTGAGAAACTCCATCTATCTACGTTGCCTCATATTCAACTCTTTCTGTGTAAACAAGTACCTAAGGCTCTTATGGTCGGTGAAGATCTCAAAGGTCTCATTGTACAAATAATGTCTCCAAATCTTCAACACAAATATGACCCCTGCTAGTTTCAGGTCATGTGTCGAATAGTTCTTCTCATGATCTTTCAGCTATCTCAACCCATAAGCTATCACCTTCTTAAGTTGGTTGAGCGCGCAGCCCAAACCATTATGCGAAGCATCACTATATACCATGAACCCTCCACTGCCTGAAGGAATTACTAACACTAGAGAAAAAGTGAGTCTCTTCTTGAGTTCTTGAAAACTCTTCTTGCACGCTTCACTCTACTGGAATCTCGCATCCTTTCTCGTAAGTCTCGTAAGAGGTCCCGATATTTTAGAAAATCCCTCTACAAAACATCGATAGTAGCCAGCTAGACCAAGGAAACTACGGATGTCTGTTACCATCTTTGGTTGTTCCTAGTTTACCACTGCTTCAATCTTAGCTAGATCTACTGTGACACCATCCTTTAAGACGACATGCCCCAAAAAGCTAACTTTCTCTAACCAAAACTCGCACTTACTGAGCTTGGCGTACAATTGGTGCTCACGTAGAGTTTGTAGAGCAACTCTCAAGTGTTCTTTGTGTTCCTTCTTTGACTTGATTGTCGTCAACAAATACTACGACGCAAGAGTCCAGGTGTGGTTTAAACACCCGATTCATCAAATCCATAAATGACGTCGGTGCATTTGTCAAACCAAACGGCATCACTAAGAACTCGTAGTGTCCGTACCGTGTCCTGAATGTTGTTTTCTGGATGTCCTCTGCCTTAACTCTCAGCTGATGGTATCCAAATCTTAGATCGATCTTAGAAAGGTACCTCACTCCTTACAAGTAATCAAATAAATCGTCGATCCTAGGCAATGGATATCGATTCTTGATGGTTAGTTTATTTAACTAGCAATAGTCAATGCACAATCGTATTGACCCATCTTTCTTCTTTACGAACAAGACCGGTGCTCTCCATGAAGACACACTAGGTCTTACAAACATCTTATCCATGAGCTCTTGTAACTGCTCTTACAACTCCTTCAACTCAGTAGGAGCCATTCTATATGGTGCTTTGGAAATAGGCTCTGTTCCAGATGCTAAGTCGATAGCGAACTCCACTTCTATATCTGGAGGTAATCCTGGTAATTCCTCCGGAAACACATCCTCAAATTCTTGTGCAACTGCAATCTCTGAGATGATGTTCTTCCCTTCCTTATCTTCCTTCAAGAATGACAAGTAACCACTGCACCCCTTTCTGATTAAACGCTCGGCCCCAACTGCAGAGATAAGTGGCATAAATGTTGATCTTATTCCCCTAAATTGGAATGATCTCCTTGTATTGGGCCTGAAGATGACGACCTTATTCTTGTAATCTGCCATCACACAATGTTGTGACAACCAGTCCATGCCAAGGATCACGTCGAATCCTTGCATATCTAACAGAATTAAATTTTTCGGTAGTTCAAAGACGTCTCCGTCTCTGATGGTCACTATCACCGATTTACAAACCCTTTCCGTATCAACAGATTTCCCGATCGGGATAGATACTACTAACACAAAGTCTAACGTCTCCAAGTTGACTTTCATCTTCCTAGCAAATTGAGGAGTGGTAAATGAGTGGGTAGACCCCAGATCTATCAACACTCTTGCCTCATAAGCTAAGTCACTCCCCTTGTCGTACACTTCTAAAGTACCTATCAAGCATATATATTTATACATACATAACATATTCGTACATCAAAATTTAATTCATAGTGCTAAGTCTATACTACCTCCTATATGAATGCACCTTCTCTATTTAAAAACTTTAAGAAATTGAAATTCTTTATTTAAAACAAAATTTCACCTTGGATCATCTCGTTGGTATTTTATGTGCCTTGAGTCGTAACAACGTAGGCTCTTCCTTGTACGACTGGTTTCCTTGCTTGTATCAATCGTGGCATTGAAGTAAATGTTGTCCTCTCCTTAGCCATCTTAGGGCAATCTCGGATTATGTGGCCCACCTTTCCACATTTATAGCAAGCCCGAGTACCCCTTCTACACTCCGTTGTCTTATGAGACTTGCCATACTTGGCACAAGTCTCAACTGCGGTAGATGTTGCTCGTGAGAAATCCTGTATAATTGCTATTCTAGTGGTGGTAGTAGGGTTCTCATATCTTATCGGCATCCCCAACGCAAGCACTGGTAACCTCTGATAGTTCGTCTGTTGCGCCGGTCTAACATAACTAATTTGGAACGGTTGTCTCTGAATAGGTGCTACGAACCTCGACTTTTTGTTCACCGGCTCGTTGTTCCCAACCTTACCCTGATCTATTCTCCATCTCCCTTGCTAATCTTGCCTTTTGTATCTATCTTCATTATCCTCTTCGATTACTAAGGCTTTACTCATGACCTCTCCATAGGTCTTCAACTCAAACGCCGCTACTTTTCCCTTGATGTCCGGCCTCAAGCCGCGTTGTAGTCTTTTTACTTTCATCAGGTCTGTGACTACGAAATCAGGAGCAAAGCGAGCAAGCCTCACAAACTCAACCCCATACTCTCTCACTTACATTCTTCCCTGCTCAAGCTGTAAAAATTTAACTTCCATCTGATTTCATACAACTTCAGGGAAGTACTACTTGTTAAATTCTTCTACGAATTCCTCCCATGTCCAGGGCAATCCTGCGGTCTCCTGAGCCCTAGTCCTAGAGACGGACTTCCATCAAGGGCCTGCCTCCCGATCTAGCATATAAGCTACCTAATGGACACTCTCATCTTCTGTGCACATAAGCACACTAAATACTTTCTCCATTTCACTCAGCCAATTCTCTGCATCCATTGGCTCTGCTTGCCCTGAAAAGCTCGGAGGACGCATCCTCTTAAACTTTGTAAATGCAGAAGGCATTGTCTGCATAGGACCCACTGGAGGTGTAGGTGGCTGATGTTGGTCATTGGCATTGTGAGCTGCCAAGGACACTACTTGCTGAGCCATGGCATTTGCCATGGTTTCCATAGTGTGCATCATCCGCTGACGCTCTTCTCTCTCTTCGTTTCTTTCCCTTACTCTTTCCCGTTCTCTCTGATCACCATCCTAACGATCTCTATCCTGATTCTCTGCCTGGTCTTGGCTCTCTTGACCATCACTTCCTAAAGCCCCTCAATTTCCTATCGGTACTCTATTCATAGCCAAGACGAAACCGTCTCCGCTCCGTAAGTTTCTCTCATGACCACTCCTGGGTTGACCTCTTCCCCTAGAAGACATTACGGTCTACACATGAAACCAAAGTTTCATTATTAGAAGGCCCTATGCTCTGATAAAACCAAGAATTATCAGAAATTCTAAAAGAAACGGCTCTAACAAAACTAAGATTTGTCAGACCCACATGCCACAATATTGCCCGATTCTGGGCTTAGGTCCCCCGCCCCGATTTTGTTTTTGGCATGGGCTTAAGTCCCCAGTCAAAACGCGTCATGATAGGTAGTGTCCACAATCACATTATTACAATCCCTCCACCTTATAGAAGAGCCGTCCTCAGCTCTGATACTAAATGTGACAATTTGAATTTTGGCACTCCAAAACTCGTGCCATCAGCACGACCCTCGAGATTATGCCCCATATGCTTGCACGAAACATTGGTATAACCAAGCAAAGATAAAGCAAAATAAAAGCATAAGAACTGTTATCGAACTAAATCTTCAGTTCTACTATATAATCATCAAAATGAGTAACCCAAAAGATGGTTCTGATCTCATGCCACTGCATGAGCAAGAGAACCCACCCGAACCATCAGTGACGACACAACAGTCACCCTAGATGGTTCACCAAAAGAATATATCATTATTTAATTATATTTTCTCAAAATAGGGCTTCGCATACCAAGCCGTACAGTACTCTCTCAAAAACTCAATCAAAGTACGCAGGGGTCCTCTAGAAGAAGTCCTAAGGAGGGGGCTCCGAATCCTCCCTAGGCACGTAATCCAAATCCTCCGGATCTATGCCTCTCGAAGTAGTAGCAGCCGCAAGCACAGGACCTATGATGTATAGCCTAAAGGGTGAGCTACATCATTGCTCAATAGGAAAACAACTGAATGAACATATAAGTTAACCTCTCACATATATTTCATGATATTTAAAAGCATGATGTATCAATAAAATAGCTGGAAAATAATTTAAATGACTGAAAAGATGCACTGAATGTAACTGCTACTTTACATGTGTTTATTTGTTCTCAATTTGCTCATATAAGACAATGATTGGCCTAAACACTTAAATCGTAACTTAAATATTCCTCGATTTACTATAGCATCGAGCGCCCGATGGAATACCATCCATCGTCATCTAATCAGACTATTTTTATTTCTTTTTTTCATTCATTCAATACTACCCAGGTCCCTTCTTCATAGGCGACGGGGTTTAATTCTCATACATACATCCCTAGGATGTCCAACTGGTGTATAGATTGGCCACCGTATCGGTCACGGATATTCTACGGAGTCAGTCGTGGGTATCCCGCCACATCGATAGGATATTCTCCAACCCTTAAATCAAAAGTGCACTATATATAGTTATTCACCTAACTGTGCTAATTATAGTATATTAGGCCTTATCAATTCTCATTCACTTTGCTTTACATTTTCACATATATTCCTGAGATCTCCAACTTAATGCATCGCACAGATGCCCTTATCACATTCGCATCCCCTGGGGATGTCACATACTCATTTTCTTATTTGGTGTTCACACACACACACACACACTTAAGATTCACATTTTTGATGCATAAGTACTCATTTCTATATCACTACATATATGCTCTTACAATTAAAGTACATGTTCAAGGCATTCCATATCTCACACGTATACGTTCTCAAGCGTCAAGGTCCAATGCATTTCCCATGCTCGCACTCACTTTCATGACCTACGTTACATCATAGCATAAGCAAAGCATCAAGAAAGATTCATAAAAAAAGGTACAAGACCCTCTCAGAACCTCAAAGTACAAAATAAAAGTAAACAGAAACTGTCCAAATCGATTAATCGATCCCCAAAATTGATTAATCGAATTTGCAAAATCGATTCATCGAAAATTCAAAATCGATTGATCGATTTACAAATCGATCAATCAGTTTTCCCAGGCTCTTGATTTTCCAGCCACTGGTAGTGCACAGACGATTGATCGATTTTAAATCGATTAATCAAAATTTAAAATTGATTGATAGATTTTAAATTGATCAATCAGTTTCGGGCAATTTTGCCTAGCTTACTTCTAAGTCAAAATCGATTAATCGATTTTCCAAATTGATTAATCAATTTAGTCAAAAACCCAGCCCTTTGCGGGCATTTCTTCCAACTTTCTTCCCTTTCATTTCTCATTCCTTTCTACTTCTTTAATTCATCATTCTAACATTAAATAACTGAATTTAGGCACCACAACATATACATTTAAATCTAATAAAAACTCACCTCAAATCAACCCTTGATTGATTCAATGGTTTGGCTCATTGGCTAGGGTTCCTAGCTCCGATTCTACGAACTTCTATGCGTCGTCTCCAGAGTAATTGCTCAAGTCCGTCTTCAATTCGAAATCTACACTAACTCCCTTGCATTTACTCCTTCCCTTTCTCTAGACTCTCTCCATCTGCATAACTCTACACCAACCTAACTTAAGTTATTTGCTTCTTTTTAATCCATCTCTTGCTTTGGTGTAAAGCACATACACCAAAGATAGGTGTATATGATCTCTAAACAAGATCCTATGCTACGCATATGTGCTTATTAATATCAACCTAGTTGAATCATAGTCACCGAGTTGACTTTCACTTGGTCAAGCTTACGATCAGTCAGACACGGATCCCGAGGACACTGTTCAACGCCCAAATTTTAGGGATGTTACAGGCATCGACTTACTCCAACAACGACAAATTCTCTGTTAGAACGGCCTACCATGCAACTCATCATGCACTTTTCTCTCATACTAGCTCAAGCCGAATAAATGACTTTGATCTGTGGAAGGAGATTTGGGCCTGCAAATGCCTTAATAAGATAAAATCTTTTGCTCAGAGAGCATGCAGAAATATTCTCCTGATCAGAATGAAGTTGAATTCAAAAATCAAGGTGATTGATATTGTGACAGCATGAATTTTCCCAACACATTTTTTTTTCTTTTCACAACATGGAAAACATGGGAAAATCGAGACCGTCGATTCACTTATCACAATCCAAAATACAGTGTACATGGTATGTCCACAAAAAGCCAACTTCAAACCATAAAACATACATGGCAGAAAGATGATTATATCTCATTTATTACAAAACACCATCTACAATCTAAAACCATCGGTGATGGTCAGCCATCACCTAAACAGTGGTGTACAAAAAGAGAAGTACAAGTTTAATTACTAACAATGTCCGGTAATTTACCAAATCCAAAGGTTCAAAACGGAGCCCAAGTATCTCCACACCAAGCTCAAAGAGGCAGTCTACCGGATCCGCTTCGGTTCAAATTAACCGTCGTGTCGGTTCAAATACTAATCCATCGCCGTGTCAGTTCAAATACATGAATTAACTGCCATGATGGTTCAAATACACGGATTAACCACCATGTCGGTTCAAATACACGGATGATCAGTGTTTGAGATGTTGGTTCAATACATGGGTTCACCGCCGTATCGGCTCGATCCACAATTTCTTATTTTTGAAGTTCAGATTCATGTTCAGATGCCACATTTAGATTCAAATTTGAAAGTCATGTTTAAAATCGAAGTTCATATTCACAGCTTATTTTCAAGTTCAATCAAGTGGTGTCAAATGTCAAGCCCCTGAGCTACATTAACAGGGTCACTTGAACCAGGAGATCAAGCCCCTGAGCTAAGTTAGCAGGGTCACTCGATTTGAGATGCAATGGGGTTATAAGGTCAAACACACATACGAGACAAAAGACAATGACACAAGCAAGCTATCAAAACTTGCAACTTATGGAATCACATAGAGAAATCATAACATGATGCTATGTATCAAAAGCATACAAAACATATACAAAAACCAGTTCTTAATACTTTAAAACATGCCAAGAATTTCTTATATTAATTCTAGAAAAATATCAGGTGTATACTATGTGCATCAATGACGAGAATTCGAGAAAACTAGTAGTCGGGCACGAATTCTTCCCTACACCTATTTCCAAACTAATATCAAACATATCAAATTAAATATTCAAAACTCAATTTAAATATCCAAAACTCAGAGTTTGCATTTAATCATATCACAGAATCTAAGTATCAAAGATCAAATGTAATTTAGTAGTGAACTTTCCCGATCTCGGTTGCGAAATTACGCAAAGTGTGGCAAAACAGTGTAAAAATCCTCACAGACGTTTTCCAAACCTTAACCTACATTACAAGGCATTCGTATACTCACATGTTAGTGAGTAAATATCACACATGCCTAAGCTCCTAAAGTTTTGTCCAAACTAGAGCGAAAATGACGAGTTCACATTAACTTTGGATCATGTGAAATTTGTCCCTACTTGTCACTAAATTTTGACCTTTTAAATATTATATTCATGAATTTGTTAATTCATAAAAGTTATAGGGTTCGTTGTCCCCTTTCTAACATATCAAGAATCGCGTCAATCAGAGTTCAGGGTCAAAAGTTATGATGAAATACCGAACAAGGTCAAAGCATAGGGTTGCCCATGGTTGCCGCGGAAAGATGCAGTGTTGTCGTGGCAAGTCCATCAGGTTGCACCTTGCCGCAGCAAGCATGATGTTGCCGCAGCAAGTCTGATGAATCTTGGCTTGCTGCGCGTTCCCTCTGCCTTCTCAGATCTTTGGTTTTCTTAGTCTGCTGGGGCCTTCTACACTCGATACACACTATATTATCTTTTATACGTCGCACAGAGAACCCGTTTGTATTTATTAAATCAGTATGAAAGGTTTTGGAGTGCGATAATCGAAGCTTTTGACTCTGAAACCCTCACACAATCCTATACCTCAGAATTTTCGATCTGATCGCATGGAATCGGTATCAACAACCTTATAATTTATTATAAAACTAATCCAAAATAACTAAGCTAATACGTGGTTCATTTTACGACGTACCTTTCGGTGGATTTATAGTTACGACGATGCCAAAAGGGTGTCAGTGTCGAGTTCAAGAGCTAGGGCCATAAGGAACTCTCCGTCACCAATCCGTCGCTTTCCGCTAATTCTCCCACCCGTATTGTACGATCACCTTGTGATCCACGATATTGAATCCAAGGGTTTGAAGAGCTTGAAGAGGGATGTGGTTTTAAGAACTAGGAGAAAGGTCTCTGGTTTTACTTGGCCTTGAAGATCAACAGACCTGCTTGGTTGTCAATTCACAGTGTGATAGAGTGTTAAGTAGTGAAAATTGCTAGTTTTCACCCCTTAACCTAACCTTTGATGGACCTGTGAGCACACTAATAAACACTTGTTGAGTATGTTTTGTAGATAGCAATAAAAGACAGGAATAATGCAGAAAACCACTCAAAAATGCTACACAAAGAAGTCCATCTCTCAGCACAGTGTAGACCCAGCAATGGCACACAGAGGGCTTCAAACCATTGGGCCCTTGGGGCGCGTGACAACAGTAGGGTGAGGTGAAGGAAGTGAAAATAGGCTGAAAACATCGTTTCGAGAGGTTATCTAAAGACTTCGATAGGAGCTGAGAGCAAAAATTAGAGGAATTCGTACAGTTGGAAAGGTTTCGATAGGATCTGAATGCAAAGAAAGGATGGATTCATGTGGATTGAATCCATGAATCCATCCTTTCTTGATAGGATCCAAGAACCTATCAAAGGTTTCGATAGGATCTCTTCGATAGCTTCTTGATAGGATCCAAGAACCTATCAAGCAGTTGAAAGACGGGAAGAAAGCATTCTATCGAAAGCCTGCCTGAGGTGTAAGGGAACCTATCGAATGGTTTCCTGAACCTATCGGGATGGAGACACTGGAACATAACCTATCGAAGGGTGCTTGAGCCTTTCGATAGGAGTGAGAGCAATCCTATCGAAATGATGGCATGCAGAGTTGAACCTATAGAAATGGTCCTCCAACCTATCGAATGCTCCAGGCAAAGGGCTGAGAATGTTGAAGCTTTAAGAGAAGGCTCATCCTATCGGAACCTATCGAAGAGATCTAAGAACCTAGCGGAAGGATTAAAAAGCTCCATTTGAACCTGTCAAAAGCTTCCTCAACCTGTCGAAATTGTGTGAAGAACTTCTCAGAAAATAAGCTGTTTATACGCTGCAACTTGCTGACATGTTACATGCAAATCGAGGCACATTAGTGACTGGCACGACGATCTAAAAGATGCCCTAGGATACCCTAACCAACCCACGTGCTCTGACAGAACTCTAACAAACTCTGAGGACCTTCTAGAAGGGAATATTGGCGGGAAAAACAAGAGAGAAAGTTATATATTGAGATCCCCAATTGCAATGGGAGGAGATCGAGATTTGGATCAAATTCTGGAGATCAGATCTTGCAGCGAAATTCTATTTTCCCTCTTTTAGCTCAACTATGGTTGGCTATTTCCCTAGGAGCAGCGAGGAGAGAGGTTAGATCTGTAATTGGGTAAGATTGAGAGTGTTATTATGGGTTAATTGCTGCACAGACTATAGATCTGAGAGTATTTCATTGTAGAGTGAGTTTCATTGCAATGTAAATGTTATTTTTATGTATTTAATTAGATCTATAGTTCCTTTGGTTTCATTTGGTGCTCGATTGGATTTATGTAGAGGAGTCTGTTAATCAGCTCACCCACTTAACTGGTAGACCTCTTGGATACCATCTGATCTCCCTAGATCTGATATCCCTGTAATTTCTTGTGTCTGTGACCTAGAAATTACAGCATCTATAGTGGTTTTAATGCTCTGGTTGAAACCTTTGGTTTGGAGGAATTCCCTAGGATGATCTGTGACCATTAGAGTGGACAGATCATAGCCTTAAGATCAGTCCAATCTCTGATTTCAATTGGATTCTTCTACCATAAACCTTTGGATCGGAGGAAGTCTATAGGATGGTTTGTGACCATTGAAGTTGACAGACCATAGCCTTAAGATCAGTTAAATCCTTTGGTTTATAATGGAATCTTCTACCCTACAGCTGTGCTTGTAGCCAGCTGAGGGATTTGTGTGCTTTGAACCCCTGTAACATGATCAGCTCAACCTGATTGCAGTAAGACCAATCTCCAAGCTGCTCTTCTCCATTTTCTATTTTTAAACCCTTCCACTTGCAAGATCTAGATCTCTAGACTCGATCTTAGTTAGTTTGCACTTCATGTGTAGTTTAGCTTAAGTGACAACCCTTTTAATCTCTCTCCTTTCTTTTGGCTGACTTAGCATTAGTTAGGGTACCAAATCTCTTCCAGATCTGAAGATTTACCATATTTGGAACTCACCTCCCTATGGACATTCCCTTACTTACTCTTTTAAAATTTGCTACAACAGGCCCTGAATGCTTGCAGGTCTGTGTGTGTGATCTGCCTTGAATTGAGTGAATTTAAACCCCTTTTTGAAGGCAAGGCAGACAACCCAACAAGTTTTTGGCACCGCTGCCGGGGAGGTGTCTTTGAAATTGGTAGATCTAAGTTTGATTTAATTTAGACCATAGATCTATAATAGTTTGTTTGATTTTTCACTAACTGTGTTTGTAAGTTTTATTGTTTTCCTGTGTTCTATTTGTATTTCATCAGATCTAAAGCTGCTGTGAAAGAGGAGCGTTGTGATGGAGGCTGCTCTTGAGTTTGCATCCCTCTACTCCCCTTTATTTGTCAGATCTGTTAATTTTTAAATTCAGTAGTCATTTATTTTTGTTCCTGCTTGTTGTGTTTGAAGATTTACTCTGCAGTAGATCTTGAGTGGTGTATATTTGGGAGAAGAACTCTCCAACCTAAGATTGTCCCATTAAATCCAGAGGTTGAAAGACTTCTCAGATCTAGACAAACTCCACTCACATCTGTTGCAGCTGAATTTGTCGAAATGGGTGAGCAACAGCAGCCTAGAACTCTAAAGGAATTTAATGCACTAGGGATTTACAATTCCCCCTTCTGCATTCAGTTCCCAGTTTCTCAAGGAAATTATGAAATAAAGTCTTCCATAATCTAGATGCTACCCTCATTTCATGGCCTGACCAAAGAGGATCCTTATAAATACATTGATGAATTCTTAGGACTCTGCACCACTTTCAACATCACAGGTTTGGAGGAGGAGGCAACCAGGATGAGACTCTTTCCTTTTTTATTGAAGGATAGAGCCAGGACCTGGTTATCAATGCTTCCACCCAATAGTATTCAGTCCTAGAGTGATCTTCGATGTCAGTTTTTGGCCAAATTCTTCCCCATGTCTAAAACAAGCCAGTTGAGGAAGGGCATCATCTCATTTTCCCATGATCCAACTGAGAATTTTCACCAAGCTTGGGAGAGATTCAAGGAACTCCTAAATAAATGCCCCCATCATCAAATCCCTGAATGGCAATTGGTTCAAAGTTTTTATCAAGGAATTGATTCAAAAAGTAGAGACATGGTAGAATCTTCTTGTGGTGGCACCTACCTCCATAAAACTACTGAGGAGGCCTGGGAGTTGTTTGATATCATTAGTGAGAACTCCATGCAAAGGGAGACCTTGTCTAGGGACTTAAATCCTCCTAGATTGGTGAAAGAGAATACTACCAGAGGGAAGATGTTTGAGGTAAATGTGCAAAGTGATTTGGAGAGGAAAGTGGATAGCCTGACACTGAAATTTGATAAGCTCATGGGAGCAATGCAGTCACTCATGGCTGCTAGGGTGGATGAGGCATGTGCTATATGGCAGTCTCCTACCCACCCCATTGAAGAATGCCCATCAGCTGTCCAATTTCTAGATTTTGTTATAGAGCATGTGGCTGTCACTCAATCCTATGGGTAGCAGCCTGCTACTGGGTACCAATAGAGGAACCCCAACTTGAGGTGGAGACAAATGCCTACCGAAACCAACACCAGCAGCAACAGAAGCCCATGCCCTACAAAAATGCTCAACCCTACCACCAAACTTATGTTCCAAAGCCTCATTACCAGCAGCCCATGACCCAGCCTGTGCAGCAACCTGCACCCCCTCCAGCTGTGAGATCACCTTCTTTCGAGGAACAAGTTCTGGCCTCACTGCAAAATTTGAGTCCCTTAACTCAAACTGTGCACTCTCACAGATAAAGCATTAAAAAGATAGAAGACCATCTTGGTCAACTGTCTAATGCTTTAACTAAGAGAGAGGAAGGGAGGCTGCCTAGCCAACCCCTGGATAACCCAAGGAGACAGTATGTAGTGGGTGAAGTTTCCTCCACCTATGAGGAAGCCAAATCCATTACTATATTAAGAAGTGGAAGGCTGGTGGATAACCAAGTTGGCTGTAAGACTTTGAGAAATTTTGAAAAAGGCAAAGAGGTGATTTTCGAAAGGACACAACAAGGGCCACCAGTGGTGGACATGAAGGGGCAACCAAATGAGAAGAAAGAGGATAATGATGATCCTCAAGAAAAGAGAAAAATCAAAAAGAAATATGACCCAATTGGCTAAGGCTGTAAATGAGGGAGTAATCCCACATTTGCCATTTCCTAAAGCATTGCAAGCACCTTCCCCTTTCGATAAAGGGCAAGGTAAAATAAAGGAAATGATGGAAACTTTTAAGCAAGTAAAGATCAACTTGCCTTTACTTGATGCAATTAAATAAATTCCAGCCTATGCCAAGTTTCTGAAGGAGTTATGCACCCATAAAAGACAATCTAGGATACACTTATCCAAGAAGGTCTTTTCAGTAGAGAAGGCAAAGCAAATTATGTCTATTGCTACCCCCACAAAACTTCAAGACCCTGGAGTGCCCACTATCCCCTACATCATTAGGGATCATAAAATTGAAAAAGCCTTATTGGATCTGAGAGCCAGTGTGAATTTACTGCCATATACAGTATATGAGAAGCTGGGCTTAGGAGAGTTGAAGCCCACACATGTGGTCTTGCAATTGACTGACAGATCTAAAAGGAAGCCTATGAGGGTCATTGAAGATGTCCTGGTGGGAGTTGACAAGTTCTTTTACCCTGCCGACTTTTTGGTGCTAGACATGGAGCCAAGCAAATGTGTTTCTTCGATACCTATGATTCTAGGCAGGCCCTTTTTTGCCATTGCTAATGCCTGTATACAATGCAGGTTAGGAGTCATGGAAGTCTCCTTTGGCAACATGAAAGTCAAGCTAAATGTGTACAACACAGCTCATCAACTCCCTCTAGATGAGGCCTATTTTTCCATTGATGTACTAGAGGAGGTTGTGCATGAAAATTCACATCAGCTGATGCAGGGCAATTTTGGTTCACAAATACAAAACAGCACCCAGGGAATGGACATTTTCTACAGAAAAGATCCACGAAAGGTGCCAAGTTTGATGACCCTGAGGAAACCATGGACCTTCCTGATCCTCCAGATTAGCCCCTAAAGTTCAGTATGTATCATATGTACCATACTTTGCTATTATTTTAGGTGTTTACTTTGTTGTTGATTGATTTTTTTCTGCAATAAAAACTGCCATGCTAAATATTAGGCCATCATTTCAATATTACCAGCTGTCCTGAGATAATGGGAGCTTGTCCACAAGGGAAACAAACTGTAAAGTAGCACAGCAGAAGAGCCTGCGAGTGTTGAGGCTGAGAGTGTCTAGAAATGCAGCCTTATTTGGGTTTTGGGAGCTTTTGATAATTCAAGTTCACCTTTCGTTAGGTCACATGGTGATTTCGACAAGATATTTGACGGTTTCGATAGGCACTAAGGCCTATCGGAAGGATGGTTCCACCTATCGGGATCCTATTGAATCATCCCTTTTGAAAGCTTTATCGACTAAGCTTTGGACATAACGCATGAACCTATTGAAACCATCCAATTCATCCTATCGAAATTGTATTTCACCCCTTATATACCTATCGATAGGTCATTTATGCCTCATTCCCTACCCTCTGCAAAACCTTAGCTAAAAAACCTGGCTGACCTCTATGGGTGGCCAGATGATGCCTGTAAATAGATATGGCAGTTTGTTGTTTTAGTTTTCTTTTTCACTTGTCTCTTGTATATATTTGACATATCAATACAAGCTTGTCTTCATTTATTTATTTTTTTACTATGTCGATATCTTCTTACCATGCCTCTCTGCTGGTTTTAGTGTCAAACAGTGAGGACACTGTTTAATTTAGGTTTGGGGGTATGGCAGGTATGCCAATGAAATGAGTTAATGATAGTGCAGCTAGGCTAAAAAGGAGTGTTTGGAATTAGAGTAAATTCTCACCTGATTTTTAGAAAAGCGAAAATTAAACAACTTTTTAAAACTGAATTGAGCTGTAGTTTTAACATTTTTCATGAAGCAAATGTCAACAATTTTCAAAAAAAAAATTTGATGTGTAGTAAACCTGAAATGAGAGAAAACTGTAAGGATACACCCAAAAAAATTTGATGGAAGGCCATACCCAGTGAGATTTGGGCCTGAAAAAATTTTCTTTGAAGAGTGTCTTGGCAATTTTTTTTTCTACCCTAAGGACTGATTGGATTCAATTCTGCTCACTAGAAGTTAGGCAAATCCAAGTTGAAACAGCTTGGCAGCATTCATGACATGGAGGACAGGAAGTAAGTCCATCCCTTGGGCAGTTTGAGCCTAAAATGTCCTACCTTTGAACTGCCCTTGATACACACCACTTGAGCCTTAAAAGTCTCAGTTTTCTTTGATAAAAAAATCAGAAAATTTGAACCCAAAACCTCAGTGACTTGATACAGTCTGACCCTTACTCTGAGATTTCAGAAGGTAGAGCTGGTTTGATGGTTGGTTGAGAAAGAAGAAAGCACATTTGGTGGTATTGTGGCATTCCAGTCCGTAAAAAGAAAAAAATAGAGAAAAGTACAAAAAGGAAAAAAAAAACATAGCAAAATGATGAGAAAGAGAAGTCACTTCATTTGAAAATCTACAAGAAGATAAGAAGCTGATGAAGCTGGTCTCTTCAAGTCTGAAAATTCAAAAAGAAAGTGAAGAGGTGCTGAAATGAAGAAGGTTGAGTGGCAAATCACCTCCTTACCATTACTGACTTCTCAAATTTGAATCCCTTTAACCCTTTCATTCTTTTACAAACCTCATCCCTAAGCCACATTACAACCCAATAAAAAGACCTTACTAATCTAAAATGAATTGAGCTGTCATGTGGAGATAAGGATTTGTTTAATCTATGGTGAAATGAGTTAGAAAATTTTAGGAATTAGAGCAATGCCTATGCTCATGCTTGCAGTCCTATTTGAGGGCTGTAACTGCTCTTGAGCTGTGTGAAATTCTACACTCTTCATTTTTTTGTTGTGAGTGAACAGCCCTGGTGAGACTTGGGTCTGAAATCCAATTTGTTGGGGGTAATATCAGAGCAGAATTCTGGAATTGATGGTGAGCCATGCATTAATTTTTAGGAGAAATGCCTTGACATGAGCTGAGTGATGGTGAAGGATTACAGGAGACTTTCAAGTTTTGAACTGATGCTTTTTTCGTTGAAATTCCTCTAATGAATTGAATGGACATGGTGTGAATTTATTTTATTTACTTAAACTTTGTCTTATTAGGAAGCACTACTATTAACTAACTTTATTGGAGAAGTTTGTGGGTACCTTCACTTAAAACCCTCAGGAGACTTCACTCCTCCACTAGGGATCACCTAGGGGTTTAAAAGGCTTGATGCATATGCGAAATGCATCCATGATCCCTATGAAAGTGGCATTTTTATTTTTCTTTGTTTCTCCTTTGATCAGGGACTAGCAAAGCTTAGGTTTGGGGGTGTGTTAAGTAGTAAAAAATGCTAGTTTTCACCCCTTAACCTGACCTTTGCTGGACCTGTGAGCACACTAATAAACACCTGTTGAGTCTGTTTTGTAGATAGCAATAAAAGACAGGAATAGTGCAGAAAACCACTCAAAAATTCTACACAAAGAATTCCATCTCTCAGCACAGTGCAGACCCAGCAAAGGCACACAGAGGGCTGCACACCATTAGGCCCTTGGGGTGTGTGGTAACAGCAGGGTGAGGCGAATGAAGTGAAAACAGCCTGAAAACATCCTGTCGAGAGGTTATCTGAAGACTTCGATAGGAGCTGAGAGTAAAAATTGGAGGAATTCGTGCAGTTGGAAAGGTTTCGATAGGATCTGAAGGCAAAGAAAGGATGGATTCGTGTGGATTGAGAAGTTCAATAAGATCCAAGAACCTATCGAGTAGCTGAAAAAAATGAAGAAACCATCCTATCGAAAGCCTGCCTAAGGTGTAAGGGGAACCTATCGAATGGTTTCCTGAACCTATCGAGATGGAGACACTGGAACAGAACCTACCAAAGGGTGCTTGAGCCTTTCGATAGGAGTGAGAGCAATCCTATCGAAATGCTGGCATGCTGAGCTGAACCTATCAAAATGGTCCTCCAACCTGTCGAATTCTCCAGGCAAAGGGCTGAGAATGCTGAAGCCTTAAGAGAAGGCTCATCCTATTGGAACCTATCGAAGAGATCTGAGAACCTAGAGAAAGGACTAAAAACCTCCATTTGAATCTGTCGAAAGCTTCCTCAACTTGTCGAAATCGTGTGAAGAACTTCTCAGAAAATAGGCTGTTCATACGCTGCAACTTGGTGACCTGCTGCACGCAAACAAGGGCACATTAGTGACCGGCACTACGATCCAAAAGATGCCCTAGGAAACCCTAACCAACCCATGTGCTCTGACAGAACTCTAACGAACTCTGAGGACCTTCTAGAAGGGAATATTGGCGGGAAAAACAAGAGAGAAAGCTATATATTGAGATCCCCAATTGCAATGGGAGGAGATCGAGATTTGGATTAAATTCTGGAGATCAGACCTTGCAGCGAAATTCTATTTTCCCACTTTTAGCTCAACTATGGTTGGTTATTTCCCTAGGAGCAGCGAGGAGAGAGGTTAGATCTGTAATTGGGTAAGATTGAGAGTGTTATTATTGGTTAATTGCTGCACAGACTACAGATCTGAGAGCATTTCATTGTAGAGTGAGTTTTATTGCAATGTAAATGTTGTTTTTATTGATTTAATTAGATCTATAGTTCCTTTGATTTCATTTGGTGCTCGATCAGATTTGTGTAGAGGAGTCTATTGATCAGCTCACCCACTTAATTGGTAGACCTCTTGGATACCATCTGATCTCCCTAGATCTGATATCCCTGCAATTTCTTTTGTCTGTGACCTAGAAATTGCAGCATCGATAGTGGTTTTAATGCTCTGATTGAAACCTTTGGTTTGGAGGAATTTCCTAGGATGATCTGTGACCATTAGAGTGGACAGATCATAGCCTTAAGATTAGTCCAATCTCTGGTTTCAGTTGGATTCTTCTACCATAAACCTTTGGATCGAATGAAGTCTATAGGATGGTTTGTGACCATTAAAGTGGATAGACCATAGCCTTAAGATCAGTTAAATCCTTTGGTTTAGAGAGCCAACCCGAGGGATTTGTGTGCTTTGAACCCCTGTAACATGATCAGCTCAACCTGATTGCAGTAAGGCCAATCTCCAAGCTGCTCTTCTCAATTTTCTATTTTTAAACCCTTCCACTTGCAAGATCTAGATCTCAGGACTCGATATCAATTAGTTTGCACTCCATGTGTAGTTTAGCTTAAGTGACAACCCTTTTAACCTCTCCCCTTTCTTTTGGCTGACTTAGCATTAGTTAGGGTGCCAGATCTCTTCCAGATCTAGAGATTTACCATATTTGGAACTCACCTCCCTATGGACATTCCCTTACTTACTCTTTTAAAACTTGCTACAACAGGCCCTAAATACTTGCAGGTCTGTGTGTGTGATCTGCCTTGAATTGAGTGAATTTAAACCCCTTTTTGAAGGCAAGGCAGTTTCCCAACATAGAGAATAGGGGTTCAGCGGGAATTTTCTTTTAACTGGACTTGCACTTGACGTGCATGGGAGCTGAAGGTGACTCACACCTATGTGGAGTCAAGAGGTGAGATTTCTATTACAAGTTGTATAAGGCTTAGCCTGAGTGTAATTCCATTACACAAATTAGAGGTGTATGGCTGGTACATTATAAAGTGTATTTCTGCTACACTTAAACTCAATATATGAGTTAGCTTAATGTATTTTCATATAAGGCTGATAAGGCTTAGTCATAGTGTAATTCTATTACACTGATTATCAGTGTATGTAATAGCATAAATATTAAGTGTATTATGTAATACACTACTATAGGTATATGGCTGGTATACAAATATAAAGTGTATTATTTAATACACAGTTATGAATGTATGGAAGGATACAATTATAAAGTGTAGTTTTAATATACAATAGGTTGAGTGTATGTGGTACCTAGTTTAGTTTTACTAAATGAACTAGGCCACTAAGGGCTCCTAAAACTCATCAAATTCTTATCACTTAATCTATATCGGTTGTTCGCGTCCCATGTTAGTCACACGCCTGACCTTACCCATGTCTGTATCCGATATCGTGAGTTTTATAACATAGGGTGCCCAAATTCAATGTGTAACTGGTACACCCAGCTCGGTGTACAAGTCTAGCATAGGGCCTCAACTATTGGTCTGAATCCTCGGTCTATATTATTTAATGTGTCTTGATTCTAGGTCTGCTATCCACATTAACCCATTTTGGGGTGCTATATGTGATCTCGACACCGTGTACTATCAACATACTTCTTTCAGTGTACTGGTCTAACTAATGCAGGGAAAAAATTAGAAAGACCAACTAAGGTCAGATGTCATTGGGGTGTTCAGATACCTCGACCTCTTGGTTACACACCAAGGCATTGACCAATAGGGTGACTAAAATGTCCAGCTTTAATTATAACATTCTAAAAATTAAAGCGTATGCCCTGTTAGTCTCGCACACATAGTCGGGGTAATAGTGTTAGGCTATCTATGCTATATGTCTATATGCATAAACTAGCATTGGCTCGAGTCATAAAGATTGAACTTGGCCCAATCTCGAGGCCCGAGTTTTCAAAGATCAGTTCGCATTAGGAATTGGTCTTATGCTTACGTTTGGGTGTTCTCGCTCAATTGAGATAAGTAGGTCAAAGGATGCGTTACATACGTGAGAAGTTTGACAAAGGTCAAACCAGTCAAAGCAAATTGCATCATCGTCGAAAGTCAATGATTCAACACTACAAAAAATTAGGGTTGTTACAGATATTATGTGTGAGGTTTGTGGCGTTACTCCTAAAAGTATGTCTCATGCATTGAGGGATTATTAGGGTATGCAAAACATGGTTCCTGTGCTCTCTTGGTGACCGAGTACATTTCTCTAAAGATCAAGATTTCGTCTGTTGGGTTGAAAGTTTCATCAAGCAGCATGGGAATGAGGATTTAAATATATTGTTCACCGCAACTTGGGCAATCTGGGGGGTTTGAAACAAGATCACTCATGGAAAAAAAGTGGAAGATGTAGGAAGAACTACTATATTTGCGAATGAATATCTAGATGAATACTTGGCTGCAAATAAAACTACCCTATCTGTGAATGAGGGTACATGTAATCCTATATGGATCTCGCCTTCTTTTGAATATTTCAAAGTGAATGTGGATGCGGCTTGGAAAGTGTCTTCAATTGTTGCGGGACGCCTCAATCTGAGTCTTCTGTGCGACCATCATCTCAACGAACAAGTCATCGCGACTCGGAGCGTCTCCGAGGATCCATCTCGCCTCAGGAATGGCGCGCGCTTGCGCCACCTCTAGATGCGCCTTCTCAAGCTCACGCACCTATGCTACCACACCAAGTCAAAGAAAACCAATAGATATATATATGAACATAGAAACTTTGAAAAGGAAATAATCATACCAGATCCACCCTCTCCCCCATAAGTCGCTCAACCGTAGGCGGCTGCAATGAATATAAATAAATACATCAGATAACACTACGATGACAAATAAACCATAAATAACTAAAACATAACTGAGTAGGGATAGGAGCAGACCCTGAGGGAGAGCCTTGGGAGCAAAGTCCGGAATAGCCTGCACAAAGAACCAAACAAACCAACACAAAATATGTCAGAACAAATAAGATAAAATAACCTAAACTAAATTACACCAAATCAGAAACTATACCTTACTCTCGGGACGTATGGAGGCAGCAGTCGCCTCCCTCGTTTGAAGGTCCTTAGCAACCTGACGCTGAAATACCACATAATGTTAGTAAACTATTAAGAAAAATGAAACAACAACACCCAACGAATTACTACAATTATACAAACAAGTCAAAAGATTAAAGTGCTCCAAATGACCCAAAGTCGAGCCATCATGGATCCTCCATTGGAAGAAGCAATCAAGATGGATCAAATGCCGAGGCGGGGCGTCGGTGACGAGCTCGGCTCTCTATGAATAACAATAAACACATTAGTTGGTAAGTTCATGATGCTAACAATTAACAAAACCTAGGAAGACTCTTACCAATCAATCAATCTCAGATCGTAGGCTGGCCTCCACCTCTCGCTTGGCCTGCTGCCAATCGCATAATAACTTGATCATCACCACATGACTGGTGACCTCGGCCTCTCTCTCAGATTGACCAAAACAAAATGAAACACAACAACTATATCAGAACGACTGGAAGAATAAGACAATTTAATACATAAGCAGTTAAACCAATAAACTAACTCACCAGGAGCCATTGTGTCTCTGCTAGCTGAGCCCTCACCTCATCCTCCGCTCCCCTAGCCTGAGCAATAGAGGAGGCAAGGGAACTCAGCATCTCCTCAACAGGACGAGGAGCGCACCCCATCTGCTCCATCACCCTATGAAGGGCATCTAAGGCCCCTCGCACACTGGTAGTGAGATGGCCTTGCTCCAACGCGATCAGTCTCTCCCTCAATGCTGACGCAGGCTCCGGCCCGCAGATCGCGAAAGAACCACTCCCATGGAAGGGACATGTGAAGAGGCGCCCACCGCCCAATGCGCTAAACCATCTTCCAAACTCTAAGACATCTGCCCCATCATGCGCCCTTGTCACCCTGGTCCCCCCAACTCTAAAATCGGTCATCTGAAGCGCCATACGCTTTGTAAAGTTTCGGCCAGGGGGGCCGATCATCCTCTTCACCACTCTATGGGGAATCTCCGGAGAGACTCCCTGAGCAAGTCCTAGCTGCCATACCACTCGAGATAGGTGGACCCTTTCCACCTTCTCAAACAATGGACCCATATGTCCACGTCAAAGAAAGGCTGGCCAGACTAAATCACTGGCACACAGGCATCCTCCTCGGCCGCATATTGCCTCCAAATCACCTACAGCCAAACAAGGAAGCCAACCCATCAATGAAACCTTAGATCCTAAAACTCCAAAAAAAAATGAAACAAAATGTACACAATGGTATATACCTGCCCCTCATGCATATCCTCAAAAAATTGTGTCCGGTCTGAAGATCCGTTGACCAACGACGGCCTCCCAATGCTATCCTCCACACGTGAATCCGCGGGAACATGAACGTGACCTCCGTCGGAACCCTCGGGCGAAGAAAGGAGAAGTGATCATACACCTATAACTAAGAAGCAACAATAACACACAAGAAGAAATGCTAAATAGCCGCTACAACCAAAAAAAAAACCCAAAGGCGTCATGACACTGATTAACTAAAACTCACCTGGAGGAAAGGAAGGAAACCTCCGATCGTCGCGACACCCCATCCCTGACGATAAAGCTGCTCATAGAGATGCGCCAATGCAGTCGCACCCCACGCATAGGTAGGGATCTGATCAAGTCCCTGAGAATCAGTAAAAACAACCCGGTGATGCTTCCCCGAGTCGAAGAAGAAAAGAGTACTGCACTGAGGAAGTGCATCAAGAACGCTCAAAGTACCCTATCCGCAGCCAACCCCTGCTCAACCACAGGCTCCTGACTCGCCACCACCATGCAACACGCCTCATAAGACATCCTCACCTCCGAATGACGCCTTGAAGGGACGAAGCCACTAGCAAACGTATCAAAGAATCAAGTGACTCGAACTACACCTGGCACCGATCCATTGGATCTATACGGTACACCTAAAATCTCCTCACACACCTCCAAATACTCTCCTGCCATCCATCCCGTGATCCACTCACCCTCAAAATGAAGATCGATAATGCAGACCCAGTCCTCTGGAGTCGGCAACAACATACCGACTGGAAAGAGAAGCGTCTGATGCTCCTCCCTCCACCTCTTCCCTTAGCATGATAGCAATTCGACTGCTACCTTGCATTCCTAATCCCGTTCATTCCCAATAATCCGCTCATTAAACACAACTCTTCGGGTTCAATACCCAGGATACAAGATAAAAAGGAAGAAAAGATGTTAATGATCGAAAAAAATGCCCAAAATCAAAAACCAAAAATGTCCCAAAACTTCTAATCCTAAACTTGAAATAAAATTCAAAACAACAAGAACCCAAAGCCTTTGGCTCATACTTATAAGCTATACCTCCTAAATTACAAAATGACAAGTGTCACACCTTTAAACCCTTCCAATCTAATTAAATTCAAACCAAGCACATACCCCCTGAATGATCACAATCCATGAAAACTTATTAAACCAATAATCATGCAACACTTACCCAAAAAAAAATACAAACTCAGAGCAAAGTAAACAAGCCAATAGGATTCAAACACTTAACACCCATCTAGAAACTTTAAATTAAACCCTAAATTCACACATTTCTAACAAGTGTCATCTCAAATCGAATAAAAGGACTAAAACAAAACACCTTAAACTTTAAACAGAACAAATAAAAAAAAAAAAATTTTAACTCTCTAAAGTAAGACCCTGACTTGTTTGGAACCACAAAAAATGCCCCCAATAAACTCATTGGAACCAAGTAAACCCTCTAAACAAAGCTCAATAAAACAAATCAGAAATCTCAGGATAAGCCCTGAATAAATCCGTAATGAACCCTAAAGAAAAAAAAAAACTCTAAGTTGAGTTAAAGCCTAAACTAAATCAAACGAATTAAATACGCATTGACTAATCCATAAATAAGTTAAGCAAATTAATAAGCACAATAAACAAAAAAAAAAAACACCTCTTTATTCATAACTTTAAAATTTTACAAGTATCACCGGAGGCGTACCTCTTGAAATTACAACCCAAAACGAAAACCTAGAACCTAAGTTACAACCCAAAACGAAAACTGGAGACCCAAAATCGACACTAAGCGAGGAGCAGAGCGTCCAATTAGAAGCAACAGAAAGAGCAGCGCCCGACTTCGAGCGTCCAATCAGAGGCTTCAGGAAGGATGAGTTGGGGAACACATCCCTCCACTTATAACCTCGGCTCTTTCGCCATCTTCACCTCCTCCGTCGCCGCCTCTTCAACACTACCTTCACTGCTCCTTAACAAGGACCATTGTGAAGACTATCACCCTCATTCCCAATACCACCCATTCCCAAAGTTACACCATCCCCAAGCATCACCTCAGGGCAAAGATCATGCGAAATCATGAATATAGGAAGAATGGCATCCCAATCAGACGGTTAGATCACTCGATATCACTAAAACACGAATTTTAGAAAATAAGAGATCCAAAAAAATTAAAACTCGAGACTAAACTGAGGAATGAAAAGCAAATGAAGGCTCCCTCACTTATATAGAGCACGAACTTAATCACGCGCCCAGACACGTGCGCTTAAATCAGTTACACATTGCACACATCGCTCTCAATCCAAGACATGCGCTCTGACCAGAGTGCGTGATGAAACCATCGCCGGCACCGAAGGCGCGATGCTCCGATCACACACTCATTGTAAACCATGCAATCCCATCAAACGACCATCCCACGCCGTGTAATACGAAAGGTCACCCGCACAGTGACCTGGTGACGCCCCAATCACGCACAATTGTTGAAGCACATAATCCAACCACATGCACACGTTTGCACGCGTAAATAACCCCTCCAAGCTTTCAATCACACGCCCGAAAATGGGCGTGCAATTTGATCATGCGGCATGTACCAAGCGTGCAATACCCAAATTCATCCACCCTCACACCCTTTCTACCCCATCTTGATCAAAATTCTCCTACCCCATCATGTGGCCTCACAGGTTGTTCAGAAAGAAAGAGCGACAGCCGCTCACCCTTCACCCATCACAATCCCGCCAGAATGAGAGAACCCCATCGTGTAACCCTGTCACACACGTCCCATCACATTAAGATGCACACACATGAAACCACCTCAATATCCAGTCCCATCACGATAAATCAATCATGCCACTACACATCCTCTCATGAGAAGCCAAAAATGAAGTCAATCACGATGCAACCACAACGTGATCTTACACAACCCAAGATCTGCCAAAGAAAGAAATAAAACGCACCTATCACACAAATATCCCATCAATTCCCCATCACATCCAGACACAACCCCGCCACATATTTATGAATATGCTCCCTTGCGAACCGACTACGACTCGTTCCCACCATGAGCATGCCTCATCGCGACACTGCAACCTCAATCGGTCTTATAGCCCCGACATCAATCACACCTCCTCGAAACCAATATGAAACCTTGCATAGAGAAACTGGCTAAAAGCCCCATCGCTAACTATGCTCAACCAATATCCCATCATAGAAGCATAGGGATTTCACGCATCTCCCATCGCATCTCAAAAATAAAATAAAAACACCACAATCCAAAGGCCCCATCAAACCTACAACCAGTAATCCCCAGATCTTAACGCAGACCCCCAATGTCCCATCACGTCTATAATTCGCTATGACAAGAAGAAAGAAAAGCCTCTCTCACACCTCATCGCACTTGCAACCACTGGGACTCACCCCAGCACACAACAGAAAAGGGGAAGAAATCTCCATGTCCCATCGCAACACTCACTTCCCTAAGACATTGCATCATAGTAATTGTTAATCTTTACAAATTACCACTTTTCACCCCTTAACCTGACCTTTGATGGACCTCTGAGTATGTTAATAATGAGTTTTAAGTGTTATGTAGATAATAGGTAAATATAGCTTTAGTGTCGCAATCCTTCATTTTCAACCCAAGAAGAATGAATTTTATGCTAAACTATGGAGTTGATGGAGTTACATTGAATGTACTATAGTGGTTCACACCATTAGGACAATTTTAGCATGCTTCGGGGTCCTAGAAGGCTTGTTGAGGGGGAGAAGTGGAGCTTAAGCATAGTGGAGTGTTGCTGCTATGAACTACACAAACTGTAAAATCTGAAATCCATTGTTGAGTAGCTCTGTGCCTTCAAATAGCAACCTCTCGAGCAACTCACACTCTCTTACAGCAAGTCCACACTTAAGTACATCATCTGTGCAGTAAACCAACACTCTTACAGCTATGTAGCAGCCTCAAAAGCACACTCGAGCAGTCCTTAGAGTTACTTGATCTATTACCACACTACGCTACCGTTGAAATGCTATGCTAGCTGCTGGCCGGTTGTTACCTTGCATTGGGTGAAGTGCTGCCTTCAATCGTAATTGTGTGTCGGGATGCTACGCTACCGTTGAAGCAACTTGGCAAGGTTACATTTGAACTTGGCGAGGCTGGAAATGAACCTGGCGAGGTGAAAATTGTTGTATTTTGAACCTGGCGAGGCTGGAAATGAACCTAGCGAGGTTACATATGAACTTGGCGAGGCTGGAAATGAACCTGGTGAGGCTATTTTGAACCTGTTTTGAACCTGGCGAGAGCCTAGCGAGGTGCATGCCTGAAGCATTTCAGCCCAGCGAGATCCTAGAGAGATTAAACTTCTGAAGCATTTCAGCCCAGCGAGATCCTAGAGAGATTAAACTTCTGAAGCATTTCAGCCCAGCAAGATTAAACTTCTGAAGCATTTCAGCACAGCGAGATCCTAGCGAGGTTAAACTTCTGAAGCTGCAGCCCAATGAGATCCTAGCGAGATCTCAGTGCGGTGCATACCTGAAGTTGTCATCTATGCGAGGCACGAATTTCAGCAGCCTATTTCACCACCCAAAGATATTTTGAGTATTTCACACCTTCTAGGGCACGCATCCCAATGTCCCACACTTCCCAAAGCATCCAAGGGCCATAGATGGGCCACGAAATCAACTCCACACATCCTATTTTTTGATTGGCTATTGCATATAGCTGCTGCTATGTATTGTATATATATAGAGCTATATTTTGCCTTGTAAAATAGCCAGGATAGTTGGCTCAAATTAGGTTTTGTTTTAGGGTTAGGATTTTATTTTCTCCTTTTTTTTCTTGTTCTTCTTGCCTTAGCATAGTAGCAATGCTGGGCTAGGTTCTATGTAATAATTAGGTTTTATTTTATGTAACACAATGGATTTTGTTTAAGCATAGAGAGCAATTTTGGGGTTTGCACAGGCTGCTGCCTTGAGGGCCATCATTGTAAGTTTCCTTTTTAATCAATGAAATGCCATGTTTAAAGTTCCAGTAAATTTATATTTTACCTGTGTTTTTCATACAGATCTTTATAGATTTGATGCTCCCATGGTTGCTTGAGCTTGTAGCCTTGCAACCATGGTGGCAGCAGCAGTTTTCATGTTTTGTCTCATCATTTGTGTGGAAGGTAGCCTCTAGGATAGTCTGTGACCATTTGAGTGGATAGACTATAGCCTTAAGGAAGGTCTTCCTCACAAATCTGAGATGGATTTTTTTTCTCTGCACTTGAGTTTGTAGCCTTGTGAGAGATTATTGCAGAGCCAAACTCTCCTCTGTTTTGCATCACCATTATCAGAGATTAGATCTGAATTTTGTAGTGATTGCAGACTTATGAGCTGGGTCATTGCAAGCCTTTTATAGCAATGACCAGCTGAGCTTAAATCCCCATTTAGCCTAGGATTCCTCGTGGTTTCCACCAGGTTTCTTAGATCTATTTGCTCCTATGAATCTATGAGCTTGTAGCCTTGCAAACATAGTGTCTACAATGGTTTTCATATGTTGATTTAATTCATTAAATGGAGGAAATCTATTGGATAGTCTGTGGCTATTTAAGTGAACAGATTATAGCCTTAAGATCAATCTATTCTTTTAGGTTGAGTTAGATTTTTGAGTTAATCAATGGGATTTGACCATCTCTATTGGATAGTTTGTGACCATTTAAGTGGACAGATTATAGCCTTAAGAGCAATCTAAATGGCATGGGTTGATTCAGATTCTTATACCTTGCACTTGTGCTTGTAGCTAAGTGAAGGA
This sequence comes from Chloranthus sessilifolius, assembly GCA_021018995.1. Classification (NCBI taxonomy): domain Eukaryota; kingdom Viridiplantae; phylum Streptophyta; class Magnoliopsida; order Chloranthales; family Chloranthaceae; genus Chloranthus; species Chloranthus sessilifolius. The sequence goes on from CM037598.1 coordinate 54,707,401, forward strand.
CTACTGTATTTCCATTTCTAGATTTGAGTTGCATAACTGATTTAACCTTAGCTATTTACTTCTTTATCATTTTATGTTGTTTTCTCATGCTACATCCATCTTCTTTTCCCCTTCCTTTTAGCTGTAGTTTTTACTTTTGTTTTTCTTAGTTTTTGAAAAGTTTTTGTGACACCTAAACTTCCTCTCTTTACCTTTAGGTTTAGAGTTGCCAGATCTATAGCTAGATCTGGAGGTTACTAAACGACCCCCTCCAGCTGTGAGATCACCTTCTTTCGAGGAACAAGTTCTGGCCTCACTGTAAAATTTGAGTCCCTTAACTCAAACTGTGCACTCTCACAGACAAATCATTAAAAAGATAGAAGACCATCTTGGTCAACTGTCTAATGCTTTTACTAAGAGAGAGAAAGGGAGGCTGCCTAGCCAACCCCTGGATAACCCAAGGAGACAGTATGTAGTGGGTGAAGTTTCCTCCACCTATGAGGAAGCCAAATCCATTACTATATTAAGAAGTGGAAGGCTGATGGACAACCAAGTTGGCTGTAAGACTTTGAGAAATTTTGAAAAAGGCAAAGAGGTGATTTTCGAAAGGACACAACAAGGGCCACCAGTGGTGGACATGAAGGGGCAACCAAATGAGAAGAAAGAGGATAATGATGATCCTCAAGAAAAGAGAAAAATCAAAAAGAAATATGACCAATTGGCTAAGGCTGTAAATGAGGGAGTAATCCCACATTTGCCATTTCCTAAAGCATTGCAAGCACCTTCCCCTTTCGATAAAGGGCAAGGTAAAATAAAGGAAATGATGGAAACTTTTAAGCAAGTAAAGATCAACTTGCCTTTACTTGATGCAATTAAATAAATTCCAGCCTATGCCAAGTTTCTGAAGGAGTTATGCACCCATAAAAGACAATCTAGGATACACTTATCCAAGAAGGTCTTTTCAGTAGAGAAGGCAAAGCAAATTATGTCTATTGCTACCCCCACAAAACTTCAAGACCCTGGAGTGCCCACTATCCCCTACATCATTAGGGATCATAAAATTGAAAAAGCCTTATTGGATCTGAGAGCCAGTGTGAATTTACTGCCATATACAGTATATGAGAAGCTGGGCTTAGGAGAGTTGAAGCCCACACATGTGGTCTTGCAATTGACTGACAGATCTAAAAAGAAGCCTATGAGGGTCATTGAAGATGTCCTGGTGGGAGTTGACAAGTTCTTTTACCCTGCCGACTTTTTGGTGCTAGACATGGAGCCAAGCAAATGTGTTTCTTCGATACCTATGATTCTAGGCAGGCCCTTTTTTGCCATTGCTAATGCCTGTATACAATGCAGGTTAGGAGTCATGGAAGTCTCCTTTGGCAACATGAAAGTCAAGCTGAATGTGTACAACACAGCTCATCAACTCCCTCTAGATGAGGCCTATTTTTCCATTGATGTACTAGAGGAGGCTGTGCATGAAAATTCACATCAGCTGATGCAGGGCAATTTTGGTTCACAAATACAAAACAGCACCCAAGGAATGTACATTTTCTGCAGAAAAGATCCACGAAAGGTGCCAAGTTTGATGACCCTGAGGAAACCATGGACCTTCCTGATCCTCCAGATTAGCCCCTAAAGTTCAGTATGTATCATATGTACCATACTTTGCTATTATTTTAGGTGTTTACTTTGTTGTTGATTGATTTTTTTTCTGCAATAAAAACTGCCATGCTAAATATTAGGCCATCATTTCAATATTACCAGCTGTCCTGAGATAATGGGAGCTTGTCCACAAGGGAAACAAACTGTAAAGTAGCACAGCAGAAGAGCCTGCGAGTGTTGAGGCTGAGAGTGTCTAGAAATGCAGCCTTATTTGGGTTTTGGGAGCTTTTGATAATTCAAGTTCACCTTTCGTTAGGTCACATGGTGATTTCGACAAGATATTTGACGGTTTCGATAGGCACTAAGGCCTATCGGAAGGATGGTTCCACCTATCGGGATCCTATTGAATCATCCCTTTTGAAAGCTTTATCGACTAAGCTTTGGACATAACGCATGAACCTATTGAAACCATCCAATTCATCCTATCGAAATTGTATTTCACCCCTTATATACCTATCGATAGGTCATTTATGCCTCATTCCCTACCCTCTGCAAAACCTTAGCTAAAAAACCTGGCTGACCTCTATGGGTGGCCAGATGATACCTGTAAATAGATATGGCAGTTTGTTGTTTTAGTTTTCTTTTTCACTTGTCTCTTGTATATATTTGACATATCAATACAAGCTTGTCTTCATTTATTTATTTTTTTACTATGTCGATATCTTCTTACCATGCCTCTCTGCTGGTTTTAGTGTCAAACAGTGAGGACACTGTTTAATTTAGGTTTGGGGTATGGTGTATGCCAATGAAATGAGTTAATGATAGTGCAGCTAGGCTAAAAAGGAGTGTTTGGAATTAGAGTAAATTCTCACCTGATTTTTAGAAAAGCGAAAATTAAACAACTTTTTAAAACTGAATTGAGCTGTAGTTTTAACATTTTTCATGAAGCAAATGTCAACAATTTTCAAAAAAAAAATTTGATGTGTAGTAAACCTGAAATGAGAGAAAACTGTAAGGATACACCCAAAAAAATTTGATGGAAGGCCATACCCAGTGAGATTTGGGCCTGAAAAAATTTTCTTTGAAGAGTGTCTTGGCAATTTTTTTTTCTACCCTAAGGACTGATTGGATTCAATTCTGCTCACTAGAAGTTAGGCAAATCCAAGTTGAAACAGCTTGGCAGCATTCATGACATGGAGGACAGGAAGTAAGTCCATCCCTTGGGCAGTTTGAGCCTAAAATGTCCTACCTTTGAACTGCCCTTGATACACACCACTTGAGCCTTAAAAGTCTCAGTTTTCTTTGATAAAAAAATCAGAAAATTTGAACCCAAAACCTCAGTGACTTGATACAGTCTGACCCTTAGTCTGAGATTTCAGAAGGTAGAGCTGGTTTGATGGTTGGTTGAGAAAGAAGAAAGCACATTTGGTGGTATTGTGGCATTCCAGTCCGTAAAAAGAAAAAAATAGAGAAAAGTACAAAAAGGAAAAAAAAAACATAGCAAAATGATGAGAAAGAGAAGTCACTTCATTTGAAAATCTACAAGAAGATAAGAAGCTGATGAAGCTGGTCTCTTCAAGTCTGAAAATTCAAAAAGAAAGTGAAGAGGTGCTGAAATGAAGAAGGTTGAGTGGCAAATCACCTCCTTACCATTACTGACTTCTCAAATTTGAATCCCTTTTACCCTTTCATTCTTTTACAAACCTCATCCCTAAGCCACATTACAACCCAATAAAAAGACCTTACTAATCTAAAATGAATTGAGCTGTCATGTGGAGATAAGGATTTGTTTAATCTATGGTGAAATGAGTTCGAAAATTTTAGGAATTAGAGCAATGCCTATGCTCATGCTTGCAGTCCTATTTGAGGGCTGTAACTGCTCTTGAGCTGTGTGAAATTCTACACTCTTCATTTTTTTGTTGTGAGTGAACAGCCCTGGTGAGACTTGGGTCTGAAATCCAATTTGTTGGGGGTAATATCAGAGCAGAATTCTGGAATTGATGGTGAGCCATGCATTAATTTTTAGGAGAAATGCCTTGACATGAGCTGAGTGATGGTGAAGGATTACAGGAGACTTTCAAGTTTTGAACTGATGCTTTTTTCGTTGAAATTCCTCTAATGAATTGAATGGACATGGTGTGAATTTATTTTATTTACTTAAACTTTGTCTTATTAGGAAGCACTACTATTAACTAACTTTATTGGAGAAGTTTGTGGGTACCTTCACTTAAAACCCTCAGGAGACTTCACTCCTCCACTAGGGATCACCTAGGGGTTTAAAAGGCTTGATGCATATGCGAAATGCATCCATGATCCCTATGAAAGTGGCATTTTTATTTTTCTTTGTTTCTCCTTTGATCAGGGACTAGCAAAGCTTAGGTTTGGGGGTGTGTTAAGTAGTAAAAAATGCTAGTTTTCACCCCTTAACCTGACCTTTGCTGGACCTGTGAGCACACTAATAAACACCTGTTGAGTCTGTTTTGTAGATAGCAATAAAAGACAGGAATAGTGCAGAAAACCACTCAAAAATGCTACACAAAGAATTCCATCTCTCAAGACAAAGGTGCACTCAAAGAAAGGCACAGAGGGCTGCACACCATTAGGCCCTTGGGGTGTGTGGTAACAGCAGGGTGAGGCGAATGAAGTGAAAACAGCCTGAAAACATCCTATCGAGAGGTTATCTGAAGACTTTGATAGGAGCTGAGAGTAAAAATTGGAGGAATTCGTGCAGTTGGAAAGGTTTCGATAGGATCTGAAGGCAAAGAAAGGATGGATTCGTGTGGATTGAGAAGTTCAATAAGATCCAAGAACCTATCGAGTAGCTGAAAAAAATGAAGAAACCATCCTATCGAAAGCCTGCCTAAGGTGTAAGGGGAACCTATCGAATGGTTTCCTGAACCTATCGAGATGGAGACACTGGAACAGAACCTACCAAAGGGTGCTTGAGCCTTTCGATAGGAGTGAGAGCAATCCTATCGAAATGCTGGCATGCTGAGCTGAACCTATCAAAATGGTCCTCCAACCTGTCGAATTCTCCAGGCAAAGGGCTGAGAATGCTGAAGCCTTAAGAGAAGGCTCATCCTATTGGAACCTATCGAAGAGATCTGAGAACCTAGAGAAAGGACTAAAAACCTCCATTTGAATCTGTCGAAAGCTTCCTCAACTTGTCGAAATCGTGTGAAGAACTTCTCAGAAAATAGGCTGTTCATACGCTGCAACTTGGTGACCTGCTGCACGCAAACAAGAGCACATTAGTGACCGGCACTACGATCCAAAAGATGCCCTAGGAAACCCTAACCAACCCATGTGCTCTGACAGAACTCTAACGAACTCTGAGGACCTTCTAGAAGGGAATATTGGCGGGAAAAACAAGAGAGAAAGCTATATATTGAGATCCCCAATTGCAATGGGAGGAGATCGAGATTTGGATTAAATTCTGGAGATCAGACCTTGCAGCGAAATTCTATTTTCCCACTTTTAGCTCAACTATGGTTGGTTATTTCCCTAGGAGCAGCGAGGAGAGAGGTTAGATCTGTAATTGGGTAAGATTGAGAGTGTTATTATTGGTTAATTGCTGCACAGACTACAGATCTGAGAGCATTTCATTGTAGAGTGAGTTTTATTGCAATGTAAATGTTGTTTTTATTGATTTAATTAGATCTATAGTTCCTTTGATTTCATTTGGTGCTCGATCAGATTTGTGTAGAGGAGTCTATTGATCAGCTCACCCACTTAATTGGTAGACCTCTTGGATACCATCTGATCTCCCTAGATCTGATATCCCTGCAATTTCTTTTGTCTGTGACCTAGAAATTGCAGCATCGATAGTGGTTTTAATGCTCTGATTGAAACCTTTGGTTTGGAGGAATTTCCTAGGATGATCTGTGACCATTAGAGTGGACAGATCATAGCCTTAAGATCAGTCCAATCTCTGGTTTCAGTTGGATTCTTCTACCATAAACCTTTGGATCGAATGAAGTCTATAGGATGGTTTGTGACCATTAAAGTGGATAGACCATAGCCTTAAGATCAGTTAAATCCTTTGGTTTAGAGTGGAATCTTCTACCCTACAGTTGCGCTTGTAGCCAACTGAGGGATTTGTGTGCTTTGAACCCCTGTAACATGATCAGCTCAACCTGATTGCAGTAAGGCCAATCTCCAAGCTGCTCTTCTCAATTTTCTATTTTTAAACCCTTCCACTTGCAAGATCTAGATCTCAGGACTCGATATCAATTAGTTTGCACTCCATGTGTAGTTTAGCTTAAGTGACAACCCTTTTAACCTCTCCCCTTTCTTTTGGCTGACTTAGCATTAGTTAGGGTGCCAGATCTCTTCCAGATCTAGAGATTTACCATATTTGGAACTCACCTCCCTATGGACATTCCCTTACTTACTCTTTTAAAACTTGCTACAACAGGCCCTAAATACTTGCAGGTCTGTGTGTGTGATCTGCCTTGAATTGAGTGAATTTAAACCCCTTTTTGAAGGCAAGGCAGTTTCCCAACATAGAGAATAGGGGTTCAGCGGGAATTTTCTTTTAACTGGACTTGCACTTGACGTGCATGGGAGCTGAAGGTGACTCACACCTATGTGGAGTCAAGAGGTGAGATTTCTATTACAAGTTGTATAAGGCTTAGCCTGAGTGTAATTCCATTACACAAATTAGAGGTGTATGGCTGGTACATTATAAAGTGTATTTCTGCTACACTTAAACTCAATATATGAGTTAGCTTAATGTATTTTCATATAAGGCTGATAAGGCTTAGTCATAGTGTAATTCTATTACATCGATTATCGATGTATGTAATAGCATAGATATTAAGTGTATTATGTAATACACTACTATAGGTATATGGCTGGTATACAAATATAAAGTGTATTATTTAATACACAGTTATGAATGTATGGAAGGATACAATTATAAAGTGTAGTTTTAATATACAATAGGTTGAGTGTATGTGGTACCTAGTTTAGTTTTACTAAATGAACTAGGCCACTAAGGGCTCCTAAAACTCATCAAATTCTTATCACTTAATCTATATCTATTGTTCGCGTCCCATGTTAGTCACATCACCGACCTTACCCATGTCTCGTATCCGATATCGTGAGTTTTATAACATAGGGTGCCCAAATTCAATGTGTAATCTGGTACACCCAAATGGTGTACAAGTCTAGCATAGGGCCTCAACTATTGGTCCTAATCTCTCTATATTATTTAATGTGTCTTGATTCTAGGTCTGCTATCCACATTAACCCATTTTGGGGTGCTATATGTGATCTCGACACCGTGTACTATCAACATACTTCTTTCAGTGTACTGGTCTAACTAATGCAGGGAAAAAATTAGAAAGACCAACTAAGGTCAGATGTCATTGGGGTGTTCAGATACCTCGACCTCTTGGTTACACACCAAGGCATTGACCAATAGGGTGACTAAAATGTCCAGCTTTAATTATAACATTCTAAAAATTAAAGCGTATGCCCTGTTAGTCTCGCACACATAGTCGGGGTAATAGTGTTAGGCTATCTATGCTATATGTCTATATGCATAAACTAGCATTGGCTCGAGTCATAAAGATTGAACTTGGCCCAATCTCGAGGCCCGAGTTTTCAAAGATCAGTTCGCATTAGGAATTGGTCTTATGCTTACGTTTGGGTGTTCTCGCTCAATTGAGATAAGTAGGTCAAAGGATGCGTTACATACGTGAGAAGTTTGACAAAGGTCAAACCAGTCAAAGCAAATTGCATCATCGTCGAAAGTCAATGATTCAACACTACAAAAAATTAGGGTTGTTACAGATATTATGTGTGAGGTTTGTGGCGTTACTCCTAAAAGTATGTCTCATGCATTGAGGGATTATTATAGGGTGGCGCAAACATGGTTCCTGTGCTCTCTTGGTGACCGAGTACATTTCTCTAAAGATCAAGATTTCGTCTGTTGGGTTGAAAGTTTCATCAAGCAGCATGGGAATGAGGATTTAAATATATTGTTCACCGCAACTTGGGCAATCTGGGGGGTTTGAAACAAGATCACTCATGGAAAAAAAGTGGAAGATGTAGGAAGAACTACTATATTTGCGAATGAATATCTAGATGAATACTTGGCTGCAAATAAAACTACCCTATCTGTGAATGAGGGTACATGTAATCCTATATGGATCTCGCCTTCTTTTGAATATTTCAAAGTGAATGTGGATGCGGCTTGGAAAGTGTCTTCAATTGTTGCGGGACGCCTCAATCTGAGTCTTCTGTGCGACCATCATCTCAACGAACAAGTCATCGCGACTCGAGCGCCTCCGAGGATCCATCTCGCCAGAATGGCGCGCCATGCGCCACCTCTAGATGCGCCTTCTCAAGCTCACGCACCTATGCTACCACACCAAGTCAAAGAAAACCAATAGATATATATATGAACATAGAAACTTTGAAAAGGAAATAATCATACCAGATCCACCCTCTCCCCCATAAGTCGCCAACCGTAGGAAGCAGTAATGAATATAAATAAATACATCAGATAACACTACGATGACAAATAAACCATAAATAACTAAAACATAACTGAGTAGGGATAGGAGCAGACCCTGAGGGAGAGCCTTGGGAGCAAAGTCCGGAATAGCCTGCACAAAGAACCAAACAAACCAACACAAAATATGTCAAAACAAATAAGATAAAATAACCTAAACTAAATTACACCAAATCAGAAACTATACCTTACTCTCGGGACGTATGGAGGCAGCAGTCGCCTCCCTCGTTTGAAGGTCCTTAGCAACCTGACGCTGAAATACCACATAATGTTAGTAAACTATTAAGAAAAATGAAACAACAACACCCAACGAATTACTACAATTATACAAACAAGTCAAAAGATTAAAGAAACTTACCCAGTGCTCCAGCTCGACCCAAAGCTGAGCCATCACTGGATCCTCCCGACTGGAAGAAGCAACTGAAGATGGATCAAATGCCAGAGCGGGACGTCCAGCAGCGAGCTCGGCTCTCTATGAATAACAATAAACACATTAGTTGGTAAGTTCATGATGCTAACAATTAACAAAACCTAGGAAGACTCTTACCAATCAATCAATCTCAGATCGTAGGCTGGCCTCCACCTCTCGCTTGGCCTGCTGCCAATCGCATAATAACTTGATCATCACCACATGACTGGTGACCTCGGCCTCTCTCTCAGATTGACCAAAACAAAATGAAACACAACAACTATATCAGAACGACTGGAAGAATAAGACAATTTAATACATAAGCAGTTAAACCAATAAACTAACTCACCAGGAGCCATTGTGTCTCTGCTAGCTGATCCCTCACCTCATCCTCCGCTCCCCTAGCCTGAGCAATAGAGGAGGCAAGGGAACTCAGCATCTCCTCAACAGGACGAGGAGCGCACCCCATCTGCTCCATCACCCTATGAAGGGCATCTAAGGCCCCTCGCACACTGGTAGTGAGATGGCCTTGCTCCAACGCGATCAGTCTCTCCCTCAATGCTGACGTAGGCTCCGGCCCGCAGATCGCGAAAGAACCACTCCCATGGAAGGGACATGTGAAGAGGCGCCCACCGCCCAATGCGCTAAACCATCTTCCAAACTCTTAGACATCTGCCTCATCATGCGCCTCACACCCCGGGTCCCCCAACTCTAAAATCGGTCATCCGGCGCCATACGCTCTGTAAAGTTTCGGCCAGGGGGGCCGATCATCCTCTTCACCACTCTATGGGGAATCTCCGGAGAGACTCCCTGAGCAAGTCCTAGCTGCCATACCACTCGAGATAGGTGGACCCTTTCCACCTTCTCAAACAATGGACCCATATGTCCACGTCGAAGAAGGGCTGGCCAGACTAAATCATTGGCACACAGGCATCCTCCTCGGCCGCATATTGCCTCCAAATCACCTACAGCCAAACAAGGAAGCCAACCCATCAATGAAACCTTAGATCCTAAAACTCCAAAAAAAAATGAAACAAAATGTACACAATGGTATATACCTGCCCCTCATGCATATCCTCAAAAAGATTGTGTCCGGTCTGAAGATCCGTGGACCAACGACGGCCTCCCAATGCTATCCTCCACACGTGAATCCGCGGGAACATGAACGTGACCTCCGTCGGAACCCCCGGGCGAAGAAAGGAGAAGTGATCATACACCTATAACTAAGAAGCAACAATAACACACAAGAAGAAATGTTAAATAGCCGCTACAACCAAAAAAAAAACCCAAAGGCGTCATGACACTGATTAACTAAAACTCACCTGGAGGAAAGGAAGGAAACCTCCGATCGTCACGACACCCCATCCCTGACGATAAAGCTGCTCATAGAGATGCGCCAATGCAGTCGCACCCCACGCATAGGTAGGGATCTGATCAAGTCCCTGAGAATCAGTAAAAACAACCCGGTGATGCATCCCCGAGTCGAAGAAGAAAAGAGTACTGCACCGAGGAAGTGCATCAAGAACGCTCAAAGTACCCTATCCGCAGCCAACCCCTGCTCAACCACAGGCTCCTGACTCGCCACCACCATGCAACACGCCTCATAAGACATCCTCACCTCTGAATGACGCCTTGAAGGGACGAAGCCACTAGCAAACGTATCAAAGAATCGAGTGACTCGAACTACACCTGGCCCCGATCCATTGGATCTATACGGTACACCTAAAATCTCCTCACACACCTCCAAATACTCTCCTGCCATCCATCCCGTGATCCACTCACCCTCAAAATGAAGATCGATAATGCAGACCCAGTCCTCTGGAGTCGGCAACAACATACCGACTGGAAAGAGAAGCGTCTGATGCTCCTCCCTCCACCTCTTCCCTTAGCATGATAGCAATTCGACTGCTACCTTGCATTCCTAATCCCGTTCATTCCCAATAATCCGCTCATTAAACACAACTCTTCGGGTTCAATACCCAGGATACAAGATAAAAAGGAAGAAAAGATGTTAATGATTGAAAAAAATGCCCAAAATCAAAAACCAAAAATGTCCCAAAACTTCTAATCCTAAACTTGAAATAAAATTCAAAACAACAAGAACCCAAAGCCTTTGGCTCATACTTATAAGCTATACCTCCTAAATTGCAAAATGACAAGTGTCACACCTTTAAACCCTTCCAATCTAATTAAATTCAAACCAAGCACATACCCCCTGAATGACCACAATCCATGAAAACTTATTAAACCAATAATCATGCAACACTTACCCAAAAAAAAATACAAACTCAGAGCAAAGTAAACAAGCCAATAGGATTCAAACACTTAACACCCATCTAGAAACTTTAAATTAAACCCTAAATTCACACATTTCTAACAAGTGTCATCTCAAATCGAATAAAAGGACTAAAACAAAATACCTTAAACTTTAAACAAAACAAATAAAAAAAAAAAAATTTAAACTCTCTAAAGTAAGACCCTGACTTGTTTGGGACCACAAAAAATGCCCCCAATAAACTCATTGGAACCAAGTAAACCCTCTAAACAAAGCTCAATAAAACAAATCAGAAATCTCAGGATAAGCCCTGAATAAATCCGTAATGAACCCTAAAGAAAAAAAAAACTCTAAGTTGAGTTAAAGCCTAAACTAAATCAAACGAATTAAATACGCATTGACTAATCCATAAATAAGTTAAGCAAATTAATAAGCACAATAAACAAAAAAAAAAAACACCTCTTTATACATAACTTTAAAATTTTACAAGTATCACCGGAGGCATACCTCTTGAAATTACAACCCAAAACGAAAACCTAGAACCTAAGTTACAACCCAAAACGAAAACTGGAGACCCAAAATCGACACTAAGGGAGGAGCAGAGCGTCCAATTAGAAGCAACAGAAAGAGCAGCGCCCGACTTCGAGCGTCCAATCAGAGGCTTCAGGAAGGATGAGTTGGGGAACACATCCCTCCACTTATAACCTCGGCTCTTTCGCCATCTTCACCTCCTCCGTCGCCGCCTCTTCAACACTACCTTCACTGCTCCTTAACAAGGACCATTGTGAAGACTATCACCCTCATTCCCAATACCACCCATTCCCAAAGTTACACCATCCCCAAGCATCACCTCAGGGCGAAGATCATGCGAAATCATGAATATAGGAAGAATGGCATCCCAATCAGACGGTTAGATCACTCGATATCACTAAAACACGAATTTTAGAAAATAAGAGATCCAAAAAAATTAAAACTCGAGACTAAACTGAGGAATGAAAAGCAAATGAAGGCTCCCTCACTTATATAGAGCACGAACTTAATCACGCGCCCAGACACGTGCGCTTAAATCAGTTACACATTGCACACATCGCTCTCAATCCAAGACATGCGCTCTGACCAAAGTGCGTGATGAAACCATCGCCGGCACCGAAGGCGCGATGCTCCGATCACACACTCATTGTAAACCATGCAATCCCATCAAACGACCATCCCACGCCGTGTAATACGAAAGGTCACCTGCACAGTGACCTGGTGACGCCCCAATCACGCACAATTGTTGAAGCACATAATCCAACCACATGCACACGTTTGCACGCGTAAATAACCCCTCCAAGCTTTCAATCACACGCCCAAAAAAGGGCGTGCAATTTGATCATGCGGCATGTACCAAGCGTGCAATACCCAAATTCATCCACCCTCACACCCTTTCTACCCCATCTTGATCAAAATTCTCCTACCCCATCATGTGGCCTCACAGGTTGTTCAGAAAGAAAGAGCGACAGCCGCTCACCCTTCACCCATCACAATCCCGCCAGAATGAGAGAACCCCATCGTGTAACCCTGTCACACACGTCCCATCACATTAAGATGCACACACATGAAACCACCTCAATATCCAGTCCCATCACGATAAATCAATCATGCCACTACACATCCTCTCATGAGAAGCCAAAAATGAAGTCAATCACGATGCAACCACAACGTGATCTTACACAACCCAAGATCTGCCAAAGAAAGAAATAAGACGCACCTATCACACAAATATCCCATCAATTCCCCATCACATCCAGACACAACCCCGCCACATATTTATGAATATGCTCCCTTGCGAACCGACTACGACTCGTTCCCACCATGAGCATGCCTCATCGCGACACTGCAACCTCAATCGGTCTTATAGCCCCGACATCAATCACACCTCCTCGAAACCAATATGAAACCTTGCATAGAGTCAAACTGGCTAAAAGCCCCATCGCTAACTATGCTCAACCAATATCCCATCATAGAAGCATAGGGATTCCACGCATCTCCCATCGCATCTCAAAAATAAAATAAAAACACCACAATCCAAAGGCCCCATCAAACCTACAACCAGTAATCCCCAGATCTTAACGCAGACCCCCAATGTCCCATCACGTCTATAATTCGCTATGACAGGAAGAAAGAAAAGCCTCTCTCACACCTCATCGCACTTGCAACCACTGGGACTCACCCCAGCACACAACAGAAAAGGGGAAGAAATCTCCATGTCCCATCGCAACACTCACTTCCCTAAGACATTGCATCATAGTAATTGTTAATCTTTACAAATTACCACTTTTCACCCCTTAACCTGACCTTTGATGGACCTCTGAGTATGTTAATAATGAGTTTTAAGTGTTATGTAGATAATAGGTAAATATATCTTTAGTGTCGCAATCCTTCATTTTCAACCCAAGAAGAATGAATTTTATGCTAAACTATGGAGTTGATGGAGTTACATTGAATGTACTATAGTGGTTCACACCATTAGGACAATTTTAGCATGCTTGGGTCCTAGAAGGCTTGTTGAGGGGAGAAGTGGAGCTTAAGCATAGTGGAGTGTTGCTATGAACTACACAAATCAGAAAATCTGAAATCCATTGTTGAGTAGCTCTGCCTTCAAATAGCAACCTCTCGAGCAACTCACACTCTCTTACAAGAAGTCCACACTTAGCCTCAAAAGCACACATTACCACATCATACTGAAATGCTAGAAATGCTTACTAGCAGCATTGCTAACTGTATTTATTTGGTTGTTGCAATCGCATTGCAAGTGCTCACAACAGACCGTAATTGTGTGTTGTCTTTGGATGCTACAGATCAAGACTCAAGCAACTTGGCAAGGTTACATTTGAACTTGGCGAGGTTGGAAATGAACCTGGCGAGGTGAAAATTGTTGTATTTTGAACCTGGCGAGGCTGGAAATGAACCTAGCGAGGTTACATATGAACTTGGCGAGGCTGGAAATGAACCTGGTGAGGCTATTTTGAACCTGTTTTGAACCTGGCGAGAGCCTAGCGAGGTGCATGCCTGAAGCATTTCAGCCCAGCGAGATCCTAGAGAGATTAAAATTCTGAAGCATTTCAGCCCAGCGAGATCCTAGAGAGATTAAACTTCTGAAGCATTTCAGCCCAGCAAGATTAAACTTCTGAAGCATTTCAGCACAGCGAGATCCTAGCGAGGTTAAACTTCTGAAGCTGCAGCCCAATGAGATCCTAGCGAGATCTCAGTGAGGTGCATACCTGAAGTTGTCATCTATGCGAGGCACGAATTTCAGCAGCCTATTTCACCACCCAAAGATATTTTGAGTATTTCACACCTTCTAGGGCACGCATCCCAATGTCTCACACTTCCCAAAGCATCCAAGGGCCATAGATGGGCCACGAAATCAACTCCACACATCCTATTTTTTGATTGGCTATTGCATATAGCTGCTGCTATGTATTGTATATATATAGAGCTATATTTTGCCTTGTAAAATAGCCAGGATAGTTGGCTCAAATTAGGTTTTGTTTTAGGGTTAGGATTTTATTTTCTCCTTTTTTTTCTTGTTCTTCTTGCCTTAGCATAGTAGCAATGCTGGGCTAGGTTCTATGTAATAATTAGGTTTTATTTTATGTAACACAATGGATTTTGTTTAAGCATAGAGAGCAATTTTGGGGTTTGCACAGGCTGCTGCCTTGAGGGCCATCATTGTAAGTTTCCTTTTTAATCAATGAAATGCCATGTTTAAAGTTCCAGTAAATTTATATTTTACCTGTGTTTTTCATACAGATCTTTATAGATTTGATGCTCCCATGGTTGCTTGAGCTTGTAGCCTTGCAACCATGGTGGCAGCAGCAGTTTTCATGTTTTGTCTCATCATTTGTGTGGAAGGTAGCCTCTAGGATAGTCTGTGACCATTTGAGTGGATAGACTATAGCCTTAAGGAAGGTCTTCCTCACAAATCTGAGATGGATTTTTTTTCTCTGCACTTGAGTTTGTAGCCTTGTGAGAGATTATTGCAGAGCCAAACTCTCCTCTGTTTTGCACACCATTATCAGAGATTAGATCTAAATTTTGTAGTGATTGCAGACTTATGAGCTGGGTCATTGCAGGCCTTTTATAGTAATGACCAGTTGAGCTTAAATCCCCATTTAGCCTAGGATTCCTCGTGGTTTCCACCAGGTTTCTTATATCTATTTGCTCCTATGAATGTATGAGCTTGTAGCCTTGCAAACATAGTGTCTACAATGGTTTTCATATGTTGATTTAATTCATTAAATGGAGGAAATCTATTGGATAGTCTGTGGCTATTTAAGTGAACAGATTATAGCCTTAAGATCAATCTATTCTTTTAGGTTGAGTTAGATTTTTGAGTTAATCAATGGGATTTGACCATCTCTATTGGATAGTTTGTGACCATTTAAGTGGACAGATTATAGCCTTAAGAGCAGTCTAAATGGCATGGGTTGATTCAGATTCTTATACCTTGCACTTGTGCTTGTAGCTAAGTGAAGGACTACTGTATTTCCATTTCTAGATTTGAGTTGCATAACTGATTTAACCTTAGCTATTTACTTCTTTATCATTTTATGTTGTTTTCTCATGCTACATCCATCTTCTTTTCCCCTTCCTTTTAGCTGTAGTTTTTACTTTTGTTTTTCTTAGTTTTTGAAAAGTTTTTGTGACACCTAAACTTCCTCTCTTTACCTTTAGGTTTAGAGTTGCCAGATCTATAGCTAGATCTGGAGGTTACTAAACGACCCTTGTGGTTTCAGACCAATACTCTATGTGGGACAAACTCTTACTTCGTAAAACTTACTACAACAGACCTTGTATCTTGTAGGTCTATGTGTATTTTAGACTTGCGGTTTTGTGTTTTTCTTCAATCCACCTTTGATTTATTTTTACTAACATATTCTTACCACTATTTTCAAATAAAGTTAACAACAAGCAACTAAAATATCTCAACAGTAATGGCCACCAAGTCCCTGCTGTAGCAAAAAAAGAACAATAAAGAAATCTCCAAAGTCCCATCGCGATATTATTATGGCAACCCGTCGCAAGCTACCGACAATCCAGGTAAGTATCACCCGCCTCTCTTACTCGATATTTCTTTAAAATATATAGTTAGCTATGATTAAGGCCAAATCTTTTCAAAACCCCTCTCTCTTGACTCGTGAATTACTGTAGTCCTCCCATAAGAGACAATCATCAGTATTGTCAAGAAGGTAAGATGGAATATCTGGCATGCCAAGTGTTGTCGTGACAACCACATAAACGGTCGGGTCCACAAATCCCGTACCGATGGATCTACTCAACAATGTCTCAAAAACCACGTTTTCCAAAAATTTACCACCGAATTGATCTTAAGTTAAAAATTCCCAAATTTTTAAAATCCCTTTACTTTCAAAACCAAAAATTTCAAAAACCCCTTACTTCCAAAAAAAATAAAATAAAATAAAATAAAAAATTAATAAATGACAAAAAAAGAAATCAAATAAAAATAAAAGAAAGAGACCTCTTACCTATCCAAATTCACCTCAATTACCAGCCCAAACTAGTTATTCCCCTGGGAAACCAAATACTGAGGATATTTAATCTAAGAACTTACAAATGCCTATTGGAAAAGAAATGCGTGACGCGCATTGGTATGAGCAATGACACACCCGGTCTAACATGATTTTCGAAAGCCTTCGACATTATAATGTATTTTACAATCGATCTCTGGGCCTTATTTATGGACATTTGTATGACGCCCCCTGGTACCTCGACTACGTCAAATCCCTCTATTTGATTGCCCCTTACAGCATGTCGCGACATGCGGCGGGATGCCCCTTGCACCCATAGATTAGGATATGGTGATTCTCCTTTTCATTTGACTGTCACTCATAGCAGGTCGTATCACGTGACGGGATGCCCCTTGAACTCGCAGATTAGGATATGCTGACTTCCCTCATTGATTGTCTATGACAGCGGGGAGCGATACGCGACGAGATTGCCCCTGGGTATCCACAACATGGAACACGCCTTTCGGCAGTTACCACTGGGCCCCCGAATGCTCCATTTTAACTTGTGCTGAAAGATAAAAAAGTCAGGCATGTCATGTCAGCATCCCCAGTTTACATTTGTGATTTCCCAAGAGAAATGAGAAGACACCTCGAATAAGGGGTGTCTACTTCTTCGACGCGTTCTTACTTCGCAAGAGCGCGCCAAAGAGGGGCATTTGTAGGCACCCCCATTTTGCCCTCTCGGAATATACAAATCTGTTCAATCAATCTTTGACCTTGCCCGTGACTCTTCGGATAGGACTCACTTTCTCTAGAAGTTTCACAACCCTAATGTGGGACCATATACTGAAACAATAGTATATGACTGGACACAGGTTGAAACAATAGCTCTATGGCTCAGGCCCCATGACCCTAATGTAGGAACCATACACTGAAATAATAGTAAATGGCTGCACACAGGCTGAAATAATAGCTCTATAGCTTAGGTCCCAACATAGGGAGACTATATACTGAAATAATAGTATATAGTCGAAATGCAGACTGAAATAATAGTCTGATATTTTAGACCCCTTTAACCCTAACATGGAGACCATATACTGAAATAATAGTATATGACTAGACACAGGCTGAAACAATAGCTCTGTGTCTTAGGCCCCATGACCCTAAATTGGGAACCATATACTGAAACAATAGTATATGGCTAGGCACAGGCTGAAATAATAGCTCTTTGGCTCAGATTCCAACGTAAGGAGGCTATACTGAAACAATAGTATATAGTCGAAATGCATACTGAAATAATAGTCTTGTATTTTAGACCTGACTCAGACCCGAACAACCTCAAATTACGTGCCTAAAATCACGCGTGCAATTCGATTACACGCTAAACCACACACGTGCAATCAATCCCCCTTTTAGACCAGACTTCCTTTCCCAAACTACCTCAGGACTGGATCACGTGCCCACCACAATACGTGTTATCGGATTGAGTGCCCCACCACCTACGCGCAATTGGCTTATGCCCGACCTAGTCTCACAGTCCTTGACCCGCAAGCTTCCTCGATCAAGCACTTCGAAAGAGATGCTTAATCGAATTATGCACTCCACGCCAAGCACCAAGATGTATCAAGATTTGACAAAGAACTATTGGTGGAGAGGCTTGAAACAGGATGTGGCAGAGTACGTGTCGCGGTGTTTGACGTTCCAACAAGTGAAGATCGATCATAGACATCCCGCAGGTCTATTGTAGCCTCTACCTATACGGAATGGAAGTGGGAATCAATCTCTATGGACTTCATCGTTGGACTTCCGCGTACAGCAAAGAGATACAACGCCATTTGGGTAGTGGTCGATCGATTGACCAAGTCAGAGCACTTCTTGCCTTACAACACAATGTACACGGCGGGAAGACTGGCAGAGCTTTATATGAAAGAGATTGTCTGTTTGCATGGGATTCCGAGTAGCATTGTTTCGGATCGTGACCCATTGTATATATCAAAGTTCTGAAAAAAATTTCAAGAAGGAATGGGAACGCGACTAGATTTCAGTATGGCATTCCATCCGCAAACTGACAGACAGACTGAGAGGGTCAATCAGATCATCGAGGACATGCTTAGGGCATGTATGTTAGAGTTACAAGGATCATGGGATCAGCATCTGCCCTTGATTGAGTTTGCATATAACAATAATTTTCAAACGAGCATTGGGATGGCACCATATGAAGCACTTTACTGACGGCGATGTAGATCGTCCATCAATTGGGAAGAAACCGGGGAGAAATTTGTTTTGGGTCCGAAAATACTTGAAGATAATGCCACCTGTGTTCGTATGATAAGGGCAAAACTCAAAGCGGCGCAGAGCAGACAGAAAAGCTATGCCGATATCAAGCGGACGAGTGTAGACATCAAAGTGGGTGAACACATGTTTGTGAAAGTGTCACCTATGAAGGGGGTGATGAGGTTTGGAAGTCCTCGCTATCTTGGACCGTTTGAAGTTTTGGGTCGAGTAGGGGAAGTTGCTTACCGCATTGGATTGCCACCGTTATTCGATCCAATACACAATGTGCTCCATGTATCTATGCTTAGGAAATACCTTAACGACCCTGATCACGTGTTGAGTGGTCAATCATTTGAGATGCATGAGGATATGACTATGATCGAAGAGCCGGTGGAGATTTTGGATCGAAAGGAATAAGTGTTGTGAACAAAAGTGATTCCATTAGTACTTGTTTGATGGAAGCACCATCCGGCCGAGGAAGCTACATGGGAACGAGAGGCCGATGTGAAAGAACAATATCCGGCCTTGTTTCCAACAACTTGAGAGTCAATTGTACCCCCGCAAGCATGTTTGTGGAATTTGATCATGTGTTGTAATTTAATATCAATCTTATGATCAATTTATCTCAAAGGACAATATTATCCACATGGAGTCTAAATTACAGTGTTGCATGCGAAATTAAATTCATCAGGGCCACGACATGGCCGTGATAATGTGTTTTGAAGAACCAATGACAAGCTGATATCATGAATTACCAAGAAAAATCAGGGAAACGGATCATTTTGAAAATTTAAAGAACCTGATCAAAATCGATTAATCAATTTTCAAATCGATTAATCGATTTGGAAATTCGATTAATCGATTTTGGTCGATTAGTCGACTGGCATGTGCCAGTGACTGGAAATTTGATGAGGATTCAGGAAATGAAAGAAGGGAAATTTTGATTAATCGATTTGGGTTTTGATTAATCGATTTTGGATTTCGATTAATCGATCTGGAGGTTCGACTAATCGAACAACTTAGGAAATTTTGAAGAAATTGTAGAATTTTGTGTGATTTCGATTAATCGAAGAACAATTCGATTAATCGATTGGAATTTCGATTAATCGAACTGGAGTTCAACTAATCGAGTAACTTAAGGAATGTTGAAAATTTTGGAAGGACTGCACGATTTCGATTAATCGAAGTGAATTTCGATTAATCAATTTTGGAATTTCGATTAATCGAAATGAATTTCGACTAATCGACTGGCTCACACCAGTGAGCTCTAAAACTTGAAATTTTTAACGAATATGATTTCGATTAATCGAAATGGTTTCGATTAATCGATTTTGAGTTTCGACTAATCGATTTTGGAAATTGATTAATCGATTTCGCGCGGCTTAACCTAGTTTTGAATCTCGATTAATCGACTTTGGATTTCGATTAATCGAACCGGGGCCTATATATATAAATCAAAGGGATTTTCTTCCCATTCGAAATCATTTGAATTTTTTTCTTTTACGCATCTTCTTCTTCTTCCCTACGACCAACGTTGCAGCTAGGGTTTTGGGCATTTCGAGTCGATTTCGAAATGAAATCGCGCTACGTTGAGTCACATACCTAAGGTAAAACCCTAGTTTTTCTTTCTTTCCCATTTCAAACCACTTAAACCCTAGTTTTTGTGAAATTACACCTAGAATGCCACCCAAAACTCGGTTGTCTTTGAAGAAGGCAACCTCTAAGCTTCCGGTACGGCGTAAGAACGCCGCACCACCACCACCTACCCCATCACCGGTGAGGACTCCATCACCGTCGGCATCGGAGACCACCTCCGGTTCGACGAGCGCGTCTTCGTGCAAGTCTTCACGCGAATCCACCCCCATGCCGCCGCCACCAACCAATGTACTTCAACCTAATGAGTGGTGGGAGGCTAAAACATTTGAAACCGATTACATCATTGACCAAACCCTATTCACCAACCCCGAGGTACCGGGCGAGACCCAATGGGCTCGTAATTACCTTCAAAATGCCGGCCTCGGGAACCTTTTAAAACCAATCCGGGGATCATACTACCCTCGCTTGGTCCGTTTGTTTTACCAAGGGCTCGTGGATGGCCCTACCGACGACGTAATTAAGACTACCATTGAAGGTCGGGAATACATAATCACCCGTCGTCATATCCACGAGGTCCTTGAGTGCTACCTCGACCTTACACCCGAGACCACCCTCTTTCCACCCTTCGAGGAAGAGGTTAAGTTTGAGGAGATCGTCGCCCGTATGACCAACGGGAAGACGAGGTCGGGATCCTCCATTAGGAGGGTCGACCTTCCCCACTATATGTGGATGCTTGATTCAATAATCAAGTGCAACCTCTACCCCATGCGCCACGACACCAAGTGCGTAGAGAAAGTGCAATAGGCACTTTACGCGGCCTTCTGCGGCCGTTGGTTCGATGCAACAATGCTCATCCTAGAGGGGATGAGATATATAAAGGGCAAACTGATGAAGGGCAATCTAAGGCCCAAGGAGACGATGCCATATGCTCGGCTCATCTCGAGCATGTTGGAGTGCTACTCCGACGCCCCCGACTATGTCGTATTGCCTCACGAGGTGAGGGCTACGGATTG
Organism: Chloranthus sessilifolius; assembly: GCA_021018995.1. Classification (NCBI taxonomy): domain Eukaryota; kingdom Viridiplantae; phylum Streptophyta; class Magnoliopsida; order Chloranthales; family Chloranthaceae; genus Chloranthus; species Chloranthus sessilifolius. The sequence goes on from CM037598.1 coordinate 54,728,585, forward strand.
CGTGAAGCAATTCTCCATTGCTTCATGGCGCCGTAGCTACAACCTTCTCAAGAAGACCCTACTAGCAGTAGTCGCACCACCACCGCCCCCACCACCACAGCAGGATCCACCCATTGGGGGAGCACCACCAGTGGGGGACACCCCACCAGTTATTCCACCACCTGAGGGAGCCCCAGCTCACCCCTCAGTGTCAGCTGGGCAGCAGCCCATTGTGCCACCTTCCACCACATCAGCTACACCACCATCACGATCCTCCACAGTGACGCCTACCTCATCCTATCGTCACCGCGCAGCTCACTCCGGCCCTACGATCAAGGACCTGTTGGCCAGGATGGAGGCCAACAACGAGCGGATGAATCAACGGATGGATTTTTTTATGTACCACACTCTACGGTACATCTATCCGTCGAACTACCAGCAGCGTCTCGGGCAGGAGGCCGATTGGACCGTGGGTCGGACTGTTTTCCATATGGGTGCCGGTTTACACGCAAGTACATCTACCGATGATGCATCTGGCTCGGCACCACAAGAGCCGGCAACCACGAGACACGCCACCAATCCAAATTAGAGCCACTGGCCTGCGCCTCGCATCGATCACCAAACAGAGGGGACTAGAGCTTGACAACAGTCTTTATTTTGTGGTCATTCTTGAAATTTTATACTATTTTAATTTAATTGTCATTGTCAACTATGACTGAAAGTTGTAAATTTTGAAAATTAATGAAATATAGATCCGTTTTCTTCAGTACCTAATGTGCACGTCAATTGGTTTGTTTGTCCTAGGTAATGTGTACGTCATTTTATGGGTGGGTACGCGACTCCCAGAGTGTGGGGGGGCACCCAACCAAGCGAACACCTTTGGGTTATTTTCGGGGATGAAAATTCCCAAGGTGGGGAGAATGTAACATCCCAAAAAATTACCGTTTGACTTTGACCTTGGGATCCGTGCCCGATTGGTCATAAGTTTGACCAAGTAGGAGTTCACTAGTTGACTCGAGAAAAGATGAACGTATGTAATGTGAATATGAGGTAAGTGGGTGGGGTGTAGTGTAGATCTGGAATCACATACACCTATCTAGGTGTATGTGCTCAACACAAAGAGAGTAGGGATATAAGGGTTTAAAGAACCCTAACTTCATTGTTTTGGGTTGTTGAAGAGAATTAAGAAGAGAGAGAGAGAGAGAGAGAGAGAGAGAAGTAAAGAGGGTTGTTAAGCAAGGAGTAAATGCAAGCCAAGGGAGAAGGATTCGAGAATTTAAAGCCGAATTCAACGCAAAGGATCCTTTGGAGCTAAAGCTGGAACCCTAGCCATTCCAACCTTGAGATCCAATCAAATTGAGATTTGATTGAGGTAAATTTTATGAGAATTAAATGCATAGCTCATAGAGGTTTAATTGCAGTTAGAAATATTTAAAATCATAGGATGAAGGCTTAGAAAAAGAAGGAAAAAAATTATTTGAGAATGATTTGGAAGAACAGCCCGAAAGGGGGCTGAATCTGGCCAAATCAATTAATCGAAATTAGATCTCGATTATTCGATTTTGGCCCATAAGTTGAAAAGTCATGGAAGCCCAATTTCGATTAATCGATTTGGATTTCGATTAATTGATTTGGAAATCGACTAATCGACTGAGAAGCTCTAGCCACTAGAGAAAAGTAACCTGGGGAAATCGACTAATCGAATTGGAATTTTGATTAATCGATTTGGGATTTTGATTAATCGATTTGGGATCGATTAATCGATTTTGTGATTTTGATCACTCGATTTGAGAATCGACTCCATTATGTTAGAGACTTCGATTAATCGATTTGGGATCGATTAATCGAATTTGAATTTCGATTAATCGAGTTTGAGAATCGATTAATCAATTTTGGTTTCCATTAATCGATTTTGGGAATTGATTAATCGAATTGCATTTCGATTAATCGATTTTGGGAATTGATTAATCGACTTTGACAGTTTTGCTTAAACTTTATAGTTGACTTTGAGATTCAGGGAGGGTCTTGGACCTTCTTTGTTACATCTTTAGTGATGAGTTACATGTGTTATGTTGTACCATAGGTGGTATGTATGATCATGAGTACAAGGATCCGCGTGGGACCTTGATGCTAGGAGTTTCAAAGACTTGAGGTAGGGAACACCTTGAACATGTACTTTAATTTCAAGAGCATGTATGTAGTGATATTATCATCAAATTGAAGTTGTTTTTAAACTGAGAAAAGCTTGTGAAAATGGGTGTATGTGTGACACCAAGAATGTGATGAAGGCATCTGTGTGATGCAAGTAATTAAGAACATGTAAATCTAATGAGATTGAGACATCCCTAGGGGATGAGAAAGTAATAAAGGTATCAGGTGTGATGGCGGGTATGTATGCATCCCAGGGATGTATACATAGGATTGAATAATTACTGTTGAGGCCTAACTGATATAAAATAGAACACTTACACGGTGAACAACTAAATGTAAAGCACATGATATTTTTGTTATTTAAGGTTTGGAGGATACCCCACCGATGTGGCAGGATACCCACGACTGACGCGGCAGGATATCCGTGACCGGTACAGCGGCGAATCCGTACACCAGTACGGAAGTTTATCCGTAACCGTAAGTACATCCCAAGGATGTTGTGTGATATTTAACCCCGCCGCCTAGTGAGAAAGGGGCTTGGGTCGTATTCCCAGGGAATACATTTTTTTTACGACTGTCTAATTAGATGACGATGAAGGGTATCTCATCGGAGCTCGAAGCTATATTGCTCGGGGATTACTTAAGTTGAAGATTTAAGTTTTGCTTTAGGCCTGTTCAGTGTCATTCATGTTAAATCATCAGTAAAGAAAGACATGCTAACAACCAGTAAACTTGAATGTAAATTCATCAGATTTGAACTGTTTTCTTTCAAAAGCATAGATACATCATGCTTAGAGTATCATGGAATATATGTGAGTTTTAACTTATATGTTCACTGTGTTTGTTCCCTATTGAGCTAGGATGTAGCTCACCCTTTAAACTATACATCGCAGGTCCATTGATAGCAGCTGTAGAGGCTTCGGGAGACGTAGATCCGGGTGACTCGGATTACACGCCTGGAGACGAGTTGGAGAATTTGATAGAGAGTCAGTTTTGAGAGCAGATTTGTACGGCTTGGTATGTCAAGCCTTTATTTTTATAACATGTATTTAAATTGAATTATTCTTTTGGTGAACCGTCTGGGGTGATCCGTTAATCACCGATGGTTCGGGTCGGTTCTCTGTTTATACAGTGGCATGAAAGTAGAACTGTCTTTTGCATATGCCAGTTGGGCATATTAACGTTTTCCGTTTTAATGAGATTAATTGCTTTATTTAATTATTTGTGCTTGTTATACCAATATTCCGTGCATAGTTTGGGGCACGGTCTGGAGGATCGTGCTGATGGCACGGGTTTTGGGTGTCAAAATTTGGGCTATCACACTTGATTAATTAGACCTCTAATAGGATTAAGATATTTAAATTAATTAGACTCCTAGTAGAATTTGGAGACCTTTTTTAATCAGGCTCCCAGTAGGATTAGGAGACCCAGTTAAATAAAATCCCAGCAGGAATAGGAAAACCAAACCAATTAAACTAAAGGCAACCCACAGTTGCTGACGTTCGTTGGCGGACGATTCAGTAAAGGAGTTCAACCTGCAAGCCCCCGCTCCCCTTAAAGCGTGATCAGTGATGTGTTGTAGCGTCGTTAAATATCTGCAGCTGGCGATCGCAACTAACTAGGAACCTTCCTAGAAAATCTCTCTTTTTTTATTTTTAACATTCCAAACACTGCATTGTTAGAGTCCACTTGGAAGAAATTGGGCTACTGATTCAACGGAGACAGAGAGGAACCCAGAAAAAGTACGCACCAACAGGGATGTGTGAGGGATTGGATGTGGTATGGATGGATGTGGGTGGATCAGTTTGGGTGGATGAAAAATAGGGTATGTTGGTTAAGGTAGAGAATGGGTTTTAAACTTGTAATATCCCGAAAAAATTGACTGTTTGACTTTGACCTCGAGATCCGTGCCCGATTGATCATAGGTTTGACCAAGTGATGGTCAAACATTGAGTTCATGAAGTTATATACTAATGTGAGATTAGTGTGACCTAAGTGTAGAGGATTGTGTTAAGTTGCAGTCACATACACCTATCTCTGGTGTATGTGTTTAACACACAAGGCCAAGAGAGGATATAAGGGTTTTAATAACCTTAGTTTCTTTTGTTTTAATTATTGAAGAAAGAGAGTTAAGAGGAGAGAGAAAGGAGTAAAGAAGAGTTATTGAGGAAGAAGTGAATACAAATTAAAGGACAAATTAAAGCATTTATTGTCGGATTCAAGGCGATTTGAGATCGTTGAAGCAAGTGATGGAACCCTAGCCATCAAACCCAACAAATCAATCCCTTGAAAGGATTATTAAGGTGAGTTTTAATTAAAGTGAATACATATATTGTAGACAAGTTTAATTCAGTCAAGTAGGGTTAAATGGATAGATTAAAGGCATAGAAAAGAAAGGAGAAAGATTTGAAAGAACAGCCCGAAAGGGGGCTGAATCTGGCCAAATCGATTAATCAAAATTGAGATTCAATTAATCAATTTTGGCCCAGAAGTTGAAAAGTCATGAAATCCCGATTTCAATTAATCGAATTGGATTTCGATTAATCGATTTGGATTTCGATTAGTCGATTTGGAAATTGACTAATCGACTGGGTACCTCCAGTGTCTGGAGAAAAGAGACCTGGAGAAATCGACTAATCGAGTTAGTAAATCGATTAATCAATTTTGAATTTCTATTAATCGATTTGGGATCGACTAATCGATTTCAGACTTTCGACCACTCGATTTGATAATAGACTTCATTATATTAAAGATTTCGATTAATCGATTTGGGATCGATTAATCAAATTTGAATCTCAATTAATCGATCTTGAGAATCGATTAATCGATTTGGGTTTCAATTAATCGATTTTGGGAATCGATTAATCGAATTGTATTTCGATTAATCAATTTTGGGAATCGATTAATCGACTTTGACAGTTTTGCTTGACTTTCTAAGTTTTCTTTTAGATTCATGGAGGGTCCAGGACCTTCTTCATTACATCTTTAGTGATGCATTGCATGTGTTATGATGTACCATAGGTGGTACGTGTGAAAGCGAGCACAAGGAGCCACGTGGGACCTTGATGCTTAGACCATCAGAGAATTAAGGTAGGGAACACCTTGAACATGTACTTTAATTTCAAGAGCATGTATGTAGTGATATAATTATCAAATTTGAAGTTCTTTTAACAATGAAAAGCTTTGTGAAAATGGGTGCGTGTGTGACACCAAGAATGTGATAAAGGCATCTGTGTGATGCAAGTAATTAAGAACAAGTAATCTAATGAGATTGAGACATCCCCAGGGGATGAAAAAGTAATAAAGGCATCAGGTGTGATGCGGGTATGTATACATCCCAGGGATGTATATATATATGATTGAATAATTACTGTTGAGGCCTAACTGATATAAGATAGCACACTTACATGGGAAACAACTATACGTAAAGCATATGTTATTTTTATTATTTGAGGTTTGATAGGATACCCCACTGACGTGGCGGGATACCCACGACTGACGCGGCAGGATATCCGTGACCGATACGACGACCAATCCGTATACCAGTGTAGAGGTTTATCCATAACAGTAAGCACATCCCAGGGATGTTGAGATAAGTTTTTAACTCTGCCGCCTAGTGAAAAGGGGCTTGGGTCGTATTCTCAGGGAATACTTTTATAACAACTGTCTATTTAGACGACGATGAAGGGTATTTCATCGGGGCTCGATGCTATATTGCTCGGGGATTACTTAAGTTGAAGATTTAAGTTTTGCTTTAGGCCTGTTCAGTGTCATTCATGATAAATCAACAGTAAAGTAAGACATGCTAATTACCAGTAAACTTGAATGCAAATCATCAGCTTTTAAACTATTTTCTAGCAAATGCATAGACACATCATGCTTTGAATATCATGGAATATATGTGAGTCTTAATTTATATGTTCATTGTATTTATTCCCTATTGAGCTAGGATGTAGCTCACCCTTTAGACTATACGTCGCAGGTCCACTGATAGCAACAGTTGAGGCTTCGAGAGACGTAGATTCGGGTGATTCGAATTACACACCTGGAGACGAGTTGGAGCCTCCACCCGAGGACTTCTTCTAGGAGACTCTGCTGTGTACTTTGACAGAGAGTTGTTTGAGAGCAGATTTGTACAGCTTGGTATGTTAAGCCTTTATTTTGATAAACATGTAATTAGATTGGATAATTCTTTTGGCAAACCATCTAGGGTGATCTGTTTATCACCGATGGTTTGGGTCGGTTCTCTGTTCATGCAGTGGCATGAAAGTAGAACTGTCTTTTGCGTATGCCAGTTGGGCATATTAACCGTTTCCGTTTTATGAGATTATTTGCTTTATTTATTAAATTGTGTTTGTTATACCAATATTTCATACACAGTTTTGGGGCACGGTCTGGAGGATCGTGCTGATGGCACGAGTTTCAGGGTGCCGAAATCCGGGATGTCATAAAATTGATGTGAAAGGAAGGTGAGATGGGTTGGAGATGGCCATGGATGAAGGCATGGTTTGGGAAAATAATGGGAAGTTTGGGTTTTGGGTATTTTGGGAAAGTGATGGAAGGGAAAATAAGGGCACCGAACGGGCCCATTATGGTGACGGTTGATTGGGTGAGGGGGGTGGAAGTAAATGCTTCTTTGGTATGGGAATGGGTTAGAGAATGTGGCAGGGATGAGTGGGGACCGGCATAAGCCGGGTCCACAACCCACGACATAGCTCGGGATTGGGTCGGGTACGGATGCCTCGGATGGGGCCCATAAAGCTTCCTCCTTCTTTCCCTACGGGATGACGAAGGATACGATGATGCCGTTGTGCCGGCACCAATCAAGACTCTATTTTTGGGTTTTTAATTTTAATTTTTTTTTTGAATTTTTATGAGTGAAAAGAAATGAGGATTTTGAGGCCTTTTGAATTCTCTTCTTGGGTGGCTCTCATACCCTTAAATAGGTCCTGCAGCAAAGGTTTCGAAGCGCTTCGAAAGAATAAAAGGGAAACCCCTTAATCCATTGAAGGCACGAAAACCAATGCAAACAACCTGATCCCCCGAAATAAATAAAAAAGAAGTCACCTTCTTTTGATCGGTGAGGGCGTATTGGGTGTCAGAGATTGCGGGGCCTAAACAGGGGCACTAGAGGCATTGATCAGGGAGTCCGGGGTGTGAAACGGGCCACAGATTTGGGCTGATGTTGTGTAGAATCAACCTAGCGCAACTAATAGTGGCGCTAGAGGAAATTTTCCTAGACTAAAGCTGGCACAACTAATAGTTGTGCCAGTGTTCTTTTGGGGCATTTTGCATTGGCGCAACTAATAGTGGCGCTAGACCAAGTTGGGTTTCCAGATTTTTTGACAGCAGCAACTTCAGCTCGAAATGGGTCTCCAAACTGGTTTTTTGTAGAAGCAAGGCTTCCGGGGACTGATTGTTTATATGATCTGTCTCTTTCCTCACCGATCCTAAGGGTTTAGAGGCCAATTTGGGTTCACTATCGTTCTCTTTTTTCTCAAGTTTTAAGCTTGGTAACGAGAAGGTTACCCACCCGATATACCTCAAGTGCAAGCACTTTTCTCAGGTACTAGGTGGGTTGGGACTTTTCCGAATCATCACCACTAGGGGCTGCCGTCGTACTAAGACCCGGGAGTTTGTATGTGTGCCTAAATAACCCAACCTTAGAAAATCTACCCTGTAAAAATCAATTTAAATTTCCTTTGTTGGTTCAATTTTATTTTTCACTTTTAAGGGAATTTTTGTAAGTTCAAAGACCAGGGGTGATGATCCCGTGCCGCCTCTACAGGCAAGCGTTCACTAGCAAAATATGATTGCAGAATTTAAGGAGCAAGTAGGCCCGCCCAACGGCTAAGACACTTAAAATGACAGAAATATAAGGAATTTAAATGATAATATATAAGTAGACCTGCCGATCGGCTAAGGTGCTTAAAATGACAGAAAGGTAAAGAAATTGAATGTAGCGTCTCAAAATTTTTAAACCTTGAATTGTTTGCCTCAAATCATGTGCCCGACGGTCCGCACATCGAGGACTGTACCGATGGTCTATGCAATGTCTATAAATCAAATCTGATGGAAGGGATTTGATGTTTGTAGGCTAGATTGAGGGTTAGTGCACCCTCGTACACCCAACCTAGGCGTAACTGCTTTGTATCAAAGCCTAAGACTTAGGTATAAGAGGAAATTAAATGCCTCATTTAGGTTTGTAGTTATTACTGATCATAGGGAGTTAAGAGGAGAGAAGGGGTGATTCGGGCATTAAACATAGATTGAATGCGAGAGCAATCAGTTCTCGAAGCTTGTAGTTACGGGTTTAGAGCGACGAACGAGCCGCTGTTCTTTTGGTGAACCCTAGTCCGATTTGGAAGCAAGGATTAAAGATTCGGAGGAAATTAAGGTATAAAAATTTAATCTAAATCTTGAAATTGTGTCGATAGCTGTTTTTTCATAAATTAAAATTAAGAAAATGTATGAATCTGGTTCGATTTGAAGAGGAGAAGAGAACGAACATGAAAACCCTTGAACAGGAGAAAGCTGTTCATTTCGACCGATTGAAATTGAGTTTGATTGATCGAAATAGACTTAAAAGAGAGAAATTCGAAGTTTAAGGGAATTCGTTCGATCGAAGTTAAATTCAATCGAACGAAATGTGTTCGATCGATCGAATCTCTCACTCGATCGATCGAAACGTATATAAATAAGGATGTTGAAAAAGCTCTCTGTGAGGACTCGACCAATCGAAAAATATTCGATTGATCGAATTTAGAATTTCGATCGATTGAATCAAAATTCGTTCGATCGAACTGTGTGATTGTTGTTTTACTTCTGGGAAATTTGACCGATCAAAATATTTTCGATCGATTGAATTAGAAGTTTTCGATCGACCGAATTGGGATTTGTTCGATCGAACTGTGTTTGGTTTTTAGCTTCTGTAAGAGTTTGACAGATCGAATTGAGTTCGATCAATCGAAACGGGGTTTCGATCGATTGAAATTCTCAGATTTGGGATTTTGTCGTGTTTTGATTACGAGATTTTTGGGGAAACCTTTTTGGGTGCGTTCAACATCATTCTAATAGGTGAACCATGGATTGATGTGTTTAGGTGACTCGGTATTGGGTGAAGAAGGGCTAAACCCAAACAGTGGTTTGAGCGCATGCGGGTTAAGATCTCGAGGTAGGAAAATTTTGACATCATGTGTATTGTTACATTAACATGTGTGTTATGACGTGATGCTTCTTTGATTCGACTATGTGAATGTGGGTATGATTTCAATTTGAAAAGATAAGTGCATCCATACGTTTTCGATTCATATAAGAGTTATGGAATCTTTCAAGATTCAACTTAATATATTGTGCAAGTGACTTTCACTCTTCATTCCGACTTGCGATTTAAATTATAATTATCACTTTACACGGTGATAAGCTATATGTATGCACTTCGATTTAAGGTTTTATGTGAATACCCGATCGGTACGGCGGCTAATCCGTACACCTTTGTGCTATGTGTTTTGTGACTCCTACCATATAACGGTAAATATGTTCGGCCAAGTGTCCAACTTTATAGGACCTTGGATATATGTGAAAATGGTTCATATGAGCGACGATGGTGGGTATTCCATCGGGGGCTTGAGGCTATGGCTCCTCATTCTAATACTTTAAGCATAACACTTTAAGTTTTTCTTTTTATGCGTTGGAAGAAGATGTGGACATGTTTCTTTTAGATTTCAAACAAACATTGTACATGTATTTCTTGCCATAACCATACATTGTGCATACGTTCTTATCATTTTGTTTCATTATGCCATAAGATCTATGTTTGCTGTTACAATAAGCATGCTATGAGTTTTTCCCTACTGAGCTTGGATGAAGCTCATTGCTCGGCTAAATATCACAGCTTCTGGTGAAGACGTCGAAGCAAGGATTTCTGAGAGGGAGGATTCTGAGCTAGCTTCGGGGGAGGACTTGGAGGAGATTCACCCCGAGAGTTGTTTTCTTTGTACTAGGCCAGAGTAGGTCCGGCCTTAGGATATGGAAGTGTTTGGTTTATCTTTTGTTGTAAAGGATATAAATTCTTGATAATGATTGTAATTCTTTTTGGTGAACCATGTTTCGGTAAGGTACGGCCCTTACCAGAGGTTCTTATCGATTCTTTTTCCATAGGTGTTCATATGGAATTAGAACCGTCATTTTGAGTTTTTGAAGGATAGTACTAGTCCTTATTTCTGCTATGATGATTTGTTGGATATGGTTCTGCTTTATTTTTGCTATGCAAATGTTAAGCTACGTACTATATTTTGGTTTCGGCCTTAGTGCCAGCCCACTGATAGTGCGGATCTCGGGGCGCCAAAATTTAGGCTGTCAAATTGAACGCGGTGCATAAGTAGGCCTGCCAATTGGCTAAGGCTTGTAAATGACGTATAAGTAGGGGTAAGTGAAATGACATAATCGGAGGGGTGAGTAAAATTAGTAAAAATAAAATAAAAATAGCAATAAAAGGTTAGTAAATCAAAAATAAAGATATCAAGTTCAAGGGGAAGCTCTACTAGCTAGTCCCCAGCAGAGTCGCCATCTGTGCAACTATGAAATTTTTTACGAACTCGTCATGACAATGTGCTCTTTATGAATATTTAAAGTTGCCACCCGGAGCTTTTGGTGTCCCAAGAAACCCAAATGAAATTTAAAGAGCATCGAAGAGCCAAAAATTGACTCTGAATTCGGTCTACACCAAAGGCTCTTGGATAGGGGCTTCGATTATCTATTAGGAAGGTGTTAGACACCCAATCAACCCACTTAATGTGGTCTCTACTTATGGCCAAAACAAAAATAATATAAAAGAAATGAAAATGCCTTCCTCTTGCCCAAAGGACCTTAAAATCCTATTTGTGCCCCTCCGTTCCTATCGAAAATTCGGCTGCGTAACGACACAAATGAGAGGATAGAGGAAGAACCGAGAAGGTAGAGGAATAGAGGGGAGAGCCAGAGCTCTCAGACCTTTGTTGCACCACTGTGGAGTCTTGCATTGATTTGCTTCGGTGAGCTTTTGGAGGCTTGTACGGTGAGAAATGAGGTTCTAACTCCTAGGGCTTGATAGCTAAGAGGTAGAGAGTGAAAGCTAGGGGCTAGCACACACCTAATCTAGAGCTTTTTGGTGAAATGCTAAGGTCAAAAGAAGGTTTTAAAGTTTTAGAATTTGTATGAGAATGGTGCACAAGAGGAGAGAGGGAGAAGGGGTTCCTTAGTCTCTTAATTGCAAATTTTTTTAAGCCCTTGTAAAGGGAGGGGTGCCTTTCTATTTATAGGAAAAAGAGAGGTTAGGTGTTAAGTAGTGAAAAATACCATTTTTCACCCCTAAACATGAGCCTTGAAAGACCCTTGAGAAGACTAAATAAGTGCTTTAGTGTTCATATTGCAGCTAACCAAAAAGACAGGTCCAAATCCGAAAACCATCTTAAAATGATCAAAAAGCCGACAACGCATGTCAAACTCAAAGAGGGAGTGAAGAAATAGCCTCAGCAATGGCTAAAAAGGTCCTAAAAGAGCAAGAAAAGACCTGAAGAAGAAGAAGGATCCATTCGCAAAGAAGAATGGAAGCTAAAGCTCAATTCGCAAAGAATCTCTTCCATTCGCAAAGAACCTTGAACTTTGCGAAAAGAAGAAAACACTCCTCGAATAGAAGAATGACCTTTGCGAAAAGAAGAATGACCTTTATAAAAGAAGAAAACACTTTGTAAAAGAACTTCGAGCCAAACTACTTTATGAAAAGACCCTTAAACTCGCGAAATGGCATATCGGGATTTACTACCACTTTGAAGGGCATTTCAAGAACTCAGACGCTACCAATGTAATTAAAAGCACAGAGACATTCCTAAGATTCCAAGCACAAACCAAAGGCATATTCACCACGTGAAAACCCAAAGATGAAATCACTTAAGGAACTTCTAGAAGCTCAAATGACTTTTGAATTCCCATAACAGAATTGATGCTTCTAACGCTCGATTAACCGAAATCGTAGCATTTTCATTGGCTGCAGATCTGGATCCCCGTGCTCAATGTACCATTGGGCAATCCAGACCGAGCACTTCGATTGGTCAATTCACCTTTGTGCGTGATAGAGGAAAGCTATAAATTGAGAAGACATTTGCCCAATTGGGGCATCCAGATTTTGAGTTTTCATCTCTGCTTCCTCCTTTCCTACGATAGTCTATCTGCACCCTTTGTAATTTCTTCCTCTGCTTTGCTTTTGAGAGTTCCGAGAGTGCTTTTGTAACTCCAAAGAGATCGGATTCAAGATCGCTAGTCCGAGGGCTTTCTAAAGCCGTGCTCAGAATTGTAAGATTGAATTTAAAAGGTTGTCAGAACCGTGTTTTCTCCATTGGATTCATGTCAAGGGTTCTTATTGATCACCTTAGTGCATTAGACTCTTTAGATTCACTACTTTGCATGCAATTTCCTTGATTCATTACCCGCATTTAATTAGCTGGTAACCTAGTTCGACAAAAGACTTGCAGGATGATGTTCATGTTCAATTGAGGATAGGTCAACAACTATTGGATGATCTGTGACCATTTAAGTGGATGATCATAACCATAAGTCTAAACCCCTTCCTTAATTCAGATTTATTTCTCTTACATCCGCGGGTAGCCGATGAAGATTGAATCAACTCGCTTAGTTGCAGATTCTCCATTAAAATTCAAAGGCTAAATCACGAAAGTTATTATTTCCCCATTTGATTTATTTTAATCACTTCCCAACTTGAACTGGATCGCTTAGTTAGTTCTTTTCTTTATTTGCTTTTAGTTAAACGTGACAAAACCCAACACTCTCTTTTATCTATTCTTTATTTAGATAATTATAGAGCCAGATCTGGTAGCACAGATCTGGAGGTTTATCTCTCAGTTTAGACAAACTTCTCTGTGGACGATCTTGAAATACTTACTTTTAAAACTTGCTACAATTGGCCCTGATCTTGCAGGCCAGTGTTAGCCCCAATGTGCTGATATCCCTTTAATTCTTTAATTCTTTAATTCTTTAATTCTTTAATTCTTTAATTTTTGCACACAATTATGGCACAAAAAAGAGAGGTTAGGAGAGTGCTTAGAGGCTAATTTGGATTAGTAATTAGATAATCTAGCCATCTAAGGTTTCCTATGATTTTTGGAGCCTTGAGAAGTGTGAAGAGTTGCTCTAATGGTGGATGATAGGGTGGGGCTTTAAACCACTTAAGGCGTTGCATATGGATAGTAAATGGCTGCAATAGAATTAGCAAAACACACCCCAAAGGTCAAGATGGTCAACAAGTCAAACTCCAATCTCAAATTTTACGGCAAAAACCTACAAGTACTGTACATATACTTGGCGCAACTAATAGTTGCGCCAAGCATATGAACAGTAAAATAGTGATGCACAGTGGTTTTTAGGAAGTTGAGTGCCCACGGGGGACCCACTCATATGTGGCGCAACTATTAGTTGCACCAATAAGGGGTGGTGGAGGAAAGGTCTTGCTTTAGTAGCTTCTTGGACGAAAGATAGCAATACGTAACTGAACGAAGCATACCTTATGCTTCGGAACGCGATATCTTCTCGTACACAACTTCGATTGGGGTGATTCTTAGCTTGTAAGAAAGCTGAGGACTTCCACTTTTCAAGGGTATGAGATTTGATCGTAGAAGAAGTTCACAGCTAGTCCCAGTGCACCACTCTTCATCCATTGCTCGAAAAGCTAGGTTTAGATCCGAAATGGGTTTTAAGGGTCGGGATGGGTTTCTAAGGGTCCGGGAAGGTTCTTAAGGGATCTAAGGAGATTCCTAAGGGTTTGGAATTGCTCCTAAGGTTTTGGAAAGATTCCTAAGGGTTCCATACATGCCATCAAAAGCTCGAAGATGCACCTCTCTCAAAATGTGTCTCGATCTGGCCTTGGGCCAAATTTGGGTGTCTACAGTTAGGTTATATTTTGTTATAATAACTTGCAAATGATATGTTTGAATCATGATATCCAAATCAAAAGGCTTAGACTGAGTGTTCACATTTATTAATAGCGGCAAAACTTGTAATTATTGGTTTCGGCCTTTGATACATTGCAAGCACTTGAATTAGACAGTTCAATTAATGTGAAAAAATACCAATTAGAGTATTTTAAGCCTTTTAATAAGATGTTATTAGATGGAACTTGGATGCCATTCAATTTATTTTAATGTTAGTGACTGTAACTATCACTCATTGGATTGTGGATCTCTACTCTGTAACCGTTAATTTGGGATTACTTATTTTCCGATTTGTAATTGTTTTCTATTTCTAACGAAAATGATAGAAGTTTCATCTAAAAAAATAATAATAATAATAACATTTTGTTGGTTATAATGTTTTTTGGCAAATTTTTTACCGGAACATTTATAAACGATATGAGCAACAAATGAAATGGTTTAGATGAGTCGAAATGTGGCACAAGTGTGACATTTTAATAGTTTCTTTATAACTTTTTTGCAAGGGCGAACGTCACATGTGCACATAATAGGTGACGGGACACACGGTTAGGTTCGTCACTTTCCATGGGGCGATGTGTGCCATGTGGAATCGACAGTAACTCAACTACCGTAAGGATGAGTTCATTGCTCTATTGCCAACAACAGGGGCCAACCAAAAAAATGTCACACCCTCATCATCCACAGTCAATCAATTATTTTCAACAATGTGGTCGATAGGGCGAAGCACAACGTACTATCTTCTATTGGACCCACATAAGATGAAACTCTTATCTATGGAAGTCCCACCAAACACAAATAATAACCCGTAATTAATGCAAGAGCTAACGCCTCTATTAAATGCGGTCAGCTGCCCTCCCCCCAAGGCCCAAACAACCCTTAAATAGTGAAGAATATATATTTTCCAACGCAACTATTGGCCTATTCTATGCTAATAAGGGAAGACTCTTCTTCACCTGGTATTCCATGTACTGCGTAAGGTAATAAGTGGGACTTGTGAGTCGTTCTGACCCGATAGGTGAGGTGGAATAATGAATCTCAATCATTTCTACCCCTACAGTTGGGTATATATCGTCCAATTCTCCTCTTTCTTCTCCGGGTACATGCTAGAGATTAGTTCACATCCGACAGGCAGGTCGACTTGTTGTCTGTGTGTTTCTGTTCAATCGAAAATGGAACAAGATTATGATCGACTCTTTCATCAAGCAGTGGGATCCCCCAACGGAGCCATCCGATACCGCGCACATACTCCTTATAGTTTTGAACTTGATCATCATGCCATGGAATGTTAGGAGCTTCGGCGTATTCCTTCTTTCCCTTATCACATCAACCTCCCAGTCCTTGCGAATTACTTCGTCCCCTCTAACCGTCAGACACTGTATATGACTGAACCTTACCCTAACGGCTAGTACTATGCAGTGATCAACAACCATTATCCATTTACTTTGATGCAGTTTCATCCTACGCCTATACCGGGTGTCATTGATGAGGACATATCCCTGCCTCGGTTTGTGCATCCCATCCATGTCGCAAAACCACACCCTGTTATAGCAGCTGTCCTCCCCATCAACAGTGGTGTTACAGCAGCGGAGGTAAGCCCACCACAATCCACCGATACCACTCCAAACTTTAACTTTTGACTCAGATGGTGGAAGTTTGGGGTACTCATCATGAAGATGTTCAGTCTAGTGAAAGCTTCTCTGAGAATGCAATGAGATGTTTGTTTTTTGTGACCTTTGATATGATCAGCCATTTTTTGTGATCTCAACCTGACGTAGTATGAATATTTATGTTTTGGAAGGTAGTGCCATGTAAGAATCTCCCCATCCACCGTGCTATGATTGTAGGTATATTTACTTTTGTTTTTCATATAGTTCGGACGATCTGGATGAAATTGATATTTACTTAAATCAGTCCTAAGCTCATATTTTTCCAAATACTCTCTTTAAGCATGGACAATTTTGTTTTCATATAGGATAATGAAATCACATCAGTGAAACTGTTAACCGAGTTAACAAGTGGTTGATTGTATCCAATTTGTCATTCATCTTAAGTGAATTGGAGGACAGCGACGCGACCATCGCTCCTTACTCCTTTCACAATGTGCACGGTCGGGTATTTTTTAGTAAAAAGTTTGTTTTTCAGGAATGTTTCTTTAATCATCCCAACAAATAAAAAAGAAAGTTATGCAAGGAAGAACTATGACAAATAAAGTGCTGATGATGAGATGAACAAGGATTCCACTAGCCCTGATTCAATTGATGTAAATTATTTTGATCCCAAATCTTCATGAGAGCATAATTTATAGATGAAGGGCCTACCATAAAACCTGTATTTTTTAGCACGAATAGTGGTAACTCAAGTATTTAAGGCCACTCTTTTCACATTTTATAGTAAACAATACATTTACTATTCTAATTACTTTCTAGCATTTACTAATATATACAATGCAGATCACCCAAGCCGATCTGCCAATCCCGACCCGAATTGGATGAAAGGTTCATCGATCCGGTGGCCGATACCAGTATTTGAAAAAATAGAGGATTAGTTGAGGAATTATGTTCGTATCAAATTTCATATAGACTGCCTACTTACATCTACGTGCAATGGTTTCACGATTTTCTGAAGTTCTAAATTATGAGACAGCACCGTCTTCCTAAAATGACTGAGGTCGGGTCTTTTTTGGTAAAAAGTTTGTTTTTTATTTACCTTTTATCATCATTGCATTGTGTAGTGGTAAATTATAACAAGTTAATTACCATTATTTGTACTACCTTAGGTTGTTTCTTTGTTTTAACAGTTAATGAAATTTCACACTTCCCTCTGTGTTCGATACTCGTACTCTTGTCTTCCTACAATTGAACTTGTGCACTTGCAAGGGTACACTTTAAAATCAAATCAGTGCTAATTATCAAAATTAATTAATAGGGTTTACCTCTTAGTAATATGGCCAAAAATGCTGAAATTTCCCTAATTTCAGCAAGAGTAACGATATTAATCATTTATAAAAAAATTTGAGAATTTAAATATAATCAACCCTTAACATTGATTGGCGAATCCAATAATTCTGAAAGATAGTACTACTGCTATCTCCAAGTTGATCCGAAATGAACTGATACGAATGTGAACGCGAAATTTTCTGGTGAACAAAATTTGTCACTATGGTCTACCTAAGTATTACATATTAGTTTTGTTTTTTTAACATATAATAGGGTATACCTTTGTTTCCAAACAATTGAGATTAATGGTAAAATACGAATAATATGTAAAAAAGGAAATTTTCAAATAATATGTATTATTTGTAAAAACGAAATAAGAGGGATCTTTTATAAATTTCCTTTTGTTTAAAGATTTTTACACATATAAAAACTGCATTTCGGTTTTGGTTCGACAAGTAGACAAAAAATTTTTAATAATAAAAAATACTTTCTTTAAGGCAGATCAAAAACATGAAAATATTTAAGGAAGATTGGTTTGAAGGATGAAATTATTTGACCATCTCAACACAACTGCACAGGAGCAAACCAGACGCCCTCTATTGTACGATTTGACACAATCAATTGTAGAATGAAATAATGTTCTCTATTGTATCGAGTAATATGATTAAAATTGAGTTTCCTATCAAGATTTTGACCAAAACAAACCGACACAGACCATGACCTACAGGGGAAATGCATGGGTAATGATCTGTAGACTAATATTATCATAGACCGCTTGTTGCCTAAGAAGGCCATGTTCCCAAATCCACACCGTCAATTTTTTACCTATGAATATATGATCATACAACAATTTTATATTTAATCTTTTGACTGTAGCACATGTCTATTTCACACCGTTCTGATCGACCGTCACGGCCTGTTGGTTACTGCACAAAAATGTTTAGTGTACCCGTCACACAGCGCATATGAAACCCTTTATTACTAAAATCCTGTGAATACACAAACCCCCTAACTTAAATCATTACACATCAACTCCCTGCCTCCTTTAATACCGCCACACGTTTTGACACAATTTGAACTGCCAGTTCAGTGGCCCTCTTTCCAATCTCCCGTCCGCCACCTGTATCTAATCGAACGGGCTAACAATAACTGGAAACGCCTGCTATCCCTCTGTATGGCCATTCTATATCACCCTCGTATTAAATGAAGATGTCACAATTCCTGAAGCAGCAGAAGAACCCCATTACGTTTGTTCGGGTCGGTTTCGGAACACCCAGATCATTCAGTCGGTCTGTCCGTTCGATCCGGTTCGGTTCGCTTTTCACTTCACGCACGCAATATCACATTGACTAGGATTGTGCATTTTATGGACCAAACCGAACCGGATAGGCGGGATTGGTCCAATTTGGTCAGGTACCGATTTGGGTTTTCTTTGGAAAAAATGAATTCCGAAAAGTTTGGTTTGGTTTCAGTTCCAAGCATCCCCAAGTCGAAACAAAACCGAACCGAACCAAATGTAGTTTATAAGTAATTATATATATGTGCGGGGATTTTGATTAAATTTCAAAAGGCATTTAAGTAAAATGCATATTTTTATATAAAACTCTACCCTTGTCTTTAATCTATTTCTAAATCCTAAAGCGGTATTTTTATATAAAACTCTATCCTTGTCCAACTCTTAAACCAAACCAGCCTTATTCAATTCAGTTCGATTTTGTTTGGTCGATTTTGGTTTTCGTATAAGTTCTACTTGCACATCAAAAATTTCTCAACTTCTCAACTGATTTTCCTATAAGTTCTACTATACCGCTTTAGGATTTAGGAATAGATTAAAGACAAAGGTAGAGTTTTATATAAAAATATGCATTTTACTTAATTGCCCTTTGAAATTTAATCAAAATCCCCGCATATATATATATATACTTATAAACTACATTCGGTTCGGTTCGGTCTCGTTTCGACTTGGGGATGCTTGGAACCGAAACCAAACCAAACTTTTCGGTATTCATTTTTTCCAAAGCAAACCCAAACCGGTACCGGACCAAACCGGATGAAACCCTATCGTTTGGTTCGGTTCGGTCGGTTTTGTCAGTTTGGTCAAAAAAATGCACACCCCTACCGCCGGTAACCAACACCGAAAATCCACCGGAATTAGACCTTTTAAACAGTGCCTCATTCTGTAGATATAGAGCATGTGTTTGCACAACAATGAAGAATTCTATACGTCAGTAAAACCCGTGACAAAAACCGTTTCAGAAGCAAGTATGGACTGCAAAAAAAGTCTTCATAAAAGCAATATCCTCGAAATTTCGATGATTTTTCCATAATCACTTAATTTTATATAATTTTGATGAAATTAACAATATTTCACTGAACTTAATAAATCTTCTCAAATTAGTCTCATTTTCGACATAATTGTCTGAATTTTTTTCTACGAAATCGATGACATTTCCATCCTTTCGGTGAATTTAACGAAACATCGCTGAATGTAATGAAATATCACAAAAAATAATATATCTTTTCGCTTTTTTTTTTCCTTTTTTTTTAAATGAATCAAAATTTTAATGATCATTAAATATAATTTATATTTAATATTTTTGGCAGTCTACGTAATTTTTGTATTTTTTTTCCAAAATTTTTTCGATATTTATTGAAAATGAACCCTTACCAAAAGTTCGCAAAATTGAAATTTCTAACTATGCTAGCCAAACCCCACTCCGCAATAAGTATGGTTATGTTGACACGGTATATCGCAATATGATGGGGGTACCATCAAAAGCCCCAAAATTTATGCAATGTTAACCTAAGGTCTAATGTAATTTGACCTTCCCAATGAAACACGGGTGATTTTCATTTATTGGTACCCGGTAGGAACATAAGTCTCATAGGGTTGTCAACGGGCTGGGTTTCACACCAGGCCCAGCCTGACCCGGATGGGCCCCGATTAGGCGTGAAGATCTTAAAATCAATCTTTAACCAACGGGCCGGGTTAAGACTGAGTAATAAACGGGTTCGGGTTCATGCTACAAACTTGCAAATAAACGACCCGATCCCGCCCGATTAGCTATCGGCCCGGCCCGGTAAGTATTACAACAGTTTAAGCCTTGTACAACTCTTAAAAAATATTAGAAACCCGGCCCGCCTCGGATGGCTATCCGGGCCGAATTCAGGCTACAACATTTAAAAATCGGCCCTAGCCCGGTTAGGCAACGGGTCGGGTTCGACATCTCGTTATATTTAAAAAAAATATGGGCCTATACAAATATTCAGCGCGGTACGACCCATTGAGAGCCATGTCTCCTCGCAGGCCTATCTGAGTTTTAGCTCCAACGAAAGTGACCGCCACATTATAAAATTTTCAAATTTGAATTACTCATGCAGCAGACTATTTATTATAAAGGTTCCTTAAAGCTCTCACTCTACCCTCTCTCTCTCTCACACACACCTCTCACTCTCTCTCTCACACTCCATTTCCATATATCCTTGTAATTCGTCGCCGACTAATAGCCGCCGTCATTCGACACTGGAATTGCATCGCACTGTCGTATTTGCAGAAACGGCCCTATAGTTTCAATCCTTGCATAAATGGCCAGCTCCAAGCCTAGCCGGGTGCACGTCAGATATCTATATATATGCTTCTCTATGCAAGCATTGAATCTAGAATTTTTGTACCATCTTTTAACAATTTTTATCTCTCTTGGAAAGCGATTTCGAGATTCCACTAAAGGTCGTATAACATAGAGAATACAACAGGCTAGGTAAGATATCGAGTACAATATCTTTTAAGTTATTGTTTTCCAAATTTCTCGCAACATCGTAGGAAGTCCAAGATATCTTAAGTTATCGACCGATATCTTAAGTTATCGACCGATATCTTAAGATATCGACCGATATCTTAAGATATCGACCGATATCTTAAGATGTCGGCCGATAACTTAAGATGTCGGCCGATAACTTAAGATATCGGTCGATATCTTAAGTTATCGACCGATATCTTAAGATATCGGTCGATAACTTAAGAGGTTTTTTTTTTTGTTTTTGGATTATGGTTTACGTTAAAAGTCCATCCATCGGCTATATATCTTAGGATATCGAGCGATAACCTATGATTGACAAAAACTCTAAAGTTTTCATTCCTTTAATTTTTTTAATAATATTTTTAAACAATTGTAGCGCTAAGTCAAGTATAACTCTTTATAAACAACTAATTTTAATTTTAATTTTGTAAATATTGTAGGTTGAAATGGATGTTCCCCTTCTTTGCCATTTTGATTTCGTACGCGTGAGAGATAATACTTACAACGGAGGACATCGGAGGATTGTCACTGTCACGGAGAATATATCATTTGCTGAGTTTATAGAGAAAATGTACAAAGTCAGTCGGACACGACCGGAAGAACATTCTATTACATTTACTGTTTCATTACGCATAGGGAATGAGCTTGTATTTGCCGAATTGTCTGACTCTGATGATCTTACAAACTTATTTAGAGCATATCGTATCGGTGATGGTGTTATAAATATTTATATCGAAAAATCATTAGTCACCATCGAAAGCGTAAATTTTGCCGCCTTTAGAAACATTTCAACCGAAAGGAAACAAACGAAGATGATCATGGTGTTGGAATGTAACATTTGATTGAAAATCAAGGAATACGGTATGAAGAGAACATTGTTGCACCGATAATAGCCATTTCGATGATAGAAATATAAATATAGGATTCCGCCCTACAAAGAAACTTCGAGCAACCCTATTCAGACATTCCGATGAGTGAAGGCGATGAAGATCAAGGATATTCTCATCAAATGAATCCGATGCATGATACATCTCAGTTCAACTTCGATTCGGTAAATCAGTGGGAAACGTTTTTAGTCGGCCTTAGTCCATATCAATGGCCTTCCGAACAAATAGCTTCGGAGCCAACGATAATCGAGCCTTCAACAGAACAGCCTCTCATACATCAAACATTCTCGCATCGGCTAACATCAATCCAAACAACTGCACATCAACCAAGCGTACATCGACGGGCTCAATCCCAATCACGTAATAACCATCCAGTCGATGATGACGGTGATAGTGATCCGAAAATAATGAAGCCTCATTGCTCCCACTTCGCGTGTTTATACTAATAGGGAAATTGATCAACCTCTGGTGGACGAAGACTATCAGCTTAATGACTCGGAAGGGGAGTACATGGATTCAGACGATGAGGAACTGTATGAAGGGGGAACGATTACCATTGGTCAGGCGTTTAGAAATAAGAAATCATTTCAAAAAGTTCTTAAAGAATTTGCGATGACAAATAATTTTCAGATTAAACCAATAAAAACCAAATTTCTTCGAGTAATCATGAGGTGTGTTGAAGTAGGATGTGCTTGGCGAATACATGCATCGAAATTAGTAGGCGAGACACGTTTCGTGAAAACTTTCCACGGAACACGTGCGGATTGCCAGCTTTTGGAAGCGGACATCGCCAATGTACGACATCGTGGATAGCTTCATTCGTTAGAGATATACGATTAGAGGGTTTCGACGAGACTCCTGCTTCAATAATTTTTGATATTGAAAAAATACCAGATAACAAAGAGGTTATCGGAAAGCATGGAGAGGAAAAGAAATGGCGTTGAATGACATCCGAGGTAGTTGGAAGGAGCAATTTAAGATGTTACCGTCATATGTTGCCGAATTACAGCGGGTCGATCCAGACATACAGACCGAATTGTGTCTCGAGCCTGATAATGCATTTCAGAGATTCTTCGTGGCATTCGGACCTTGCATTCGAAGCTTTCGCAATACTTTACGAAGAATAATTGCGGTAGATGGAACGCATTTGCGTGGACGATATAAGGGAGTGTTGTTAATAGCTACGGGGATAGACGGGAATAGACATTTATTTCCTATAGCGTTCGGCGTTGTACCGAAAGAAAATGAAGACCATTGGACATGGTTTCTTGATCTATTAGGGAGACGTGTAATCGGTGAATTTGAAAAACAGTTTGTTTTGATATCAGACAGACAGAAAGGTTTGATGGAAGCAGTAGAAAAAGTTTTTCCTAATGCCTTTCACAACCATCGACACCTGGCTCTAAATCTGTTTGATAAATATAAGGATACAATCTCTAGACCGCTTTTTTGGGTTGCTGCCCGTGCATTTTCAGAAGCAAAATTTAAAAGAATTATGCGAAAAATAGAAGACGACGCCCCGCCGGAATGTACAAAATGGATTAAAGAAATTGGTGATCATTTCTGGGCACGCGCTTATTTCCAAGAGAGACGTTATGATATGTTGACAACTAATATAGCTGAAAGCATAAATAGTGTGTTGAAAATAGCCGGGGAGGAGCCGATTGTGAGCATCTTAGAAACCATTCGCCCAAAAGTAGCGAATTTTATCTTCGCTGCCGAGGAAGGAAATAAATGACACATGTGTTAACACCGATGGCGTAAAAACACATAAAAGAAATTCGAGGATGGGCCCGTCAAAAAACGTCATACCATATGGTCGTGATATATTTCAAGTTAAACGTGGTGATTACACTCACAGTGTCGATCTAGAATCGCGAACATGTACATGCAGACGTTGGGCTATTCTTGGATTACCATGTTCACATGCGATTGCCGCATTATCGGCAAAAAGCAGAGAAGAGAGATCCCCAATTTTGTGAACCTTTGGTTTACCAAAGTGACTTATTTAGGAAACTTATAAAGAACACTTTGTCCCGACTGCTGACAAGCGCCAATGGACTTCGCAAATAAAAGACTTTCAAGTTTTGCCTCCCCACAAAATACGTCAAGCCGGCCGTCCGAAGAAAAGGAGAACAAGATCTAAAGGGGAAGTTCGACCACTACAATGTAAAAATTGTAACAAGTACGGTCATAATTGTCGCTCGTGTAAATTTGTTAATATTTGAAATTAACTTATATTACATCAAAGGTTGAGATTGAAAACAGATTTAGATTAGATTAGACCTAGTGGCAATCGAGCTTCCAATGATTTCATTATAGAAGAGTATTTTTTTTTTTCTCTTTTTCTTTCCTTCAATATAAACAGATTAAACCTCAATAAAAGAGCGATCAACATCTACAATGTCTTTTAATATATTTTTTTGGAATTGTGACTAAAATATATTGTTGTGCTTCTTAATAAATCATTCATTCATTCAAACAGGATTTGAAAGTTTCCAAATTCGCCCCTAATTTACTAGTGATTGGCATAAAGCCAAACCAAAGATATCAGACTTCACAATTCAGAAAGGTATATCTTAAATCATCGGGCGATCATTTAAATTATCGGCCGATGGTTTAAAATATCGTCCGATGTTTTAAATTATCGGCCGATAATTTAAATCATCGCCCGATGATTTAAGATATCGGCCGATAATTTAAATCATCGGCCGATAATTTAAGCTATCGTCCGATTATTTAAAATATCGGCCGATAATTTAAGATATCGGACGATGATTTAAATTATCGGCCGATGATATAAGTCATCCGCCTATTGGAATTGCTTCAAGAGAGGAAGCCTCCATTGATACATCATGCAAGGTGATACAAATAAGATAAATAATTGATAACAACGATAATGAAAATTATACAAGTTAATAAAAATTAATAAAATTAAATAATTTACAATTTCATCAAAAAATATCTTTACAAAACACTAAAATTTATTACAGATATTAAATCTTCTTCCCAAACGTGCACATTCGATGTCCGATTTCGGCTCTAAATTGTTGCATATGTTTATCGTCGAAATCAATAGGCCGCTTTTGGGAGAAGTATTCTATATACTTCAAAATGTATACACCGCAATCCCAACCGTTCTTTTGGATCGGGAGAACGACGCTGTTGAACGCCGATACCTTCCACTGTTGATCGAAAGCTGACTTCAAACCGATAGTGTAAAGAAGGCGCGGAAAGTGATTCAATAGACATTCTTTATGCGCTTCAAACCTTTTTGAGCACTCTCGGTCTGCTGGATCAATTAGCTTAATTTCTCGATCAACTAATGAAATTATAGCCAATGCCCAATGGCTATGTTTTTGGCTATGCATCGGAAGATAAATCTACACATAAACGGAAGCGAAATTTTAAATAATAAATTTTATTTAAAAGCCGTTAACGTTAAATAAAGCGAAGTTTAGTATTCAAAAACGTACCGTTCCACAGTCGATCGCGTGAATTCCGCGGATATTATTTATCAATAGTGGTTCCATCGGCTTTGAATTGTTACGAACATTCCAATCGTCACAATAGGCCTGCCACCTATCGAGGTCGCTGAGCGCAGCAATACCTTCATTATCGATATATTTTTCAAATTTTTTCTCGTCTGCCATAAACAAGGTCTGATTGGCAGTAAACAGTAGAAGTTAATCAAGAGTCGTGATTGAAAAGACAAAAAAAAGAAACAAACGAGCTTCCAATAAATATTTGAAACCTTACCAGGGCAGACGCAGAAGCGAACCAACTTTTTTCGGCATTGGCCGTAAACATTGAATCATTTATAACTTCAAGGACTCTCAAGTATGCGTCGATGACTTCATTATCAAGCCACGAGCGTCCTTTGAGAACCTTCAAAAGAGCAACTGTGATCTCAACACCGCTGATAGTATTGACGATCACATTGTCCTCGTTCTCCGGCCGATTCCAAAAACTGAGCATATACTTTTGCTCCATTGATATTGCCTCATCCTCCTCCTCCTCCTCTACAACCAATCTTCGTTTTTTTATTAATGCTTTACTGGTCGGGGACTTTCTCTTCTTACGAGCACGCAAGTCATAACCTTCGGCTTCATTTTTGGTAGATGATAGTTTCACTATAATTGTTTTTAGTGATGCCGGCTGTGACTCACGAGAAGGCTGCGTAAGAGGAGCACCATCATCACCCGTATCAACCAAGGGTTGTTTAGTAGGCTGAGGAGCAGTAGGTTTTGGGGCAGCGGGTTTAATGGCAGTAGATTTATTTGTAAGTTGAGGGGCGGCGGGTTTTGGGGCTGTTGATTGTTGTGTAGGTGGATGAGCAGAGGGTTTTGGGGCACTTGACTGATGGCTTCGTTGAGGACCAGTTGGTTTTGGGGCACTGGAATGATGGCTTTGTTGAGGAGCAGGGGGTTTTGGGGCAGTATACTGATGGCTTTGTTGATGAGTGGTGGGTTGAGGATGCTTGATTTTGATTGAGGGAAAGTGGGTGAAGGAACGAAGGTGTCAAAGAGCACCGAGGTTAAAATATTATCCTGCATAATTGCAAAAAAATATACATTACAAAAAATAAAAAATAAAAAAAACTGCATTATCGACCGATAATTTAAGTAATCGATCGATAATATACATTGTCGATCGATAATATACATTGTCGATCGATAATTTACATTATCGACCGATAATTTACATTATCGACCGATAATTTACATTATCGACCGATAATTTACATTATTGATCGACTATTTAAATTATCGGTCGATAATTTAAATTATCGGTCGATAATTTAAATGATCGACCAATAATGTAACATAACGTCCGGTAATGTACATTATCGATCGACTATTTAAATTATCGGTCGATAATGTATATCGTCCGGTAATGTACAGCTAATTTTGCATTAAGTTGTAAAGAAATGATTTTGTTCTAAAATTGAAAGTCTTGGTTTGATACCTTTCTTAAATGAGAGATGACCGCATCAAGATCCTTCCGTATGGCTTTATTTTCTTCTTGTAAGGCCTTCTTATCTCTGCCTAGTTGTTCAATTGTGAGTGCTTGCCCTTTCAGCAGCGTAAATGCACGCCGGAATTCTTTTTTCATTTCTTTTACTGCCATGCGGAGAGTCTTGCATTCTTTTCTTAGCTCCGTCACTTCTTTGGTTAGGTGCGGTTGCCTAACTGGCTGCTCTCTTGTTGGCTCGGGCCTAATTTCTTGTTTGCCCTTTGGTTGACGTACAACGACTTCAAAATCATCGTTATCGTCGCTATAATCTTCGTCATCCTTATTGTCGTCATCTCGGCTAATCGACTCTTCGGCTCTTTCTTCCGGCCGTGTTGGATGACTTGGGATATCATCATATTCATCTACATTTTCTTCGGAGTAAGGCTCTTCTTCTCTTTCTTCGGTCTCTTCCTTCTTATTTTCAATTTCTCTTCGAATCAAAAAGTATCGAAGCCATTTATACTGTAATTCGTGCTTCTCAACTTCAAGCTCTATAATCACTTTAGACTTAAGAAATTTTTCTCTATATAAATTAGGGTTACGGCTGAATTTCGGGCCTTCCCATTTCATTAGCCTTGGAAATGGTTCTTTAAGCCCAATAGGAGCGTGATCACCGGAAAGTGCTCAAACGCCCAAATCTGTAAGGCGATAGTGCATCCATAGATATTGTATTGCCCCTTTTCTGACCTTCTCGCCATTTCCCTCCTGCCACTCGCTTTTGATATACTATCTAATAAATTATTGTAAACTATCAGGCCCCACGGTAATTGTTGAACTCTTCAATGTTATCTACTAAGTCTAATCAGGTATCTACTTCCGGTATGTGTCCTAAGTAAAAAAGAACATACGAAAAATAATAATGACAGTTTCAAAAACTCATCATTGGATAAATCAGCACTGTCAATAATTTCTTCAATACGAGATCTTTTCGCCGGCTTCCCCCGAAAGAATTTGTATCGAATAGTTGTTTCCTCTTTTACGGCAACCTTCTCGCACTCGTTCCACAAGATGTTGAGGCCTAAAATCAAGGCTATATCGACGGCCAGTGGAGTACATTGGTGTTCTTGACCTTGAAAATATTCTCTTCTACCTAAAAACTTAAAATAGCGTCAACCAAGTCTCCAACGAAACCTAATTTCTCATTCATCCTAAATAGATGACCGAATACCGAATCATCTAAAATTTTCTTTCTCTCTTCGTTACAGTGCATGTAAAATTTCCTAACACCAACTCCAGAACATTTTCCGATGGGCTTTAAAGTCATGGTCATTTTCAATCACTTAGTAGGAACTGCAATATAAATAAAAAGCAATTAATAAACAAAAGAAGTGATTTTGAAAAAACTACTAATCCCCTAACCTACCGATATCTTACCGATAACTTAAGATATCGGTCGATAATTTAAATTATCGACCGATAACTTAAATTATCGGTCGATAATATAAGTTATCGATCGATAATTTAAGTTATCGACCGATAATTTAGATTATCGACCGATAATTTAAATTATCGATCGATAACTTAGATTATCGACCGATATCTTAAGTTATCGGTCGATAATTTAGATTATCGGTAAGTTATCGGATTAGGTGGGAAACATTGGGGATGACTAAATGTGTTGAAATGTAAAAAAAATAAATTACCTGGAATTGTTATGTGAGCTTTGTGACCTTTTACCGCTTTGTCGCCGCTAAGTCGCCGCTCTCTTGTTTTTTTCAGAAAAGTTAAACTTAAAAATAACAGTAACTAATGAAAGTAAAAGTTGCTTTTATACTAATGTTAAAGGGCGGTGGAATTTTTTTTTTATATTATTTAAAATAAGTCGTTGCTGACGTGGAGTAGGCGGAGGCGGCTAGGAGTGGAGCTGGTCATTAATGCAACGGTTGAAACTATAGGGCCGTTTCTGCAAATACGCAAACATATAGGGCCGAAAGTGCAAATTTCCCTATTATAAAGGTTCCTTAAAGCTCTCACTCTACCCTCTCTCTCTCTCACACACACCTCTCACTCTCTCTCTCACACTCCATTTCCATATATCCTTGTAATTCGTCACGATTAATAGTCAGCCGCCATTCATTAATCGAATTGCATCGCATCGTCATAGACATAACGATATAGTCATCTACAGTAGGGCATGATCAAAACCCCGGTTTCGGTTTTGATTTCGTTCATGACTTGAATCATAAATTGGTCAAAATTTTGATAAATTTTGGTCAAATTTTCGATAAATTTTCAGACTTTTTTAAAAATTTGCTCCGAACTTTACTGAACATTGCCAAACTTTATTTTATTAATTTTTTTTAACTCTTTAATATTGTTAAAATACATATTTACGTTAGTGAAGTCAATTTTTGATCACACAATGGATCTTGAGCTCATGCAAAATATATCAGACGATTAGATTTTGATTTCACATTGAATAAATCTCAAGTGATCCGAGAATCCTTCTCATGATACACTCATGATCAGGGTCATTTTGGAGATGTATGACACGTGGAATCAAGATCTTACTGCTTGCTAGTTGGGCTATGATCTGAAGATCTACTGTGTAAAATATTGCGTACCTCTATATATATGGGTACCTCTATTAGAGCTCATGCAATCTCTGAAATTGCCCATATGACCCTGAATTTTAAAGTGATTGCACTGAATTTAAAAAAAAGACTTGCAAGTTTGGCAACTTTTACTATGTAAAAACACCATCTAAGCCAATTCGGATTAATCACTTGAAAAACGTGTGAAGTATTGGCTCCCCTTCCTATCATATTTAGGAAGCCATTACTTGCTCTCGCTTTTTAAGTGATTGCACCAAGGTTAAAAAAAGACTTTGTATTTTAGGGACATGTGATACGTGAAAACGTAATCTAGGCCGTCTGATCTACAGTTCATAATCTATAGATCCTTAGTGGACAAGATTGGCACGAAGTATAATTTTCACCATGTGATTAAATATCGTCAAAGGCTATTATTGTATTCAACGATTAACAATAATAGATCATATGATAAATATTGTGTTTTGCTCCAATCTTATCCACCAAGGATCTATAGATCATAAACTTTATATCAAACGGTCTAGATTGCATTTTCACATGTCACATGTCCCTAAAATAAAAAGTTTTTCTTTTACCTTGGTGCAATTACAAAAAAATCTAGTGCATATGATTTATATTGTAAACTTGTCTCTCTCCTATTAAAAACCCACGAAACTCAAACCCCAAACCCAAACCTCCCTCTATCTCTCTTCTAAACTCAAACCCATCATCTTCTAAACCTACACGCAAACACCGCAGGGAAGAAAAAAAAATAAAAAAAGAGAAGCAGAAGAAGAAGACTTGAAGGAAAGAAAATACAAAATAAAATTTGATTTAGCCAGGTACCTCCTTCATCTTCTTTTTTTTAGGGAAAAAAACGAGAAAAAATGGAGAGAATAAAGGAAAAAAATGGGATTTTTTTTTTAATTTTTGCAAAAATTAGGTTTAAACCCTATTAAAAAAAAAAGAAAAGAAAAAAAATGTTTTTTTTTTGCAAAAAGTGGGTTTAAACCCTATTTAAAAAATTTAAAAACTCGAAAGTGTGATCTCGGCCCATAATTTGAAATTACTGGCCGATAATTTCAAAATTTTTAGGATTGGCGATAAAATGCAATTTTTCGTTTCAGTTTCAACCGAAACCGAGACATCTCGACCGAAAATTTAAAATTTCGGCCAAAATTTTGATCCATGCCTGTAGGTGCGTAAAGACATTTTTATTTCTCACTGAAAATGGTTCTTTACTACTAGGGACTTGAATGTCATTGCTTCCTATCGATGGCAGTTTCCCAACACTTCATTATGACTTGGTGAGGGGTGATAGTAGTTGACAGAGCGTTTATGAAGCAAATCATCCTGCGGTCGGAAGGTAATGTTTTCTACCCTTCTCTCTCCATCTCTCTCTCTCTCCCTCTCTCTCTCTCTCTCTCTCTCTCTATATATATATATATATATATATATATATATATATAGATGGGAGGTATGTGTTTATATGATATATAAACCAGCCATCTTTGGTAATCATAACTTTACTAAAAAGGTGTGGCATGAGATGTCCACGCATGGGAAACTGCCCAATAAGGACAACATATCCATCACCAATCTCTACGGGAAGCGTCTCCCCCACAAATGGTCAATGTAATGATGGTTGATTTCTGACACGTCCCATTGCCATCCTAGCTGACTGGCGACAATGTGTTACCATGTGGAGAGGCTTCACCAAATCGATACAATTGGGCCATTGAGAGATTGACAGCGTATAAATACGGTGCCTGTAAAATCGGGACTTTTTATTGTTTGGTATATTGGCACTGGATGAATCATTCTCCCAGACAAACATCAAAGGTTATTCTTATCAAAACACAGAGGTAGATGACATTCATTAATGGATGTCGGTCTAGCACAGCCACAATCCGGGCCGGCAGAAGAATGATCCGGCGGTTGTGCCTCGAGATCGTACCCAGCTAAATGTCTTATCACCGTCTAAACCACCAATTTCATGGCACGGAGCGTATATAATCGTTGGTTTACAAGGATTGCCAAACAAGCAAAAAATGGTGATTTCTAGTTATGAGATAAGCAGTGAAGTGATGGAATCTAAATGGATCTGACTATCCGACCATTCAAAATTAAGCCTAAAGATTTAGGCGCACGATCAATCAAAAAAACCAATAAATATACATACTATAAATATGCGCACCTTGAGCGTTAGCCATTGATGGTTGTCGATCTTCAACGATGTTCTCGCGTTTAATGTCTCCTAGCACAATGGGGATGCTCTCGCCAATAGGGAGGATTGAATTCTGTCGAGCCATCGTTGGGACCAGGCACCCCTTATATTTATAGCCAAAGAGTCCTATCCCATTAAGGACTGAAATTACTAATTATAGTGTGATTAGAAATCACAATCATACTTTAACTGAAAGACTCAATAAGCAGTTGCCTATTCTCTTCAAACTCACCAGAATAGCAATTGTACATCTTAAGGTTGATCTTATACCATTCATTGGTCAACGGGTTTGACCATAGTGATGGCCACCAAAATAGAAACTTCTTACAGTCTCCCACTTGGCCAAACTATGTCAATAAACTCCGATTACCCAATGTTAGCTAACTTTCGTTGAATGGTAAGTCACAATCAATCTCAATCAAAGTCTTTATTATCAGTCCGGTCCAGTGAGAATTTCAACACAGAATCAATGTAGTCAATATATCATATCATCGATATATGACTGCTCATTAGTCACTGTATTGGAAGTCATCACCGACATGGATTCCAGCTAGTATGAAGTCACATAGATTGTAAGTTTACAAACTGAATGGTGATTACATGTAAACTCAATCTAATATTGGTCCTACTTTATTGCCCTCTACTGGCACCATATGTTCCAAGGAGTTATTTTGCATAAAAATGGAAAAGCAAATAAATAAGTTTTATTTCTGAATCAATTAAACAAATGTATTCACTCACATATATCCACTCTCAAAAGCCATCAAAATTATCTGTCAACCCCATGCGCGCAACATGCTCCAAAAAAAGCGTGGGAGATAAACCTTTAGTGAGAGGGTCAGCCAACATAAGTGTCGTACTTATCTTTTCAATAGATACAATTTGATTCTGAACTTTCTCCCTGATAACAAGATATTTTATATCAATATATTTGGAACCCCCACTAATCTTGTTGTTATTGGTAGCCGCAATGAATTGTCACAAAAGATTCTCAGTGGCTTTGAAATAGTATCAACAACTCGAAGCCCTGAGATAAAATTCCTCAACCATATCGCCTCACATGTTGCCTCAAAACATGCAACGAATTCTGCTTTCATTGTGGACGAAGTAGTCAGCGTTTGTTTAACGCTCTTTCAAGATATAGGTCCACCTGCAAGCATAAAAATATAACCCGATGTGGACCTACGAGTGTCTTGACACCCAGCATAGTCAGCATCGGAATAACCAATAACTTCAAAGTTATTCGACCTTTTGTATGTGAGCATGTGTCCTTTAGTCCCTTGTAAATAGCGAAAAACCTTCTTAGCTGCTTTCCAATGATCCAAACCAGGATTACATTGGTACCTGCCAAGCATGCCAACTATATACGCTATATCTGGACGAGTACAGACTTGTGCATACATGAGACTCTAACCGCCGATGCATAGGAATTGTCTCCATCGCTTTTCTCTCGGATCGACGACTCGACTCAAGTAGACTAAATTTATCACCCTTAATGACAGGGGCAACAGTAGCAGAACAATTGTGCATGTTAAACCTTTTAAGAACTTTATCAATATAAGCTCTTTGAGACAATCCCAATATGCCACGGGCTCTATCTCGATGAATCTCAATTCCTATCACGTAGGAAGCTTCACCAAGATCTTTCATATCAAAACTCTTTGATAAAAAGTTCTTTGTCTCATATAACATGCCCAAATTGCTACTCGCAAGTAAGATATCATCAACGTATAAAACAAGGATGATAAACTTACTCCCACTGATTTTAAGATATATGCATTGATCCACAGTATTTTCTTTAAAACCAAAATTTGAAATGACTTTGTGAAATTTTAAGTACCATTGTCGAGATGCCTGCTTTAAACCATATAGCGACCTTTTGAGTCTACAAACTAAATGACGCTCCCCCTCAACCTGAAAACCTTTAGGTTGTGTCATAAAGACATCTTCATGCAAGTCGCTATTCAGAAAAGCAGTTTTAACATCCATTTGATGCAATTCTAAGTCAAAATGAGCTACTAATGCCATGACTATCCGAAAGGATTCCTTTCTAGAGACAGGAGAGAATGTCTCTTTATAGTCTATTCCTTCTTTTTGAGTGAAACCTTTAGCGACTAACCTGGCCTTGTATCTTTCTATATTACCTTTGGAGTCTTGCTTGGTTTTAAATACCCATTTACAGCCTACAGGCTTGACTCCATTAGGTAACTCACAAAGATCCCAGACCGAGTTATGTTTCATTGATTCCAACTCATCTTTCATGGCTTCGAGCCATTGAGTGGATTTGTCGCTCTTCATGGCTTGGCTAAAGGAAACAGGATCTGATTCCTTTCCAAAATCAAACTCACTCTCATTTAGGTAAACTATAGAGTCATCAGAAATGGCAGGCTTCTTTGCTCTCTCTGATCTACGCAATGGTAGATCAGTGGCAGTCGCCATGGGAGCAAGAGCCTCCTCAATGTGGGGTGTGTCAATAGGTATAGCCACAGGCGCATCAACACTGGCTTGAATAACTGGTGTTGGTGCCACTTTTTCTTGGATAAAAGGGATAGGAATTATAACCCGATTCTCCTCAAAAGTGATTTTCCTAAGCTCTATACTCCCACTGATCTCACGATCCTCAAAGAATTTGCATGTCTAGTCTCAACAATCCGGGTATTATGAGTGGGGCAATAAAATCTGTAGCCTTTTGATCTATCAGGGTAACCAATGAAATGAGAACTTATAGTTTTAGGGTCCAATTTTCCTAATTGTGGGTTGTACACCTTTGCTTCAGCCAAACAGCCCCAAATGTGTAAATATCCTAAAGTCGGTTTTCTGCCTACCCATAGCTCATAAGGAGTCTTGGGAACTGCCTTACTAGGAACTCGATTTAGGATATGCACTGCTATTTTCAAGGCTTCTCCCCACAAGAACGTAGGCAACATAGAGTTGCATAACATGCTTCTCACCATATCCATAAGGCTCTGCTCAGTGTTCTCATGGTGTATTGAGCGACAATGCCATGCTCTTGTAGATACAGGGCGAAGGGTCCTGGATTGCGACTTGATTCAGAGTATCTACCATAGTACTCGCCGCCTCTATCAGATCTCACAATTTTAATCTTCGAATTGAGTTGTAACTCAATTTCAACTTTATAGATTTTAAACATATCCAGGGCCTCAGATTTCTCGTGAATGAGAAATATATAACCAAAACGAGAATAATCATCAGTGAAGGTAATAAAATACTTTTGACCACCAATAGCGGGAGTTGGAAACGGTCCACAAATATCAGTGTGGACTATTTCCAGCAAACTCGTGCTTCTGAGAGCCCCTTTCTTATTAGTTTTTGTGAGTTTCCCTTTAACGCAATCAACACAAGTATTGAAATCAGAGAAATCGAGCGCATCGATTATATCATCTTTAATTAACCTCTCCATTCTATCCTTAGATATATGGCCTAAACGTTTATGCCATAAAATGGAGGAGTTATCGAGTGCCCGTTTTCGTTTCTTACTTATTTTATCATTCACATGCATAGAAACTAAAGATTGGGCGTAAGATGAATCCAAGTTCAACTGATAAAGATTGCCTACTAATGAGCCACCACCCACAATATCAGAATTGAATAATAGAGTAAACATATTATGTCCAAATTTAAATTCAAAACCTAATGAATCCAATTTAGAAATTGAGATAAGGTTTCTAGTGATACTGGGAACATAAATAGTATCAACTAAATCCAAAATGAAACCACTATCTAAAATGAGACGGAGAGTCCCAATGGCCTCCACGTCTGCTTCTACTCCATTCCCGAGTTTGATGGTACGTTCGCCTTTACTTAGCTTCCTGCTGGATCGAAATCCCTGCATTGAATTACTTATGTGAATAGTTGCACCAGAATCTATCCACCAAGTATTGCGTGGAGCATCAACATAAAGTGATTCAAAATACACAAAAGCAAGGTCATTACCTTTCTTAACTAGCCAATCTCTGTATTTCTGACAATTCTTCTTAATGTGTCCCTTCTTCTTACAGAAGTGACACTTGATGCCAGAAGTAGATGTGCTAGCTTCTCCTTGTTTGGTTTCCGGTGGAGGAGCTTTCACGTTCTTTCCTTTATATTGTCCCGATTTTCGCTTGAAATTTTGTTTCGATGGGCCAAGAGCGGCGTAATGGGCATTTTCAGGTTTTTCAGCCCGAAGTCGTTCTTCTTCTTGGACACAGTGAGCGATTAGCTCGTTCATCTTCCACTTCTCTTTCTGCGTGTTATAATTGATCTTGAACGGGCCAAATTGTGCAGGAAGGGAAGTCATAATGAAGTGAACAAGATAACCCTCAGAAAAACCCATGTCCAGTTCTTTCAATTAAGTTGCCATGCCACTCATTTTCATAATGTGCTCCCGGACGCCGCTATGACCATCATATTTCATGGTTCCCATTTTAACAATTAGACTACTGGCAAGGGCTTTAGAAGTCCTTTGAAATTGTTCCTTAATGGCTTGCATGTATTCCTTTACAGTGTGCGAGTCAGGAATACCTCCCCGAATCGCATCAGCAATGGAACTCTTGATGATCATGAGGCTCATACGATTTGATCTATCCCATTTTTCTAAATTCGTATGGTTCCTTTGCCAGGATCCTCACCGAGGCATCGTGAGAGCACCTTGGGTTTATCGAGATCGTATAGCATAGTCAAGATCCATGACAGAACAATTGCAACTTGTTCCTTCCATTTCTTATAATTTGATCCACTCAAAAGTTCAATTCCACCAATCATACTGGTTATGATAGACGGGTTCAATGCTGCACAATAATTAAGGGCTTTATTATGTCTACATACAATCGAAGTAACTATCAATTCCACAAGGTTATAATTATAGTATGTGACGCGAAAGTTAAAATATGTCAAGGAATATAAAAATTAAAAAACCAAAGTGGTTTTATTGAGAAACAATTTGTGTCATTATGAGTCTCCGTTGGGTCGAGTCATAACACACTAGCCGCTTCCTCAGTCTTTATTAATGATTGTGGTACTAATTGCGTCGTTATGACCCTCCGTTGGGTCGAGTCATAACATGCGAGCAGTACCCACACACACAAATTACCCCCTTTCTTTAATGCACAAAAATATCATCTCCTTCCTCATTTTAATCTGGTACAGTTTTTAAAAGTCAGAGGTGGCAAAGGTGACGGCGTCTTCTTCTCAATCCAAACTATTCTGATCTGCTATTTGGATCGACCCAGATACACCTTTTTTCGTCAGAGACTGTAGCAGATTAGAATAAGGAAGAAGATGATACACCTATATAATTTAAAATTTTAAATATTTGCATTTTTCTATGTTTACGCGATGTGAAACGGGATTTATTCCGATCCAAACTATTCTGAGCTGCTATTTGGATCGACCCAAATACACCGTCTGATTTGAAGGCTACAATATAAAATCGATAGTTCCAAAGATAGATATGAGAAAAAGGCGATATCGACTCTGTACATAGTCGGTACCGATCATTTTAAGAGTCATCATCGACTCTATAAAAAATAAAATAATAATAATAATAAATAAAAATTACGTAATCGATGACGATTCTGTACAGAGTCGTCATCGATTACATAAAAAAAAAATAAAAATTTTTTAATTTTTTTTTTTTAATGTAATCGGTGACGACTCTGTACCGAGCCGATGACGACTCTGTACTGAGTCGTCATCGATTCGGTACAGAATCGTCATCGATTATATAATTTTTTTTTTTTTTTTAAATATAATCGATGGCGACTCTGTATAGAGTCGATGACGACTTTGTACAGAGTCGATGACGACTCTTAAAATGATCGGTACCGATTATAGCGATGATATCGATGCAGTACGAGTCGATATCGCCTTTTTCTCATATCTATCTTTAGAATTATCGATTTTATATTGTAGCCTTCAAATCTGACGGCATAGATCTCGTTTCACATCGCGTAAATATAGAAAAATGTAAATATTTAAAATTTTAAATTATATAGGTGTATCCTCTTCTTCCTCATTCTAATCTGCTACAGTCTCTAATGAAAAAGGTGTATCTGGGTCGATCCAAATAGCAGATCGGAATAGTTTGGATTGAGGAGAAGACGCAGTCACCTTCGCCACCTCTGACTTTTAAAAACTGTACCAGATTAAAATGAGGAAGAAGATGATGTTTTTGTGCGTTAAAGAAAGGGGGTAATTTGAACTTTTTGCTATCCTTAGGGTCAGCTAGGCTTGGAGCTGGTTGGTTTGGGTAAAGGTGAAACTACAGGGCCTCTGACGTGAAAGCTGTATCTGACAGGGCCGGTCAGGTAAATTTCCCAAAATTCAAAGATTGACCCTCGTAGACTGCGACCTCTCCACTTAATACGAAATCTACGTCTTGCTCCCCCCTTTGAACTTCGTTGATTGCATTGGTATTGTGCAGCCAACCTGACCACCATGGGCAATGCATGGGTCAATCTCTTTCCACAAAAATGATCAATCCTCGGGACCTGCACAACTATTCATGGGCTCACAAATTAGAGAATATACCCTTTCGTCGATCTGTGACTCAAAGATCTGCGCATCTGTTGAGATTGATGGAGGGAGATGGAATCTTGCACCACCACTGCAATCGGACACCTAATTTCAACTCCTTTTAGTACAATGAATCACAATCACTCCATTTTTCAAACACCATACACAACCATTTTTGGCCACAACCATGACATGAAAATTTAGAAACAATCACGAACATCTGAGCTGAAAAATTTAAAATTTTGACTCGGAAGAGCCATAACTCAATTTACACGTAATTCCATAGAAATTGTTTTTATCTACGATACCTTCACAAAATATTCCCTCTTTTTCACTTGAATCACTGAATAACGTGGCATCAGCAAATTTAATATAGAAACATATGGTGTCACACCCAGTGGCGTACGCACAGAGGGGTGAGTGAGGGCGTCCGCCCACACTGGATGCGTATTTTGAAATTTACACTAATGGGTATTTTTATTTGCAATTATAATTAAGAACAAAAAATTAAAGCTGCAAATAATAATACCTATCTTATATAACTTCGCCCCTTCTTTCCTCGGTGAATCTCACGTCCCTATAAAATCTCTCTATCTACACGGGAATAACACATGAGATTTACAATTAGATCCAGATTTTTAGAGGGTGGTGTTATTTGCACGCGTTAAACTTGTGAAGAACACGCGACCCCCCACCCCAATAAAAAAGTTGACAGCCTTGAATCAGGCGATGGAGATTATTTTTTATTATAATCTTCCATACAATATATCTTGAGATCATGGCACACCTATCATGCGATCACAAGTTGATTCCGCATGACACACATCCCCAAAAGTATGTTTACACCTATTTATGAAGAGTAAATCTATAGTTGCAAATAATAAAACACATCATTACTCAACTAAGCACCTATTTTTGCTCCCTAAATCTCTTATGCGTATCTCCACTTGCGCCCACGCATTCTCTAAAAACCCCAGCGTCTCTGATCCCTTGAAAGTCATCGATTGCTTCGGATCAGATGATGTAGATTGTTTTTCACCTCGATCTTCAACAAAATAGATCTTGAGATCATGTCTCACCTATCAAACGGTCCGTTTTCATTCCATGTGTCATTAATTCCTAAAAGATCCTTGAATCATATGGCATGTTTTTTGCATCATGTGGCACACATCATACTCAAACGTGAATTAGGGTCATTGGGATCTTTAACACATGGAATAAAAAACGGATTGCCTGATAAGTGCGACATAATAACAGGATCAATTGTGTGGAAGATCGGGTGAAAAATGACCTCCATCATCTAATCCGAAGCAATCAATGGTTTTCAAGGGGTCTGAGACATGATTGCTTTCAAAGAATGTGTGGGCGCAAATAGAGGTACCCATCCTCACCTCCAAAAGTAGATCTCTTCACACATGTATTTAACTGTTAATACTATTGACATTTTTAATCAAATAATGTAAATTATTTTTTGTCCCAATTTTCCACACCACAGATCTTAAGATCGTGGTCCCATAATTTTTGGTGAAATTTTATTAAATTTGTTGAAATTATTGAAAATTTTGCAATTTTGGAGAAATCACATAAATTTCGTTAAAAGTTTCGTTTGACCGCTGTTTCAGTGAATTCCGAAGAATTTTGTCGAAATTTGTCTCCATAACTTGTGCCCCGTCTAGATGAAAATCCTGGTTCCGCCACTGGTCACACCAGCATCATAATATTTTCAAGGTTATGAAAATCGAACCTTCCCATCGCACCCCTCAAAATCTCATTTCGACAGTGGTCAATGTATTTTCAAATCTGTGAAAGTCATCTTCCAAAAGAAACACTAATAGTTGAATTCCCAGAACCTGTCACAAGAACAATCTGAAAGTCACATCTAAATTTCTATACCCCTATCAATGTAGTGCAGAGATAAAGCAACCTAATTTAGTGGTTTGCACACTTGCGTAAAATCTCTGAAGCAATCCTCATCCGAAAGTAATTAATGTCGCCCTATTAACAAACCCGTTTTACTATAGTGCATCAAACGAAGACGTGTCATTATGGTTACTTAATGTCACGTACACGTTCATGAATAAGAAGCGGAGTAAACAATATAATTATAGCTTAAGGGAACTAAGAAAGTACTGAATAAATAGATGAATAATCGTACCTGGTAGAAGTCGAAATTTAAGTTTCGGGCTGAATAGTCAACATATTCAACAACAAAAATGCCACAATCATGTCCACTCACTTGTTTTGGAATATCTTCACAGGGTATGAAGGGCCAGGATGCCATGTCATACAATCCATTCCCAAAACGGGCAAGTACTCTTAGCAGAAACCTCTTCTATAAAATGAAATTCAACTTGGGCAGGTAAGTTGTCTACATGCAGGAAATAGTTGTCAAACACACGTAAAATATAGTTAGAGACATGTCAACTCACCACGATATCCATTTCATTGCAATACCTAACCATACAGTCGTTATAGTATGGGTCCAACACTTCAACCTTATGCTCTTTCATACATATTATGAAGAGTGCCCAATGCTCCTCTCGCATAATTGGGAGGAATACCTAGACTAAAAAAATAATTAGAAAAGTCATGCGTATCAAGGGTTAATAAAAAATAATTTACCTTATCACAATATCCAATCTTATAGCCTATTCATCCACGGTCACAGTGGTTGACAAGATCACTATTTGAGCAAATAGGAAATTGCAATGGTAGGGGGCCAGTTGGGACATTGAATTTTTTGTGACTTTCTCTCCACGTTATGTACTCTTCCAAAAAATATACCAACAAATCCTATACGTTACCGCGTAACATGTAGAGTTCATGTCAAATAAATAAAATAGGCTTTTGTGCAAATGAAAACGCATAAAATGGCAATTTAGGTGTCCTCACAAGGTAATATGTTGGGAGAAAATGACATCTCAAATACTTTCCGGGATTGTGATCTTCTTGTCTCTTGAATTGTTGGAATTGGGCATTTATCGCCTGAATGCAAAAGGGTGGAGAAGAAAAATCAAAGGTGGACATTATAGTTGCAGTCAAAGTCTACTTCAGAAGAAGGAAAACATGGTGGACTACCGCGCCTACAACATGTGCCGAAGGCTTTAATGACCTCAAAAATTCAACATTGAAGAAACTATTTCCTTCAGCATCAATGATTCTTCTGAGACATATAAATATTGACATTCATATCCATACTAATACAATAAAAAAGTAGTAGAGATTCACATGGTGCTCTTTCTCATCATTTGCTTCATTCCAATGTGATAGAACATTTGCTACATCCTCACCAGAAAGTTGTTGTTTGGGCTTATGAAAATCATCATGCCCACCCTACCAAAATTAGTGCAGCACGCATAAATAACAAATGAGAATGATCATACTCATAAAACTAGTAAAATAACTACAAATTATTTTATTCATAACCATAAAATTCAATATTACCCCATCATCTCTTACATTATCCATTCTTGACTTCTTCAAACATGATGGTCCACCTTCTTTTTTGACAATCGAAAAACCTGCACTACGCTTCGCTCTACTAATTGCTTTCGATTGCTAGACATAACAACTGAAGATTACTATCAACACAAATTCAAAATTTGCTTAATTTGCTGTAATGTATGAAAAATTACCTCTACCACAGACGTAGGTACTTGCATATTCCATTCAAACATCTCTTTATTTGGTTCTCCCTTCGATAATCTATGGGTGCACACGGTTTGTTTGCTGTCATTTTTGGATGGGGGTGTTGAGAACTCATTCATTGATGGTGATCCTACCAAGCTATAAACTTTCTTCTTCCAACAAATTTCAAATTCATCCTCCTCTACAATAGGATCTAATTGACTGAAGGGCTTAGAGAAGGTTTTTGATGGAATGGGTTGGTTACATGGAGACGGATACCATAGACTGTCGCAATTCTTTGAAAAAACATTCTACATAAGAAGCATGAGTAAGGAATTCAATCATTATAATAGTATAAAATTATGCATTGATTGTGTAATTCTACAAGCAACAAATCTTACTATTAGCTTAGCAACATGACCCTCTAACACTTTGATTCGATTGCTAATTACCATGCGCTCATCTGTATCTCTTTCTCTTGACTTCTCTAATTGAAGGAGCCTATTTTTGTAGCCCTTGCAACCCTTACATTGTAGAGTCACTCCTTCAACCGTGTTTCCTTTCTTATAGGCTTCACGAATAATATATTGACCAAGGTTGTCACCTTCGATATAGATTTTTAGAAGAACCTACAAAATGACTATAGTTAATGCATAAAAATAAACGACAACTAAATGAAGCATAATAATGGAAGAAAAATTTAATACCTTCGAATTTGTAATACCAACGTCATAAAGGCCCGATCATGTTTCCTTATTTTTGGATAACGAAGGTACCTTGGATGAATCATGTCAGCACGAGGTTGAGCTAGGCTAGGGAAGTGCTAAAATGCCCAGATCTGCTATTATAAGAAATACCAATCATAAATAAATTTTTCTACAACCTTAATTCAATTTTTTATTTCATAGGGAATCACCTATAGTGCAAACGCACATTGTGACAGCCTGAGGTTTCCCCGCCTCTAAATTGGGAAAGGTCGCGCCATCGGATCACCTGACATGATCCTTTCATCAAGGGGTTACGTCTTTAACTTAAAGTGATGCAAATGCGGAAGCAATGTATTTTAACTCTGATAGATGGATAA
The DNA here is from genome assembly GCA_021018995.1 of Chloranthus sessilifolius. Taxonomy (NCBI): domain Eukaryota; kingdom Viridiplantae; phylum Streptophyta; class Magnoliopsida; order Chloranthales; family Chloranthaceae; genus Chloranthus; species Chloranthus sessilifolius. Next base: position 54,771,314 of record CM037598.1, read on the forward strand.
TATGGCAAAAACAACTGATAGATAGACTAACAACACTATATACATAAATAAAGGATTTGATGTATAGCTTTTCACCGATGACGGCCACCCGTCATCTAAACAGTGAAAAGAAAACCTATACATCCCAAGATCTCTCTGAAACTATCATATATCATTTATACATGCCATAAATTTATCTATTTCTCTTTTTCTCTCTCTACCTTTCTACCCTCATTCCCAAGCTACAAACCTATTTCGGGAAGAACTCTTCAACAAAGTCATCTTCCTCGTCCTCGTCGTCTTCGTCTTCACCCTCTTCTTCGTCGGGCATGTAGGTGGGATCTGCAACTTGCTCCGAGTCAAGCTCTACTGCTAAGACATTGAAGTCGTGGTATGAGCTATCATCAAAGCTCAGTAGAGAATATCACATTGTCATTCTATATTAACAGTTTATCACTTTTTTATAGAGATGCATAAATAAAATAAATTTATGAATAACATGTTGAAATGTTGAATTTATACATGATGTAACAGGTGTGAGAAACAAACTGAAACCAAATATACATGCAGGCGAAAACAGGAGAACAGCAAGGTCAAGCTCCCGAGTTAGAGCTCCCAAGTTAGCGGGATCACTTGAACTAGGAAAAGTCAAGCTCCAGAGTTAGTGGGATCACCTGGACCAGAATAACTCAAGCTCCCGAGTTAGTGGGATCACTTGTCAAGCTCCCGAGTTAGTGGGATCACTTGATTTAAAAAGTATAACAGATATCTCAAATGACAGGATATAATGAACAACGTGAAATGCTTAAGCTCAAGATGCAGTTCCATGTATTTCTTTTATGCTGAATGGTATGAAGCTATTATAAGCATGAATTTACCAAACCGATTTCTTGTTATAGACTAGAAATATCAGTTTCTTTCTGACTAGGGTCAAACTACCAGATGCTCTTGATGTTGATTTATGATATATATTATTTATTTTGTTTCTCATCAGATTTCTGGCAATTTAAGTCTATTTATTTTAGATCAATTCAGGTTTATCAGTTTAAATAAAATATCAGATTTTATCTCTAGTATGCTTATTAGTGCGTACATGAATGGTCATCCAAGCTTCTATGAAACTAAGTGACATGCTTATACAAATATAAAATACCAACGTAGATTCCCTACCTGATTTACTTCGATCAGATGAGAGCACAATGCGTCAAAGATCATCACCCTTGGCTAAATTGTGTGAACCATGTTGCACCTATTGATGATACAATATTTTTATATATTAATAATTAGCGCGTAAATAGATGGCTCACAGTGCGCCAAGACCCATTTAAGCAATCACCTGAACCCATCATGAACCCAAGGTCCGAAATGCATAAACATAGCCCAAAACCCGTGCTGGTGGAGGTTGCCGCGGCAAGACCTTCAGCTGGCCTTCTTGCCGTGGCAACCCTATGAGGTTGCCACGGCAAGCCTGTATATTTTTGGCTTGCCGAGGTTCAGCTTGGGCTTCTTCTGTGTTCTTGTGATTTGCTGCAGTATCCTTTTTGCTTATATAGATATATTTTCTATATATATATATATATATATCTATTTTCCAAGTACAGATCTTCAATGAAGACCCGGAGTGTAACAATCTGCACTCTATTTTATACTGAGACTAACTCTAAGCTGTACTTACCTTTTGGTGAATTTGTAGTACCCGACACTCGATGTTGTGTTTGTTGAGGTTGAGGTTGACGATATCTTTACAACGTAATGCTACGCACCAGACTTTGCATTTAAACTGACAGATACAAGATGTGGATCTTGAAATTGTGGGATCATGAAGTGCACTCTGGTCTCAACGTGTAACAGAAGTCGTCAAAGCTGGGCTAGGATTGCTGTACATGACCATGGTGTCCTTAGATTTGTAGGCTATAGGTGCAGGGTTTCTTTTTAAGGATATGCAAAGGAGAAAGATGACGGTCTTTTATAATGGTTTGCTGCACTTTGTGTGCATGAATCTCACAATGACTCATTTGAGTCGTTTTCTTCAACGAGCTGCAAAGCAGCTTATAGGCTTCTTAAGTTTAAAATCCTGTATTAAGTTGGTACACCCGGTTGCATGTCTTTCATGAAAGACAAAACAAGAAATGACTTGTATGTAAGTCATTTTTACTTATTTACTGTATAAGCCCTTTTTAAGCTCCTAGGATTAATATATGCATAAACCCCTATAGCTGTTTCAAGTGAATCACTTCAAGTGAACACTTTACACTACAAGTGTACAGATTATTTTTCACATGGATTATACTTAAAGTGCTGTATATACATATATATATATATATATATATATATATATATATATATATATATATATATATATCCAATTAAAACTTGACGATTCTAATTGATGGTATTAGGCTTATCCTTATCCTAATGGGCATGGGCTGGGCTAACTTAGTAGTCATGGTCATAGACCTATGCCTGACCGAACCCTTATTGATACTGTGTAGTATACAGATCTGAGAATCGTTACATTCTCTCCTATTTTAGAAATTTTCGTCCTCGAAAATAAATCGAGACAACGAAGGCAGCAGATGAATGCCGTAATCATGAACACAAATGTGGTAAGGCCTACACAATTTGTGGTACTTACTAACAAAATTTTAACACAATATATAACCAAAATCAAAATCGAATCTACCAGATAGAACTGCAATATCAAGAATAATAACAATCGTTAATGGTTTTATGTATACTACCTGTGGCACATGACGAGGATTATTTAAAAATCAACATTGAATCTCTAATGAAAATTTACCATCTACACACAACAGATAGAGTCTCATTCAAAATTTATATAAACCAAATAGAACTACTCGTTACTCATTCATCAATAATCATTAAGTAAGACGAAATGTAAACGAAACCAAATAAAATCACACTTAAAGCTTTATTAGTAACAACAACACTTAATCACTTATCAATCATAGATATGAGGTATATATTGGTCAATTAATCATACTTAACCAAACTTGTTAGAATGAATTCAATTAATGCAAAAGTAAAACGAGTTTGTGAGATTATATATTACCAGGCTGGGGGCTTCGTTGTTGTTGGCCCGCTGAGGAAGGACCAGCTTCTTCTTGTTGGAAGTCATGCTGAAACTCCAGGACCAATAATGTTGCGTTTCGAGTGTATTGGGAGACGTAGTTGCGTGCCCGCCCAATGTAAGTGTTTGCAGTGGTTTGGAAAGTATGCTCCATCATGATATTGATTGCTTCTTCGATATAATCGATACGTTGATGGAGCATGTAATGGTTTTGATAAAAATTATCGAATTGAAGGAGGGTTTGCTCATGGTTTTCACGCATGAGTTGGACAAGATCAGCGTTTGTATAAGTCCCTTGTGTCGAAGGAATCGACTCGGTTTGGGTTTGGGGTTGAGGAGGAATGGGGGTATCTTGGGTTGGGACGGAAGGTATTTCTTGTTGGGCTTGTGGAGGAAGACAGATTTGTTTGGCTTGGCGGTTACTCACTGCTTGGAAGGATCGTTGGTACACATTCCGCCAAATAGCAGGGCTAAAGACCCGCATATTATCAGTGCAGACCTCTTCACCCATTGGGATCTGATATGGAACTAGATTGACACTATCCGAGTGTCCTTCTAGCATCTGGGAAATCAATCGAGGGTAGGGGCAGGATGGCATGGAACTTGAGACGTTGCTTTGTAAGTGTTCATTGGCATACTTAATGCCTTCCTAGACTACCTTTGGGGCATTTACCCATCGGTTTTCATGAACGGCAAAAAGAACTTGTAAGAGAGCATCTCGACGCTCTCTCTCATGCTGCATGGGGTATAAATTACACCTAAATACACAGTCTAAAAACCACATTTTCTGTGATAGTTGGCTACGACGGACTGAAAGGCTGCAGTCAGAAGCGGTCTGCCCATCAATCATCTTAGTGATGATGTGATGGAACTTTACATCCTGTTGTCTAGGCATTTGCAGTCCGAAAGTCACATCAAAATTATGACTACAGTCCATAGCTTGGGCTATGTGCTGTAAATTGAAATAAAATTTTCGATTATCTATTTCAGTCTCTAGCGGACCGATTGTTGGGGAGACTTATAAGTTTTGATAAAAGAGACGGATTAAATGGGGATAAAATTGAGTGTGAAATGGTTGACATAAGGCGCCTAACTGCCCCTATTCCATAAATCGGAAAGACCATGTGGTCTGATCATTTGGGGTTAAGAGTCGATCATCAATTATCCACTCGGGTTCCATAGCTTTCGCAGCCCACCATGGGACGGGCTGTTCGTGCTCAATGGGTGGATCGATCGGTTTGTGTGAAGGAGCAGGGCCTTTGCCCTTAGCTTGAGCTGAGGCCTTTGGAGGTTTAGAGGCTCCAATCTTTTTAGGAGGCATTTTAAAATAAAAAAGACAAGAACAATGGAAGCTAGAGTTCTGATTTTTTACCTTAAAAGACACCAAATATGCTGGATGACAATAATTAGGAAATAGGGGGTTTCCTAGAGCAGATCAGGGGCATGCAACTGAGTTTGGCTGGATTTGGAGGAGTGCATGCATGTATCCTAGCTCGGAAGGTCGAAAAACACAACTCTACTTAAGTGAGCAACAGAAAAATAACTAAAAATGGGTTTCGGACCCACCAAATCACCACAGGGTTGCCGCGGCAACACTAAAGGCTTGCCGCGGCAACTGACTTGCCGCGGCTAGCACTAGTCCTTGCCGCGGCAAGGTGGCCCAGGTTTTTATTGGCCCGGATTTTGGGGCCCCTTATATGTGGTGTCAAAATTTTTTTGTACTGGGGTGTACTTAGCTTATCCGAGGTCTGTAGAAAAATATTTGTCGTCCTTTTTTATATTAATTACTAGGTTAAAATTTTTTTAGTTTGGTGAAATTTGATCCATTTTGCAGTATTTGTTAAAAAAAGATTATATCAGCCTATAGATGGCCCTTGGATTGATCACTTGTGACATGTGGCAAGAAGCTGGGATATATCCTTGCTTAGATGTCGTTATTTCATAATTTTGCAATGGTATAAATTATTATTTATATTATCTTGAATATTCTCAAATATTTAATATGATAATTAATTTATACAAGAAGTATATTTTAATGCTAATTCCAATCAGGTTTTTTATGTCAGATTATTTAATATCAATGTCTAGAGAACTCTATTGATGTAGTTCCTAGTATACCCTTGCTGGGTGCATTAATAAAACATGAAATTAGGTATAAATAAATCATTTTATTTCTTTGTATCAACAAAATATTAATATAATTAGAAATCAAGCATTTAATTTCTTAGCAATAGTCAGTGACCAACTATAAAGAATTTGTAAGTGAAATTTAGGTGCTTACCCTATGTAAATAATCGAGGGAACTGAGCACGAATGTCAGCTTTGCGCTCCCAGGTAGCTTCATGTGACCCATGATTTTTCCATTGGATCAGGATGAGTGGAATTCATTTTGTTCTCAAAATTTGATCTCTGTGGTCCAAAATCTGACCTGGTTCTTCGGTCACTGTTAAATCTTCTTGAATATCCAACGGTTGATAATCCAACACATGCGTTGGATCACTATCGTACTTCCTCAGCATCGATACGTGAAATACGTCATGAATACCTGCTAGGTGCGGAGGTAACGCGAGTCGATACGCTACTTCTCCTACTCTGCCTAATACAGGAAATGGTCCAACGTAACGAGGACTCAACTTGCCTCATTTCCCAAATCGCATCACGCCCTTTGTCGGAGAGATTTTGATAAAAACGTGTTCGCCAATCTGTATACCATTCAATCTGAATGAATGACCATATAAATCGACTGAATTCACAAAAGACATATCAGTGTAGGATATTACCTGAAAATCAACACTCGTTCTTTTGAGATCAGCGTAACTCTTCTGTCGACTCTGAGCACTCTTCAATCGTTCCCGAATAACATGAACAACTGCATTGGTGCTTTCTATCATGTCAGGGCCTAAAATCAACCGCTCTCCAGCTTCTTCCCAGTTTATCGGCGATTTACATCGGCGTCCATACAATGCTTCGAACGGTGCCATACTGATGCTTAACTGGAAACTGTTATTGTATGCGAATTGGATCAGGGGTAAGTGTTTATCCCATGATCCTTGAAAATCTAGCATACAGGCCCTTAACATATCTTCAATCACTTGATTTACCCTTTCCGTCTGCCCGTCGGTTTGAGGATGAAATGCATTACTGAAGTCTAACTTGAAACCCATACCTTCTTGAAAACTTTGCCAAAATCGGGAAGTATATAAAGGATCGTGATCTGACACGATGCTTACAGGTATCCCATGTAATCATACAATCTCCCTCAGATAAACTTCAGCTAATTTGGATGCTGTATATTGCGTACTATAGGGTAAGAAATGCCCCGATTTGGTGAGACGATCAACAATCACCCAAATTGCATTGTAACCCTTCTGAGTATGGGGCAAACCAAGAATGAAATCCATGGAAATATTTTTCCATTTCCACTCTGGAATAGGCAATGGCTGTAGCAGACCTACAGGATGTTTGTGCTCGACCTTGACTTGTTGATAGGTCAAACACTTTGCAACATATTCTGCTACATCGCGTTTTAACCCGTTCCACCAAAATGTCTGTTTAAGATCCTGGTACATCTTAGTATTACTAGGGTGAATAACATATGCTGACTTGTGAGATTCTTCGAGGATTTCTTGACGTAAGGCATGATCATCAGGTACACATACTCGTCCTCAAAATAATAACGACCCATCGTCCTTTATTGAGAATTCTGGCTGTAGCCCTCTTTGTACCCCCTGTCGGATGGAAATAAGTTTTGCATCTAACATCTAGAGCTTTTTGATCCTATCAAATAGTGGAGCTTGGATCATTACTGTAGCAAGTAAACCTCCAGTTGATGTTGCTCGCAGAGTAGCACTTGATGATACAATGTCATTGAGTAGTTTCCATCTTTGTAGTCGTGTCACAAGATGAGATAACTGAGCGGATGATTTGCAACTCAGCCCATCAACTACAACTTTGGCTTTACCGGGATGGTATTGAATAGAACAGTCGTAGTCTTTCAAGAATTCCATCCACCTTCTCTGTCTTAAATTTAACTCTTTCTGGGTGAAGAGATATTTAAGACTCTTGTGATCGGTGAAAATCTTGAAAGTTTCACCGTACAGATAGTGTCTCCAAATTTTCAATGCGAAAATAACTGCTGCTAGTTCTAGGTCATGAGTGGGATAGTTTTTCTCGTGGTCTTTCAACTAACGAGAACCATATGCAATTACACGTTCCCTTTGGTTCAATACACACCCTAGCCCATTGTATGAGGCATAACTGAAGACAACAAAACCACCACTACCGGATGGTAATGATAGAACAGGTGCAGAAGTGAGTCTCCTTTTTAATTCTTGGAAACCCTATTTACATGCCTCAGTCCACTCGAATTTAACATTCTTTCGAGTGAGCTGCGTGAGTGATCCAGCAAGTCGTGAAAATCCTTCCACAAAACGTCGGTAGTAGCCTGTAAGACCTAGAAAACTTTGAATCTCGGTTACTATTTGTGGCTGCTTCCACTGTGCTGTAGCTTCAATCTTTGCAGGCTCGATGGTAATACCGGCTTCAGAAATAATATGACCCAGAAAACTGACTTGATTCAACCAGAAGTCGTATTTACTGAATTTAGCATACAACTGCAAATCTCTCAATGTTTGTAATGACAGACGTAGATGATCTTCATGATCTGTCTTTGTCTTTGAATAAATGAGTATATCGTCAATGAATACTACGATACACTGATTAAGATAAAGTTTGAAGACTCGATTCATTAAGTTCATAAATGCAGCAGGTGCATTGGTCAATCCGAAGGGCATGACGAGAAACTCGTAGTGACCGTAGCGTGTTTGAAAAGCTGTCTTCGAAATATCTTCAACTTTTACCTTCATCTGGTGATAACCTGATCGTAGGTCAATTTTTGAAAAGAATCGCGCTCCTTGTAATTGATCAAAGAGATCGTCAATTCGAGGAATCGGATATCTATTCTTGATCGTCAGTTTATTGAGTTGATGATAATCAATCCAGAGACGCATTGAACCGTCCTTCTTTTTCACAAACAACACCGGTGCGCCCCACGGAGACACACTTGGTCTGATAAAGCCTTTGTCAAGAAGCTCTTGTAATTTCTCCTTGAGCTCTTTCAACTCTGCTGGCGCCATTCTGTATGGTGCTTTTGATACTGGATCGGTACCTGGAGCTAATTCAATAGCAAATTCTACTTCCCTATCATGTGGTAGTCCTGGCAGCTCATCAGGAAACACATCAGGAAATTCACAAACAATTGGTACATCCGAAAGTGAAATTTCCTTCACATTTTGTTCATCACTTTCTATGAAAGCAATATACCCTTGAGCACCTTCATCAAGTAATTGACGTGCTCGAATTGCTGATATCAACGAAAGATTAGTTGACGGTACGCCATAAAATTTAGCTGATCTCTTCTTTTGGCACGAAAAGAGACAATCTTCTTGCGACAGTCAATGTTTGCATGGTGAGTGAACAACCAATCCATGCCAAGGATCACGTCGTATCCTTGCATCGGCAACAAGATCAAATCAGCTATTGCTTCATATCCCCAGTAATCCTTGATTGAAACGATAATCAATCAGTATACTTTATCAGTCGTGAGGGATTGTCCAGTCGGAAGTGTAACGTCGAGAATAAAGTCGAGAGGTTCTGGAATACCTTCTAACTTCTTTAATTTTTCAGTAAACTGGGGTGTGACAAACGAATGTGTAGATTCAGGATCTATTAAGACTCGTGCGTCATAACACAAATAAGCATCTTTTGGATATAATTGTAAGATACCTAAAGCAACACACTAATGTTAGCTATATTACCTTCTCTATAAAAAATGATAATTAATTGTAAATTTTAATGTAAAAATTAATGGACAACCATACCTTGAATGATGTCATGGCTAGTCCTCGCATCTGTTGCAGTAACAGCATAAGCTCAGCCTTGTATCGTAGGCCGTGCCGATCGTAATACTGGTCCTGCCTTTGTTGTTATTCCTACCGTTTCCGGGCATTCTCTGATCTGATGTCCCATTTTGCCACATCGAAAACACGCACAGAAGCTTTACGACACTCATCGGTTTTGTGTGCCTTCCCACATTTCCCGCAAATTTCTTTGGAGGCAACTGATGACGTCGTATAAGATCCCGTGCGAGAACCTATCGGCCGCACTTGAGAAAACCCAGATGTACTTCTAGCCGCTGGTGAAAAGGATTGATTCTGACTACGTGGAATGCGTGGTGGTAATGGAAATGTCGACGAACCATATGGCCGTGCATAAGCTCCTGCTGCCGGTTGAAATGCTGTCTATCCTTGGAATCGTGGTCGTTTATTAATTTGACTCGCACTATAGGACTGGGATGGAGCTTTTCTGGCTTTTTATTTTTCTTCTCTCCTTTTGAACATGGTGTCCACATCGGTTTCCGTGATCAGGGCTAATCTCATCACGTTGGCATAAGTCGTTACCTAAAACAACAAAATGCATTCTTTGATCAGGGGTTTCAAACCCCGTTCAAACTTTTGGGTTTTCATCAGCTCGGTGGCTACAAGCAAAGGTGCAAAGCGAGAAAGACGCGTGAATTCTGATTCATATTCTCTCACCGTCATCTGGCCTTGTACTAAGGTTGCAAACTGTACCTCAAGCTTATATCTCTCGGGCGCTGGGAAATATTTTTCATTAAATGCCTCGATGAACTCTGCCCATGTCCATGGTACCCCGGGCATCCTTGTTCTTTCAACAGACTTCCACCATGGCTCTGCCTCACTCTCTAGTTTGTACGCTGCCCAACTCACTTTCTCTTCCTCAGTGCAAGTGACTCTTTGTAGTACTTTCTCAATCTGCATTAACCACTTCTCAGCCTCCATCGGGTCATGCTGACCATAAAAGCTTGGTGGTTGAAGTCGAACAAATTCTGTAAATCCCTCGGGACGTCGAACCACAAGCATAGCCATAGTATTGACCATAGTCTCCAATAACTGAGGATTGTGTCTTGCATTCTGTTCAACACCAGGAGCACTTCCCATTGGTGGAGTATTTACAACTGGCGGAGTTTGCTCTGGCGGAGTATGCTCTGCAATATTCTCCATCGTCGTTCGACTTTCAGCCAGATGGACATTCTCACCACTTCCCGAAGCAATGTCATGCTTGTACTCGACTACTGGAATTGTATTCGGCCCAGTACGATGGGGCAACGGTGGTAAACCTCTACCTCTTCCACGACGCGGAGGCATCTCTACCTATTTTGATCAGAGAAGAACTTAATTAGACCACCTATCCTAATCTACTACATACCAACTATCAGATATTTTGCCATATATATATATATATATATATATATATATATATATATATGTCAAAGTTAAGTCTCCAATTGACTTAACGCCATGAGCTTTGATACCACCTGTGACAGCCCGAGGTTTCCCCGTCTCTAAACTAGGAAAGGTCGCGCCATCGGATCACCTAACATGATTCTTTCATCAAGGGGTTACGTCTTTAACTTAAAGTGATGCAAATGTGGAAGCAATGTATTTTAACTTTGACAGATGGATAATATGGCAAAAACAACTGATAGATAGACTAGCAACACTATATACAGAAATAAAGGATTTGATGTATAGCTTTTCACCGATGACGGCCACCCATCATCTAAACAGTGAAAAGAAAACCTATACATCCCAAGATATCTCTAAAACTATCATATATCATTTATACATGCCATAAATTTATCCATTTCTCTATTTCTCTCTCTACCTTTCTACCCTCATTCCCAAGCTACAAACCTATTTCGGGAAGAACTCTTCAGCAAAGTCGTCTTCCTCGTCCTCGTCGTCTTCGTCTTCACCCTCTTCTTTGTCGGGCACGTAGGTGGGATCTGCAACATGCTCCGGGTCAGGCTCTGCAGCTAAGAGATTGAAGTCGTGGTATGAGCTATCATCAAAGCTCAGTAGAGAATATCACATTATTATTCTATATTAACAGTTTATCACTTTTTCATAGAGATGCATAAATAAAATAAATTTATGAATAACATGCTGGAATGTTGAATTTATGCATGATGTAACAGGTGTGAGAAACAAACTGAAACCAAATATACATGCAGGCGAAAATAGGAGAACAACAAGGTCAAGCTCCCGAGTTAGCGGGATCACTTGTCAATCTCCCAAGTTAGCGGGATCACTTGAACTAGGAAAAGTCAAGCTCCCGAGTTAGCAGGATCACTTGGACCAGAATAACTCAAGCTCCCGAGTTAGCGGGATCACTTGTCAAGCTCCCGAGTTAGCGGGATCACTTGATTTAAAATGTATAACAGATATCTCAAATGACAGGATATAATGAACAACGTGAAATGCTTAAGCTCAAGATGCAGTTCCATGTATTTCTTTTATGCTGAATGGTATGAAGCTATTATAAGCATGAATTTACAAAACTGATTTCTTATTATAGACTAGAAATATCAGTTTCTTTCTGACTAGGGTCAAACTACCAGTTGCTCTTGATGTTGATTTATGATATATATTATTATTATTTTGTTTCTCATTAGATTTATGGCAATTTAAGTCTATTTATTTCAGATCAATTCAGGTTTATCAGCTTAAATAAAATATCAGATTTTATCTCTACTATGCTTATTAGTGCGTACATGAATGGTCATCCAAGCTTCTATGAAACTAAGTGACATGCTTATACAAATATAAAATACCAACGTAGATTCCCTACCTGATTTACTTTGATCAGATGAGAGCACAATGCATCAAAGATCATCACCCTTGGCTAAATTGTGTGAACTATATATGTGCACCATATTGCACCTATTGATGATACAATATTTTTATATATTAATAATTAGCGCATAAATAGATGGCTCACAGTGTGCCAAGACCCATTTAAGCAATCACCTGAACCCATCATGAACCCAAGATCCGAAATGCATAAACACAGCCCAAAACCCGTGCTGGTGGAGGTTGCCGCGGCAAGCCCTTCAGCTGGCCTTCTTACCGCGGCAACCCTATGAGGTTGCCGTGGCAAGCCTGTATATTTTGTGCTTGCCGAGGTTCAGCTTGGGCTTCTTCTGTGTTCTTGTGATCTGCTGTTGTATCCTTTTTGCTTATATAGATATATTTTCTATATATATATATATATCTGTATAAACTTGTAGCATTTATATATATATATATATATATATATATATATATCTATTTCCAAGTACAGATCTTCAATGAAGACCCAGAGTGTAACAATATGCACTCTATTTTATACTGAGACTATCTCTGAGCTATACTTACCTTTTGGTGAATTTGTAGTACCCGACACTCGATGTTGTGTTTGCCGAGGTTGAGGTTGACGATATCTTTACAACGTAATGCTACACACTAGACTTTGCATTTAAATTGACAGATACAAGATGTGGATCTTGAAATTGTGGGATCATGAAGTGCACTCTGGTCTCAACGTGTAACAGAAGTCGTCAAAGCTGGGCTAGGATTGTTGTACATGACCATGGTGTCCTTAGATTTGTAGGCTATAGGTGCAGGGTTTCTTTTTAAGGATATGCAAAGGAGAAAGATGACGGTCTTTTATAATGGTTTGCTGCACTTTGCGTGCATGAATCTCACAATGACTCATTTGAGTTGTGTTCTTCAACGAGCTGCAAAGCAGCTTATAGGCTTCTTAAGTTTAAAATCCTGTATTAAGCTGGTACACCCGGTTGCATGTCTTTCATGAAAGACAAAACAAGAAATGACTTGTATGTAAGTCATTTTTACTTATTTACTGTATAAGCCATTTTTAAGCCCCTAGGATTAATATATGCATAAACCCCTATAGCTGTTTCAAGTGAATCACTTCAAGTGAACACTTTACACTACAAGTGTACAGATTATTTTTCACGTGGATTATATATATATATATCCAATTAAAACCTGACGATTCTAATTGATGCTATTAGGCTTATCCTTATCCTAATGGGCATGGGCTGGGCTAACTTAGTAGTCATGGTCATAGACCTACGCCTGACCGGACCCTTATTGATACTGTGTAGTATACAGATCTGAGAATCGTTACACACATCCTTCTAAAACACGATTACTTTTGGTTGACTTAACATTTAGGACACAACTACGGATTGACTTCATTAAATTATTATAAACTAGGTCTTCTCAAGCGATTTTGTTAAACTCTTCTATATGATAAACCATATGGAAGTATTTCTTCTCGATTGCTTCTTCACTATTAGGAAATAAGAAGCTACCAAAAGTGAGAGTATTAAGATATCATTAAGATTATCCTTCGAATCTATAAGAGCAACTACCATTCCAATATCATACTAGGTTATGACATTTTTCTTTCCAAAGTATTTCATAATAAAGGTTTCAACCTCCTGATCTATCATATTACTATATACCTCAATACCGTGACGGCCAACCTTTAGGCAAAGGAGTACACCTATTTCGTACTTCTCGAATTTAATTTTCTTCTCCCCCACAGCTATATGTCCGAACGATATATCAAAAAGGTCGATAATCTAAAAAATTAAGTTTTTACAAATAGGCACTTTAACCAAACCAAGAAGAGGGGCGAAGGATGTTGCCATAATACTTTTCCTCTCTACAATAGATAAACTACCAATAAAGTGACTTATCTGATATACACTATATTTAATAACATCCTATTACATATAAATGAATACTATTAAACCAAAATCAAACCATGCATTAACATAAATTAAGTTGGGATTTTGGTATACCATACCATTTCCTCCACCTTCACCCGAACTTACGTCTCTGCAACTACATTGAAACATGTCACATTTATAAATCAATTCAGACCAATGAAGGAAGCTCTCTTCAAAGTTGCAATGAAATAAGCGTAATGACATTAAACAGCAATAGAAAAATGATGAACCAAATATTTTCAATTCTTAATTTCTACAATCGATCACTAAAAAGGGAACTTTCCGCAAAGTACGATGATCATTTCGCTCCTTGTTAGGATTCTTCCAATATTCGAGCATTGAATTCCAAAAGTGCCGAATTATCAGGGCTCATACTCAAATTACCATGGACCCATGGACATATATTTCCCCTCATAATCGTTACTTTCTCACTTCGGTAGACATAACTTAAGCAAGGGGAGACATTTCTTTCATCTTCAAAACTAATGGAACACTTGTTTCTCGAACAAGGTGTTAGTGGAAACTCTCTTTCATGAATTCCACACCATTCATATGGGTGATCGGACAATGTTAAATGTAATCACTCGCAAAAGGTAAATAACAGTGGTGCATTTCAACTTTATAATGAACTTTAAAATTGTAGCCTAATTTTATTCTAATTTTTTAACCTAACGATATATAAAAAATAACACAATGTAGGGAATTTCCAAATTTCAATAAACTACTCAAATTTTTCTTCATCAATTAACTACTAAATACATAATTCCAAAAAACATTATTATAATTTCATCCATATATTTCATCTTATGTAAAACTTTATGATAAAACTATCATAAAGTTTTAAATGAGCTCATAATTCCTGTCGCTACATTATGAATCATTTGATATTTTATTTATATTAATCATATAAATATAATAAAAAATCCTATCCGATAAATTTTTATTATTAACTATTATTAATTACGACTAGTAAACATGCGCGTGAGAAGCACGTGTTGCTATATAAAATCATAAAAATAGAAATAAATTTATAAAATGGAAAAGGTTTATAGATTCTAATATATGGATAAACCTATGCATTCAAACCTCAGATCATATGCCACGTGACACCTAAATCCTAATTCCAAGATAGTATATTTTTTTAGATCGTGTGTAATATCGCATGTCATCTATAAAAAAAAATTAATTTCTTTTCGTCGTCGAAACTTCAACCAAAGTTTGTATACTGCCTCACACATCATAGCTCATTGAATTCTTTATCGTTTACCACATTTTGGACCGTGCACCGAGTTTAAAATAAAGACATACAAGTTTTGCGACCTTTGCAAAATAAAAATTCCATCTAAACTGTTTGATTTGGAGCCCATCATTTAAAGATATTAAGTGCAAAATATTAGCACGAAATATAATCTTCATCATTTGATTAATCTAAATTGTCCAAGTGACACTCTATCATTGGAACATGTCTCCGCCCAAACAAACATGCCTATAAGTGGATGTGAACCATCTGATTAATCAAATTTAATATCAACCATTAAAACTACAGGCAATTGTTGATAAAGTTCCCTCAAACACCATTTTAAGACTTGTTTTCAATTTTTTGACTTGTCGCACTTCAATATATGTTTTATCACTATATTGGTACAAATCATCCACATCTTAAACCATTGATGGTGTAATATCATTTAAACACCAAAATGATGTTTAAATGATAGTCAAGAGAGTCGGGCCCTTCTTTGGGGGGATAATGGCTCTCATTTCCCGACCCGACATTTAAACACCAAAATGGTGTTGAATGGATCTTAAACCATTAGACATAGACTTTTTATCTCACACCATTGAAGTGTGCTTCACCATTATGCCATATCATGCACATTTCTAATCAATCTAATTGTTTGAGTATCAATCCGTCATTGGAACATGTCTTAACCAAAATAAAGATAACTATAAGTGAATGTGAGCCATCCGATTGATGAACTTGAATATTAGCTATTAAAATTAAAAGCAACGATTGATATTATAATCAACAGATTATATGGTTTAAATCATCCTAAAACACCATTTTTTGGCCTGTTACACTTCAATTTATGATCCACTGACGACATGAATCACTCACCCACATCTTAAGGCATTGATGGTGTAAGATCATTTAAAGACCAATTATGCATTTAAATGATGGCTCGCATGCAATCATTGATCAGATTCATCGATGCACAGTACACCAACTCATCAATAAGTAATATCAAATTTTCCAATCCAATTAGAACCTCCTCTTTTCATTAATGGATGCAATTTCAGCCTACCTTCTCATCTCACTGATATCCGTGCTTGTCACTCTCTCACATCTTCACCCAAAGACGATGCAGATGACATTTTAAATGGGCAAATCGGTCACTCTCCTCATCGATTCCTGCAAAGCCGATTCATGGCTAAGTTAATCTCCAACTCAAAGTCGCAACTGTCGATTGATGCCCCTTTTCTTCCCAGGATCTACGGCTACAAAAATCCAGAGAAAGTCGTCGGTGCCATCTTATTTAGGATTAATTCAGCGATCGGTTATCTTCTTATGCTCGCTATTATGTCATTTAACGGTGGCGTTTTCATAGCCATTATCTTCGGTCTCGTTGTAGGTTATTTGATGTTGAGGAGCGGAGATGAAGAGGTGCTGTGACAGCCCAGATTTTGACTCCTCAAAATCTGTGCTATCAGCACGACCCTCGAAGCCGTGCCCCATATGCCTACATGGAATATTAGTATAACCAAGCAACAATAAAGCAAAATAAAGCATAAGAACTGAATCGAACTAAATCATTAGTTCTATATATATAACCATCAAAATGAATAACCCAAAAGATGGTTCTAGTCTCATGCCATCGCATGAGCAAAAGAACCCACTCGAACCATCAGTGACAAACAACAGTCACCCTAGATAGTTCGCCAAAAGAATATATCATTTGTTAATTATATTTTCTCATAAAAGGGCTTGGCATACCAAGTCGCACAGTACTCTCTCAAAACTATATCAAAGTACGCACGGATCTCCTAGAAGTTCTCAGGAGGGGGCTCCAAATCCTCTTCGGGTACGTAATCCGAATCTTCCGGATCTACGCCTCCAGAAGCAGTAACAGCCGCAAGCACGGGACCTGTGACGTATACTCTAAAGGGTGAGCTACATCCTAGCTCAGTAGGGAAACAATTGAATGAACATATAAATTAATCTCTCATATATATTCCATGATATTTAACAACATGATATATCAATGAATTTACTAGAAAAGTAGTTCAAATGACTAAAAAGATGCACTGAATGTTACTTTCACTTTACATGTTTCATTTGTTCTCAACTTGCTCATAAAAGACAATGATTCAGCCTAAAGACTTAAATCATAACTTAAATATTTCCCTACTTACTATAGCATCGGGTGCCTGATGGAATACCCTCCATCGTCATCTAATCAGACCATTTTCTATTATTTTCCATTCGTTTAATACTACCCAGGTCCCTTTCTCATAGGCGATGGGGTTTAAGTCTCATAAATACATACATATATCCCTGGGATGTGTAACAGGTGTACGGATTGGCCGTTGTACCGGTCACGGATATCCTATCGAGTCAGTCGTGGATATCCCGCCACGTCGGTGGGGTATTCTCCAAACCTTAAATATCAAAGTGCACTATATATAGTTATTCACCATGTGATTGCGCTAAGTATAGTAGATTAGGCCTTATCAATCTCATTCACTTTACTTTATATTTTCACATACATCCTTGGGATGTTCAACTCAATGCATCACACAAATGCTCTTATCACATTCACATCCCCTGGAGTTGTCACATACATATTTACTTTACTTTGTCTCCACACACGCACATTTAAGATGTCATATTTTCTATGCATATATACTCATTTCTATATCACTACATACATGCTCTTGCTATTAAAATATATGTTCAAGGTGTTCCCTACCTCACGCGTATAAATCCTCAAGCGTTAAGATCCACGACATTTTCCATGCTCGCGCTCACTCGTACAACCTATGGTACACCATAGCATAAGCACAACATCAAGGAAGATGCAATAAAGAAGGTATAAGACCCTCCTAGAATCCCAAAGTCTAAAACAAAAACCAACAGAAACTGCCCAAATCGATTGATCGATCTCAAAATCGATTAATCGAATTCCCAAAATCGATTATTCGATCCCAAATCGATAAATCGAAATTCCAAAATTAATTCATCCATTTGTCAAATCGATCAATCGGTTTTCTCAAGCTTTGCTTTTCCAATCACTGGGGATGCTTAGACGATTAATTGATTTTAAATAGATTAATCAAAATTCTCAAATCGATTGATTGATTTCAAATCGATCAATCGGTTTCAGGCATCTTTGCACAGCTAACCTCCAGGCCAAAATCGATCGCTCGAT
This sequence comes from Chloranthus sessilifolius, assembly GCA_021018995.1. Taxonomy (NCBI): domain Eukaryota; kingdom Viridiplantae; phylum Streptophyta; class Magnoliopsida; order Chloranthales; family Chloranthaceae; genus Chloranthus; species Chloranthus sessilifolius. The sequence goes on from CM037598.1 coordinate 54,789,474, forward strand.
TTTGTCAGAAACTCAGCCCTTTGCGGGCATTTCTTCCAACTTTCCTTTCTTTCATTTCTAATTCATTTCTCCCTATTTAATTTAGCATTTACTCCATAATTTAATGCACAACAACATGCTTATCGAAAATTTAATAGACTCACCTTAATCAATCTCTTGATTGATCCAACGGATTTGTTTATGGGCTAGGGTTCCAACTCCAACTCCAACTCCAACGAGTTCACCTTAGTGTTGCTGTTGTAATTTATAACTCAAGTGTGGCTTCGATCCGTCAATCCACCAATTTCCTAGCAATTACTCCATACTCTTCACTCTCTCTCTCTCTCTTCTTAAAGTTCTTCACCTACCTAAACAAAGGCAATAACTTCTCTTAAGTTATTTGCCTCCTTTTAACCCCTCATGCTTTGGAGGAAAGCACATACACCAAACACGTTATATGCTATCTATAATTTAGCTTTAACACTACACTCACTTGCTTATTAACATCAACCTACTTGAATCACAGTCATCGTGTTGACTTTCCCTCGGTCAACCTATGACTAATCGGGCACGCATCCTGAGGTCACTGTTCAATGCTGGAATTTTGGGGATGTTACATTCTCCCCACCTTCAGAATTTTTGTCCTCGAAAATGAACCCAAGGATTCTGTGGAAGACCCACACATAGATGTGGTTTCATTTGAAAGCAAACACTACTTACCCTGCATGAAGACGGATTTCATTTGTATTCAGTGGAGTAAGGACGCACAAGTCAAAGCAATGTACGAAATTAAAAACGAATTTGCATTCCAAACATCGATTTTCCACACCTAAATAATTACAAACCCACAAGTAATGGCATCCATGCCAGATAGTTCCATCCACAATATTCATAAAAGAACTACAATACTCAAAAAGAAACTACAATCGACAAAGAGAAAGAAAAACCACAAACTATCGATAAAGCAGTCCCATCCCCTGGAGTATCGGAACCCGATGCACCAGGAGTCCATGTCCGCGCTACTGCGATGCGCTATTGGTAATCTATGGGATACATGAATTGCATCGTCTGGTAGAGCAACGCCTCATGGAAGTCCAGCCTGTGGTCCATGTGAGTGCTGGTCGCCTCCATACGTTGCTGGTGCTCCAGCATCTGACGATTGCTCTCTGCCATGAGGGCGAGAACATCATTAATGGTACTCCTCACAGGGGCCTGAGAGCCCAGTCTCCAGTGTGAGCATATCAGAGTTATAGGTGTGGACTGTGAAGGACCAGTAGGTGACACAGAAGGATGCTCCTCAGGTGGTACTGGGTCATGAGACTGCTCTCCCTCGGGGTGGTTCTGTGGCAGTACAACAGGCCGCTCCCCCTTCTGGTGGGTCCTGTTGCTGTGGTGGTGGTGCATTGCCAGCCTGGGCAGGTGTTGACCCCTCAACTAGTAGAGTCTTCGCCAACATCCTATAACTGCGGCCCCATGAAGCGATGGAGTAATGCTTCACGTGGTTGTTGGCCTTGTGCTCGGTGGAAGAAATCACATACTCTGAGGCGTCAGAGTAGCATTCCAACAAACTTGCAATGAGCCCCGCGTAGGGCATGCGCTCCTTCGGTTTCAAAGGGCCCTTCATCATTTTCCCTTTGATATAAACCATCCCTTCAAAAACGACCTTGATAGTGTCGAACCAACGGCCACAGTATGCCGCGTAAAGGGCCTGTTGGACCAACTCCACCCTCTCAATATCGTGGCGCATGGGGTATAGGTTACACTTGATTATCGAATCAAGCATCCACATGTAAGGAGGTAGGTCTACCCTCCTTATAGATTTATCGAAACCCTTGTTTCCCCTCGTGAGTTTCGTTCTAATCTCCTCATAATCAATGAGCTGTGCGAAGGGTGGAAAAAGTGTGGTCTCGGGTGCGTAGTCAAGGTAGCACTCCAAAGACTCATGGACATGTCGTCGGGTGAATAGGTATTTACAACCATTGATTTCGGTCATGACGGTATCATCCACGCGTCCCTTTTGTAGGTTTTGGTAAAATAATCGCACGAGTCTGGGTAATAGTACTTGTGTAATGGTTTCAAAAGGTTACCGAGACCCGCTTTAAGAAGGTATTATCGGGCCCATTGGGTTTCACCCTCGACGTCAGCATCGGTAAACAATGCCTCATCTATAATGTACTCATTTCAAATTCTTTTGCTACCCACCATTCATTTTGTTGGGGCAAATTTTCAGGTGGTGGGGGTGGGGGCGACGATTCGCGTGATGACGCGTTCGCCGAGTATGATGAACCTGATGATGATGGCGATGATGATGATGATGAAGGTGAAGGTGGTGGTGGCGCGATATTTTTACGCCGTACTGGTAGCTTGGAAGTAGCTTGCTTCGAAGCTAACTTAGTTTTAGGTGGCATTGTGGGTTTAGCTAAGGAAATTTCAAAAACTAGGGTTGTGCTGGTTCAAATTGAAGGCAAAAATGAAAAACTAGAGTTTACCGTGCGTGTTCGATCCGAACGGGTGCGATTAGATTAAAAAACGATCCCCCCAAAGTCTCTAAACCGTTGCAAGTTTGCTAGCCAAAAGAGGAGAAAAATGGTGCCCAAAAGAAAACTCAAATGAAATTTCGAAATGGGAAAAAAAATCCTAGTTCTGACCTATATAGGAAAAAATCGATTGATCGATTTTTACAACTTAATATCAGTCTCATGATCAATTTCAAAAATTGATTGATCAATTTCAAAAATTGATTAATCGATTTTCAAAATTGATTAATCGAAATTTAATGCTTTTAAATTTTCACGTTTTGCATCTCACTGGCATGTGCCAGTCGTTCGATCAGACGAAATTGATTGATCGATTTCCAAAATCGATTAATCGATTTGGAAATCGATTAATCAGTTTTGACAGCAAACTCAAAAAAATTTCTACTTGTCATGTCCCTTTACTTTCTACTGTTTCTTTGTTAGTGTGCTTTTGGCCTTGTGGAGCATACATTGATCATTATTTCCATGATGCGATCATCATTAAGCCATACATTTGGATCGCATTACGGTGCATTTAGAACTCATATTCGTTCCATTCATTTATTAAATAGGTTGACATATATGTTCAACTTTTGATTACATTAACGGTTCAAATTCAAAAGCATACATGCGAAGATACAATTTGGCTCTCAATTCTCGGTAAACAAATCCGGGTATTGCGCTCTCACATCCGCCTCTCGTTCCCACATAGCTTCTTCGGCCGGATGATTCTTCCATCGAACAAGTACTAATGGAATCACTTTGGTACACAACACTTGCTCTTTTCTATCCAATATCTCCGCCAGTTCTTCTATCATGCTCATATCTTCATGCATTTCCAAAGGTTGACCTCCCAAGATATGGGAAGGGTCATTCACATATTTCCTGAGTATAGAAACATGAAAGACATTATGCACCTGATCTCATAGTGGAGGTAATCCAACTCGATATGCAACCTCGCCTACACGACCCAAAACCTCAAAGGGTCCAAGGTAACGGAGACTCAATTTGCCTCTCTTTCCAAATCTCATAACGTCTTTTATAGGTGATACCCTCAAAAACACATGCTCGCCAACAATGTAGTCGACACTCGTTCTCTTGATATCAACATAGCTTTTCTGCCTGCTCTGAGCTGACTTAAGTCTTTCTCTGATCATACGGACAACGATCGCGCTATTTTCAAGCAACTCTGGTCCCAAAACAAACTTTTCACCAGTTTCTTCCCAATTGATAGGCGATCTACATCGTCTCCCATAAAGAGCTTCGTATGGTGTCATTCCAATGTTCGTTTGGAAGCTATTATTGTATGCAAATTTAATCAATGGTAGGTGTTGATCCCATGATCCTTGTAGTTCCAGCATACACGCTCAGACCATGTCCTCAATTACTTGGTTCACCCGCTTTGTTTGCCCATCGGTTTGAGGATGGAAAGTTGAACTGAAGTCTAAGCGCTTACCCACGCCTTCCTGAAACTTCTTCCAAAACTTTGAAGTGTATAACGGGTCACGATTAGAGACAATGCTATAAGGAATTCCGTGTAACCGCACGATCTCCTTCATATATAACTCCGTGAGTCTTCCTGCTATGTACATCGTGTTATAAGGCAAGAAGTGTGCTGACTTGGTTAGTCGGTCAACGACTACCCAAATGGCGTTATATCTCTTTGCTGTACGCAGTAGTCCAACAATGAAGTCCATGGATATTGACTCCCATTTCCACTTTGGTATGGGTAGAGGCTTTAATAATCTAGCAGGATGTTTATGATCAAATTTCACCTACTGACATGTCAAGCATCGTGACACGTACATGGCCACGTCTTGCTTCAAACCTCTCCACCAGTAATTCTTTCTCAAATCTTGATATATTTTAGTGCTACCAGGGTGGATAGCATACTTCGAATTGTGAGCTTCATCAAGGATAGTTTGCCGCAGATCAGTATCATCTGCAATACAAAGACGGCCCTTGAACACTAAGGAACCATCTTCTTTTACTGAGAACTTTGGTCTGATGCCTTCAGTCACATCTTGGCGAATCTTGGTTAACTCTGGGTCTCTCATCTGTAGCTCGTGGATATGTTTAAAGATCATAGGCCTCACTGATATGTTAGCTAAGAAGGCTCCTATAGCTTGTACCTCAATATTCGCATCATATAATGATAGATCTTCAAACAGTTTCCATCTGTGCATCCCCATGATCAGATTAGCCAACTAAGCTGAACCTTTCGACTCAAGGCATCGGCTACCACATTAGCCTTGCCTGGATGGTACTATATGGAGCAATCATAGTCTTTAAGAAATTCCATCCATCTGTGCTACCTCATATTCAATTCTTTCTGTGTAAACAGATATTTGAGGCTCTTATGGTCGGTAAAAATCTCAAAGGTCTCACCGTACAGATAGTGTCTCCAAATCTTCAATGCAAATATGGCTGCTGCTAGTTCCAGGTCATGTGTCGGATAGTTCTTTTCATGCTCTTTCAATTGTCTCGACTCATAAGCTATCACCTTCTTGTGTTGGTTGAGCACGCAGCCCAAACCATTATGCGAAGCATCACTGTATACCGCGAACCCTCCACTGCATGAAGGAATTGCTAGCACTGGAGCTGAAGTGAGTCTCTTCTTGACTTTTTGAAAACTCTTTTCACACACTTCACTCCACTCAAATATTGCATCCTTCCTTGTAAGTCTCGTAAGGGTCCCGATATTTTAAAAAATCCCTCTACAAAACGTCGATAGTAGCCAGCTAGACCAAGGAAACTACGGACGTCTGTTACCATCTTTGGTTGCTCCCAGTTTACCACTGCTTTAATCTTCACTGGGTCTACTGTGACACCTTCCTTTGAGACCACATGTCCGAAAAAGCTAATTTCTTCTAACCAAAAACTGGCACTTACTGAGTTTAGCATATAGTTGGTGTTCACGTAACGTTTGTAGAGCAACTCTCAAGTGTTCTTCACATTCCTTTTTCGATTTGGAATATATCAAGATGTCATCAACAAATACTATGATGCAAGAGTCCAGGTGTGGTTTAAACACTCGATTCATCAAATCCATAAATGACATTAATGCATTTGTCAAACCAAACGACATCACTAAGAACTCGTAGTGTCTGTACCGTGTCCTGAATGCTGTCTTCTGGATGTCCTTTGCCTTAACTCTTAGCTGATGGTATCCAGATCTCAGCTCGATCATAGAAAAGTACCTTGCTCCTTGCAGCTGATCGAATAAATTATCAATCCTAGGCAATGGATATCGATTCTTGATGGTGAGTTTGTTTAATTGGCGATAGTCAATGCACAGTTGCATTGACCCATCTTTCTTCTTTATAAATAATATCAGTGCTCCCCACGGAGACATGCTCGGTCTTACAAACCCCTTATCCATGAGCTTTTGCAATTGCACTTTCAACTCTTTCAACTCAGCAAGAGCCATTCTATATGGTGCTTTAGAAACAGGCTCCGTCCCAGTTGCCAAGTCAATAGCGAATTCTACTTCTCGATCTGGAGGCAATCCTGGTAAATCCTCTAGAAATACATCTTCAAATTCTCGTTCAACTGCTATCTCTGAGATGATGTTCTTACCTTCTTTATCTTCCTATAAGAATGCCAAGTAACCACTGCACCCCTTCCTAATCAAATGTTCGGCCCTGACTGCAGAAATAATAGGCATAAACATCGATCTCTCTCCTCAAAATCAGAACGATCTCCTTGTATTAGGTCGAAAGATGACCACCATGTTCTTGTAATCCATCGTCGCACAATGCTGTGACAACTAGTCCATGCCAAGGATCACGTCGAATCCTTACATGTCTAACAAAATCAAATTCGCCAGTAGTTCAAAGTCATCCTCCTCCTTGATGGTCACTATCACCGATTTATAAAACCTTTCAGTATCGACCGATTTCCCAGTCGGGATCGATACCGCTAAGACGAAATCCAATGTCTCAGATTGACCTTCATCTTCCTTGCAAAACGGGGAGTAGTAAATGAGTGGGTAGACCCCAGGTCTATCAACACTCTAGCCTCACAAGCTACATCACTTCCCTTTCCGTATAATTATAAGGTACTTATATTATACATTTACATTTACATATACATAACACACTATATATATCAAAATTTATGGAAGCGAATTAGTTTATTCTACTTCTTATATGCATGCACCTTCTCTATCTAAAATTTTTAGGAAATTGAAATTCTTTATTTAAAAGAAAATATCACCTTGAATCATGTCGGTGGTATTGTATGCTTCTTGAGCCGTAATTGCATAGGCTCTTCCTTGTACGACCAGTTTCCTTGCTTGTAGTGGTCTTGACATTAAAATAGAAGTCGTCCTCTCCTTAGCCATCTCAGGGCAATCTCGGATGATGTGGCCCACCTTTCCATATTTATAGCAACCTCACGTACCTCCCATGCAATCTGTCATTTTGTGAGACTTGCCACACTTGGCACAAGTCTCCACTGTAGTCGACGCTTCTCGTGAGAAACCCTGTGTACCTGCTGCTCCTGTAGTGGTAGCATGGCATATCTTATAGGCCTCCTCCATGTAAGTACTGGTAATCTCTGATAGTTCGTCTGCTGCGCCGGTCTCACATACCCTGTTTGGAAAGGTTGCCTTTGAATAGACGCTACGAATCTGGGCTTTTTATTCACCGGCTCATAATTTCTAACCTTATTCTGATCCACTCTTCCTCTACCTTGATGATCTCTTCTCCGATATCTATCTTCATTATCCTCCTCAATCACTAAGGCTTTGCTTATGACCTCTCCATAGGTCTTCAAATCAAATGATGCTACCTTCCCCCTGATGTCTGGCCTCAAGTCTCATTATAATCATTTTGCTTTCATCAGATCCGTGACTACAAAATTAGGAGAAAAGCGAGCAAGCCGCATAAACTCAACCCCATATTCTCTATCTGACATTCTCCCTTGTTCAAGCTGTAAAAATTTGACTTCCATTTGATTTCGCACAACTTTAGGGAAGTACTGTTTATTGAATTCTTCCACGAATTCCTCCCACGTCCAGGGCAATCCTGGGGTCTCCTGAGCCCTAGTCCTAGAAACGGACTTCCACTAAGGGCCTGCCTCCCCATCAAGCATGTAAGCTGCCCATTTGATGCTCTTATCCTCCGTGCATGTGAGCATGCTAAACACTTTCTCCATCTCACTCAGCCAATTCTCAGCAGCTATTGGCTCAGCTTGCCATGAAAAGTTAGGAGGACGCATCCTCTTGAACTCCCTAAATGCTGAGGGCACTGGCTATGTAGGACCTACTGAGGTGTAGGTGGCTGATGCTGCTTAGTTGTATTGTGAGCTTCCAAGGATGTTGCTTGTTGAGCCATGGCAGCTGCCATGGTTTCCATAGCATGCATCATCCTCTGACGCTCTTCTCTCTCTTCATTTCTTTCTCTTGTTCTTTCCTGTTCCCTTTGATTTCTATTCTGGCAGTTTCTTTCTCGGCTCTCTTCATGGTCTTGGCTCTCTTGACCACTACTTCCTGAAGCCCCTCTATTTCCCATTGGCACTCTATTCGTAGCCGAGATGTAATCATCTCTACTACGTAAGCTTCTATTGTGACCGCCCCTGGGTCGACCTCTTCCCCTAGAAGACATAACGGTCTGCACATGAAACCAAAGTTTCATTAGCAGAAGTCCCTATGCTCTGATAAAAATAAGAATTGTCAAAAATTTTAAAAGAAACGACTCTGATACCAACTGTGATAGCCCAGATTTTGACTCCCCGAAACCCATGCCGTCAGCACGACCCTCGAGGTCATGCCCCATATGCCTGCATGGAATATTAGTATAACTAAGCAACAATGAAGAAAAATAAAACAGAAGAACTGAATCGAACTAAATCTCCAGTTCTATATATATAACCATCAAGATGAATAACCCAAAAGATGATTCTAGTCTCATGTCAACACATGAGCAAAAGAACCCACCCGAACCATCAGTAACAAACAACAGTCACCCTAGATGGTTCGCCAAAAGAATATATCATTTGTTAATTACATTTTCTTAGAAAAGGGCTTGACATACCAAGTCGCACAGTACTCTCTCAAAACTATATCAAAGTACGCACGGATCTCCTAGAAGAAGTCCTCAGGAGGGGGCTCCAAATCTTCTCCGGGTACGTAATCCGAATTCTCTGGATCTATACCTCCAGAAGCAGTAGCAGCCGCAAGCACGGGACCTATGACGTATAGTCTAAAGGGTGAGCTACATCCAGCTCAGTAGGGAAACAACTGAATAAACATACAAATTAATCTCTCACATATATTCCATGATATTTAATAGCATGATATATCAATGAATTTACTAAAAAAGCAATTCAAATGACTGAAAAGATGCATTGAATGTTACTGTTACTTCACATGTTTCATTTATTCTCACCTTGCTCATAAAAGACAATGATTCGGCCTAAAGACTTAAATCATAACTTAAATATTCCCCAACTTACTATAGCGTCGGGCGTCCGATGGAATACCCTCCATCGTCGTCTAATCAGACCATTTTCTATTCTTTTCCATTTGTTTAATACTACCCAGGTCTCTTTCTCATAGGCGAGGGGGTTTCAGTCTCATAAGTACATACATACATCCCTAGGATGTGCAACTGGTGTATGAATTGGCCGTCGTACCGATCACGGATATCCTGCCGAGTCAGTCATCGGTATCCTGCCACGTCGGTGGGGTATTCTCTAAACCTTAAATATCAAAGTGCACTACATATAGTTATTCACCATGTGATTATGCTAAGTATAGTAGATTAGGCCTTATCAATCTCATTCACTTTGCTTTACATTTTTACATACATCCTTGAGATGTTCAACTCAATGCATCACACAAATGCTCTTATCATATTCACATCCCCTGGGGACGTCACATACTTATTTACTTTACTTTGTGTCCACACAGACACACATTTAAGATGCCACATTTTTTATGCATATATAATCATTTATATATCACTACATACATGCTCTTGCTATTAAAATATATGTTCAAGGTGTTTCCTACCTCATCGTATAATTCCTCAAGCGTTAAGATCCACGGCATTTCCCATGCTTGCGCTACTCTTACAACCTATGAAACACCATAGCATAAGCACAACATCAAGGAAGATGCAATAAAGAAGGTACAAGACCCTCATAAAATCCCAAAGTTCAAAACAAAAACCAACAAAAACTGTCCAAATCGATTGATCGATCTCTAAAATCGATCAATCGAATTCCCAAAATCAATTAATCGATCCCAAATTGATTAATCAAAATTCCAAAATCGATTGATCGATTTCTCAAATCGATAAATCGGTTTTCTCAAGCTTTGTTTTTTCAGTCACTGGGGATGCTCAGACGATTAATCGATTTAAAATTGATTAATCAAAATTCTCAAATCGATTGATCGATTTCAAATCGATCAATCAGTTTCGGGCATCGTTGCCCAGCTAACCTCCAGGCAAAAATCTATCGATCGATTTTCCAAATCGATCAATCGATTTTTTCAGAAACTCAGCCCTTTGCGGGCATTTCTTCCAGCTTTCCTTTCTTTCATTTCTCCCTATTTAATTCAACATTTCCTCCATAATTTAATGCACAATAACATGCTTATCGAAAATTTAATAAACTCACCTCAATCAGTCTCTTGATAGATCCAATGGATTTGTTTATGGGCTAGGGTTCCAACTCCAACTCCAACGAGTTCACCTTCGTGTTGCTGTCGTAATTTATAGCTCAAGTGTGGCTTCAATCCGTCAATCCACCAATTTCCTAGCAATTACTCCATACTCTTCACTCTCTCTCTCTCTTCTTAAAGTTCTTCACCTACCTAAACAAAGGCAATAACTTCTCTTAAGTTATTTGCCTCCTTTTAATCCCTCATGCTTTGGAGCAAAGCAAATACACCCAAGATGGTATATTCTATCTCTAATTTAGCTTTAACACTACACTCACTTGCTTATTAACATCAACCTACTTGAATCATAGTCATCGTGTTGACTTTCCCTCGGTCAACCTACGACTAGTCGCGCACGCATCTCAAGGTCACTATTCAACCCCAGAATTTCGGGGATGTTACAAGTGCTCATCCACGAAAATCCATGCACTTGTGCTTTAGATCTCTCGGTGTTGAACTTGGTCTCCGTTTTAGGGTTTATTATCTTCTCTGTTCTCTTTATCTATCATTTTGTTTACTTTTCTCCTTTTTGAAACCCTATGTACGATGTACTACATGTAATAAACGAAAACCTAGAAAAAGCAAGAAGATACCAGAGAGGAGGAGAAGCGAGGAAAAAGAAATAGGGTTGGAGGAACACCCCTTTTTAATGAGTTTCGTTGGCCGAGGAGAAAAAATAGGCACCGGAGAAAAAAATAGGCGCTCAAGTTAGACTAGGACTCTATGGGCATGGGTTTTATTTGTAACAACTTTAAGGGAAATTTAGGTATGCCAAAAATGACTGAAACTATTTTTACTTTTATATAGTAGTAAGGATAACTGTCTAAATATTATTTATGTCATCCTAAATTATTATATGTAATTTTATTTAATCAACGATGTTATGATTTTTCTCTAATTAACTATGAGTCATATGGATAACTAGACATTATGTCTTTTATGCATGAAGATTAAATAAATATGAGTCATTATAAATTGCATTTAATTAATAAGTTATTAGTATGCATAAAATATTTTCATATCTCAGGCATAAACATACATAATTATAACTATAAGATGACTATGATTTTAATTTCGCCCAAACTATATATACCCATTCAAACTAAATACGAGTATAGAAAATAAATTTGCACAACAATTATCCAAATGTAAAAGGCATAATAAATTTCCACTAAAACCCACGCTTCAGACCATCTACAAAAGTGGAAACTAATAGTTGCTTTGTTTATTTCTTTTTTCCTTTTAAAAATAATGTGTCGTTTTCCTCCAACACAAGATGAATACTGGCCCAAGTAAATGATATGTCGTATTCACCAAAACTAGAAACCATATGTTGTGTTTGTCGTCTTTAACCTCCAAACTGGGTGGAGATCATGACTCAAATACCAAGCACCAATCTTTAATCGCTGAAGGCTTACAAAAACAACATTACACATGATTTTAATGTTGTTTTGAATCAAAATCAACCAAAAATAAAACTTAATTTCAATCAAATTTTCCCAACACATATACAAATACAGTAACTGTACAAACATCAAGGCAGAGAGATAAAACAGCGCTCTCATATCAACTGTTAGGTTAACAATGATCGTTTAATGCAGAATTAAACATTTAATAATATTTAAAATTGAACAATAAATCGTGCCTCCGGCCATTGGTGGTCACTCAGATTTTCTTAGTTTTTCTCTCTCGATTTTCGAAAGGGAATATCTCAAGGAAATAAGAAGGGGGAAGGTAAAATACCTTACCAAGCTGGTATGAAGAAAGATTCTAAGTGATGTTTTTGTAAAAAGAAGGGACACATGAAGAAGAAATGCGCCAAATTTCAGATATAAGTTGCAGACAAAGGTTATCCGACCTCAATTGTTTGTTACAAATCTAATATGGTTAAATTCAATAGTACATGCTGGATTGATTCTGGATAGACAATCCACAATTAAAATTCCTTGTAGGGTTTGCAAAACCTAAGCAACACACTTAAAAGTGAACAAAACACTTTATCAGGGAACAAGATGGGTTGGCATGTGGAAGCTATAGGAACTTGCAAAATTATTTTAAGTAGTGGTTTTGTTTTAAAGTTAGAGAAGACATTTTATGTTCCAAATTTTTCTAAAAACTTGATTTCAGTTTCAAGGCCTGTACCTTTTATATATTCCTATAATTTCTCACATTCACCCTTCAGGCTATTTTATAAATCTGATTATCTTCAGAATGGTAATTTCTCTTATGGTCTTTACTGCATTAATTTATAAAATAATGACACTTATGATTCAATGCATGTCGACACTGGCACTAAAAGAAGTGTTATTAATCAGGATTCCTCTAAATTATGGCGCCAGAGATTAGGTAATATCTCCATTGAAAGAATTAAAAGGTTAGTAAATAAAGGAATACTTAATTCTCTGTATTTTACTGATTTTGAGACGTATGTGGACTACATAAAGGGAAAGAGACCAACAAGTAAAGGAAAGGTGTCAATTGAAATTCAAACATATTAGAGATCATACATACTAATCTCTAATATATAATAGTCTACACATGGACTCCCATCGTCAGAAATACTTCATCGCTTTTATCGGTCTTAACTCACGATATATGCATCTCTACATGATTCATAACAACAACGAAACATTAGAGGCCTTTAAAATCTATAAGCCTGTAGTAGAAATACAATGAGGTAAGCAAATTAAATTCATGAGATCAAACAGAGGTGGAGAATATTATGATAGATACATAATGAATGGATGAGCACCTGGGGCATTCGCAAACTTTCTTCAAGAGCATGAGATTGTTGCCCAATACACCAAGCCTGGTTCATCGGACCAAAATGATATAGCAGAAAGAAGAAACAGAACAATACTGGACATGGTGCGGACTATGCTTAGTAACTCCAATCTTTCTAAGTTCTTGTCGGCTCAAGCTCTAAAGATGACAGTGTATATATTAAACTGAGTTCCAACCAAGGTTGTTTCTAAAACACGGTTTGAATTATGAAATGGTTGAAAACCGAGTATGCAACATATGCGCATTAGGGGATGCCCTTTTGAAGTAAGAATTTATATTCTACGAGAGATGAAGCTGGACCCAAAGACAATTACTAGGTTTTTCAGTGGATATGCTCAACGCTCTAAAGGATATAAATTTTATTGCCCATCTCACACCACTCAGTTTGTGGAATCAAGAAATACAACGTTTCTTGAAAATGACTTGATCAGTGGGAGTGATCAAACCGAAAACATAGTTTTTGAGAAGGATCATTCAAAATCTTAACCTTCCACCTCAAGTGATAGATTGGTTATTGAATTCTACAAATAGTAACGGAGTTTGCGATGGTCTTTAATTGCATAATGGTGTAAATACCATTCGATGTAAATGGGTCTTGAAGATAAAGAAAGACTCATTGGGCAACGGGTCTTTAAAACAAAGACTCATTTTGGCAACATTGAGAGAGATACTATATTTTTGATGATGTGCTTTCTAATAGATTGGTGGTGGTGCCACTACAATTATTTCAGTCCCAATTTTCATGGTGTTTGGAGATGGACATTTTCACTTAATGGTAAATGTTGCGTTTGAGATATTGTGATAGTAAATCATTTATTGTTTGGTGCATTGGAGCTATTCGATGGAAGACCTCAATGATATTTATAAAAACAAATCTATATTTATGCAATTACTCTGCTAAAGCATTACAAATTTTTTGCCCAAATTCAATTACAATGCTTGCATTCATACGGTACATTTTTAAATCGAAATTTTTACAATCCTATATTGGAAATGCCTACCTTTTATACACTTCTCTTAAATCCAAATACCTATTCGAAAACACACCCTTCCCTTACACCTACCCTACCCTACAACAAATTTATTGATTCCTAATATGCCACCCAATTAATAAAGTTCATCAAATAAATGAGATTTTTTTCCCCCAAGTATCGACGATTAATATAAAAATAATTATTTTTCACTCAATTTTCGGAACATTCTTACTACCATTCATATTTCACAGTTCACATTTCCCATAAATATTTCCAAATTGCGCCGAGAACATGGTTCTAATTACCATTACAATTTTTCTACCCCACAGAATTAGGAAATTGAAGAGATGATCATATAACAACTCATGGAAACCAACTAAAATTTCCACCAACTCTGATATCATTTCTTGGACATAATATAACAAATATCTCATTATTAATATCCAACCAAAGAAAACTTACCTCTTTCTCCGACAAGGTGCACAAGATGATCAAAGACGTCTGCTATAGTCGATTATATTCCAATTCAATCTCAACAATTTAGACTGAAATCCCTAAGCATATCGCTTTTTGATGTTTCTCTTCATCTTCCTCGTCTATCGCAGAACAGGATTTCGGGTTTAGGGTTCATTTCTACGTTTCAGATTTTCACGTATGGTTCACAATAGACAAAGCATACATTCTTCGATCGACCTTCAACTGGATCGAACCTATCCGTCGCTTGTCAATGCCTTCAAAAGATCAAATGGAACCTTCACTTCTCCCACTTTCGATGGTTACCAACCCCACACGATCAGATGGAAGCTATCCGTCTCGGGAAACAGAAGTTTTGGCGTCATATACCCAGTGCCGAAATATTCACTAAACACTTCATTGCCCGCCTTCAATGATTGATACCTTCGATCATTAGGAACCCCACACGTGGGATGGAAGCTAGCCGTCTCCAACCGTGGAGCGATTTTCGAAGTTTCACGACTCCAGCCGTGGGCGATTTTCTAACTGCCACGTCTCCAACCTTGTTAGATTTGGGAAGAGAGATTAGGTTGCTTACTGGGTTTGGGTATGTATAGGAAAGGGATATGAAGCTCAAAGCCGCAACCTTGAGTGATTTTGGAAGCTGGGCGTCTCCAAGGTTTGATGATTTTGAAAGGGATATGAAGGTGGCTTCCAGGCATAGGGCATGTATTGGGTCTAGGGGTACAACAGTAACTATGTACAAGGATAGGGAAGTAAATTTACTTTTAGTTACTAAAACAATGGGCTCCAACGATCCTGAGAATCCCTAAAACCTGGAACTTTTCCTAATAGTATGGTGCTGAAAGTTTTCAAACGGATCATTTTTTTCTAAAGTGCCCTTTTTTTAAACTTGATGAACTTTGCACCCTATGTTTTAAAGTATGCCCTTCTATTCGCAATTCGCAATTCGCAGCTCGCAGCCTCAATCTTTTAACTCCTTAATTTATAGGTAGACTGGAAATGAACAATCAAAACTACCCTTTGCATTTGAATAATTTACGAAAGAGTACCTTTAGATACACCCACTGAATCTTTGAGAGCACCCACACTAAAAGCTTGTTGACTGTTTGCAGATCGAGCAATGGAGAAGGTTTTTTATCCTAATCTTACACACATTTGATCTCGAGATCATAGGCGTACCATCAGACGATTAGAATTTGATGGCATTCATAATGTTCAAACTTGTTTTTATGATCACCTTTTGGGATCTCTGCCATACAAAATCTAATCTGATCGTGTGATGGTAAAACATATCATCTCGAGATTAATTTTGTAGAAGATTAGAACCAAAATGATCTCAATCGCCTATTTTAAAGTTGTCAATATGTTTTAATTTGGGTGCTCTTAAAGATTGGGTGGGCAATATTTTTAACACAAAATTATCTTGTGCAGTATTAATATCCAATAGTTCTCGCGTGGGGTATCTAATGCCAACTTAAATGTGTGGGGAGAGGGCGGCCACGAGAGAGATTCACCTAACTGGGAGGAGAGAGAGACATTGTGAGGGAAATTTCGTCCTAGGACGTCTGCGCTTGCACCAAACATATGGGTGCGCTTGCACTAAACATATGGGTGCGAACAGAGGTACCCTTTATCTTTTTGTCGAGTCGGCACTATAGATAAATCCGTAGCGTAGCCTTACACACTGTTTATTAATATTTGTACACTAATTAATAATAAATTTTTTTTTAAATTCTTCCACTTCTCTTATTAGGATTATAGTGACAAATTTTGTTTTGCATAATTTTTTGGTGGGAGTCCTTCCGGTATATGTCGGATTAATTTTGATACATTTCGAAAAATTTTTGAGAAAGTTTCGGTAATTAAAAATATATAAAAATATATTTTTAACCAATTGTTCAAAGTGGGATATTAGGAAGGTGCAAATAGACAAAGTTTCAAGTGGATGCAAGGTGTTCCAAGCACTAACGCTCAAGCATTGAACGATATAACAAGGGCCAAGGATCAAAATTTCGGTCGAAATGATGGAAATTTCGGTCATCAAATATATGAAAATAAAATTTTCGATCAAATTATCGGCCAAAATTTGGTTTTCGGCCGAAATTTCGGTCCAAAAATTTCGATTTCGGTCCCCTCCAAAATCGAAACGAAACATGAAATTTTGATCCTTGCTCCAATTTGGTTGAATCTCTTTCCTGCTCATAAAGCAAAGTACTGAAAGTACATACGCACGCACGGACTCACACGCACTCTCACTCTCACATTCTCTCTCTCGGTGAATATCTCTCGTGGTCGCCCTCTCCCAACTTTTTTTGGTATGGAACACATTTAAGTTGGCATTAGATACTCCCGCGCGAGTAGTATTGAACATTAATACTGCACAAGTAATTTTGTGTTAAAAATATTGCCCACCAAATCTTTAAGAGCACCTAAATTAAGATATATTGACTACTTTAAAATAGGCGATTGTATTCATTTTTCGTTCTACTCTTCCACACAATGAATATAGAGATAATATATGTTACTATCACACGGTCATATTAGATTTCGTATGACAGAGAACCCAAAAGGTATCATTAAATCAAGTTTGAACATGATGATGAATGTCATCAAATTCTACCCGTTTGATGATGCGCCTATGATCTCGAGATCAAACGTGTGTAAGATTGGGACAAAAACCCTTCTCCATTGCTCAATCTAGAAATAGTCAATAAATTTTTAGTGTGGGTGCTCTCAAATTCGATGGGTGTATCTAAAGGTACTATTTTGTAAATTATTCAAATGCAAAGGATAGTTTTGATTATTCATTTACACTCCGCCTATAAATGGTGAGCTGCGAATTGGGAAGAGAAGGGCATACTTTAAAACAAAGGGTGTAAAGTTCATCAAGTTTAAAAAAATGGATGGTGTAGATTTCTTCTCCAACTTACCTGAAGGCTGCATATCGCACGTTCTCTCACTCACTTCTCCTCGCAAGTTCAATTAAAGAATTTATGCCACGTGAAAGCAGCATCATAGTTGTCTGATTTGAGATATTTCGTGGGAAGGTTTGGCACTCCCCCCCCCCCCTACCACCACAACCCTTTTAAAAAAATACACGTAAAACTAACTTAACTGACCGAAATCGAATTCGGTTTCATTTTTCTTCCTATTTTTTGTTATTTTTTTCAGTTTTTTATCGGTTTTCTTATACTACCCGGCCAATTTAATTTTGATTTTTAGTTAAAAAACTGGAACCAAATCGGGCCGATTGGTTCGGTTGGGTGTAAGTTTTGGCTCGATTTTTAGGTTTTGATTTTTATTTGTACCCCAATTCTAAACCCAATGATAGCCCTAACTAAATGTCACGACCCGAAATTTTACCTCATCCCAAGGGCCTAGAATTTCAAGTTATGACTCGCACATATCCCAGATATGCTAAGCGGACATACACCTAATCAGAGTTATCGCGCAAAACAGGTTCCATGAAAACCGTGAAATCTAACAATTAGGATGGAATATAAATGCAATCATAAATACTGAATAAGTGTGATAAAACCACAATCCACCAATAAAATGCAAATCCAGTCGGAGACAAATCCGATAAAAAAAACTATAAAATCTGCAATACTAGTATCAATAAAACTCAATACTAAGTCCACAATGATCAGTAACCGGCACTCGAATCAAGATCAGCACCGTAGTCCTCCTGATAACTGGTAGCGCCGCCCTCCAAAGGCTCCTGGTACTCAACGCCCGCGGGATCAATGAAATCAGCGTCGACGAGATCTAGATGGCTCGCGTCTAGTCCACCAACGTAATCACCTGCAACTGTTAGATTGTCGTGAGATGAGTTTACTCAGTCACATAAACTCAATGGGATACACCACCAATCCACCACATACTACTCAGGTGCATTGTGGGTGCATTAAGTGAGTGATAAACATAATATCTCGAAGCAGATAGTAAGAAAAAGACAAAACTATATGTATATCATAAAACTCATATCATAAATGTAAGACCATGATCTAGACACTCATATCCTAACGTACATTACAATATCTTATAACATATCATATCATGTCTTATTATCATTCTCGCACATACGTCTGTACATTGAATGAGCGTGACTAACATACTCGTGAAATCCTAAACGACCTGTGCCAGAGTCGTTGCTCGAGCTACCATGGGAGGGTCAACATAGTATCATACCACCATATCATAACGCCCTCGTGTCATACTCATACTCCACCACCCAGCCAATGGGGAGACATAATGGCCAAAGTCACTCATAACATACTCATACTCATAATCTCTCCCAGAGATCCGTCTTAGCTGAAAGACATTGTTGCCCTTACGGTGGCTACGTAAGGAATGGCACGTACAGAGACTAAGTTCTTTATCTTTTGCTGGCCTACACAGCGATCTCTTATTATCGTATTCGTATCATAACTTATCTTATCTCATACTCATATCTTATCATACTCTTATACTTAATCGTAGGACAAACTATAGTGAGGTAACTTTCCTAACTCACGCTTCCGAAGAAAAAGATTCTGTAGTAACTTGGATGTACTTCGTGTGACAGCCCATACTACCATAGAGGGTTGCATCCGTACATGAATGCCAATATACCGAATTTCACGTGACCGTAAAAGAAACCTCACCACAGCTAAGGCTCAAAGCCCGATTGTGATAGCCCGGATTTCGGCACCCCGAAACCCGTACCATCAACACGATCTTCCAGACCGTGCCCCAAAACTGTGTACGAAACATTGGTATAACAAGCACAATTAAATAAATAAAGCCAATAATCTCATAAAGCGGAAACAATTAATATGCCCAGCTGGCATATGTAAAAGACAATTCTACTTTCATGCCACTGCATGAACAGAGAACCGACCCGAACCATCGGTGATAAACAGATCACCATGGATGGTTCGCCAAAAGAATAATCCAATTTAATTACATATTTATCAAAATAAAGGCTTGACATACCAAGCCGTACAAATCTGCTCTCAAACTACTCTCTATCAAAGTACACAGCAGAGTCTCCTAGAAGAAGTCCTCGGGTGGAGGCTCCAACTCGTCTCCAGGCACGTAATCTGAATCACCCGGATCTACGTCCCCCGAAGCCTCATTGCGCGCTATCAAAGGGTGAGCTACATCCTAGCTCAATAGGGAACAAACACAATGAACATATAAATTAAGACTCACACATATATTCCATGATATTTCAAGCATGATGTGTCTATGCATTTATTAGAAAACAGTTTAAAAGCTGATGAATTGCATTCAAGTTTACTGATAATTTGCATGTCTTACTTTACTGTTGATTTATCATGAATGACACTGAACAGGCCTAAAGCAAAATTTAAATCTTCAACTTAAGTAATCCCCGAGCAATATAGCATCGAGCCTCAATGAGATACCCTTCATCGTCGTCTAAATAGACAGTTGTTATAAAGTATTCCCTCGGAATACAACCCAAGCTCCTTTTCACTAGGCGGCGGGATTAAAACTCATCTCAACATCCCTGGGATGTGCTTACTATTACGGATAAACCTCCGCACTGGTGTACGGATTGGCCGTCGTACTGGTCATGAATATCCTGCCGCGTTAGTCGTGGGTATCCCGCCATGTCGGTGGGGTATCCTATCAAACCTCAAATGACAAAAATAACATATGCTTTATATATAGTTGTTCACCGTGTAAGTGTGCTATCTTATATCAGTTAGGCCTCAACAGTAATTATTCAATCATATGTATACATCCCTGGAATGTATACATACCCACATCACACTTGATGCTTTTATTACTTTCTCATCCCCTGGGGATGTCTCATTCTCATTAGATTACTTGATCTTAATTACTTGCATCACATAGATGCCTTTATCACATTCTTGGTGTCACACACGCACCCATTTTCACAAAGCTTTTCATAGTTAAAAGAACTTCAAATTTGATAATCATATCACTATATGCATGCTCTTGCAATTAAAGTACATGTTCAAGGTGTTCCCTACCTCAAGTTTCTGATGGTCCAAGCATCAAGGTCTCACGTGGCTCCTTGTGCTCGCTTTCACACGTACCACCTATAGTACATCACAATACACGCAATACATCACTAAAAATATAATGAAGATGGTCTTGGACCCTCCATGAATCTCAAAGAAAACTTAGAAAGTTAAGCAAAACTGTCAAAGTCAATTAATCGATTCCCAAAATCGATTAATCAAAATACAATTCGATTCCCAAAATCGATTAATCGATTCTCAAAATCGATTAATCGAGATTCAAATTCGATTAATCGATCCCAAATCGATTAATCGAAGTCTCTAACATAATAAGGTCAATTCTCAAATCGAGTGGTCGAAAGTCTGAAATCGATTAATCGAAATCTAAAATCGATTAATCGATTTCCCAACTCGATTAGTCGATTTCTCCAGGTCTCTTTTCTCCAGCCACTGGAGGTACCCAATCGAATAGTCGATTTTCAAATCGACTAATCGAAATTTCAAATCGATTAATCGAAACACAATTCGATTAATCGAAATCGGGCTTTCATGATTTTTCAACTTCTGGGCTAAAATCGATTAATCGAATCCCAATTTCGATTAATCGATTTGGCCAGATTCAGCCCCCTTTCGGGCTGTTCTTCCAAATCTTTTCCCTTCTTTTCTAAGCCTTTAATCTATCCTTTTTTAAACTATATTGACTGAATCTTAACCATCATACATCTATGCATTAACTTCAATTTAAAACTTACCTCAAGAATCCCTTCAAGGGATTGATTTATTGGATTTGATGGCTAGGGTTCCATCATTTGCTTCACGATCCCAATCGCTTTGAATCCGTCAATGAATGTATTAATTTGTCCTTTAATTTGCATTCAATTCTTCCTCAATAACTCCTCTTTACTCCTTTCTCTCTCCTCTTAACTCTCTCTTCAATAATCAAAGCAAAAGAAACTAGGGTTATTAAAACCCTTATATCCTCTCTTGGCCTTGTGTGTTAAATACATACACCAGAGATAGGTGTATGTGACTGCAACTTAACACAATACTCTACACTTAGATCACACTAATCTCACATTAGTATATAACTTCATGAACTCAATGTTTGACAATCACTTGGTCAAACCTACGATCAATCGGGCACGGATCTCGAGGTCAAAGTCACATGGTCAATTTCTCGGGATATTACACTGATTCTCGTATCATATCTCATATCTTATCCTCTTGTATTAAAACTCGAGGTGATAGAATCACCGTATATGCCACTGTATACGAAGTTACACTGAATTCACACTCACCCGACTCGTCAAGGGTCCTATTCCACTATGAATTGTAAGGCATGTGAATACGGTATATTCCTCGCTTCAATACCATCTCAGTGAGTCACCACGCCCAAGCGTAGGCATGATCTCATATACTCTCGTACATATGTCGTAACTTACTCATAACTCATATAATATAATTGAGATGGAAATATAGAAAGTCAGACGTACAAAAAGATTTATATTAGATTATCTTATATATATATATATATTTATTTATTTACACACATTCCAATACAATATAGAATAGGATAATTATAAGTGTATTCTCGATAACGGGATGGTCGGGGTTTAATGTTCACGAGGTATTGAATTCCTAACACTTCGTATTATCGAAGAGGTCGTGTTGAAGCGATAAATTGATATATATATATATATATATATAATAATAATTAGTGTAGACACCCAAATTCGGCCCAAGGCCCGATCAGTCTGTACTCCGAGAATGATGTACCCCTGTGCTTCCGATGGCACCCCTAAACCCTTAGGAATCCATCCAGACCTTTAGGAATCACCTAAAACTCATTAGAACCATTCCCCCAACCCTTAGAGATCACCCCTAAACCCTAGATTCCCTTCCCATACCTAACTTGAACCTTTCTAAGCAGTTGATGGGAGAGGAGCTACAAAATTTTATATATACTACTACCATAGATGAGACATATACCATTGGAAAGAGGACTTCTCCAGCTTTCCAACAAGCCAAAGATCACCCAATTTGGAGCTACGGTTCAAGAGTTATGGCTGTTTGAAGTTTTACATAAAATGACAACTTTTGCTCAGGCATATGTATTACATACGCCCAGCCAATTTGGCCCCAGATTGGTCAGGCGTATATATTATATACGCCTGACATTTTTGGGCCAAATTTGGCCAGGCGTATATAATATATACACCCAGCATAGGTGGGACCCACCACGGGCATCGCCTTCCCAAAACTCCCCTGTTTTTTATGGAAATCACTGTGCATAAATCAAGGTATATAATTTATCATGACTTAGCTCTGATAGCTCTTGAATTTCCTCCATCTGGTTTGACCCTTTGACCATCCCCTTGGTTGAGGTGGGTGTCTTGAGGTTGGTTGCACCCCCTTTGAGCTTATTGGCAACCCTCAAGTCACCCATGGTCTCACCCCATCATCCGTCATTAAAACTAGTTTCCCAAAACCCTAAGACGTTGAAAACCTAGAAAACTTTAGATGGGGGATTACCTAATTACTAAACTAATTAGCTCTTAAGTAAGCCCCTAACCCATCCCTTCTCTATAAATAGAGAGGCCCCCCTCTTCCCAAAGGATTGGTTTGTTGGTTGAAAAAATTAAGGTTAAGAATTTTGAGCCTAAGAGAGAACACTAGTGAGAGAAAATGCACACATTTTTCCAAAATTCCAGCATGCCTAGTTCATCCATTTCAATCCATTTCCACCATTAGATCACTCTCTTTTAGCCAAAATCTATTCCCTAGCTTCACTCTACACTTCCTATTTACCGAATCCTAGCTTTAGAGCTTATTTCCATACTGTTTAAGCCATCGGAGGCACGCCGAAGCGAAGGTCTTCCACGGTGCAACAAGGGCCTGTGAGCTCCGGCTCACCCCTCTCTTCCTCTACCTTCTTGGTGTCTCCTCTGTTTAAGGATTCAAGCCGTTACGTCGTCGAAATTTTGGTTTAGCTCAAAGCTTGATAGGACCGTATTGCCTACGGGCAAGGGGAAACTCCGCCCTTTTATTTTTATTTTTGACCATAGATAGAGACCCCTACGTGCTGGTTGATTGGGTGCATAAACCCTTCCCGATCGATAACCGAAACCCTTACCCTAGAGCCTTTGGTAAAGACCGGTAAATCAGAGTCATATTTAGCACTTTGGTGCTCAAAATATCGGTTTGAAGGTTTCTCGGGGCACCAAAAGCTCCGGGTGGCGACTCAACATTTTATGCTTAGGGAGCGCATCGCTGCGACGGGTTCGAGAGGATCCATGGTCGCACAATTAGATAATTAAATTAAATGGTATTTATAATTATTAAGTTATGATTTATCATGACCATCGATTGAAAGACTTTAAGATATAATATACACAGGAACTTTGGTCATGAGAATTAGAAAATAACACTAAATTCGAATAGCTTTAAGTCATTCAAAATTGAACCCAACCTGTTACTCTATTTTGACCTCTAAAACATCGAATTCGTGAAATGGCTATTTCACATAAAGTTGTAAAGCTCACTGTCTTCTTTTGAATGTCGTAAGAATCACATTAATCTGAGTTCGGAGTAAAAAGATATGGCCAAAATACCAGGACAGGTGCATCAATGGTCGTGAGCTCGGGTTCGTGGACGCGAATTTGAGTTCGTAGCCGTGAGTTCGGACCCGAAATTTTAAGATGGTGCAATCTATTATTCTTTTAAATAAAATAAAAATAAAATTTTATTTTTGAACTTAATTAATTTTAAATAAATAATAATATAGACTTGCAATAATAATATATATTATTATAGTTTTAGTAGAAGGATAAATTTCTAACTATATAGATTTGAAAATAAACAATATCAATATGATATTATGCTACTTAAGTCAATCTATCAAATTTATAAATATTAGAGTTTAATTAATTTTACAGATATAATAGAGGAAGTAAATATATTAAATATGCAAACCTAATAGAAAGTAAAATATTAATGGCTCAAACAAAAGGAATTTTTGAAAAGAAAAGAGAAATAACATATAAACCCGACTTACAGTTTATACAATTTCAATAGAAAAATAAAATACTAAACATGCAGATCTATCATATTTAAATATATTCATGTTTAATTAGTATATAGATTTAAAAGGAAGTAGACATATTAAATATACAGACCTAATAGAATGTAAAATATTAATAGCCCAAATAAAATGATTCTTTGAAATAAAAGAGAAATAATATATAAACCCAACTTACAAAATATACAACTTTCAAGGGAAAGCATAATATTAAACATATAGGTCTATTAATTTATGAGATATTTGGGTTTAGATAAGATTTTTAAACCCGTCGATGCGCGATCGAACGCATCCTACGCGACGGGATCTGAGAAGAATAAGATGGATTGATGGGTACCCACCTCTTGAAGCGTGAACGGAAGATCAACGGCGATTCAGGTTGAAAAGATCTATGCCCAGAGCGTTGGTTCGTCTAAGTCTTCAGAGAGAATGATTTTTGATTATAGAGAGTAGAGAGGTCTTAAAGTTTTATTTATAATGGTATAAAATTTTAGGTCAACTCTAATTAACACTTTTCATAGAAGATTTAATAAATTAGGAGATTTTTACACGGAATAAGAATTCATACGTAACTTGAATAGCTTGAGAAAAAGTTTCGTTCCAATGCTTTATAGAACCACCGAAGCAATTGGTGTTTCTCTCCTGAAATTACAATTATACCCTTTGACTTGCTTGATCACTTAAAATGGGCATAACTTTTTATATTCTTATAAGAAGTCGTCAAATTATATATCATTAGAATCGTAGTGACGAGCACTTCGCAATGAGTCTAATTTTGATATAGGAAAAATTAGAAATTTTTTATTTTCAAGGGTGGGTTTCGATTTCAATGTGGAGCGTTAGCACAGTACATAGTGTGATATATCATCTAACACCGTTAAAATAAAGTCTAAAAATCTGGGTTGTTACACTAAACCAGTGATTTAAAAATTGAACCGGTGGTCTGACCCAATTTAACAGAAACTGAAATCATAGCTGGTTCGGTTTGTCAAAAGAAAAAATCGGATTTCTTTGGTCCAATGGATGAACCTCCCAATGTTTTGGACCTTTTTGGTGAACCATCCTGTCCATCAAAATACCAGTCAAGCCCATATAATTAATATATATTTTTTATTTTAAAAAATAAACTTCCTTATTTCCTAATTTTGGAATTAAAAAAATCAGATTTCTTTGGTCCAATGGATGAACCTCCCAATGTTTTGGACCTTTTGGTGAACCATCCTGTCCATCAAAATACCAGTCAAGCCCATATAATTAATATCTATTTTTTATTTAAAAAAATAAACTTCCCTATTTCCTAATTTTGGAATTAATATAGTTTAAAAAATATCTATTACTTAATTAATTTAAAGCTTATACACTTTGCTTAAATAATTTAAAAAAAAAAGAATAAAATCCTAATATGATGAAAAAAGTTGCAACAGGTGTTTCAAAATAGACAACATTCCTAAGTTAACAAAGATTTTTTTTAAAGAAAATTATTATTTTTAACTAATTTTGGAATTAGATACAACTTTAAAAAACCTCAAAACTCCATATACTGGCTAGGGGAAACATTAAAAAAGAACAAAATATAAGGATTAAGAAATGCCTTTTTGACATATAATTTTTTTGTTATAATATCCCTTTTAGTTAATTTGTAGTAAAATTAATGAGATCTTGAATGTCTTGTTAATATAATTTTTCTATTATGATACAAATTTTAATTAACATTTAGTGAATTGATAAGCCCTAAATATTAAAACTTATTATTATTTTGATATTTTAAAATCACTAAAAGATATTTATGTTTAAACTAATTATATATTTATTTAAAGTAATATATGCTTATCGAACCAATCTAACCTGGTCCGACCAATCAGGGCCCTCTCCAGTTAGCCGTCTAATCCGAGAGCCAATTGTCATGGGGTCGCACTTCCGCAACGTCAGTCTCGTGCGGCACCTAACGCACGCTTCGCTAGGTCAGCCTACTTCTGATAACAATCGTCGCGAGGGCGTCCTTCGACGCGCTTTCAACCCGCGCGGTGCTTCGCTACCGCGTGAAACGAAGCCAACCATTTCTGCACATCAGCTCTGATACCACCCGCCTAGAGGACGGGAACTCCTCCCAACATGGTTGCCTCTGTTTCACGGCCTACCATTCAGCTCATCGTGTCCCTTACGACACGCCAATCTGCACCGTTGAGCTAACTTGGCCTACTCAAGCTTCACCCTGTGCACTGCACTAATACCTTGCTCACCTGCCGAACCAAGCCCACAGCCTTGTGCCTCGCGCTCGCGTGCCCAACTAAGTCCCATGCAGCTTACCTTCATGTGCGTTCCGAATTATTAGCACACATTCATCTTTAGCCCACATGCTGTCGTGCTCAACTGAGTCCCCCGCAGCGCCTTAGTGTTCTCTCGCGAGGTTGCCCAGCCGTATGCACCGCGACGCGTAGTCCGGGGCCATACATCAACCTCCCTTGAGTTCCACACGGCATCGCTGCGTCGACGTCCTAGGCCCACCCTTTCAGGCCTAGGAGACACTTGCACCCCCTCTGGCAATGCAAGGCCCCGTGTGCGGGGGAATAGCTCTCTAGCTCCCTTCCCCTATATAAGGGTAAAACAGTCATTCAGCCAGAATGACAGGAGAACCTCAAACCTATTGGTTTGATATACCGCAACGCCTCATGCATCGCTAGCCCACCTTGGCTATGTCGCATCCGTATCACGACCGTGACGCTCCGCGTCGTATCCTCATGCAACCGTGTCGCATCCTCGCAGCGCGACCACGCCGTCGGGCCCACTTGGCCCCATGTCGCGTGCCCTCTTGGCACCACATGTCGTGCCACGTGCACCTTGCTACAAGCTCAAGTCTTGGCCCCGTCACATCCTCCACCACTCCATAAAATGTCAACGTCCTCGTTGACGTATGATCGCAGTGAACTGACCCCGCCAACTCCTCCCAGCTTGTTCGCATCTCATTTCTAGTTCTTAGGTCCGCACCTTCCCACAAGCTCCCCACTGTCACCCCGGTCGGGTCAACTTGGTTCTACTGTCACAAGGCCCACACCTGTTAACTAGCTCAAGGATGTCGCGTGTCAACTTGACACCACATCGCGTGCCTCCGCACCACTCGTTCGAGGATGTCGCGTGCCCTCTTGACACCACATCGCGTGCCTCCGCACCACTTTTCTCATTGCATCATCGCTTCTGGATCGAACTTGGCTCTGATACCAAAATGTCACGGGGTCACACTTCCGCAACCTCAGTCCCGTGCGGCACCTAACGCACGCTTCGCTAGGTCAGCCTACTTCTGATAACAATCGTCGCGAGGGCGTCCTTCGACGCGCTTTCAACCCGCCATGCTTGCTAGCGTGCAGCAACCAACCCATCGCACATCACCGATACCACCCGCCTGAGGACGGAACTCCTCCCAACATGGTTGCCTCATTTCACGGCCTACCATTCAAACTCATCGTGTCCCTTACGACACGCCAATCTGTACCGTTGCGCTAACTTGGCCTGCTCAAGCTTCACCGCACTGCCTTTGCACTGTACCTCGCTTTGCCGAACCAAGCCTGACCTTGTGACTCACGCTCGCGTGCCCAACTGAGTCCCACGCAACGCCTTAGTGTTCTCACGCGAGGTTGCCCAGCCATATGCACCGCGACGCGTAGTCCGGAGCCATACATCAACCTCCCTCGGGTTCCACACGACATCGCTGCGTCGACGTCCTAGGCCCACACTTTCAAGCTTAGGAGACACTTGCGCCCCCTCTGGCAACGCAAGGCCCCGTGTGCAGGGGAATAGCTCTCAAGCTCCCTTCCCCTATATAAGGGTAAAACAGTCATTCAGCCAGAATGGCAGGAGAACCTCAAACCTATTGGTTTGACATACCGCAATGCCTCATACATCGCTAGCCCACCTTGGCTATGTTGCGTCCGTGTCGCGACCGTGACACTCCGCGTCGTACCCTCATGCGACCGTGTCGCGTCCTCGCAGCGCGACCACGCCGCCGGGCCCACTTAGCCCCATGTCGCATGCCCTCCTGGCACCACATGTCGTGCCATGTGCACCATGCTACAAGCTCAAGTCTTGGCCTCGTCACACAATGCTTTTTGTAATTAGGTTAATTTTTAGGCATTTTGTAATTAGGTTAATTTTTGGGATGTGAAACGATCATGTCTTTTTTTTATTTGACACCCATAATCTCAAGATCTATAATGCATATGTTGAGTCGATGATATCCATCGTCTGATTCACTCGAAAGCCATCTAATATGAATGGTAACTAATTGAATGCACGTGCACAGGAACAAGGGAGAAGAGAGGGAGTGGGAAATGAGAGATATTTTTAATGGGTACCTTTATTTACAACCTGATAGTCTTTAAAGACTTTGAATGTGACCATGTAGATAATTTTTGGTCGAAATCTTTTATGGATATTGAGATCATGGGCCTACCTTCAGATGGTCCAAGGTTCATTCCTCGTGGCACACATCCATAAGTGAACGTGATCAAGGGCATATACATCGAACGTGGTTCTCAAATCATTTTTCGAGATGTGTGTCATGGGAAATCAAAATTTGATCGTATGATATTAAGCCCATAATATCTAGTTCTGATGAAAAACATTTACTATCGATCGTCTTATTCAAACTAGCTAACAGTATTAGCAGATGATTTGAGAAGAAAAAATTTGGGTTTGCAAGTAAAGGTAAGATTTAGATATTTTAAGAGATACTTATAATGTTGTTGTAGTTACAAGGGCATTTTCGGTATTACAAAAATTAATCTTTTCGTCTCACCCATATTAACTGTTCCTTCTTGTATTATAATGGTAAAAGGTGTCCAAATAAAAAAAACAAAAAAGACAAAAAAATGGTAAAAGGTGTCAGGTGTCGTATTTCCATGGTACATGGTGATTTCCATGGTATACTTTGACTCAGATGAGGGATGTTATTTTTTAATCCAATCTTTTAGAGCAAATAACTTTTGATAATCATTTACTATTACATGATGCAAATATGATAATTTCACGTGACACACCTGCTAAAAAGTTATCTCAGTACCTAATCACCTACCGCTTGTGTTGCTTGCCTAAGACTAATTAGTAGAGGTCCTAATGGGCCGGGTTGGATGTGGGCTGGCCTTAAAATGGTTGAATATAATCGGGCTCCTTGGAGCCGGCTCATATCCAACCCAATGATTGACTGGCCAAGCTAGGCTCGCCCATTTATTAATCGGGCCTACTTACCCTAGCTCATATGTGGCCAGGGAAGCAAACCGGGCCGACAATTTATATATAAAATAACTCATTTGATTGATTCGGGCTAGACTTAAACGGGCTTGATTGATTCAAGCCCAGCCCGTTGATACCCCTATTAATTAGTGTGATGAACACAAAAGAAGTGAAGAAAAACATGCAACAATCATGTCCACATATATAATCGGATCAAACAAGATTTAATTATGGTTTTTCAATGGCAGAGTTTGGGCTTAGATAAAGGTAGTGGTAAGAAGTGCTACATGCTGGCTTTAAGGGAGCTCTCAATTGAATGGGGAGATCATCCAAGTTGTTGGAGGTGGATTTCGTTGCCCGACTCAAGGTTAATCCTTAAATTTGCTCTTTATATATATATATATATATATATATATATATATATATATATATATATACTTTATCTACTTGATTTCGAATGGCAAGTTGGAGAGCTTTTTTATTAGTTTTATGAATCTGAATTTAGATTAAAAATTAAGAGTTTATGTTTTTTTTATTAATAATTAATGAAGGGTACAGGTAGCTTTGGTTTCGGTTTTCTTAATGTTCTTTATTTTTACAAGGTTTTGTTTTCGATTTTTTTGCTTTTTGTTGATTTTGTCATCCTACTCAATTGATTTTCGGCACTGAAAATTAAACCGATAGAAAAATCGGTTTCAGTTTTTGATTTTAGATGGGATTCGGTTTCGTGTGGTTTTTTTATTTTTCAAAAAAAAAATTCCACTCCTACCCTCGGGTACCAATATTTACACCGTGTGAAATTATACTTTCGTCTCATTTCCTCTATTCAGAATGCATTGACCGCTTTGAATCAAATGCGGGAGATCATTTATCATCCCAATATTGCACACAATCGATCTTGAGATCATAGGCGTACGATCAGATGGTCAGTTTTTCTTCCATGTAGCACACATCCTAAAAAGTGACCCTAAAATCATGTTTGAGCATGACGCGTTCCATGTGATTAATTTTAAGGTCATTTTTTGAGATGTGTGCCACGTGAAATTAATGCTAACCCTATAATTGAACCCCATAATTTGAGGAATATTTATTGTGACGGATCCATTGACTAACAAGTTCCGCCCTTTAGGAAAATCCTACATCTGCTACCTTAGGTAATTGATCTAGTCCCACATTAGTTTGCTGCGACATGACACCCAATCACACGTTCATATGCTACATATATAAGGGAGCGGGGCTCGAGATCGTAACTATTGTAAAAAAAGGGTATTAAAAAACTAATTAAAATAAGCAATAATCCGTGTGGTGAATGAGTTAATTGCATGGAAAATGACCAATAAAATGATATTTAAGGTACGTTCGGTTCATTGTCATAGGTTCCCCGTAAAAATCACTTTCTCTGTAAAATATAGCTGACTGGATTACATGTAAATTTCTTTTTTCTAATATAAAAAACATATTCGTTTCACTGTAAAATAAGCTCGTAAAATTTATTTTTAGTAAAAATTAGAGCCGTTATACTTTTTACAGGCAATATTTCAACATTACGAGTCATACCCCTCGTAAGTAAAAAAAATTACAAGTAATTTTTAGTGCACAATCCACGAGAAATTACGGTGAAACGAACAACTTTTGGTGTAAAAAAAAGAGCTGTTGGGGTGATATTACAAGCTTTCCATGTAATATCCCCCTTTACAATGAAACAAATGTACCATTAGTTTCACTACTCATTTATCACACGATTGATGCCATTTTTTTTTAATCAGTAAAGACATGGTTGACACCCTTAGCTTGATCGTAGACTTTTCATATATATATATATATATATATATATATATATATATATATATATATATATATATATATTATTGTTGTTGTTGTTGTTATTATTTTTGCAATAGTTATGATCATCCAATTGCTCCTTTACGTGACCCCTGATCATGTGATTGGGTTCCACGTGATAGCTCACCGAACCACTCCTTTATATAGCACCCCATCATGTGATTGAGTTTCAGGTGGCATCAAACTAATATGAGGCTAGCCAAGTCACCTAATCCTTAGTACCTAATAAAAAGGCCACTTTAGAAAATAATGCCTCAAAAACAAACTTTTTAGCAAAAAAGACCCGACATCGGACGTTTAAAACGATGCTTTCATGGATTTTGGAACTTCAGAGAATCGTGAAAGCATGTTTTCTCTGAAATAATTTTCTGAAGTTCCAAAATCCGTGAAAGCTCGATTTTTCTAAAACATATGAATTCAGGTGCTTTTTGCTAAAAAGTTTGTTTTTGGGGCATGTTTCTCTAATTATCCCTAATAAAAAAGAAGAAAGATAATATAGAAAAAGGTTTGAATGAGCAAGAGGCTCAAAGATAGCACACAGCCCAACTGCCATTCTGATACAAAGTAAAACTTGAACATGGAAACAATCCAATTACTAATTTCCTAGTTGAACCAAAATGCCAGTGTAGGCCAATTCAATCTTCCCCTTCTTCTCTGCAGGTTCTCAGAGGTGGCTGAGCTCTTAAATGGAAGTTGGTTGGAAATCTGCGGAAAAATCAAGTGTTGTTTGCTCTCTCCAAAAACAACTTATGTCGTTTATATTGTCTTCAGATTCTCTACCGAGAGGTACCACGGGTTAGAGTCCACACCTATAGAGCTGTCCATTAGGGTAGGAGGCTTCGATTCGGAACGGACAGTGTACTTGAAAAGAGGAATGCGACAAGGAAGGATAAGGCGACCTAGAATACTAGGCAACATGCTAAACTTTGGAGAAATCGGAACAAACGGGCCGGTGGAAAATGGCTATGGGGTCCCAGCCGATAGGAGTGATGGGTGGACGGAAATTGAGATGGAAGAGTTCTTCAATGGTGATGGTGATGGTGATGGTGATAATGGGGAGGTGAATCTGAGTTTGAAGGACGTGAAGTTTCTTAATTGGAAAGGTGGGGTTATTATTGAAGGAATTGAGGTAAGGCCTAAGATATAGATATAGAGGGTAAGACCGTGGTAAGGTAACTGCTCTTTGTTCCAAGCGATGCATTTGGAATCAGCCTCTCCAAATATAGTTAAGACAAATTTGTTTATGAAATGTCGGAACACCTGTAAAATGTGTATTTTTTTCAAAAAACACTCGTAACGCAATATTTTATGTTTTAAATGCGCCTTTTTTTCCAAAATTTTCCTTATTTTTGTCAAAAAAATACAATTTTCTTATTTTTATTAAAAAATATTTAGTTTTAAATATTTCCGTGACTTTTTCCTAAATGCTTTTGTATTTTTTATTCTGAAATTTGACAAGTTTTTCATTTTTAATTTGTTTTCGCTTATTTGCCATGCTGACTTTTTCTGAATTTTGAGTTGATAATTGTCTCCAAATAGGGTTAAGGCTGCTTTACCATCAACCGCTCCCAGATCCCGCTAAAAAAAAGATATATATATATAAATATATATATATATATATTCTTCAGAACTATGCCATGTGCAACATCATCTAAACCGTCTAATTTGGAGACCATGATATAAAGATCTTGGGGCAAAAAATTGGCACGATATGCTATCTCTATCATCTAATTCAATACAATCAAAAGCCATCATCTGATTCAATGGTTGACTCTCACAAATCAGATTATAGAGACCATGTTTCCTGCAATTGTTTTGCCCCAAAGATCTTTATATCATGGTCTCCAAATCAGATGACTTAGATGGTGCTCCACAAGACATAGATCCCCAAAAAAATAGTCTTTGTTTTTAACATGTGCAACAATACAAATCTCGTGTGCAAGTTGTAGTTCCCATCGATTAATTGATCAAAATTTTGCTTCTTTATACTTAGTCGTTAACGATCTTTATTTTTAACATGCGCAATGACATCCTAACCAATCATTAATGATTTCCTAGAAAGTCGATAACGATATCATAACCAATCGTTAACGATTTTCTAGTCCATCGTTAACGATTGTTTAGTCAACCGCTAACAATTTTCTAAAGAATCAGTCCTTAGTGATGTTATATTAGATCGTTAATGATTGTTTATAACATCGCTGTTGTGATTTTAAGAGTGTTACTCACAAGTGCACGAGTCATACCGTAGTAAACGGGTGGAGTATGCAGTCAATCCAAGGAAGATGTCAGATAGAATTTAAAAGGATTCAAATATCATTTAAGAGCTTACTTGAATTAACACCAATCTTAACCTAACCTACCGAATATGATGAATCGAATGATTAAACGAACCTACGCAATATGAAATTACTAAAAAGGAAGGAAAGAGATTTAGGATACTAAAACCTCCCATCTTTGGTTCAAATAGGTCCTCACCACACAAAAAATAAAGTCAACAATAGATATGAGATGATCAATACTAACCAAATGCTACCAACATAACAGTATCATAATTATAATCAATCATAGAAGTGAGTGTATCCAAATATTTTTTTTCTTATTTTTATTTTTTTACCTTTTTATTTTTATTTATTTTATTTTTTAAAAGAAAATTGTGAAACTAATCTACAAAGAGTAATGACATTCCGAGTCCATTAGGATCCCAAATCTGTATGAAAATTTTTCTAAGAATGATCAGTGACTTATTTAATAGTCTCTGCATTTCTCTGATCAAGGAGTTGGTTACAATCTATCTCATCTTGTGCCTAAATTTCAAGAATATGGTTTATCTCTAACCTTTCAATCTCTACCCTATACTTCGCATTCAAAGGATCGCACTCCTAATTCAAACCCATTAGCCTTTTTTGAACTTTTATTGATTGTTTATGTATTCAATAAATGGATAATTGGTTAAAAATTTCTCTTTCTCCCCCAAACTGAATTCACATTCATCAGAAAATATTATGTCACCCTTATCACAACATTGTAAGAGTGGATGTTCGAGTAACATGCCCTCATTACTTTAGGTACTACTCGTTGGTCAAGTTGGGTAGATCAGCTTCCAATTGTTCTGTAAGGGTGTCATTTTTTACCTCTCTTGATTCAATTTGATTCTCAATTCCCTCATCAATGTCAATATCACTCCATTCCATTTCCTCTTATCCCCATACTCGCACTACCTTAATGATCGTTGTGCTAGTCTTGAGCGTAGTGACCAATTAGTCCTGCTTATATTTCTGAATAAAATTAGATGGGCCCTTTTGAAGATGTTCTTCATTCTGATCGGTATAAATAAAAGACTTCTCTATTTCATCCTCATTTTGCAAGCGCTTGGCCAACTGATTTACTTGAGATTCTAATCTAGAAAGTGTCTGATTTATGATGTGCGTATGACTTTTTAAATATTCTTAAGAGGAAGAAGTTTGGGCTGGTGCATATGGTTCTGTATCTTGAAAGTATTGTGTTTTTTGTGAAAATTCATAAGAGAAGTTGTTGGGGTAAGAACTTTGGTCAAAGTTAGGCATTATATCACACATTGGAGGTTGATTAAACCCTCACATGTCATTGAGTTGACTCTGTCACTTAAAGGTATTCCAAATAGGATTTAGGTGGACTTGTTCAGGGTAATAATTTGGGTTGCTCAAGAAACACATTGGTGTAATATGCATCGGATTTTCACAAATAGCACATAATTTTGGATTGAACCCATGCCTTGAAATGAAAGTTTGCCAATAGCTCCAACTATTAAAATTTTTTTTTTTGAATTGTCAAAAACTAGTAGAAAGATTGATTTAAATCTAAAAAGTTTCTAAGACTGATTTTTTTAAATTCCTAATATTTTCTATTTTCTATCCCGGAAGTGGCACCAAGATACTTGTGATTTTAAAAGTGCTATTCGCAAGCGTATGAGTCACATCATAGTAAATGGGTGCAGAGTATGTGGTCAATCCCATAAAGATGTCATATAGAATTTAAAAGGATTCAAATATCAATCTAAGAGCTTACTTGAATTACCACCAATCTTAACCTAGCCTATCGAATATGATGAATTGAATGATTAGATGAAACTACGCAATATGAAATTACTAAAAAGGAACGAGAGAGATTTTTGATACTAAATCCTCCATCTTTAGATCTAATGATTGGAATCGTATAGATACAATACCACATAAATTATTCAAATCAATTAATAATATATGGTAGAATAAAACGATTGAATCAATATAAAAATCTAAAGTAATGCTCTTCCAAATCTTCAAAAGAAAAGAATAAAAACATCCACCGTATTAAAATAAATCTAATCACAATGAATTAATGAGTCTACATTTTAGAATTAAAACTTAGATTAGGGTTTCTAATCTCAAATCTAAGATCATGGAAAAAAGCATGACTAATTCCCATATCTCGGATTTAAGATTAAATCCTATAAAACGACAAGAGCACATGCCAAATAATCCACACAAGCATCTAATATTGTTCCAACCAAAGATCTATTTTACAGATGAATCCCTCGGATGAAATTCATTAGATCCTAAACCTTAGATATTTAAGCACACATTTCAATACAAAAATTATAAAAAAGATGAAATAAAAAGAAAGCAATTAATTAAAAATACCTGATTAAGTCTCCAAATTGATCCACAAAGTAGCTTTAATCCACATAGAATGTTATGATTTAATCAAAATGAAAGCTATTCCCCTTTCCAAAAACTAAAAATGATGAAAAAAGTAGAGGGAAAAATTAAGACCATGTGTAAAAGAGAGCTCCCAAACCCTAACTCATAACATGGTATTTATAGGGTTACCCCTATAACCCTAATACTTCACTTTGGCTCACTTCAACTCATTTTCAAGCATTAAAAACGTCAAAATTTGGCTTGGAATCGATTGATCGATTTTGGTCCACTTCAATTCAATTTCAAGATTTAAAAACATGAAGATTCGGGCTAGAATTGATCGACTCTCAAAATAAATCGATCGATTTTCCTAGATTTTCGTGAGCACTGGCTCTTCAATAGACAATCTTGAAAAATTTGCCACAACTCTATATTTCGAGCTCGGATTAATGCAACTCTTATAGTGTTAAAAAGAAGACAACAAGCTTTACAACTTT
This sequence comes from Chloranthus sessilifolius, assembly GCA_021018995.1. NCBI lineage: Eukaryota > Viridiplantae > Streptophyta > Magnoliopsida > Chloranthales > Chloranthaceae > Chloranthus > Chloranthus sessilifolius. The sequence goes on from CM037598.1 coordinate 54,826,170, forward strand.
GTGTGAAATAACAATTTCACGAATATGATGTTTTAGAGGTTAAAATAGAGCTGCAAGTTCGGATAAGTACCAGATGACCCAAGGTTGCACGGATTTCACGTTATTTTCTGAACCCTTGGGCTATTTTATACTCAACTTATGTCCAGACCTGTAAATCACTAAAACTATACACAATATATTAAATAACTTTCATCAAATGACAATCTCTAGTTTTAAGGGGTTAAATATTAATACTTTTTAACACTTATCACTTGCAATGACCGTCTATGCAATCGATGAGTATAAAAAAAAGCGTTGCTTTTCAAAAGTGTTTTTAGAGGGTAACGGATTACCAGAGCTTTCAATTGGACCGGGTACTTGTCCTTTAATGCCCAGTGTAACGACTTGTTGGAATGAATTGGGATAAAGATCTGTGAAGAGGAAAGCAACGTTAGTGTGTAGTATTAGAGAAGAAGATTATATGCACCACATTTAGGCTATATGTAATGTACCATCGAACAATCGTGAGCCCACAAATCCTGCCACCGATTGTACATGAAATGTGCAAGTGGATTTTGGTTGGTCTTCTCTTGCTTATCGGTGGACCACCTTTAGCTTTGCACTTGGAAAGTATCTTTGAACAATGCTTAAGAGATAACAAATTCTTCAAAGTCTTTCATATCGAAGGCAATGTGCGTCAAAGCCGAGGGATGCATCATGAAGCATTTGTCCCTCTTATCCGGATGCAATGTGTCATCCTTCATGTCTAAATGTCGTATATAAACTCCCATTATCTACAATCAGGAGAAAGATGGGTATGATAAGAATACAGATGATTATCAATCAATTCTGACAATTGTAATAAACAATATCGATTGGTTAAAACCTCGACACCGATAGTTCAGCAAATCGGTAACAATAGTCTAAGCAATCGTTAATAATTGCTACAAAACCATTATCAATATTGTAAACATTCGTCAGCGATCGCTTACGAAATCGTTAGCGATTGTTTAGAAGATTGTTAATGATTGCTTAATAAATCATTATCGATTTGGTAAACAATCATTTATGGACTTACTTGGGATAATTTTGTTACTTACAATGTTATCCAGGTACTCTACTCCTTGCAAACATCTGAACGACAGCGGCGTCAGCGTTGAGTCTCCGACGGTGCTTACGTAGTTGCTTTATAGACTAATGGGTTCAAATTTTGATACAACTTGAATGAACAAATTACAATAGTCAAAGAGTGGATTGTCATATTGTGGGACTTGCCCCTCTTTGGAGACCAGACTGTTCCAGAGGGCCCTCATGTACTGCTCCTCGTTCGTCAACTCAGCATGTGGTTGATCAGGAGCGGACGAGAGAACATCAGTTTCTCTTTGGTGGCCCCCTTCTCAAGGTCGTTTTTTTTTGGGGTGCATGTTTTTCGTGGTCTTAGGATGAAGGGCTGATCCTCGACTCCGGCTAATTGGTCAGAGGTTCCCTTATTAGACTCATTCACCTCATGCATCTCGACCTCGACCACAGGCGGGTCACAACCATGTCCCTTCTCAACCATCTTCCCCGATGGAGTGGGTTCATCGAAGGCTGTCTTCGGCAGCTTCACTACGAGTTCAAAGATAGCAACATCTTGAAAAATGGATGAGGGCGAGGAGTCTGTTAGTGCAATAAAATGAGAAAAAAAGATAACATAGATGATAAACTATAACAATGCTACGATACACTACGGAAGCGCCAATGATGGAATACCTAAGCCGGAACGCTCCATTATTCGAGCACTACCAATACACTAAGGGATCACTACTGATTCTATACGAAAGCGATATTGACGAACTATGAGAGCACTATCAATTCACTACTAGAGCTTTAACACTGCCCTACAATAGCGCTAACAGTACACTACCATAACACTAAGAATTGTTGTTTGTAGCTTGTCTTACCTTCGAGATCACCTCCATAATTATTTATAGGAGGCTTTTATCTTTGCCTGATCCCTCCTTATCAAAATGTTAACATGCTCGATCTTCTCTAGTTGTGCATCCCTCAAAGATAGCTGCTCTTTCAGGTTCTCGTTCTCCTACTCGAGATTGGTCACACGCTTTGTGAGTTTCAAGTTATTCCAAAGATTTTTTTTTTTTTTTTTTTTTGGCACTGTGTGACGTGAAACATCATCTAAGAGATTTGATTTTGAGGCCATGATATGAAGATCTTTGGGGCAAAAAATTGGAACGAAATGCGATCTCTATCGTCTAATTCAATACAATCAAAGGCCATCAACTGATTCAATGGTTGACTCTCACAAATCATATGATAGAGATCATGTTTCCTGCAATTTTTTTGCATCAAAGATCTTTATATCATAGTGTTATTCACTGAAAAGTACCACTTTTCAGCTCTTAACGTAGCCTTTGCTGGACCTTGAAGCTCACTAATAATCATTTATTAAGTATGTTTTGTAGTTAGCAATAAACTGTGCAGCTTAATACAAAATCTCTGCTTATTGGTCCAAAGAAGAGAAAAAAAATATGTAAAGATGACAGTTGAGCCAAAGCCTAATGGAACACCTTGGTAGTGCTCACCATGGTGACTCATTTCCTGGTCATCATTGACCAAAAGTCTAGTAGATGAAAGAAGTTAGCTGAGAATGGAGGAAGCTACAACAGCAACAAGTGCAAGGCATTAGAGGATCAAAAGAATCATCTCGCAAAGTTGAGGAGTTCTCTCGTAGAGCTAAGAATGTAGTGGACGCTACCCTCGTGCAGATAGGATGCGCAGTCAAGAGAAGAGCAGTAAAGACATCGTGAAGATCTCGCGTCTTAAAACTCTCAAATTTTGCGATCGCGAAGCTCTCGCGGAGATCGAGCCTTAAAGCAGCCACGCACAGAACATAGCGAGTCCATATGCATTAAGAACAATTTGTCACCTCACGGAGTTCTCTCGAAGCCCTGAAAGAGAGAGACGCATAGAATTTTCCTCACGCACTTTGAAGCCTAATCATTTACTATGCGAGCGTAGGAGGCTACCTGCGCAAGTATCCCGTGAGAGAGAACTTCTGAAGCTCTACTGCGCGAGAAATTCTAGGCATCCTAAATCACCTCCGCGACAACATTACAGTGCAAAGCAACTACGCGATCAATTGAGAATCTACTGTGTGAGTGAAAAAACCTCCTAAACCAAATGCTCCTCCGCGAAGGCAAAGCAACTGTGTGAGTGAATTAATGCAGATGCCAGCCCCGCGAAGCTCGGGCTCTCCACTTCTTAGTTTTAACTCAAGGACCTTTTGAGAATTTTCTAAGGTTAGGGCACACTTCTCGAGGCATGGATTTCGAGGCACACATCTCAAAGCATTCAAGGGTTGTAATAGTACCACGTCTGCTAGAAAAATTAGGGTTACTCTCTTTTGAGCTAAGGCCATATGGACGGAGTATATAAGCTGTACTTTGAGTTTAGTATTTTCATCTTACCTTCATCCTCTGTCGGCTGAGAGTTCCAGCAGACTAGGGTTAGGATTTGATCATCTCTTTTTCTTATTTTTCTTCTCTCGTAGCCTAGTATTGGTTGGCTAATCCTTTGGTAAGCAACTAGGTTTAGTTTTATTTCAGTTTTGTAATAGGCTTTATATACATTGGGATCTTTTAGATGAGTAGTTGTGTACAGGCTGCAGCCTTGAGACAGTTCATTATAAGTTTTCCTTTTATCAATGGATTGTTATTTTAATGACTAATTGAATCTATAGATCTTGTGATTTCCTTAGATGTCTATAGGATCCATGCATTGGGACTAGCCATTCAGTTTTTAGTAGATCTATTATTTATCATCTGATTTTTCATGGTTTAATAGCCCCATGGATAGCAAGCCGGATCTGTAGCCAGATCTGGAGAGCTTGTAGCCATGGGACTCCATGGTGGCAGCAGCAGTTTACTTATTCTTTCTTAGATCTCTGTGGTTCGGACAAACCAATCAGATACCCTGTGGCCATTTGAGTAGACAGAGTATAACCCTAAGGTGGTGTCCAGTCACATGTCTGAGAAGGATTCTTCTCCTCTGCACATGAGCTTCTAGAGCCTTGTGAGGAAGTTTGTGCAGGAACTGGCTCCCCTCTGTGTTACATGACTGATATTAGATGTTAGATCTGATTTCTCTGTAGTAATTGCAACTTGAGGTTGAGTCATTGCAGGCCTTTTGTAGCAATGACCAGCTGAATCTAAATCCTCATTCAACCTGTTGCTGGTCCTTTGTGTGGGCACAGTGAGCCGTTGGCCTTGGCAAAGCACTTAGGACTTTATGGGTTGGAAAACCTATGGATGTCAGTCAGATCTATGCGCAGATCTGGGGAGCTTGTTGCACTGACATTACATAGTGTCTATAATAATATTCATGGCCTGATCTGGTCCAGTGGTTGGGGAAATGATCAGTCTACTCCTCTGAATTAGATTAGCAACTTTTGGCTTGATCAATGGGATTTGACAGACTCTATAGGATAGGCTGTGGCCATTTGAGTGGACAACCTATAGCCTTAAGTGCACCCCAAATGGCATGGGTTAAGTTAGATATTTCTACCTCGTTGAGGTTAGTAATAGCATCTCAGCAAGGACCACTGCATGGACAGTCTAAATCTGAGTTACATTACTGCACTAACTCTAGCTTAACCTGCTTACTTCCCATCATTTGTGTATTTTATTTTGGCACACACCATCACCATCTTCTTTTTAACCCTTTCTTTAGGATAGGGCTACACTTTATTTCTCTTTTGTTAGGGTTAATTTAGTGTAGTTGTGACTGCCAACTCCCTTTCTTTAGGATTGTCAGATCTGTAGCCAGATTTGGAGGCCTACTATCATAGCCCATTTTGGATTTTAGATCAATTTCTCTGTGGGACAAACTCTTACTTATCAAAACTTTCTATAATAGGCCCTGTATCTTGTAGGTCTAGGATATTTTAGGATTGCTGTTTCCACCATATCTTTATCCTTTGTTTCACTTTGATGTTAATTTTCTTCCAACACCACATAATAAATCGATACATCCGGCACAACATAATAAGTTTTTGGGGCCGCTATCGGGGATATTGATCTTTTTAGTAGACCTAAGTTGTACTATAATTTAGACTTCCAAATTCTTTGTAGTTATGCCTAATCTAGAATAAAGTACTATTGATATTTTTTGGAATTTTGCAGAAATGGATATCAGAAGAAGGGAAAAGCTAGAGTTGCAGCTAGAGTGTAGCTAGCTCTGTTTGCACTTCCTTTCCCCTAAATCTCAGTCCATTTATATTTAATTCTCTGTTATTTGTTTAGTATAAATCTATGTAGTTGTTAATTTTTGTTTAAACTTTTTTCTGTGTGCTTGTGAGCATTCTCTGTACTTACTGTAGGTGTGAGTATATGCATGGTAGAAGGTCCTTAAACCCTGAGCTATAACCTCTAAACCAAGAGGTTGAAAGGATCCTTAGACCTAGACACACCATACAGGGCCCTACTGTTGAAACTGAACTAGCTATCATGGCTGAGAAGCAGAGAACATTAAAGGAGTACAATGCACCTGGGGAGTACACCTCTCCCTTCTACATTCAATTCCCCTCTGTTGAGGGGAATTATAAAATTAAATCCTTCACCATTAATATGCTACCTTCGTTTCATGGGCTTAGTAAAGAAGATCCCTACAAGCATATAGACTAATTTTAGGCCCTTTGCACTACTTTCAATATTACTGGCTTGGGACCTGAGGCCACTAAACTGAGGCTTTTTTTTTGCTCACTAAAGTAAATCCATCACATGGCTATCAAAGCTCCCAGCCAACAACATATAGTCATAGAGTGACCTTCAAACCAAATTTCTGACCAAATTCTTTCCCATGAATAAAACCAGCCAGATAAGGACAAGTATTTTGTCATTTACTCAGTCCTCAACTGAGGTTTTTTATGAAGCTTGGGAAAGATTCCAGGAGATGTTAGAACAATGCCCCCACCACCAAATTCCAATGTGGCAACTAGTGCAAGTATTCTACCAAGAAATTAATTCCAAGAGCAGGGATATGGTGGATGCTTCCTGTGGTGGTAGCTACCTCCACAAGATAGCTGAGGAAGCTTGGGAGCTGTTTAACATAATAGGAGAAAATTTCATGCAGTAGGAGTCTCTGTCACGCAATGACAGCCAGACCCCAGCTAAGATGGTGAAAGAGGCCACCCCTAGAGGTGGAATATATGAAGTCAAGGTGCAAGGTGATTTGGAGAGGAAGGTGGACAATTTGTCCTTAAAATTTGACAAATTAATGAATGTGATGCAACCCGGGATGGTGGCACAGGTAGAGGAAGTATGTCTGATATGCCAATCTCCCACACATTCTATTCATGATTGTCCATCTGCCAACCAGTTTCTTAATTTTGTTATGGAGCATGCCAATGCTGTTCAAACTTTTAGGCAGTAGCCTGCTGGGTAGTCTTAGAGGAACCACTCAAACCTGAGGTGGAGACAAGATTCATATCCTCAACCCCAGCAGCAACACGCGGTAGTTCATTACAGACCCCAACACCAGTTTAATCAACGGTACTCACCAAGGCAAAATTTTCTCCTACCTGCCCCCCAGTCTAATCAGTTGGCCCTACACCCACAACAGCCCAGATCCTCTTCATTTGATGAGCAGATGCTGGCTTCAATGCAAAATTTGGAGAACCTGGTACAGACTGTCAACTCCCATGGGCAAAGCATTGAGAAAATTGAGGATCAGCTTGGTCAAATTTGCAATGCTTTGAACAAAAGAGAGAAAGGTAAATTGCATAGTCAGCCCTTGACCAACCCCAAAGGACAGTATATGATTGAAGAAGCAGCCTCTACCAATAAGGATGCTAATGTTATCACTATCCTTAGGAGTGGGAAAGTGGTTGATAATCATGTGGGCAAGGTAATTGAGGAGGTCACAGAAAATGAAAATGAAAATGAAAGAATTGTTAGTGTTGAAGAGCCAAGGATTGTACCTTCTGCTGTGGATAAGCTAGGGCAAAATAATGGGGCTGATGTTGAGCCCCAACATCAAACAATAAATAAAGATAAAAGAAAAAGACAAAAATATGACCATGATGTTAATAGGCATGCAACAATGGCATCAGCAGTGCCATAGCTGCCATTTCTTCAAGTACTAGCCGGCCCATCCCCTCTTGATAAAGGGAATGCTCAGATGGAGGAAATGCTGGAGACTTTCAAACAAGTTAGGATTAATTTGCCCTTGCTTGATGCCATAAAATAAGTCCCTGCCTATGCTAAGTTTTTGAAGGACCTCTACACACAAAAGAGGAAAGCAAGGGAACAGTTGTTTAAAAGAGTTTTTGCTATTGAGCATGTTGAGTCAGCCCTGTCTATTGCCACACCAAAAAAATTACAAGACCCAGGGGTACCTACTATCCCCTGCATAATCGAAAACTACACCATTGGAAAAGCCCTCTTGGACTTAGGGGCCAGTGTGAACTTACTCCCTTATTCAGTGTATGAAGAGCTAGGTTTGGGGGAGCTTAAACCTACATTAGTTGTGCTCCAACTGGCTGGTAGGTCTGAGAGGAGACTTGTGGGTGTGGTAGAGGATGTCTATATGGGGGTGGACAAATTCTATTATCCAGCTGATTTCCTTGTTTTGGACATGGACCCTTGCAAAATCAAAACCCCAATTCCTGTTACCCTTGGCAGGCCATTCTTGGCTACTACAAATGCTTGCATACAATGCAGGTCAGGGGTAATGGAGGTTAATTTTGGGAACATGAAGACCCATTTGAATGTGTACCATGCTGCTACAATGCCTCAGACTGACATTGAGGACTGCTGGGCAGTAGATGTACTAGATGGCCTAGTGGAAGAGGATTTATCTAATCTGCTGGATTGGGATAATATTGCTGATGACCTGACATACATTTGGAGTTTGTTTGAGAAGGCCTAAGTTTTAATGATAGAAGGCAACACCATAACAGAGTCTTCTATGGGCCTTGTGCAACATTCCAATTGGAAACATACATGTTGCCCATTTCTCAAACCACTAAGGCACCTATGTTGCCTTCAATTGAAAGTCCCCCTGAGCTAGAGCTGAAGCAACTCCTAGCCACATTAAAATATGCCTTCTTGGGGTAGGACAATAAGCTTCCCGTGATTATCTCATCCTCTCTCACTAGCGACCTGGAGGAAGAACTACTGAATGTTCTCAAGAAGCACAAGAAAGTAATTGGGTGGACAATAGCTGACCTTGGAGGCATTGATGTCTTAGTTTGCATGGACAAAATTTATTTGGATGAGGGTGCCAAACCCTCAAGGGAGATGTAGAAGAAATTAAATCCTCACATACAGGAGGTGGTCCTCAAGAAAATAGTGAAACTGTTGGATGCAGGGGTGATTTACCCCATTTCGGATTCTGAATGGGTGTCACCTATCCAGGTGGTACTTAAAAAGTCAGGCATCACAGTTATCACTAGGGATTTTGGGGAGCTGATGCCAGCTAGAGAGACCACTGGCTGGAGGGTTCGCATTGACTATAAAAAACTCAACTCTAAAACCAGAAAGGACCATTTCCCCCTCCCTTTCATTGACCAAATTATAGATAAGTTGGCTGGGAAGGCATTTTACTGTTTCCTTGATGGATACTCAGGGTATAACCAAATCCCCGTGGATCCTCAAGATCAGGAGAAAACTACTTTCACATGTTCCTTTGGCACCTTTGCTTATAGAAGGATGCCTTTCGGACTGTACAATGCCCTAGCAGCTTTTCAGAGGTGCATCTACGCAATTTTTTCTGATATGATTAACATATTTATAGAAATCTTCATGGATGATTTCTCAGCGTATGGGTGTTATTCACTGAAAAGTAGCACTTTTCACCTCCTATCCTAGCCTTTGATGGGGCTTGAAGCTCACTAATAATCATATGTTAAGTGCGTTTTATAGATAGCAATAAAATGTGCAGCTTAATACAAAATCCTTATTTTTTGGTCCAAAGGAGATAGAGAATACATGTAAAGATGACAGCTGAGCCAGAGCCTAATGAAACACCCTAGTAGTGCTCACCATGATGACTCATTTGGTGGTCATCATTGACCAAAAGTCTAGCCGATGGATGAAGTTCACTGAGAAGGGAGGAAACTGCTACAGTAGCAAGTGCAATGCATCAGAGCATCAAAAGATAAATCTTGTAGAGTTGAAGAGCTTCCTCGTGAAGCTAAGGATGCAGTGGAAGATGCCCTCATGCAGATAGACCGCAGAGTCAAGAGGAGAGCTATAAAGACATCGCGATTTAAAATCCTCAAAATTTGTGGTTGTGAAGCTCACGCGGAGATCAACCCTTAAAGCAGCCGCGTGCAGAACATAGCGAGCCCATATGTATACTGAACAAAATGTCACCTCGCGGAGTTCTTGCATAGCCCTGGAAGAGAGAGACACCCAGAATTCTCCTCACACAAATCTTGCACACTTTAAAGCCGAATCAGTTACTACGCGAGAGCAGGAGTACACCTGTGCGAGTACTCAGCGAGAGAGAGCTTCTGAAGCTCTACTACGCGAGAAATCTAGGCACTCCAGATCAGCTAGTGAGAACTTCCCACTAGCCAAAGAGCTACTCCATGAAGGCTCTGTAATTGCGCGAGTGAACTAATGCAGATGATAGCCCTGCGAAGCTCGGGCTCTCCACTTCTCAGTTTTAACTCAAGGACCTTTTAGGAATTTCCCAAGGCTAGGGCACACTTCCTGATGTGCGAATTTCAAGGCACACATCTCAAAGCATTCAAGGGTTATAACAGTGCCACGTCTGTTAGAAAAATTATGGTTAATCTCTTTAGAGCCAAGGCCTTTTGGATAGAGTATATAAGCTGTACTTAGGAGTTCTTATTTTTCATCCTTCCTTCATCCTCTATCGGCTAAGAGCTCCAGTAGGCTAGGGTTAGGGTTTGATCATCTCTTTTTCTTATTTTTTTCTCTCTTAGCCCAGCATTTGTTGGCTGACCCCCTTATAAGCAGCTAGGTTTAGTTTTATTTCAGTTTTATAATATGTTTTATATACATTGGGATTTTGGATGAGTAGTTGTGTACAGGCTGCAGCTTGGAGACAGTTCATTGTAAGTTTTGTATTTATCAATGGATTGTTGTTTTAATGCTTAATTGAATCTAAAGATCTTATGATTTCCTTAGATGTCTATAGGATCCATGTATTTGAGACTAGCCCATTCAGTTTCTAGTAGATCTATTGTTTACCATCTGATTTTCCTTGGTTTGATCGCCCCATGGAAAACAATGTTGGATATGTAGTGAGATCTGGGGAGCTCGGAGGCCTGTGGACCATGGTGGCTGTAGTAGTCTACATGTTCTTTCTCAGACCTCTGTTGTATGGACAGAACCATCGGATGCCCTGTGACCATTTGAGTGGATAGAGTATAACCCTAGGGTGGTATCCATTCACATGTCTGAGAAGGATTCTTCTCCCCTGCACATGAGCTTCTAGAGCCTTGTGAGAAAGTTTGTACAGGAATTGACTCCCCTCTATTTTTCCTAGCCGACATCAGATGTTAGATCTGATCTCTTTGTAGTAATTACAGCTTGAGGCTGAGTCATTGCAGGCCTTTTGTAGCAATGACCAGCTGAATCTAAAGCCCTATTCAACCTATTGTATGGTCCTTTTTGTGGGCACTAGTGAGCCGTTGGCCTTGGCAAAGCACCTAGGATCTTATGGGTTGGAATACCTATGGATGTCAGCCAGATCTATGCGCAGATCTGGGGAGCTTGTGGCACTGGCATTACATACTGTTGCAATAGTACTCATGGCTTGATCTGGTCCAGTGGCTGGGAAAATGATCAGTCCACTCCTCTGGACAAGATTGGTAATTTCTGGTTTAACCAATGGGATTTGACAGACTTGATCGGAAACCCTGTGACCATTGCAATGGATAGGGTATAGCCCTAAGAGCGTCCCAAATGGCATAGGTTAAATTAGATATTTCTACCTTGTTGAGGCTTTTGATAGCGTCTCAACAAGGACCACTACAGAGACAGACTAAATCTGAGTTACATTGCTGCTTTAATCTAAATTTAACCTGCTTACTTCTCACCATTTTTTATATTTTATTCTGGCACACACCGTCATCATCTTCTTCTTAACCCTTTCTTCAGGATAGGGCTACATTTTATTTCTCTTTTCTTAGGATTAATTTAGTGTAGCCGTGACACCTAACTCCCTTTCTTTAGGATTGTCAGATCTGTAGCTAGATCTGGAGGCCTACTATTATAGCCCATTTTGGATTTTAGATCAATTTCTCTGTGGGATAAACTCTTACTTATCAAAACTTACTACAATAGGCCTTGTATCTTGCAGGTCTAGGATTATTCCAGTTGTGCTGCTTCCATCTTTTATTTCACTTTGATTTTTAATTTGTTCTCACCACACAATAAATCAAGCACACAGGAATAGCCGCAACAAGTTTTTAGCGCTGCTATTGGGTACCTGTAGACACCCAAATTTGGCCCAAGGCCCGATCGAAACACCTTTCGAGAGAGGTGCAATTTTGAGCTTTTGATGGCATGTATGGAACCCTTAGGAATCACCCCAAACCCGTAAGAATCACCCTAGATCCCTTAGGAACCTACCCCGAACCTTTAGAAACCAATCCCAACCCTTAGAACCCATTCCGAACCTTAAACCTAACCTTCCCCGGCAATGGATGAAGAGTGGTGAACCAAGACTGGCTGAGGTCTTCTACTAATATCAAATTATATACCATTAGAAAGAGGACTTCTCTAGCTTTCCAACGAGCTAATAATCACCTCAATCGGAGTTGTACATCAAAAGTTATGGCCATTTGAAAATTGAGCTTTTTTGGAGGGATTTTTGGCTGCCATTTTCCCCCTTAATTTGCCTGGCGCAACTAATAGTTGTGCCAGGTCTTTTTCCCCCAGAAATGGCCTGGCGCAACTAATAGTTGCGCAAGGCATAAATGGGTCCCCCCACCCCTCGCGAGGCTAACTTCCAGGCTACTGTTCGCTACTGTTTTACTGTGCATTTGAATAGTGACTGTGAGTTTTTGCCCTAAAATTTGTGATTAGGGTTTGACTTATTGACCACCTCAGTCCTTGGGGTGTGTTTTGATAACTTTGTTGCACCATTTTAATGCCTATTTGCAACCCTTAAGTAATTTGAAACACTAACCTATCATCCACCATTAAAACCACCTTCACACCTTTCCAAACCCTTAAAATCCTAGGAAATCTTAGATGGCCCATTACCTAATTCTTAAACTTGTTTAGCCTCTAAGCAGCCTCTTAACCTACCCTTTTCCTATAAATAGAGCCCCCCACCCCTTGGTTTAAGGGTTGAGAAATTTGCTTAAGAGAGAAAGAGCTCAAAGTGAGAAGTTCTTCCTCTCTTTTGTGCACTATTTTCATCCAAATTTCAGAATTCCAAAACCTCATTTCAAGCTTGTTCTTGCATCCAAAACGCTTAGCCTAGGTGTGAGTGATCCCCTAGCCTCCATCCCCTACCTCTTAGCTTTAAGTCCTAAGAGTTAGAACCCCATTTTCCACTATGCAAAGCCTTCAAGAGCTCATCAAAGCAAGCCACGCAAGGCTCCTCCGCAAGGCTCCTCTACGGTGCTACAAGGGCCTGAGGGCTCCGGCTCTCTCCTTTCTTCTCCTATTTCTTTTTGGTGCTCCCTACCCTCTCATTTGTGCCGTTACGCCGCCGAATTTTCTGTAGGAACGGAGGGACACAAATAGCATTGGAGGCCCATTTGGGCAAGAGAGAACCATTTCCTTTTCTTTTCATCTATTTTATTGTTGGCCATTAGTAGAGACCGCGTTAAGCGGGTTGATCGGGTGCCTAACACCTTTCCGATCGATAACCGAAGCCCCTACCCAAGAGCCTTTGGTGTGGACCGGATTCAGAGTCATATTTTTAGCACTTCGGTGCTCATAAAAATGAACTAGGTATCCCGGGACACCGAAAGCTCCGGGTGGCGACTCTATATTTTTATCAGAGAGCGCATCGTCGCGACGGGACCTTTACGGATCCCACGGTTGCACAGATGGCGACTCTGCTGGGGAGTATCTAGTAGAGCTTCCCCTTGAAATTGGCCAATTTATTTTTATTTTACTAACCCTTTTATTGCTATTTTTTTTAGTGTATTTTTGCTGTGTTTTTACTCACCCCTCCGATTAAGTCGTTTTACTTACCCCTACTTTTACGTCATTTACATGCCTTAGCCGATTGGCGGGCCTACATGCATATTGTCTTTTAAAATTCTTTACTTTTCCGTTATTTTAGTGCCTTAGTCGATTGGCGGGCCTACTTGTGCATTGTCTTTTAATTTCCTTTAAATTTCCATCATTTAAAGTGCCTTAGCTGATTGGCAGGCCTACTTGCGCACTCATATTCCATCAGTGGATGCCGGCCCGTAGTGGCGGCACAGGATAATCACCCCCGGTCTTTGAACTAAAGAAAACTTTCAAAAAAAAGAAAAGCTTTGAAAAAAAAATTAAAATTGAACCAAGTTAGGGAGCTTAATTAATTTATTTTGCGGGGTAGATTTTTCAAAGGGGTTGGGTTAGGCACACATACAAACACCCGGGTCTTAGTATGGTGGCAGCCCCTAGTGGTGATGATTCAGAAAAGTCCCAGCCCACCTAGTATCTGAGAAAGCACTTGCGCTGGAGGTATATCGGGTGGGTTCCCATTCTGAAGCTTAAAACCCTTGGGGAGCGCGCTAGCGACTTATACCGGATTCAAACCATTTAGGTGCGGTGAGGAGAGAATTGATCATCAAGAAAACTGCTCAGTTCCCGGAAGCCTAGCTTCCACAAAAGCCAAAAAAGACACTCATTTCGGGTGTTGGTAGCTGCTGTCAAACAATATGGAAGTTGTGTTTTTGGCTGGCGCATGTATTAGTTGCGCCAGCACAAAAATCTGGCATTTATAACTGGCACAACTAATAGTTGCGCTAGCTATAAATCCCAAAATTTTACCTTGGCACAACTAATAGTTGCGCCAGTGTAAAATTTGTCCCCTGCAACCTTGGCGCAAGTATTAGTTGCGCCAAGTCTGGTTGACAGCCCTCCAGCCCGAATCTGTGGCCTTTCCACCTCCCGAATTGCCCGATCAGTGTGCTTAGTGCCTTGTTTAGGCCCCACCATCTCCAACACCCAATACGCCCCCGCCAGTTAAAAGAGGGCAACTTCTTTTTGGCTCATTCCGAGGGATCAGGTTGTTTGCCTCATTTTTCGTGCCTTCAATAGATCGAAGGTTCTCCTTCGATTCTTCCGAAGTGCATCGGGATCGTCGTCGCGGGTCTTGAATCAAGGTACGAGGGCCACCCGAAAAGAGAATTCCAAGGCCTCGGAACCTTTATTTTTTTAAAAAAAATATAATAAATAAATTAAAACCCAAAAAGGAAATAGATAGTTTGTGGTGCCGGCACTACGGCATCATCTTGCCCTCCGTCATCCCGTAGGAGAAGAAGGAGGAGGATTTTTGGGCCTTATCCAAGGCACCCTTACCCGACCGGCTCCAGTAGAATGTCGTGGGTAGTGGACCCGATTTACGCCGATCCCGACTCATCCCCACCGCATTCTCCAACCCACTCCCATTCGGGAGAAGTCTTTTCCACCATCCCCCTCACCCAACCCTCTTTTACCGTTACTAGCCCATTTGGCGCCCCCATATTCTCAACCACTACCCACCAAAATATCCAAGTCCAACCCCCCATTCTCCATCCTTTGCCCAAACCATGCCCATGCAAAACCCTAACCCATTTTCCCAATCCACATCCATGCCCCAATTCCCATCATCCCCCTATAGACCCAATCCACCCACATTCACATACACTACCTCCACCCTATCCAACCCACCACAAGATCCCTCATCCATCCGGGTCATGCCCAATTATACCGGGTCCATGCCCAATTTTCGACATCTTTCCTCATCATGCCCCACATCATCCCAAAATACATCCCCTCATCCACCCCATACACCCCCACTTACCATGGCCATGCCCAAATTTTCCATCACCTCCATCCCCTCTATACCCCATCCACCATCCACATCCCATCCTCCTTCCATGGCCATGATGGAGGAGATGTTCCAAGCATACTCCTCATGGAGGGCTTCCCAAAATATCTCTCCTCCACACTCCACATCCATGAATCCATCCCACACCTTGGCAAACCTCCATGCTTCACTCCCCCATGACCCCCATCAACCTCCCATAATCCACACCATTCAAACCCCCATCACCCACATATCCCAAGGCCCATTGGCCCAAACCCCCTTTTCCCACACATCCCAGGGCCCCATGGCCCAATACCCCTCCATCCATGATCTCCAGGGCCCCAGGGCCCCATGGCCCAATACCCCACTACCCATCATCCCCAAGGCCCATTGGCCCAAACCCCCATTACCCATATCTCCCAAGGCCCATTGGGCCAAACCCATCAAATCCAAACCCACCAATGGCCCATGGTCCAAACCCATCAAGGGCCCATGGCCCAGACCCCCACAAGACCCATTGGGCCAGACCCACCCAGGGCCCATGGCCCAGACTCAACAAGGCCCATTAGGCGAGATCCACCAAGGGCCCATGGCCCAGACCCAACAAGGCCCATTGGGCCAGAATCACCAAGGGCCCATGGCCCAGACCCACCAAGGGCCCATGGCTCCAGACCCATCAAGGTCCATTGGGCCAGACCCATCAAGGGCCCACGACCCATACCCCCTCAAGGCCCATTGGGCCAGACCCATCAAGGGCCCATGGCCCAGACCTACCAAGGCCGAGTGGCCCAAACCTACCCAAGCCCATTGGTCTAAACCTACCCAAGCCCATTGGCCCAAACCTACTAAGGGCCCCTGGCCCAAACCTACCAAGGGTTCATGGCCCAAACCCAAACCCCACACCCATACCCTCCACAATACCCCCAAAATTTCACCCACCTCCAATCTTCACAACTGGATCAAACCCATGTGTTGAGAACTAGAAAACACCATTTTCCACCCTTTAACCTGGGCCTTGATAGACCCTTGAGAGAACTAAATAAGTATTTTAAGTGCTTGTGTTACAGCTAACAATAAAGACAGGCTTAACCATGAAAGCAGCCTAAAATTGCCAAAAAGATGATAATCCATGTTGATCTAAAGGAAGAAAGAGAAGGGACAACCTCACTAGCTGTCAAAATGCCTGAATTGAAGAGGCAAAGACCTGATCTCAACCCAGAAAAGAAATGTGGAGCAATTCGAACAGAAAAATGCACTACAGAGTGCTTTTCGAAAAGAATCTGAACATTTCGAAAAGAACCTGAACTCTGCGAAAAGAACTAAAAGCTCCAGGCTTAGTTTCCGAAGAGCACCTGAACTCTTCGAAAGGATGATTGACCTATTCGAAAAGAAGAGAACTGAGAATGTAACTCGAACTTTGCGAAAAGAGCTTGGAGTCACAAGACCTTTAAAAAGTTCCCTAAACTATGCGAAATGGTATTCTGGAGATTCCTAGCTTCTATAAGGGTAATTCAGTAATCTTTTTCATGCGTCCCAATGCATTTAAAAACCTAGGGACATTCCAGAAGATTCTAAACACGAAGCGAAGGCATATTCCACCCCATGTGAGCACCCGAAGATGAAATCACTTGGCGGGAACTTCTAGAAGCTCTAACAGAATTTTTAAATTGCATAACAGAATTGATGCTTATATGCTTTGATTGGTGAACAGTTGAGCAATTACGATTGGCGAAACAGATCTGACTCCTTGTGCTCGACTACCATTGGTTGATACAGATCTGAGCACTTCTGGTTGGTCGATACGCATCTGAGCTAGACCTGGGGAAAACTATAAATAGATGAACCATTTGCCCAATTTGGGCATCCAGATTTTGAGTTTTCATTCCTATTCCCCCCATTTCCAGATCAGCTAGCCTGTCTGAAACCTTGTAATAGCATAACTTTTACTTGCAATTGAGAGCTGTGAGATATCTCTGTAATTCAAAAGAGGATTGTATTCAAGACTACAAATCTGAGAGCTGTTTAAGCTGTGCTTAGTAATTGTAAAGGTGAATTTGAAAAGGTTGCTGTAAACCGTACGTTCTCAATTGGATTCGTGTTAAGGGTTCCCTCTGATCTCCTTATTGCACTAGACTCCTTTAGATTTACTGTTTTTTATGCAATTTCCCTTGATTCATTAACCCTGTGGGAATTAGTGTTTGTAACTTAATCTCTCACAGCATTTGTAGTGATATTTCTTGTTCTGAATTAAGGGTTTAGATTAAAGACTATTGGATGGTCTGTGGCCATTGAATTGGACAGACCATAACCATAAGCCTAAATTTAATCCTTGAGTTAGATTTATTTCTCTTGCATCTGTGCTTGTAGGCAGATGAAGATTGGATCATCTCTCATTTGACCTGCAGTCATTCTCATTGTGTTTCAAGGACCAAATCAAAGTTAGATATTATTTCTCCATTTTTATAAATTTACATCAAAATTCCCCCAACTCAGATCTGGATCATTTAGTTTAACTTTTACTTTTATCATTTAGTTAATGTGAGAAATTCAACCTCCCATCTTATGTGCTCTGTAGATAGGATAAGAGGCCAGATCTGGTAGCTCAGATCTGGAGGTTTATCTTGCATTTTAAACAAATTCTCTATGGAAGATCTTTTGCTCACTTACATTTAAAACTTGCTACAATTGGCCCTGATCTTGCAGGCTAATTCACTTCTCTCTGTGCTGATATTTCTTTATTTTTTTCCCAGATTTAGTATAACTTAGCATTTGCAAACCTATTTTCAAACACAAATAAATCATGCACACTCAGAACACCAACACCATGCCATACCTCAGACCCAATTTTCCTATGGCCCCACACCCCAAGGCAGGCTCCAGACCTTCCCTCATGTCCAATGGCCCCATCAGGCCCCACCCCTAAACCAAACTACCACTCATCCCATCACCCCACAACACTTCCCTTACATCCAAGGGCCTCACCCAACCCACATCCAATCCAATCCCATCTAGTCCATGCAACAACAGGTTGAGAATCTTGTCCTCACTGCACCCTACATAGATCAGTAGTATGAGGACGACGAGATCAGAAACAGTGATGCCTACGTCGGGGCAGTGACCATTGTTAATCCTCCACTTATAGTTTCCCCACCATTGATAGCGCAGAGTGAGTCTCGGCCGACTGTTGAAAAAGTGGCCCCCATGTCCAAAGAATCAGAACAGTTAAGGGAGCAGCTAGACAAGATCCAAAAATAGTTGCTGAAGATGGGTGGTGCTGAAATCCACGTCACAGACTTCACAGACTTATGCCTGTTCGCTGAGGTCCCCCTGCCCCTTAAATTTAAAATGCCAGTATTCGACAAGTACAATGGCACGGGCAACCCGATTGCGAACCTCAAGTCCTATTGTGGGGATATGTGCCAGTATGGGAGGGACGAGAGACTGCTAATAAAAGTCTTTCAAAAAAGTTTGATCAGACCGGCCCTGAGGTGGTTCACATCTCTTGAACCATCCATGATAAAGACATGGAAAGATTTGACACATTTGTTCCAAGAACAGTATGTCTATAATACTGATATTGAATCATATAAGTCTGACTTGGCCCGTTTAAAGCAGAACTAGAATGAGACCTTCAGTGACTACTTGGGGCGTTGGAGAGCACTGCCAGCTCAAGTCAGAAATAGAATACCGGACGATGAGCAGATAGAGATGATTTCAAAGAACACTCTACCAGTGATTTCTGATTTTCTTGTATATCAACAACAATCCAGTTTTGCTGATTTGGTGAGGAATGCCAACCGCTGTGAGGATGCCATCAGGGAAGGGCGGTTGAGTAAGAATGCTTCAGGGGGCCCTAGCGGGATTAGGAGGTTTACTGAGCAGAAGAACGATAGGAGGACAGGGTCAGAGGTGCAAAATGTTATGAACACTCAGCCCAATAATAACAATGTAGCCCCATTCCAATTCCAAGCAGCGCAACTAGCTCCCATCAGGACCGAGCCAGTACAAAGAGCAGGGAATGGGCAGGGAATGCAAATGACCCCGAAGAGGAGAGCCGGTTATGATTGAGTCTTTACGCCTTTAGGGCAATCCCTTAGTGTACTTTTGCCATTATTAATTGAAAAGGGTTTAATAACTGTTCTCCAACCACGACCTCCTCCCAATCCGATTCCATATAATTTTGACCCTAATACTCATTGCAATTTTCATCAGGGTCCGGGTCACCCGACTGATCGCTGCTTCCCATTGAAGCACGTGATCCAAGACTTAATCAATGCTGGAAAGATCATTCCCCCTGCACCCACCCAAGCAAGCCAGCATGCGAATATCCATCAGGTGCCTTTACCACCACACCCTATCGGAATAGCAGGTCCCAGACCCACCATAGAGATGGTAGAGGAATTTGAAGAAGAATTGGAGTTTGATCCGTCAGACTTCATTTGTAATCCAGAAATGTTTGTGGCACCAAGGCAGAGAAATCTAGGAGAAGGAACTGTTGGGGTGATTGAACCCCTGAATCTAGCAGATTATTTTCCTACCCCTACACCAACAGTTGAACCCCTAGATCTTAGGGCCTATTTCCCACCATCCACTCCCATTAACTACGTACAAATGAATGCGTATCAACCGTATTCCACCACCCCCATCAACTACCCCATAAACCACCAAGCCCCCAATCCAACACCCGCACCCCTTAGTTATCAAAGGCCTGTGCCCACCCCATCACCCCAGTTCTGCCGTGAACTCCAACTCCACCACTCAATTACCTACTGACCCATCGCCACCAAAGACCACCGGCTATCAATGGCCTACTTTTACCTCCTTCCCTTCGGTGCCACCACATCCAAGCCTCACAACCCCCATTTGGCCTAATCTTTCCACCCAACCCACTACCACCAAGGTGAATCAAGTATTTCCCCCACCTCCTAAGCTGACAGTATAAATACCTCAAGCACCGACAACCATACCTTTCCAGCTCTCGGGACCAACCTATGATCCTCATCAGGTCCCACTGAGCTATGAACAAACAGATGACAATGCTGGCAGCAGCAGCAGAGAAGAGGCAATAGATTTTGTTACTAGGTCTGGGAGGATATCAAAGTAGCCAGAAGTACCAACAGCAGCACAAGCCCAACCTGAAGGGAAGAAAGACAGCGCGGTGAACCCCTTCGAGAAGATGAGTCGAGAACACATATTGGAGACTCAGTTGAGAAGAATGCCGGCCCATATCACTGTATGGGATTTGCTGATGACGTCCCCACTCCATTTCCAAGCAATAATGGGGGCATTAAAGAATGCGCATGTATCGCTCCAGGTTAGCCCAAATGAAGTTGGGCAGATAATTGGGCAAGTGATGGCTCCGAATGCCATTTCATTTTCTGATGCTGATTTGCCAGAAGAAGGGTGTAGCCATTCCAAGTCTTTGAATATAACTGTTGAATCTGAAAACATGATCATTCCCTTAGTACTAATTGATAATGGGTCAGCATTAAATATTTGCCTGCTAAGAACCGCCACCAAGATAGGGGTCGATCCTTGCATGTTAAGGCCCACTAGTACCAGCGCAAGAGGGTTTGACAATACCAGGAGAGAAATAATGGGAGAAGTTGATCTTGAGCTGTTGATAGGACCAATGACCTTCTCCATCTTGTTTCAAGTCATGGATATCAAATCTTCATTTAACTTACTATTGGGGCGCCCGTGGCTGCACGAGGTTGGAGCCATACCTTCCACCTTACACCAGAAACTTAAGTTTGTGTCTGGGCACGAAATTGTTACAATTATCGGGGAGGGGCACAGCGAGAAAGAGAAAGCTGCCAATAGCGTCAAAAAGCCTAACATGTTAGATATACCACACACTACCGAGGATGTCGACCTCCATAGTTTTGAATACGAGGTGTCGACAATACTCCCAGAGCCCATGGAGGGCATCATGTCTAAGACGGGAGGCGGTATGGTAGCGGCAGTGGCAATGCTCCAAAAGTGGGGCTATCAGAAAGGAAGGGGTCTGGGACCCAAATTACAAGGTAGAAGAGAGCTAGTTGTGGCTAAGGGACAAAAAGTAAGATTCAGGCTGGGATACAAGCCCACAGAAGAAGAGGTCCGAGAGGCCAAAGAGAAAGCCAGGGTCGCCGCAGCTACAAGAGCTCGAGGAATCAACATAGAAGAGAAACCTCGCCCTAGGCCACACATAAGAGATTCCTTTGTCAGCGCAGGGGTCATAAAAATCGATCAGAATGGGGCAACCCATTTGACCCCACACAAACTCAAAGCCCCAGTTCATCCCACCATCCCCAGATCTCCCTTCCCAGCTTGGAGATAGATTTGGCCGTGTTATCCCTTTTCGAGGAATGACGGTCGGTACCTGAACAAGCTCCCGCTGTGGTGAATCACCACAAATCCGTGTTAACATTTGAGGATATCATCTCAGATGAAATGGGGATTAACATGATGGAGGCTGACTCCAATGAGCCATATCAGCCAGCACCCTCCATCCCAACAGGTAAAGAAGTGGCCCCTCAGGTACGCAATTGGGCATCTTTATCCCAAACTCTGAAAGCAGGAAGTGGCCTAAAGTTTGGCACTTGTTTCCAAAAAAAAAACAACCTATAAAAAGTGAGATAAGCCCTTGGCGGGCAATACCCTGTGTATATAGCAACCCGCCTTGCCAAGGGCCTGTCTCCGAAGAAAATGGAAATCTCAAAAACATAGAAGAGAACAAAAATCTCAAAAACATTGAAAAAATCCAAAGTCTAAAAATATTGTCATTTAAAATTCCAGAAAATGTCCCACAAAAAGATGCCTTAATCAAAATGCCCGTCCCACGTGAAATCGACCCCTTCCATGTAGAAATACAAGAAGAGGTAGGGATCACGAGTTTGGACGAGGATATCCCCCTCGAGGAGCTCCCCAATGAGCTCCTTGACCGATTTGCCAACTTTGAGCATGGCCCTACTCCCATTGTCAAAGAGACCGAGGATGTCAACCTAGTAACTAAGGAAGTTCCCAGAATAACCAAAATCGGAACATCACTGTCCCCTGAGGAAAGCAAAAGCATGATCGACTTCCTTCGGTCATACCAAGACATTTTTGCCTGGTCGTACGAGGACATGCCTGGTCTGGATACTGATTTGGTCGAGCATGAGTTGCCCCTCTACCCTGATATGAAGCCAATCAAGCAGAAGCAGTGACGTCTCCGACCCGAATGGATGCTGAAAGTCAAAGATGAGGTCATCAAGCAATATGATGCGGGGTTTCTCATGGTATCCAAATACCCGCAATGGCTAGCCAATATCGTACCTGTGCCAAAGAAGGATGGAAAGGTCCGCATGTGCATCGATTTCCGCAATTTGAATAGAGCGAGCCCAAAGGATGATTTCCCGCTACCACACATCGACATCTTGGTCGATAACACAGCTAAGCACGGGATGCTCTCTTTTATGGATGGATTCTCAGGATACAATTAGATAAAGATGGCAGAGGTTGATTGTGAGAAGACAACATTCATTACCCCCTGGGGAACATTTTGCTATCGAGTCATGCCATTCGGGCTGAAGAATGCAGTTGCAATGTACCAGAGAGCTATGACTGCACTATTTCATGACATGATGCATCGAGAGATTGAAGTATATGTCGACGACATGATAGCCAAATCACCGGAGCGAAGCGACCATCTGGTAAACCTCCAGAAACTATTTGAAAGGCTGAGGAAGTATCGACTACGACTGAATCCACAAAAGTGCGCATTTGGCGCCATGTCAGGGAAATTGTTAGGATTCATCGTCAGCAGGAGAGGGATCGAGGTCGACCCAATCAAAGTCAAAGCCATCACTAAAATGCCACCACCGTCTACTGAGAAGGAAGTTAGAGGGTTCTTGGGCAGAATACAGTATATCAGTCGGTTCATTACACAACTAACACCTATCTGCACACCGATCTTCAAGCTGCTAAGGAAGAATTCTCCCGTTGAATGGAATGATGATTGTCAGGCAGCGTTTGATAAAATTAAAGCTACCTCCTGAATACACCTATTTTGGTATCTCCTGAGCCAGGGAGACCACTCTTGATGTATCTCTCCATGACAGAAGTTTCAATGGGATGTGTCTTAGGTCAGCATGATGAGACGGGAAGAAGAGAGCAAGCCATCTACTATCTGAGCAAGAAATTCACCGATTACGAGACACGCTATTCTCACTTGGAGAAAGCATGCCTAGCCCTTGTATGGGCTACTCAAAGGCTCCGACAGTACTTACTATCCCAAGCCGTCCTACTTTTATCCCGCATGGATCCGTTAAAATACCAGTTTGAGAAGCCAGCTCTCACTGGACGAACCGCATGATGGCAACTTTTATTATCTAAATTCGACATCACGTACGTCACTCAAAAATCGATCAAGGGGCAGGCACTTGCTGATAATCCTTTGCCTGACTATGAGCCGTTAAGAACCGAATTCCCAGATGAAGATATCTTGTTCATGACGGAGGACGATATAGAAGAAGCAGAAGAATCATGGGTAATGCACTTTGACGGGGCACCAAATGCCGGAGGTCAAGGAGTTGGCGCCATTCTGATTTCGCCGAAAGGATCCCACGTACCCGTCTCCATCAAGCTCAATTTTCCTTGCACTAACAATATGGCTGAGTAAGAAGCTTGCGCCGCTGGTCTGCAGGCAGCTCTCGATCTGAATGTAACTCACCTTCGAGTATTTGGTGATTCACAGTTAATCATATGCCAGACGAATGGTGACTGGAAGATGAAAGATGAGAAGCTGATCCCCTATCATGAACACCTCGAGGATCTGATAGCTTGCTTCCAAGATGTGACTTTCTCATATGTCCCCTGGATAAGGAATCGCTTTGCCGACGCATTAGCAACTTTGGCGTCAATGATTGAAATCCCCTATGGTGTTGAGATGAAGCCGATCGTGATCGAGCAGAGGAATGAACCAGCCTTCTGCCTCCAGATTGAGGAACCTACAAAGCCTGATGATGAGCCACCTTGGTTCTCAGATATCAAGAATTTCCTCGAGACCCTAACTTTCCCAGAGGGTACATCCAAGACAGACCGACGAACCATTCAACGTCTAGCGATAGGTTACGTCATTTGCGGGGAATACCTCTACAAGCGATCATACAATAACATCTTACTCAGGTGCCTTACTGAAAGTGAAGTGGTCAACATTATGAAAGAAATCCATGAGGGAGTATGCGGAGCCCACGTCAGCGGTCACATGCTCGCTAAGAAAATTTTACGGCAGGGATACTTCTGGACCACTATGGAATCGGATTGCTGTAAACATGTTCAAAAATGCTACAAGTGTCAAGAACACTCCAGTCTGATACACGCTTCTGCCATTGATCTTCACTGCATGACCACTCCTTGGCCATTTGCTACCTGGGGCCTTGACGTCGTCGGAATGATTAATCCAAAAGCATCAAATGGACATCGGTTCATCCTCGTCACCATTGAATACTTCACCAAGTGGGTAGAAGTAGCGTCATATGCCAACATCACTGCCAGTCATGTCGAGAAGTTTCTCAAGAACAATATTGTGTGCCGATTTGGAGTACCCAAAGATATCATCACAGACAACGGCACAAACGTTGCGAATAAGCGCATCCGAAACTTCTGTGAGCAATACAAGATCAAGCACCATCGCTCATCCCCTTATTGGCCTCAAACCAATGGAGCCGTGGAAGCCGCGAACAAGACAGTCATCCGCATCCTTGAGAAAATGGTCGTCAATTACCGAGATTGGAGTGAAATGCTACCATTTGCTTTATGGGCCTATCGAACGTCGGTCCGTACCACTACAGGGGCAACACCATTCTCCCTTGTGTATGGAACCGAGGCCATCCTCCCGGTGGAGGTTGAAGTATCCTCACTTCGAATCCTTATGGAATCAGGCTTACCTGAAGCAAAAAGAGAGAGATCATGCTTTGATCAACTGAACTTACTGGACGAGAAGAGACTCCTAGCCTTATGCCATACCCAAGTTTACCAGGGGCGAATCGCACGCGCTTACAATAAATGTGTCCGCGATCAAGATCTAAAGATAGGAGACACTGTGCTGAAGAAGATCTTCCTATCCCTCCACGCCGATTCGAGGGGAAAATTCAAGCCAAACTGGGAAGGACCTTACGTCATCCGAGAAGTGCTGCCGGGATACGCCATCCGCCTCGCCACCATGGACGGAGATCATCTTCCTGAGCCTATCAACGCTGGATACGTCCGACGGTTCTACTCTTAGTCCATCATGATAAGGTAAGTATTGATGAAACAGATACGCGACTGCTTAAGAACCACCCAAAAGAGGCCATCATTCTAAATATAGTAGCCAAAAAAGCATCCCTAAAAATGATGATATCCTTTGCTACCCCATTTGAGCCTGGGCCTTTCTTTCAATAAACCTATTCCCCAAAAAAATATATATATGTATACGTGTACATATACCAAAAAAAGAGAGAAAAGATGAAGTAGAGTTACTATCAAAATAAAAAAAATAAAAATAAAAAAAAGCAAAAACTCAAAAAGAGATTGCCTGAAATGAAGCAAAAAGAACAAAAAAATCTAGAAGAATCAAGGGGCATGTACAGTAAAACCCCCAAGGAAGAAAGTATGTTGAGAAAATTGAAGCCGTATTAAGGAAATCCTTTTAACCCAGCGTACCTTCAAATCCTAACCTAACCCATGGCCAAGCTACACCCTAAAGGAAGCCCTCTTTGTAGGTTCACAAGCAGTCATAATATCTGTTAAGTCAATATGAGCCGGGTCGTGAGACAACACCAGAATCCCATCCAGCAGCCGACTATGACAGAATGAAGGTCTATGTCGTGGCTGTTGAAAAAAGAAAAGAAAATAAAAAAAAATATATAAAAAAAAATTAAAATACAAGCTCAAAGCAAGATGGACGTGGTGAAAACCCGAAAGGGCATTACGGGTAAAAACAGCGGGCTTGTGCGGACCAGGTGAAAACCCGAAAGGGCACTTGGGGTAAGAGAGCTGAACCCATGGACACGGTGAAAACCCGAAAGGGCGCCACGGGTAAAAAGAGGGAGATAAAAAAAAAAAGAGAAAAAAAAGAAGAAAAAAAATTGAAAAAGAATGGTTTGGACTGATTGAGAAGATTAATGTTTGAGGAACCCTTTTATTACTCTTCCTGTACTCTCTTGTCCGACTGGGCCGCTCATGCTAGTTCGAATCGGGTCCCGACCATAATTGTCTTTATGAAACCCACACCGTCAAATGTATGACCCGAGGCAAGGAGAAAGGTTTAACTCAATCCAAAGGGATCAACGTTCTAGCCTTGGTAAAATCTGGAAACTCACTTAGGTCCGATTGCATGAAAGAGTTCAACTATGCTCAAAATGGGACCCGTTACTCCGTCTCACTATCAAGGCATCAAAAAAAAAGAAGTGGAAAAAAAGCCAAAAAAAAAAAAAATCAAGAAAAATCCAAACACCAAAAACTATGTATATATTTCTACTCATTTTCATGTACATATTTTCAGCATCATATTTCAATCTCAAAAATGAAGAAAAATAACAAAAAATCTCCAAAAACAAAAATCCAAAAAAATATCTTAAAAATGAAAAAGTGTAGGTAGAAATCTACTTTTTCTTTTATTGTTTAGGATGCATTTTCTTTGTATAAATAAAAAAGGGACTGACGTTTTCTCGAGAATGTGCAGGAACATCACACGATCCAAAGCCTCGAAGCAAGAAACTTCTCAGCGATGGACAAATCAGATAAAGCATCTCACCACCGACGTTAGGTCTAACAAAAAGATGATGAAAATTATTTTGAAAAGAAAAAGAAGTCTATGTTTTCATGCTACGCATAGCGACGCACATGCGTGTTTCGATGCGGTAAAATGTCAATATTTTATCGATAATGCAGATGTGCAAAATTAATGTCCTAGATCAAAGGTTCGCCTTGGATCCATGGATCCTACTTCAAAGTACGAGCAACGGAGTCAGTCCCGGTCAAACAGTCAATGTTTCGATTGGGTCAACTCTACTGCTAAATCTTTTGAGCGATGAGCACTCTGTTTTGGATTCGTGTGAACTTGAGTTGTTTTAAGCTTCAGATTCTCCGTTGAAAAAGGTCAATCGTTGGTTGAGACCAACCTGTCGAGAATGAGATTATGTGTCAATCAAACTATGTGTAATCATGCATTCAGAAGGGTTCATTTCCCTTTTATTTTCTACAGGCTTAAAACTTGTATGGGCAGCGGAATCCCTATAAAGTGTACGCCATGCGTCTGGGTATCCGTATGATGGTCGTTTGTCCTCGTAAATTATACTCGGGCGGGTCCGGGTTGGGGCTTCCATCGCCTTTGTTGTTGCTTATTGCCCCTGATGGGTGCATGATTATGCATAGTTAATTGATGATTATGATCATTATCAACAGAGGCTAGGATTGGATGCCCCCTTTTGGGAGGTGCCCAATGTTTAGCTGGATCTGTTCAAGGAAGTCAAAATTGGATACTCTGGGTCATGTGGATTTGGGGCACATTTTGAAAAATGGCACGCACTCCTAAAAAGTGTTGTGATATCTATTCACTTCGCTTAGGTGGTCATGCTAAATAAACTTTGGGATCGATGGGTTCGCCCAAAGATCTAGAACCCTACTTTCTGCAGGGGCACCCGCGAATAATCCAATAAGGTCATCAAATGCCTTGTAGGATTGGACGCAAACTGTGGAGCCTTGCGTATGTTTACTTCACACCTATCTTTGAATGTGGGTCGATCACCCCTCTTACTTACGAAGCTGTTGCATTTAGAATGAATCTCGAACATCGATCGCCTCTAAATCATTCCGAGAAGTGAACGTCTTTTCGGACTATAGGGAGTTCGCAACTCATGCCATCTCGGTTATGCCCAGTAATGTCGCTAAGCGCTTGGGAATCGATGACCTCGAGAAGCGAATGATTAGCCTGACACTCCAGGGCTTTTATTTTCTCACCATATTACTCACCTGATGTTTGAAGTTTGTTTTAAATGCAGTGGACCCATCAGTAATGCCTTGGGCCTCTTCGAATGTCTCTTTTCTTTGGCATACAATCACTAGTGATCGGATACCAAAGAGGGGCATCTGTAGACACCCAAATTTGGCCCAAGGCCCGATCGAAACACCTTTCGAGAGAGGTGCAATTTTGAGCTTTTGATGGCATGTATGGAACCCTTAGGAATCACCTCAAACCCTTAAGAATCACCCTAGATCCCTTAGGAACCTACCTCGAACCTTTAGAAACCAATCCCAACCCTTAGAACCTAAACCTAACCTTCCCGGGCAATGGATGAAGAGTGGTGTACCAAGAGTAGCTGAGGTCTTCTACTAATATCAAATCATATACCATTGGAATGAGGACTTCTCCACCTTTCTAAAGAGCCAAGAATCACCTCAATCAGAGTTGTACATCAAAAGTTATGGCTATTTGAAAATCAGGTTTTTTTGGAGGGATTTTTGCCTGGCGCAACTAATAGTTGCGCCAGGCCATTTTCCCCTTGGATTTGCCTGGTGCAACTAATAGTTGCGCCAGGTCTTTTTCCCTCAGAAATGGCCTGGCGCAACTAATAGTTGTGCCAGGCATAAATGGGTCCCCCCACCCCTCGCGAGGCTAACTTCCAGGCTACTGTTCGCTACTGTTTTACTGTGCATTTGCCTGGCACAACTATTCATATGAACAGTGACTGTGAGTTTTTGCCCCAAAATTCGTGATTAGGGTTTGACTTGTTGACCACCTCAGTCCTTGGGGTGTGTTTTGATAACTTTGTTGCACCCTTTTAATGCCTATTTGTAACCCTTAAGTAATTTAAAACACTAACCTATCATCCACCATTAAAACCACCTTCACACCTTTCCAAACCCTTAAAATCCTAGGAAACCTTAGATGGCCCATTACCTAATTCTTAAACTTGTTTAGCCTCTAAGCAGCCTCCTAACATACCCTTTTCCTATAAATAGAGCCCCCCACCCCTTGGTTTAAGGGTTGAGAAATTTGCTTAAGAGAGAAAGAGCTCAAAGTGAGAAGTTCTTCCTCCCTTTTGTGCACTATTTTCATCCAAATTCTAGAATTCCAAAACCTCATTTCAAGCTTGTTCTTTCATCCAAAACCCTTAACCTAGGTGTGTGTGATCCCCTAGCCTCCATCCCCTACCTCTTAGCTTTAAGTTCTAAGAGTTAGAACCCCATTTTCCACCATACAAAGCCTTCAAGAGCTCATCAAAGCAAGCCACGCAAGGCTCCTCTACGGTGCTACAAGGGCCCGAGGGCTCCGGCTCTCTCCTTTCTTCTCCTATTTCTTTTTGGCGCTCCCTACCCTCTCATTTGTGCCGTTACGCCGCCGAATTTTCGGTAGGAACGGAGGGGCACAAATAGCATTGGAGGTCCATTTGGGCAAGAGAGAATCATTTCCTTTTCTTTTCATCTATTTTATTGTTGGCCATTAGTAGAGACCGTGTTAAGCGGGTTGATCGAGTGCCTAACACCTTCCCGATTGATAACCGAAGCCCCTACCCAAGAGCCTTTGGTGTGGACCGGATTCAGAGTCATATTTTTAGCACTTCGGTGCTCATAAAAATGAACTAGGTATCCCGAGACACCGAAAGCTCCAGGTGGGGACTCTATATTTTTATCAGAGAGCGCATTGTCGCGAAGAGACCGTTACGAATCCCACGGTTGCACAGTACCTTGATCTTTTTAGTAGACTTGAGTTGTACTATAATTTAGACTAACAAATTCTTTGTAGCTGCGCCTAAACTAGAATAAAGTACTACTGATTTTTTATGGAATTTTACAGAAATGGACAGTAGAAGAAGGGAAAAGCTAGAGCTGCAATTAGAGTGTAGCTAGCTCTGTTTGTACTTTCTTTCTCCTAAAACTCACTCCATTTATGTTGAATTCCTTGTTATTTTGTTTAGTATAAATCTGTGTAGTTATTACTTTTTGTTTGAAATTCTTTCTGTGTGCTTGTAAGCATATTCGTTACTGTTGGTGAGTGTATGCTTGGTAGAAGGTTCTTAAACCTTGACTTAGAACCCTCAACTCCAGAGGTGGAAAGGATCCTTAGACCTAGACACACCACACAAGGCCCTGCTGTTAAAATTGAACCAGCTATCATGGCTAAGAGACAGAGAACATTAAAGGAGTACAATGCACCTGGGGAGTATACATCTCTCTTCTGCATTCAATTTTCCTCTGTTGATGGGAATTATGAAATTAAATCCTCCACTATCAATATGCTGCCTTCATTTCATAGGCTTAGTAAAGAAGATCCCTACAAACACATCGACCAATTTTTAGGACTTTGCACTACTTTCAATATTGCTGGCTTGGGACTTGACGCCACTAAACTGAGGCTTTTTCCTTTTTCACTAAAGGACAAAGCCAGCACACGACTATTAAAGCTCTCAGCCAACAGCATACTGTCATGGAGTGACCTTCAAATCAAATTCCTAGCCAAATTTTTCCCCATGAACAAAACCAGTCAGATGAGGACAAGTATTCTATTATTTACTCAGTCCTCAACTGAGGATTTTTATGAAGCTTGGGAAAGATTTTAGGAGATGTTAAAACAATGCCCCCACCACCAGATTCCAATGTGGCAACTAGTGCAAGTATTATATCAAGGAATTAATTCCAAGAGTAGGGATATGGTGGATGCTTCCTGTGGTGGTAGCTACCTCCACAAGACAGCTGAGGAAGCTTGGGAGCTGTTTGACATAATAAGGGAAAATTTCATATAATAAGAGTCTCTATCATGCAATGACAGCCAGACCCCTGCTAAGATGGTGAAAGAGGCCACACCTAGGGGTGGAATATATGAAGTTAAGGTGCAAGGTGATTTGGAGAGGAAGGTGGACAATTTGTCCTTGAAATTTGACAAATTAATGAATGTGATGCAGCCCCGGATGGTTGCACAGGTGGAGGAGGCATGTCTGATATGCCAATCTCCCACACATTCTATTCATGATTGTCCATCTGCCAATCAGTTTCTGGATTTTATTATGGAGCATGCCAATGCTGCTCAAACTTTTGGGTAGCAGCCTGCTGAGTATTCTTGGAGGAACAACCCAACTCTGAGGTGGAGACAAGACTCATATCCTCAACCCCAGCAGCAGCAAGTGGTATCTCCTTATAGACCCCAGCACCAGTTTAATCAAGGTTACCCACGGAGGCAAAATTTTCTGTTACCTGCCCCACAGTCTAACTAGTTGGCTCTGCCCACACAACAGCCCAGATCTTCTTCATTTGAAGAGCAGATACTGACTTCAATGCAAAATTTGGAGAGCCTGGTATAGACTGTCAATTCTCATGGACAGAGTATTAAGAAGATTGAGGACCAGTTGAGTCAGATTGTAATGCTCTGAACAGGAGGAAGGAAAACTGCCTAGTCAGCCCCTGACAAATCTGAAAGGTCAGTATATGATTGGAGATGCACCCTTTACTCGTGAGGATGCTGATGCAATCACTACCCTTAGGAGTGGCAGGGTGGTTGACTATTTAGTGGGCAAGGTAACAGAGGAGGCCACAAAAAAAGAAATTAAAAATGAAAGAATTGTTAGTGTTGAAGAACCAAGGATTGTACCCCCTGTTGTGGATCAGCTAGGGCAAAGTAATGGGGCTGTTGTTGAGCCCCAACATCAAACAATAATTGAAGATAAAAGAAAAAGACAAAAATATGACCATAATTTTAATAGGCATGCAACAGTGGCATCAGCAATGCCACAACTGCAATTCCTCAAGCTCTAGCTGGCTCATCCCTCCCGATAAAGGGAATGCTCAGATGGAGGAAATGCTGGAAACTTTCAAGTAGGTCATAATCAATTTTCCCTTGCTTGATGCCATAAAAATTGTCCCTGCCTATGCTAAGTTTTTGAAGGACCTCTGCACACAAAAGCGAAAAACACGGGTGCAGTTGTCTAAAAGAGTTTTTACTGTTGAGCATGTTGAGTCAATCCTATCCATTGCCACACCAGAAAAATTATAAGACCCAGGGGTACGCACTATCCCCTGCATAATCAGAAATCACACCATTGGAAAGGCCCTCTTGGACTTAGGGGCTAGTGTAAACTTACTTCCTTATTCAGTATATGAGGAGCTAGGTTTGGGGGAGCTTAAAACTACATTAGTTATGCTCCAACTAGCTGACAGGTTTGAGAGGAAACTTATGGGTGTGGTAGAGGATGTCTTGGTGGGGGTGGACAAATTATATTATAGAGCTGATTTTTTTATTTTGGACATGGACTCTTGCAAAAGTAAATCCCCAATTCCTATTATCCTTGGCAGGCCATTTTTGGCTACTGCAAATGCCTGCATTCAATGCAGATCAGGGGTGATGGAGGTAATGTTTGGGAACATGAAGGCCCATTTAAATGTGTACCATGCTACTACAGTGCCTCAGATTGACATTGAGGACTGCTGTGCAGTAGATATACTAGATGGCCTGATAGAAAGAGAATTATCCAATCTGCTGGATTGGGATAATATGTTTGAAAGCCTAGAAAGTATTTGGAGTCTGGTTGGGAAGGAGGCCCAAATTCCCATGACAGAATACAACACAAAAATTGAGTCTTCTGTGGACCTATTACAGCATTTCAATTGGAAACACACATTGCTGCCCCTTCCTCAAACCACTAAGGCATCTTTGTTGCCTTCAATTGAATGTCCCCCTGAGCTGGAGCTGAAACAGCTCCTAGCCACATTAAAATATGCCTTCTTGGGGCAAGACAACATGCTTCCCGTGATTATCTCCTTCTCTCTCACTAGTGAGCAGGAGGAGGAACTATTGAATGTTCTTAAGAAACACAAGAAAGCAATTGGGTGGACAATAGCGTGGACAATAGCTGACGTTGGAGGTATTGATGCCTCAGTTTACATGCATAGGATTCACCTGAATGAGGGTGCAAAACCCTTAAGGGAGATGCAGAGGAAACTAAATCCTCACATGCAGGAGGTGGTCCTTATGGAAAGAGTAAAATTGTTGGATGCAAGAGTAATTTACCCCATCTCTGATTCATAATGGGTATCACCTATCCAGGTGGTATCTAGAAAGTTAGGCATCACAGCTGCTGCTTCTGATTATAAGTAGTTGATGCCAGCCATAGAGACCACTGGCTGGAGAGTTTGCATTGATTATAGGAAACTCAACTCCAAAACCAGAAAAGACCACTTCCCTCTCCCTTTTATCCACCAAATTCTAAATAAGCTGGCTGGGAAGGCATATTATTATTTTCTTGATTTTATGGGCTCCTAGTTGTAGAACTTTTTGACATCTGGGGCATTGATTTTATGGGCTCCTTTCCTTCATCTATGGGATTAAAATTCACACTTGTGGCAGTGGACTATGTGTCCAAATGGGTGGAAGCCGTTGCCACAAAGACCAATGACCCACAATTGTCCTTAAATTCTTGAAGGATAATATCTTCTCAAGATTTGGCATCCCCAGAGCTATCATCAGTGATGGGGAGAGCCACTTCTATAATAGACCTTTTGAGAACCTGCTCAAAAGGTATTCTGTTACACACAGAATTGCAACTCTCTACCACCGACAGACAAGTAGGCAAGTTGAAATTTCTAATAGGGAGATCAAGCAGATTCTGGAGAAAATTGTGAGGCCTGACAGGAAGGATTGGGCATAAAAGCTGAATGGTGCTTTGTGGGCTTATAGGACTGCCTATAAGACCCCCATTGGCATGTCCCCATTCAGACTGGTTTTTGGCAAGGCCTGCCACCTACCAGTGGACTTAGAGCATAGAGCCTACTGGGCTATCAAAGTAATGAATTTTGACCTAACTTTTGCTGGTTCTCACAGGAAGTTACAAATGGCAGAACTTGATGAACTGAGGCTAGAAGCCTATGCAAATGCCAGAATGTACAAAGAGAAATCAAAGGCATTCTTTGATAAGAAACTAAAGAGGAAGGACTTCAATGCTGGCACTAAGGTTTGAATTTTTAACTCCAGGCTTAAAATTTTTCCAAGAAAGTTGAAATCCAGATGGTATGGACCTTACACTATCATCAAAGCCTCCCCATCTGGTGCTGTGGAGATCCTAGATCCAATGTCAGGCCAGATCATGAAAGTAAATGGTCAGAAGCTTAAGATTTGTGTAGAACAACCAGTGGAGCTGCCTCAGACCATTCACTTACATGACCCTCTCACTACTTAGTGATCCACAGCTTTGTACCATGTGTACCATATTTTTTGAATTTGTGTGTTCTTATGCTTGCTTAGGAATGAGTTGATTAATGCTTTTCGTAGGATTTTGATTTTGATTTGCTTTGTTCTGTTTTGAGTCTATTGAGTAAGTGTGTTGATACTATGGGAGAGAACCTGTCATTATAATGCTGATGCACAATGGGAGATGCATGACATCATGGAGGCACTGGCCAATATGCAGCATTATGAAATAGTTGAAAATCGGTTTCTCGCGAGGCTAACAGGCATAAAATTCAATCTCGCGAACCAGTTATAAGCTTTCTCGTGGAACCCGCTATAAGAGTAAGCCCCGTAAAACTCTATCTTGACAGAAAAGAGGAACTGTGTAAATATCGAACTTTATGCATGTTAACCTCGCGAAGCACAGGATGCTTTACACTTCCAAGTCTCGCGCAGCTCGGCAATATAGCTGCGTGAGAGAGGAGAATTCATCTCGGGTACTTTGCTCCAAATCAGCCCCGCAATGCTTTGATCCTTTTCCGCGATAGCAATTCTTGCAAGATTTATGTCACAACTGCGTGAGAAATTTACTTTGCGAGTAGTTGTGGATAGCTGTGCGAAGCACGCGGTTTGACCCATTAACTCCCAGTGCTAAAAATAGACCAACATTTACTGCATGATTTCATTCCCCTTAATAAATTGTGCGATTTACCATTCCCCATCAGAATCACAATTTGTTGCTATGCTTGGAAGTAGGAAAATTTTAATAAGCCGATTCGTCTTCCACCGTCCAAGCACACTTTAAATACAAGGATGGTTCGTCTTCATCTCATTCATTCTCCCCTAACCTCAGCAGTCCCTCCCTACTCTCAACTATGTCGGATGACAAACCCACTGATCTGCCAAACAAATTCTACCTGATGTGGTTGGACCCGCCACTGCCTAAGGAGCTTGACCCACTACAATTCCTCTGGGATGAGTACGCGGAGGTCCAGAGGATCTTGGCCAAGGAGGAGAAGAAAAAGAAGAAGCAGAAGACCAAACCACCTGCACCCACTTCCCCATCCTCTTCAACCCCCCTACCGCCTGCTCAGCACCCTTCTCCTTGTCCCTTGTCCCCCCCCCCCCTCTCCTAGCTTGAAGTTCCTCTTCCACAAGCTACTTGTTGAGGATATCCTGGAGTCAGGGGGGAGAACCATTTTATTTTTGAAGGAATGTTTTGCTAATGTGTGCCTAGGTTTCTCTTAGGTTATACATTTTAGGTATGTCGTTAGGATCTCTTTGTATCACCCTGTAGTAATCTTTTTGTATATTAATGGAATTTCTTTTTGGTTATGTCTTAATTAGTTCACTCTCTATCTTTATTTTTGTTTATCTATTTGTGTGTTTATTTGTATGTTGTGTGTTTTATTTTCCTGCTATCCTTCCTTTTCTCTTTTATCTCTATTTTTGCCCTGCTGCACCTACACATCTAATTTCGAATCAGTGAGGACACTGCTCCTCATAGGTTTGGGGGTGTTGCAGGCTCTGCCAATGGAATAGTTAACCTAAGTGCAGAAGAATCAAGTGAGTAAGACAGAAATATAGAGCCATGTTCACCTAAGAGACATTAAAAAATGAGAAATAAATTTTTTTTTTTTTGCAAACCTTTAAGCATTACAGCTTTTAAATTTTAACTTTTCGATGATGTGAACACCAAGAAAACTCACTTGTATCAGTACTTAGTGAATCATTAAAGAGAGAAAAAGGTAAGGACATGCCTAAAAGTTTAATGGAAGACCATAACTAGTGAGAGTTGGGCCTACAAAATTTTTTCCTTCCCTTGAGGAGTGACTGAGGCAATTCTTCTAGCTCTAAGAACTGGCTGAGTCAATGCCCTCACTTGAAGTTAGGCACCTCCAAGTTGAAACAACTGACAGCACTATGACACCTAGGAAAGGATTAAGGCTTTCTCTTGGACAATTTGAGGTTAAACATACCAAACCCTAATCAACTGCCCTTGTGCACACACCTTTTGAGCCTTAATTTCTAATTTTCTTCGAAATACACCTGAGTACTTATACCTGAACCTATGGACCTGATTCAAACCTACCCTCACTCTGGGAATTCAGAAGGTAAAGGAGAAGGAGCTGAAGATGGACAAGCTAGGGTCAACATTGGGTGAATGGAGAAGAGATATCTAAAGCTTAGCAGTGTAGCAGCTGAGGAAAGAGGTGGCAAATAAGAAAAACAAAAACAAAAAGAAAAATACAAGAAAAGAAAGAAAAACAATAATGAAGAGGAATGAGAGAAGAGTTAAGAGGAAAAGTTCATTGGAAAAATCAAAAATAGGAGGAGAAGTTGGCCACCTCAAGTTTGAAGAATTTTAAAGAAAATGAAAGGTGTTGAACTAAAGAAGGTAAAGTCATGAATCACCTCCTTCACCTACTGCGTTTTCAATTTTGAATTCCTTTTCAACCCTCCATTCTTTATAACCTATCTCATAAGCCACATTACACCCCAATCAAAAGACCTTGTGATCCAAAGTTGAATGAGCTGTCATGTAGAGACAAAGAGCTGTCCAATCTATGGTGAGGATTAGCCAATGAGGCCAAAACTTTGGTGCTTTGCCTATGCTCATGCTTACAGAACTATTCGGGGCCTGTAACTGCTCTTGAACTTGAGAGAAAATGAAAACCCTCAAAGCTCCTTATGGCAGTTTACCTTGGAGAGCATTGGGTCTGATGTTGAATGTATTGGGCATGGCCTATAACCTAATTTTTGAATTAATGATGAGCTCAGTACTGATCTACATGTGATGTTTTCCCTTGTTGTGAGCTAATTGGAAATAATGTGCACCTATGAAAAAGTTGTGATTATCAATTGTCTGTGCATATCATATGTTCAAATTCCTCACATTGTTTTTGATTAATCAAAGGTGGATTGATGCTCTACTTCTGGACAGCTGACTTGATAATTTTTCACTTTTA
Source organism: Chloranthus sessilifolius (assembly GCA_021018995.1). Lineage (NCBI taxonomy): Eukaryota > Viridiplantae > Streptophyta > Magnoliopsida > Chloranthales > Chloranthaceae > Chloranthus > Chloranthus sessilifolius. The sequence continues at coordinate 54,863,277 of CM037598.1, forward strand.
TTAACTGTTTTATCGAGAAGTTTGTGGGTATCTTCACTGAAAACCCTCAAGAGACTTCACTCCTCCACTAGGGATCACCTAGGGGTTTAAAAGGCTTGGTACACATGCTAAATGTATCCGTGCTCCCTACGAAAGTAGCATTTAAATTCTTAGAGTAAATGCTTTAATTTTTTCCTTTGCTCAGGGACTAGTAAAGATTAGGTTTGAGGGTGTGTTATTTACTAAAATGTACCACTTTTCACCTCCTAACCTAGCCTTTGATGGGCCTTGAAGTTCTCTAATAATCATGTGTTAAGTGTGTTTTGTAGATAGCAATAAAATGTGCAACTTAATACAAAATCCCTGCTTTTTGATCCAAAGGAGACAGAGAATACATGTAAAGATGATAGCTGAGCTAGAGCCTAATGGAATACCCTGATAGTGCTCACCATGGCGACTCATTTGTTGGCCATCATTGACAAAAAGTCTAGCAGATGGATGAAGTTAGCTGAGAAGGGAGGAAACTGCGATAGCAGCAAGTGCAATGCATCAGAGCATCAAAAGACAGATCTCGTAGAGTTGAAGAGCTTCCTCGTGAAGCTAAGGATGCAGTGGAAGATGCCCTTGCGCAGATAGGCCGCACAGTCAAGAGGAGAGCTGTAAAGACATCGTGAAGATCTCGCGGTTTAAAATCCTTAGAATTTCTCTAGCAGAGATCAAGCCTTAAAGCAGTCGCATGTAGAGCATAGCGAGCCCATATATATACTGAACAAAATGTCACCTCGCGGAATTCTTGCATAACCCTGGAAGAGAGGGACGCCCAGAATTCTCCTCACGCAGATCTCGCGCACTTTGAAGCTGAACCAGTTACTATGCGAGCGCAGGAGTATACCTCCATGAGTACTCAGTGAGAGAGCTTCTGAATCTCTACTATACGAGAAATCTAGGCGCCCCAGATCATCTCCACGATAGCATTGCAGTGCAATGGAACTACGTGATTAGCTGAAGATTTAGCACGCGAGTGAGCACTTCCCACCAGCCAAAGGCTACTCGGCGAAGGCTCTGCAACTGCGCAAGTGAACTAATGCAGATGCTAGCCCCACAAAGCTAGGGCTCTCCACTTCTCAATTTTAATTTAAGGACCTTTTGGGAATTTCCTAAGGCTAGGGCACACTTCCCAAGGCATGGATTTCGAGGCACACATCTCAAAGCATTCAAGGGTTGTAACAGTGCCACGTTTGCTAGACAAATTAGGGTTAATCTCTTTAGAGCCAAGGCCTTTTGGACAGAGTATATAAGCTATACTTAGGAGTTCTTATTTTTCATCTTTCCTTCTTCCTTTATTAGTTGAGAGCTCCAGCAGGCTAGGGTTAGGGTTTGATCATCTTTTTTTCTTATTTTTCTTCTCTCTTAGCCCAACATTTGCAGGATAACCCCCTTGTAAGCAGCTAGATTTAGTTTTATTTTAGTTTTGTAATAGGCTTTGTATACATTAGGATTTTGGATGAGCAGTTGTGTACAGGTTGCAGCCTGGAGACAGTTTAGTGTAAATTTTGTGTTTATCAATGAATTATTGTTTTAATGCTTAATTGAATCTAAAGATCTTATGGTTTCCTCAAATGTCTATATGATCCATGTATTTGGGACTAGCCCTTTCAATTTCTAGTAGATTTATTGTTTACCATCTGATTTCCCTTGGTTCGATAGCCCCATGGAAAGCAATGCTGGATCTGTAGTGAGATTTGGAGAGCTCAGAGGCCTGTGGACTATGGTGGCTGCACCAGTCTATATGTTCTTTCTCAGACCTCTATGGTATGGACAGACCCATCGGATACCATGTGACCAATTGAGTGGATAGAGTATAACCCTAGGGTCGTGTCCATTCACATGTTTGAGAAGGATTCTTCTCCCCTGCACATGAGCTTCTAGAGCCTTGTGAGGAGGTTGGTAAAGGAATGGCTCCCCTCTATTTTACCTAGCCAACATTAGATGTTAGATCTGATCTCTCTGTAGTAATTGTAGCTTGAGGTTGAGTCATTGAAGGTCTTTTGTAGTAATGACCAGTTGAATCTAAAGCCCTATTCAACCTATTGGATGGTCCTTTTTGTGGGCACCAGTGAGCCGTTGGCCTTGGCAAAGCACCTAGGATCTTATGGGTTGGAATACCTATGGATGTCAGCCAGATCTGTGTGCAGATCTGGGGAGCTTGTAGCACTGACATTACATAGTGTTGCAATAATATTCATAGCTTGATTTGGTCTAGTGGCTGGGGAAATGATCAGTCCACTCCTCTGGACTAGATTGGTAATTTCTTATTTAACCAATGGGATTTGACAGACTCTATCAGATACCCTATAACCATTACAGTGGACAGGGTATAGCCCTAAGAGCGCCCCAAATGGCATGGGTTAAACTAGATATTTCTACCTTGTTGAGGCTTTTGATAGCGTCTCAACAAGGACCACTGCAGAGAAAGACTAAATTTGAGTTACATTGCTTCTTTAATCTATACTTAACCTGCTTACTTGTCACCATTTTTTATATTTTATTCTGACACACACCATCATCATCATTTTCTTAACCCTTTCTTCAGGATAGGGCTATATTTTATTTCTCTTTTATTAGGGTTAATTTAGTGTAGTCGTGACACCCAACTCCCTTTCTTTAGGATTGTCAGATCTGTAACCAGATTTGGAGGCCTACTATTATTGCTCGTTTTGGGTTCTAGATCAATTTCTCTATGAGACAAACTCTTACTTATAAAAACTTGCTACAATAGGCCCTGTATCTTGCAGGTCTAGGATTATTCCAGTTGTGCTACTTCCATCTTTTATTTCACTTTAATTTTTAATTTGTTCTCACCACAAATAAATCAAGCACACCGGAATAGCCGCAACAATGGGGACAACTTTAGCCAGTGTCTGAGACACCTTGATATGGCTTTATAAAGATGTGAGGAGACCAATTTGGTCCTAAGCTAGGAAAAGAGTCACTTTATGGTGACACAAGGGATTGTAGTAGGCCATGTGGTGTCTCACAAAGGAATTGAGGTTGATAAGGCTAAAGTGGACTTGATTTTACATCTGCCCCCACCCAGGACTATCAAGCAGATCAGATCATTTTTAGAACATGTTGGATCTTACTGGAGGTTCATCAAGGACTTCAGCAAGATTGCCAAACCATTGTGCCACCTGCTTTGCCAGGATGTGCCATTTGTATTTTCTACTGAGTGCCTTGAGGCCTTTAAGGCCTTGAAAAAGTGCCTTATAACTGTCCCTATAATCCAGGCCCCAGATTACTCACTCCCCTTTGAGTTGATGTGTGATGCATCAGACTTGGCCATCGGTGCTGTCTTAGGACAGAGGAAAGATAAGCTGTCTACAGTGATCTATTATGCCAGCAAAATACTAGCTGAAGCTCAGCTCAATTACACCACAACTGAGAAGGACCTACTTGTTGTAGTGTTTACTATGGACAAGTTCAGACCCTACTTGTTGGAGTCTAAGATTGTAGTTTTTACAGATCACTCAGCCCTGAAATACCTATTGGCTAAGAAGGATGCAAAGCCATGATTGATCAGATGGATCCTCCTCTTACATGAGTTTGATCTTGAGATCAAAGACAAGAAGGGAGTGGAGAATGTGGTGGCTGACCACCTCTCTAGAATTATTTTGGAAGAATGTGCAGCAAGAGCTGTTAATGAGTTGTTCCCTGATGAGTAGCTTTTTACTTTTGAGTCTAGTGTGCCCTGGTTTGCACACATTGTCATCTTTCTTGCTGCTGGTAGGATCCCTTAACACTAGTCTAAGATAGACAAAGTTCTGTTCTTCTCTCAGGTTAGCCATTTTCTATGGGAGGATCCATGCCTATACAAGCATTGCCCAGACTAGGTTATTAGGAGATGTGTGCCTGAAAGTGACTTTCACAGCATTCTTTCAATGTGCCATGAGAAAGCCTGTAGAGGTCATTTCAGTGGCAAAAAGACTGCAATAAAAGTGCTCCAATGTGGTTTGCATTGGCCTTCTTTATTCAGAGATGCTTACTTACATTACAAGGCTTGTGAGAGATGTCAAAGGATGGGAGACATTTCCAAGAGAGATTTCATGCCATTGCAGCCCATCCCAATAGTAGAACTTTTTGACATTTGGGGCATTGATTTTATGGGTCCCTTTCCTACATCTATCAGATTTAATTTCATACTTGTGGCAGTGGACTATGTGTCCAAATGGGTGGAAGCCATTGCCACAAGGACCAATGACCACACAATTGTCCTTAAGTTCTTGAAAGATAATATTTTCTCAAGATTTGGTATCCCCAGAGCTATCATTAGTGATGGGGGGAGCCATTTCTTTAATAGACCTTTTGAGAACCTGCTTAAAAGGTATTTTGTTACACATAGAATTGCAACTCCCTACGACCCATAGACCAGTGGGAAAGTTGAAATTTCCAATAGGGAGATTAAGCATATTCTAGAAAAGACTGTGAGGGCTGATAGAAAAGATTGGGCAAAAAAGCTGAATGATGCTTTGTGGGCTTATAGGACTGCCTATAAGACCCCTATTGGCATGTCCCCATTTAGGCTGGTGTATGGCAAGGCCTGTCACCTACTAGTGGAGTTAGAGCACAAAGCCTATTGGGCTATCAAAGCAATGAATTTGAACCTAATTTCTGCTAGTGCTCACAGGAAGTTGCAAATGGTAGACCTTGATGACTGAGGCTGGAAGCCTATGCAAATGCCAGAATGTATAAGGAGAGATCAAAGGCATTCTTTGATAAGAAGATATTGAGGAAGGACTTCAATGCTGGCACTAAGGTTTGGCTTTTTAACTCTAGACTTAAATTTTTTCCAGGGAAGTTAAAATCTAGATGGGATGGACCTTACACTGCTATCAAAGCCTCCACATCTGGTGCTATGGAGATCTTGGATCCAAAGATAGGGAAGATCACAAAAGTGAATGGTCAAAGGCTTAAGATTTGTGTAGAAAATCCAGTGGAGCCTCTTCAGACCATTCACCTACATGAACCTCCCGTTGCTCAGTAATCCACAGCTTTATAATATATGTACCATATCTGGTGAAACTTGTGTGTGTTTTTATTTGGCTAGGAACATATACTTTAATTTTTTTAGGGAGATTTGTTTGTTTGTTTTCATATCTGTCATTAGGATGGGAGATGCATGCCTAATTGTGAAGAATTTGATTCCATGAAAAGTTTTTATCATTTTGAATTTTTGATATGCATGAGCTGGTAAGGGAGAGGACATTTTCATTAGAGGATGGAGCACTTGTAAAAGTTTTGGTGCTAATGGCCACTGAATGGGTGCATGACACTGTACATGCACAGGCCAGGGCACAAATTGAGAAAAGGAGTTAGGTGTTGCTTTCTCGCGGGGTTAAATGGCCTAATTTTCACAATCACGAGCCATTTCAAGGTTTTCTCTCGAAGTCTTGAGGGCGCGAAAAGAAGAATTCAAAATATTTTATTGCGCGAGGTCTCTGAAACTCCAAATGGTTGTTCTTCACGGAGATAACCAGTTAAGCCGTATGAGAAATGAGAAACTGCTTCGCTCGTTTATGCCCAACGTCAACTTTACGAAGTAACTTCGCGATGCACACAAAGCATTTGATTCTGTTTTCACGAAGCTACATTCTTCTGCACGATTATCCTTCTCACGAATTTATATCTGTACTGCACATGAAATCTACTTCGTGAGCCCCTGTGGACAGCTGTGCGAAGCGCGGGATTGGCCCTTTTAACATTGATGGATTTCTTCGATTTCTTCATTTCCTATCCCTCTGCTTTAACTCCTAGTGCTAAAAATGGACCAACATTTACTGTGCGATTTCATTCCCCATAATGAATTGTGCGATTTACCATTCCCAATAATAATCACAATTTATTGCTAACTAACCTACTTTAATTTCTTTATGGCAATGAAGCTTGGAAGGAGGTAAAATTTAATATGCCGATTCATATTCCACCGCCCAAGAACTTTAAATACAAGGGTAGTTCATCTTCTTCACATTCATTCTCCTTTAACCTTAGTCGTCCTTCCTGACACATAACCAATGGAGGATGACAAACCCTTTGAGTTCCTGATCAAATTCGAGCCAGTTTGGGGGAATCCACCGCCACCACCAGAACTCGACCCATTATAATTCTTATGGGACAAATACAAAGAGGTCCAAAGGATCTTGGCCAAGGAGGAAAAGAAAAAGAACAAGCGAAAGAAGAAGAAACATAAGATAGAACCACCTACATCTTCTCCCCTATCCCCTTCAATCCCTCCACTACCTGCTCAACCTCCTTCTCCTTGATCCCTATTCTCCCCCCCGCCTCCTGGCTTGCAGTTCTTCCACAAGCAGCAGGTTGAGGATATTCTAGAGCCAGGAGGGAGAACCTTTTTATTTTTGAAAGGATGTTTTGCTAATGTGTGTCTAGATTGTTCTTAGGTTTATACTTTTTATGTACTTCGTAAGGATCTCTGTGTAACACCTTGTGGTAATCATTTTGCATCTCAATAGAATTTCTTTTTGTTATGTGTTGATTAGTTCACTGTCTTTCTTTATTTTTGTTTCTTTACTTGTTGTTTATTGTGTGTTGCTGTTTCTCTTTCCTGCTATTTTTTTTCTTTTAATATCTCTATTTTGAGCTTGCTGCACATCCACATCTACCTTTGAATCAGTGAGGACATTGCTCTTCATAGGATTGAGGGTGTGGTAGGACCTGCCAATAAAATAGTTAACCTAAGTGCAACAAAAATCAAGTGAGTAAGATAGAAATGGAGCCATGTTCACTTAAGAATCATAAAAAAAAATGAGAAATTTAAAAATTTTGCAGACCTTTGGGCATTACAAGCTTTTAAACTTTAGCATTTCCATGATGTGAACACCAAGAAAACTCACTTGTATCAATACTTAGTGAATCATTAAAGAGATAAAAAGGTAAGGACATGCCTAAGAGTTTAATGAAAGACCATAACTAGTGAGATTTGGGCCTATAAATTTTTTTCCTTCCTTTGAGGAGTGACTGAGGAATTCTTTCAGCTCTAAGGCTGGCTGAGTCAATGCCCTCACTAAAAGTTAGGTACCTCCAAGTTGAAACAACTAACAACACTCATGACACCTAGGAAAGGATCAAAGCCTTCTCTTGGATAGTTTGAGCTTAAACAGACCAAACCCTAATCAACTGCCCTTGTGCACACACCTTTTGAGCCTTAATTTCCAATTTTCTTCAAAATACACCTGAGTACTTGTACCTGAACCTATGGACCTGATTCATACCTACCCTCACTCTGAGAATTTAGAAGGTAAAGGATAAGGAGCTGAAGATGGACAAGATAGGGTCAACATCGGGTGAATGGAGAAGAGATACCTAAAGCTTAACAGTGTTGAGCACTGAAATATACCACTTTCTACCCCTTAATCTGACCTATGATGGACCTTTGAGCATGTTAATAATATCTTTTAAGTGTGTTTTTACAGATAACAGCAAAATAAGAGCTTAATGCTGCAATCCATGCTTTTGAAGCCAAGAACAAGGAATTTTGTGTTTAGCAGTGGAGCTGATGGATTTATTGAAAAGTCACCATGGTCATTCACACCATTGAAGATTTTTAGCACACTTTGAGGGCCTTGAAGACCTGCTGAGAAGAGGGTGGTGAAGCCCAAAGGTTAATGAGGTGCTATGCAGTAATATAGCATTTTGTGTTTGTAGCGAGGCATCACCTTGGATGGAAGATAGTAGCAAATCAGCACTTTAAGGCATTTGATGCGAACAGCTGCAGAGCAATTCAAGTGGCATATTATAGCTACAACATTAATGCACTCGAGTACTTTAAGTGTTGAAGTTCATCTACTCGAGCTGATGATGGAAGCCCATGATCAGCACAGCTGCAAACTTGAAGAATTCGAGCAGTTTAGAGGGTTGGTGAAACCACTCGAGTGGTTTAAATGAATGATTTAGTGAACCCCATGAGTGGTTCATGTTGAAAACCAACCCCTCGAGTGGTTTAAAATGATAAGATCCAACCTCTCGAGTGATCGGTTGAACCCCACGAGCTGGTATGTGCTGAAATCAAGCTACAGTGCTAAAAAAAGGGCTAAAATTGAACCTGCCGCAACCTATCGAATGGATGTTTGAACCTGTCACAACCTATCGAATGGTTGTTTGAACTTGTCAAGAACCTGTTGAGAGGTTCTGATGCTGAAAATGAACCTATCGAGCATCCTGTCGAATGGTTGAATGAACCTATCGAGATGCTGTCGAATGCACACCTGAAGCCCATTCAACCTATCTAACAGTTGCCTGAACCTGTCGAGATTGAAGTTCTGAAGCTCCAACCTATCGAACAGTTGCCTGAACCTGTCGAGATTGAAGTTCTGAAGCTCCAACCTATCAAGGCATGAGTTTCAACCATCTATTTCACACTTTAGTGACATTTTAGAGATTCTAATGCTTCTAGGGCACACATCCCAATGTCTCACATCTCTCAGGGATTTATCTCGGGTTCCGTTAGCAAATATTAGTGGCCGGCAGGGGCAATTTTGAGAGCTGCAAGAACACATCAACTGGGCACAAAACTCTGCACATGGGAGAACAATCCACATGCAATTTTCCTTGGTCAAAATTAAGACACCTCAGCTGTGCATAACAGAACTGAGTCCTTTGCTCTCTGATTGGTTGCAACTCACGGCACATGCATCGATGCATATGTATAAATACCCATCTATTTTGTTGTTTTTCTTCAGCAAGGAAAGTAGGATCAAAGGAATAGCTGAAGTTCTCCTTAGCTCATTTAGGTTTAGTTTTAGGTTTTATTTTTTCCTTTTCTCTTCCCCCTTCTCTCTCTAATTCAGCCTGTTGGATTAGATCTAGATAGCATCTCGTATCTGGTTTGTAATTGTAATTTCGGCATGAAGAAATGTGGATCAATGCACAAACTATAGATCTGGGAACAAGTTTATTGTAAGTTGTTTTGTTTGAAGCAATAAATTATTGATTTTGAACCTTAGTTAAATCTAAAGATCTTGTGGTCCCATTAGATTCTCGATCGGATTTGTGTAGAGGAGTTTGTTAATCAGCTCACCCACTTAACTGGTAGATCTCTTGATGACCATCTGATTTCCCTAGGTTTGATATGCCAGTTGTTGCCTGTGCCTGTGGCCTTGCATCCACATCATCTGTAGTGATTATCTTCATCTGATCAAAGCCATTGGAATGGAGGAAATCTATTAGATGATCTGTGACCATTTAAGTGGACAAATCATAGCCATAAGATCAATCCAAACCAGGGATGGAGGAAATCTATTGGATGATCTGTGACTATTGAAGTGGATAGATCATAGCCTTAAGATGAATCCAAACCACCAGTCTAGATCAGATTCTTATACCTTGTATTTGTGCTTGTAGCCAAATGAAGGATGGCTGCATATCCTCAGATCTTGATCTGTTTTGCAATGAAAACCAGGCCCTAGCTATCTATTTCTCACCATTTATACTTTATTTTTCCATCCATCTTCCTCCATCTTTTAGATTTAGTTGTATATTTCAGTTTTGTAGAATTAGATCAAGTGACACCCGAAAAGCTCTCTTTCTTCTTAGAATTGCCAGATCCGTAGCCAGATCTGGAGGTCTACTTTACACCTTCTAGGTTTAGATCACTACTCCCTATGGGACAAACTCTTACTTATTAAAACTTGCTACAAAGGACCCTGTATCTTGCAGGTCTAGGATATTTTAGATGTGCTGAATCCATCCTCTATTTTACTTTGATTTTATTTTGCTTTTATCATTACACAATAATTAGCACACTGAAATTCCCCAACAAGTTTTTGGCGCCGCTGTCGGGGAGTTTTGATCTAGGTAGTAGATATGAGTTTTTCATCTTATAGATATGATTTTTTTAGTTTTTATTATTGTTTTATCTTAGATTTTTTTATTGCAGTTCAACTGCTTGATTTAATATTTGCTGCAGTTTTTGTATAGAAAACCAGCTTTAAACTGCAGCAACTCTATCTTTCTATGAGTTTTTATTCTTTTCCTCCTAGCTATTTGAATAAACGCTGTTGTCACTCTTTTGTCCTTTTACAAAAATGAGGCAGTGGCCTGAGTTTTTCTTTTTATTTTTATCAATACACTTGAATAATGTACTGCTGCAGTTTTTGAATTTTTATAGATCTGGAGTAGCTGCCGCATAAGGAGCATCTGGATTGTAGCAGGAGTAGATCTGCTTGATTTTGCATCCCCTTCTCCTTTGCATTCATTTTCTATTTTTAAATTCTTTTGACCAGCAGTTTTGCTGTGCTTGCTGTCATTCTAATTTTTCTAACCCAACAAAAAATCAAATACAAAAATAAAAGAAAATGAAAACACAAATAAAAATAAAAATTTCTTATTATTTTTCAGCAATAGTAAATAAGGGCTCTTGTTGAGCCCGGGTTGATCCAAAATAAATAAAAAAATAGAAAATTATAAAAACATAAAAATATCTTTAGATAGGCTATTTTTCTTTGTTTTATTCATTTTTCCCATCTGGACCTGCTGAGATCATGGTTTTTCATTTTGAGGAATCATGGAGGATAATGAGCAGTGGATCATATGTTGTTTTACATATTCAATGGAGCCACTGATTTTATTTTCCTTCGAGATTTCTTCACCATTAAATGGATCTCAGCTAGATGAATCATGTTTTTAATGTGTGCTCCCATGCTTAATTATTTAGAAATTCTTTTTGATTCATACACATCATCAACATAAGGTTCAGTCTTATGAATCTTGCTTTTCTCTGTATGTTATTCTTGCTGATCATTTTTATACTCACTTAGATTCATAAGTATCTGATTGGCTCAGGCTCTTAGGGTTTTCTTTGGGCTTAGGGGTTTTATGATTTGGTATTAGGATTTTCTATTTTAGTTTAAAATTCTGTTTTTAGATCGCTGATTTTTCTTTCTTCGGTTAATGTGTCCTAGTTTTACTGATTTTTTGCATTTTTTCGTGATTATAGTTAGTTTTTAACTTTGTTTTCCTATTTTTCATCTACAACTCTATTTTTGTATCAATATTTTTCGATTTTTGTAGCTTTGTATTCAGTTCCTTACTTTGTTTTTACTATTTTTTTTATTAGCATTAGTTCCCTTTCATTTGCATAGCAGTTTTAGCAGTAATTTCTTGCATTTATATAGCATTTTTTTTTTCCATTTTCCTGCTCATATATTCAGTTTTATTTATTATTTTTATTTTCTGCTGCACATAGTTGTAATTTTTCTGCTTAGTTTTTCTTTCTTCTTTTACCATGCTGCCCCTAGTTTCTCATTGTGTAGAACATTAAGGACAATGTTCATCTTAGGTTTGGGGGTATGACAAGTGTGCCAATAAAATGAGTTAATGCTAGTGCAGCTATGTTAAAAAAAAAAAAAGGTTCTTAAAAATAAAGTGATTTCCCACCTGATTTTTGGAAAAGCGAAAATTAAAAAACTTTTTAAAACTGAAATGAGCTGTAGTTTTAACATTTTTCATGAAGCAAATGTCAAGAATTTTTTTAAAAAATTGATGTTTAGTGAACCTGAAATGAGAGGAAACTGTAAGGATACATCCCAGAAAATTTGATGGAAGGCCATACCCAGTGAGATTTGGGCCTGAAAAATTTTGTTTGTAGAGTGTGTTGGCAATTTTTCTGCTCTAAGGACTGATTGGATCTAGTTTCGATCACTAGAAGTTAGGCAATCCAAGTTGAAACAACCTGATAGCATTCAAGACAGTGAGGACATGAAGTAAGGCCATTCCTTGGACAGTTTGAGCTTCAAATGTCCCACCTTTGAACTGCCCTTGATACACACCATTTGAGCCATAAAAATCCCAGTTTTCTTTGATGAAAATCAGAAAATTTGAACCCAAAACCTTTTGGCCTGTTTCAGTTCACCCTCAATCTGAGAAATCAGGAGATAGAAGGAGAAGTGAGGTTAGAGGAGCAAGGTTCGAGGATTGGTTGAAAGAGAAGAAAGCACAGTTGGTGTTATTGTGGCATTCCAACCCATTAAAAAAAAAAAAAAAAAAAAAAGGAATGAGAAAGAGAAGTCATTTCATTGAAAGATTGAAAAGAGGACTAGAAACTAGTCACTGCAAATCTGAAAATTCTTTCAAGAAGCTGATGAAATTGTGCTGTGATGAAGAAGGCTGAGTTGCAAATCATCTCCTAATTTTTACGGATTTCTCAATTTTGAATCCTATTATACCCTTTATTCTTTTACAAATTTCACCCATAACCCACATTACAACCCAATAAAAAGACCTTACTGATCTGAAATGGATTGAGCTGCCATGTGGAGATGAGGATTTGTTTAATCTATGGTGAAAAGAGTTAGAAAATTTTAGAAGTTAGAGCAATGCCTATGCTCATGCTTGCAGTCCTATTTGAGGGTTGTAACTACACTTGAGCTGTGAGAAATGATGCATCCTTCTACTTTTGTTGTGAGTGAACAGCCCTGATAAGAATTGGGTCTGAAATCAAATTTGATTAGGGCATTATCAAAATAAAATTCTTAAATTAAAGGTGAACTTTGCATCAATTTTCAGGTACAACGCCTTGACATGAACTGAATGATGATGAAGGAATTACAGCAGAATTTTAGGTTTTAAACTGGTGATTTTTTTGCTGAGAATCCTCTAAAAATTGAATGGAATGGTGTGAAAATTATTTTATTTCACTTAAACTCTGTTTTAGCATGTTGCATGACTAATTTTATTGGAGAAGTTTGGGGGTACCTTCATTGAAAATCCTCAGGAGACTCCACTCCTCCACTAAGGATCACCTAGGGGTTTAAAAGGCTTCGTGCATGTGCCAAATGCACCTGTGTTCCCTACGAAAGTGGCATTTAATTTCATAGGTCAGTTGTTTTAAATTTCACTTTGCTCAAGCACTAGCAAAGGTTAGGTTTGGGGGTGTGTTGAGCACTGAAATATAACACTTTCTACCCCTTAACCTGACCTATGATGGACCTTTGAGCATGTTAATAATATCTTTTAAGTATGTTTTTACAGATAACAGTAAAATAAGAGCTTAATGCTGCAATCCATGCTTTTGAAGCCAAGAAGAAGGAATTTTGTGCTTAGCAGTGGAGCTGATGGAATTATTGCAAAGGCACCATGGTGGTTCACACCATTGGGGCCTTTTAGCATGCTTTGGGGACTTGAAGACCTGCTGAGAAGAGGGTGGTGAAGTCTAAAGGTTAATGAGGTGCTATGCAGTAATATAGCATTTTGTGTTTGTAGCAAGGCATCACCTTGGATGGAAGACAACAACAAATCAGCACCTCAAGGCATTTTATGCGAACAGCTGCAGAGCAATTCAAGTGGCATATTACAGCTACAACATTAATGCACTTGAGTACTTTAAGTGTTGAAGTTCATCTACTCGAGCTGATGATGGAAGCCCATGAGCAACACAGCTGCAAACTTGAAGAATTCGAGCAGTTTAGAGGGCTGGCGCAACCACTCTAATGCTTTAAATGAATGATTTAGTGAACCCCACAAGTGGTTCATGTTGAAAACCAACCCCTCGAGTGGTATAAAATGATAAGTTCCAACCTCTCGAGTGATCGGTTGAACCCCACGAGCTGGTATGTGCTGAAATCAAGCTACAGTGCTGAAAAAAAGGCTAAAATTTAACCTATCGCAACCTATCGAATGGATGTTTGAACCTGTCGCAACCTATCGAATGGTTGTTTGAACCTGTCAAAAACCTGTCAAGAGGTTCTGATGCTGAAAATGAACCTATCGAGCATCCTGTCGAATGGTTGAATGAGCCAGTCGAGATCCTGTCGAATGCACACCTGAAGCCCATTCAACCTATTGAACAGTTGCCTGAACCTGTCGAGATTGAATTTCTGAAGCTCCAACCTATCGAGGCACGGGTTCCAGCCATCTATTTCACACTTTAGGGACATTTTGGGGATTCTAATGCTTCTAGGGCACACATCCCAATGTCTCACAGGGTTCCCTTAGCAAATATTAGTAGCCGGCAGAGGCATTTTTGAGAGCTGCAAGAACACATCAGCTGGGCACAAAACTTTGCACATGGGACAACAGTCCATATGTAATTTCCTTGGCTGAAATGAAGACACCTCAGCTGTGCATAACAGAACTGAGTCCTCTGCTCTCTGATTGGCTGCAACTCAAGGCACATGGATCGATGCATATATATAAATACCCATCTATTTTGCTATTTTTCTTCAGCAAGGAAAGTAAGAACAAAGGAATAGCAGGAGTCCTCCTTAGCTCATTTATGTTTAGTTTTAGGTTTTATTTTTTCCTTTTTTCTCCCCCCTTCTCTCTCTAATCTAGCCTGTTGGATTAGATCTAGATAGCAGCTCAGATCTAGTTTGTAATTGTAATTTTGGCTTGAAGAAATGTGGATCGATGCACAGACTACAGATCTGGGAACAAGTTTATTGTAAGTTATTTTGCTTGAAGTAATAAATTGTTGATTTTAAAGCTTAGTTAAATCTAAAGATCTTGTGGTCCCTTTAGATTCTGGATCGGATTTGTGTAGAGGAGTTTGTTAATCAGCTCACCCACTTAACTGGTAGATCTCTTGATGACCATCTGATTTCCTTGGGTTTGATATGCCTGTTGGTGCCTGTGCCTGTGGCCTTGCATCCACAGCATCTGTAGAGATTATCTTGTTCTGATCAAAGCCATTGGAATGGAGGAAATCTATTGGATGATCTGTGACCATTTAAGTGGACAGATCATAGCCATAAGATCAATCCAAACCAGGGATGGAGGAAATCTATTGGATGATCTATGACCATTGAAGTGGACAGATCATAGCCTTAAGATGAATCCAAACTACCGGTCTAGATCAGATTCTTATACCTTGTATTTGTCCTTGTAGCCAAATGAAGGATGGCTGCATATCCTCAGATCTTGATCTGTTTTGCAATGAAAATCAGGCCCTAGCTATCTATTTCTCATCATTTATACTTTATTTTTCCATCCATCTTTTAGATTTAGTTTTATATTTCAGTTTTGTAGAATTAGATCTAGTGACACCCGAAAAGCTCTCTTTCTTCTTAGAATTGTCAGATCTGTAGCCAGATCTGGAGGTCTACTATATACCTTCTAGGTTTAGATCACTACTCTCTGTGGGACAAATTCTTACTTATTAAAACTTGCTATAAAGGACCTTGTATCTTACAGGTCTAGGATATGTTAGATGTGTTAAATCCATCCTTTATTTTACTTTGATTTTTTTTTTCTTTTATCATTACACAATAATCAGCACACTGAAATTTCCCAACAAGGTGGCAAGTCAAAAATAAAAAGAAAAACAAAAAGAAAAATGTACCTAAAAGAAAGAAAAATAATAATGAAGAGGAATAACAGAACAGTCAAGAGGAAAAGTTCATTAGAAAAATCGAAAGCAAGAGGAGAAGCTCGCCACTTCAAGTCTGAAGAATTTTAAAGAAAATGAAAGGTATTGAACTAAAGAAGGTGAAGTCATGAATCACCTCCTTCACCTACTGATTTCTCAATTTTGAATCCCTTTTCAACCTTCCATTCCTTATAACCTATCCCATAAGCCACATTACAACCCAGTCGAAAGACCCTATGATCTAAAGTTGAATGAGCTGTCATGCAGAGACAAAGAGTTGTTCAATCTATGGTGAGGATTTGCCAATGATGCCAAAACTTTGATGCTTTTCCTATGCTCATGCTTACAAACCCATTTGGGGCTTGTAACTACTCTTAAGCTTGAGAGAAAATGGAAACCCTCAAAGTTCCTTGTGAGAGTCTGCCCTAGTGAGCATTGGGTTTGATGTTGAATGTATTGGGCATGGCCTATAACCTAATTTTTGAATTAATGATGAGCTCAGTATTGACCTACATGTGATGTTTTCCCTTATTGTGAGCTAATTGGAAATGATGTGCATCTATGTAAAGGTTGTGATGATTAAATGTCTGTGCATATCATATGTTCAAATTCCTCACATTTTTTTTATTGAATCAAAGGTGAACTGATGCTCTATTTCTTAACAGCTGACTTGATAATTTTGCACTTTTACTAACAGTTTTATTGAGAAATTTGTGGGTATCTTCACTGAAAACCCTTCGGAGACTTCACTCCTCCACTACGGATCACCTAGGGATTTAAAAGGCTTTATGCATAAGCTAAATACATATGTGTTCCCTACAAAAGTGGCATTTAAATTCTTAGAGTAGTTGTTTTAATTTTTCCTTTGCTCAGGGACTAGCAAAGATTAGGTTTGGGGGTGTGCAAATCACTGAAAAGTACCACTTTTCAGCTCTTAACCTAGCCTTTGCTAGACGTTGAAGCTCACTAATAATCATTTGTTAAGTATGTTTTGTAGTTAGCAATAAACTGTGCAGCTTAGTATAAAATCCATGCTTATTGGTTCAAAGAAGAGAAAGAAAACATGCAAAGATGACAGTTGAGCCAAAGCCTAATCGAACACCTTGGTAGTGCTTACCATGGTGACTCATTTCCTGGTCATCATTGACATAAAGTCTAGCAGATGAAGAAGTTAGCTGAGAATGGAGGAAGCTGCAACAGCAGCAAGTGCAATGCATCAGAGGATTAAAAGAATTATCTCGCAGAGTTGAGGAGCTCCCTCACAAAGCTAAGGATGCAGTGGAAGCTGCCCTCGCACAGATAGGATGTGCAGTTAATAGGAGAGCAGTAAAGACATCGTGAAGATCTCGCGTCTTAAAACCCTCAGAATTTGCGATCGCGAAGCTCTCTCGAAGATTGAGCCTTAAAGCAGCCGCACGTAGAACATAGTGAGTCCATATGCATTAAGAATAATTTTTCACCTCGCGGAGTTCTCGCGAAGCCCGGGAAGAGAGAGACGCCCAAAATTTTCCTTGCACAGCTCTCGCGCACTCTGAAGCCTAACTAGTTGTTATGCGAGTGCAGGAGCCTACCTGCGCAAATATCCAGCAAGAGAACTTCTGAAGCTCTATTGCGTGAAAAATTCCAGGCATCCCAAATCACCTCTGCGACAACATTATAGCGTAAAGTAACTACGCGATCAACTGAGAATCTATTTCGTGAGTGAACAAACCTCCTAAGCCAAACGCTCCTCCGCGAAGGCAAAGCAACTACGTGAGTGAATTAATACAGATGCTAGCCCCGCGAAGCTTGGGCTCTCCACTTCTCAGTTTTAACTCAAGGACCTTTTGGGAATTTTCCAAGGCTATGGCACACTTCTCGAGGCATAGATTTTGAGGTGCACATCTCAAAGCATTCAAGGGTTGTAATAGTGCCACGTCTGCTAGAAAAATTAGGGTTAGTCTCTTTTGAGCCAAGGCCTTATGGACGGAGTATATAAGTTGTACTTAGAGTTTAGCATTTTCATCTTACTTTCATCCTCTGTCGGCTGAGAGTTCTAGCAGGCTAGGATTAGGGTTTGATCATCTCTTTTTCTTATTTTTCTTCTCTCTTAGCCCAGCATTGGCTGGCTAATCCTTTGGTAAGCAGCTAGATTTAGTTTTATTTCAGCTTTGTAATAGGCTTTGTATACATTGGGATCTTTTGGATGAGAAGTTGTGTAGGCTGCAGCCTTGAGACAGTTCATTATAAGTTTTACTTTTATCAATGGATTGTTATTTTAATGACTAATTGAATCTATAGATCTAGTAGTTTCCTTAGATGTCTATAGGATCCATGCTTTGGGACTAGCCCATTTAGTTTCTAGTAGATCTATTATTTACCATCTGATTTTCCATGTTTTAATAGCCCCATGGATAGCAAGCCGGATCTGTAGCCAGATCTGGAGAGCTCGGAGCCCTGGGACTCCATGGTGGTAGTAATAGTTTACTTATTCTTTCTTAGATCTCTGTGATATGGACAGACCAATCGGATACCTTATGACCATTTGAGTGGAGAGAGTATAACCCTAAGGTGGTGTCCAGCCATATGTCTGAGAAGGATTCTTCTCCTCTGCACATGAACTTCTAGAGCCTTGTGAGGAGGTTTGTGTAGGAATAGGCTCCCCTCTGTTTTACTTGACCGATATCAGATGCTAGATCTGATTTCTCTGTAGTAATTGCAGCTTGAGGCTGAGTCATTGTAGGCCTTTTTAGTAATGACCAACTGAATCTAAATCCTCATTCAACCTATTGCTGATTCTTTGTGTGGGCCCAGTGAGCCGTTGTCCTTAGCAAAGCACTTAGGACTTTATGGGTTAGAATATCTATGGATGTTAGCCAGATTTGTGTGCAGATCTGAGGAGCTTGTAGCACTAGCATTACATAGTGTTTGCAATAATATTCATGGCCTGATCTGGTTTAGTGGTTGGGGAAATGATCAGTCCACTCCTCTTGCTTAGATAAACAACTTCTGGCTTGATTAATGGGATTTGACAGACTCTATAAGATAGGTTGTAGCCATTTGAGTGGACAGCCTATAGACTTAAGAGCACCCCAAATGACATGGGTTAAGTTGGATATTTCTACCGTGTTGAGGTTATTAATAGCATCTCAGTAAGGACCACTGCAGAGACAGTCTAAATCTGAGTTACATTACTGCAAGAACTCTAGCTTAACTTGCTTACTTCCCATCATTTGTGTATTTTATTTTGGCACACACCATCACCATCTTTTTCTTAACCCTTTCTTTAGGATAGGGCTGCACTTTATTTTTCTTTTGTTAGGGTTAATTTAGTGTAGTTGTGACACCCAACTCCCTTTCTTTAGGATTGTCAGATCTGTAGCCAGATCTAGAGGCCTACTATCATAGCCCATTTTGGGTTCTAGATCAATTTCTCTATGAGACAAACTCTTACTTATCAAAACTTGCTACAATAGGCCCTGTATTTTGCAAGTCTAGGATGTTTTAGGATTGCTGTTTCCACCATATCTTTATCCTCTGTTTCACTTTGATGTTAATTTTCTTCCAACACCACATAATAAATCAGCACATCCGGCACAACATAACACATGGTCTCCAAATAAGAAGACTTAGATAGTGTTCCACAAGGCAAATCCCAAAAAAAACTAAGTCTTCATTTTTAACATGTGCAACCGTACAAATCTCATGTGCAAGTTGTAGTTCCCATCGGTTAATTGATCTAAATTTTGCTTCCTCATACTTAATCCTTAATGATATTTATTTTTAGTAGGTGCAACGACATCCTAACCAATCGTTAATGATTTCCTAGAAAGTCGATAACGACATCATAACTAATCATTAATGATTTTCTAGTCCATCATTAATGATTGTGTAGTCAATCTTAACTATTTTCTAAAGAATCGATCCTTAGGGAAGTTATATTAGATAGTTAACGATTATTTATAATCGCTGCTGTGATTTTAAAAGTGTTACTCGCAAGTGCACGAGTTGTACCGTAGTAAAATGGTGCAAAGTATGCAGTCAATCCCACGAAGATGTCTGATAGAATTTAAAAGGATTTAAATACCAATCTAAGAGCTTACTTGAATTAACACCAATCTTAGCCCAACCTAGCGAATATGATGAATTGAATGATTAAACAATACTACGCAATCTGAAATTACTAACAAGGAATGAAGAGATTTATGATACTAAATCCTCACATCTTTTGTTCAAACAAGAGAAAATGCTCACCACACATCCTCACCACACAAAAAAGAATGTCAACAATAGAGATGTGATGATCAATACTAACAAAATGCTACCAGCATAACACTATCATATTCATAATCAACTATAAAAGTGACTGTATCTGAACTTTTTTTTTGCTTATTATTTTTTTTAACCTTTATATATATATATATATATATATATATATTTTAAAAGAAAATTGTAAAACTAATCTACAAGGTTTAATAACATTTCGAGTCCATTAGGATCCTAAATCTGCATGGAAATTTTTTTGAGAAGGATCAATGACTTATTTAATAGCTTTGCATTTCTCTGATCAGGGATTTGGTTACAGCCTCATATTGTGCCCAAATTTTACCAATATGGTTCATCTCTAACCATTCATTCTCTACCATGTACTTCACATCCACAAGATCGCACTTCTGATTTAATCTCATTAGCCTTTTATCAACTCTTTATTGATTGTTTATGTATTCAATAAATGGACAACTAGTTAAAATTTCTCTTTCTCCCACAAACTAAATTCACATTCATAAGAAAATGTTATGTCTTCCTTATCAACATTCTAAGAGTGGATGTTTGAGTAACATGACCCTCATTACTTCATGTGCTACTCGACAACGAACTCGTCGGTAAAGTTGGGTAGCTCAACTTCCAACTGTTCTGTAAGGATGTCATTTTTTACCTCTCTCAATTCAATTTGATTCTTAATTCCCTCATCAACATCAGTATCACTCCATTCCTTTTCCTCTTCTCCCCAATGCGCGTTGTGTCAGTCTCAAGCGTTGTGACCAATTTTTCCTGCTCATATTTCTAAATGAAATCAGAGGGGTCCTCTTGAAGATGTTCTTCATTCAGATCGGTGTCAATAAATGACTTCTCTATTTCATCCTCATTTCGCAAGCACTTGAGCAACTGACTAACTTTAGATTCTAACCTGAAAAGTGTTTGATTTATGGTGTGTGTAACTTTTTAAATATTCTTCGGAGGATGAAGAAGTTTGAGCTAGTGCATATAGTTATGTATCTTGAAAGTATTGAGTTTGTTGTGAACATTTATAAGAGAAGTTATTGGGATAAGAACTTTGGTGAGAGTTAGGCATTATATCATACATTGGAGGTTGATTAAACCCCCACATGTCATTGGATTGACTCTGTCAGTTAAAGGTATTCAAATAAGGATTTGGGTAGACATGTTTAGGGTAATAATTTGGGTTGCTCAAGGGATACATAAGTGTAATGGCCATCGGATTTCCAAAAATAGCATATGATTTTGTTGAACTCATGCCTTGATATGAGAGTTTACTGATACCTCCAATTAATTTTTTTTTTAAATTAAATTTTTTTAAAATTTTTGATTTTTTAAAGACTAGTAGAAAGATTGATTTAAATCTAGAGAGTTCCTAAGACTGATTCTTTTTTTAATTCTTAATATTTTCTATTTTCCATCCCCGATAACGGCACCAAGAAACTTGTTTTGATTTTAAAAGTTTTACTTGCAAGTGTATGTGTCATACCATAGTAAATGGGTGCAGAGTATGCGGTCGATCCCACGAAGATGTCAGATAGAATTTAAAAGGATTCAAATATCAATCTAAGAGCTTACTTGAATTAACACCAATCTTAACCTAGCCTATCGAATATGATGAACCGAACGATTAAATGAAACTACGCAATATGAAATTACTAAAAAGGAATGAGAGTTTTATAATACTAATTCCTCCCATCTTTGGTTCATCACCCTTTTTTTTAGATTTAATGGTTATAATCGAATATATGCAATATTACATAAATTATTAAAATCAATTAATAATTTATGAAAGAATGAAACGATTGAATCAATATAAAAATCTAAAGTGATGCACTTCCAAATCTTCAAAAGAAAAGAATTAATTCATACACTATATTAAAATAAATCTAATCATAATGAATTAATGAGTCTAAATTTTAACATTAAAAATAAGATTAGGGTTCCTAATCATAGATCAAAGATCATGGGAAAAGCATGATTAATTCTCATATCTCGGATTTAAGATTAGATCCTATAAAATAGCAAGAGCACATGCCAAATAATCCATACAAGCATCTAATATAGTTCTAACCACATATCTATTTTATGGACACTACAAAAAGAAGGGGTTTCAGCGGCACTTGCTATTAAGGCATTTTTTGGTAGCGGCAAGACTATCAGCAGCAGTTTTTGGTAGCGACAGTACTAATAGCAGTAGTTTTTTGCTAAAGAAACTGCCGCTAATAGTCTTCTTTTTTGTAGTGGGATGAATCTCTTAGATGAAATTCATTAGATCCTAAACCGTAGATATTTAGCCACACATTTTTGTAGACACCCAAAATTAGCCCAAGGCTCGATCGACCCATACTTTGACAATGACATACACTACAAAAAATAATACTATTAGCGGTAGTTTTTTAACAAAAAATTGCTGCTATTAGTCCTGTCGCTACCAAAAACTGCCGCTATAAGTCTTGCCGCTACCAAAAATTGCCTTAACAGCAAGTGCCGCTAAAACACCTTAATTTTGTAGTGATACTTCTGAGCTTCCGAAAGCACTTCTCGAACCCTTGGAAATTAACCCGAACCTCTTAGAAACCCCAACCAGACGCAGAGGACCCAAACTGAACCCATTGGACCCATACTGGACCTAACCAAGGTCCGAAATGAGCCCACAGAGATCGGAGACCCCAAAAGATTGCATTTCACAGACTCATGATGTTGTGCAGCCATTGAACTTCTAATGGCCATAACTTTTGACAGAAAACTCTGATAGACTATTATAATATATCATTTTGGGGTAGCTCGAGCAAATGCATCCAGTTGACATGAGTAAAAACAAAAGTATATCAATATATTTTTTTACACAGGGTGGTTCTTCTCCAACACGGGCCCTAACTTCTCAAATTGAACAATACCATTTTTTTTTAAAATGGTTGATTTTTTATTTTGGGGGTTTGACTTGTGGATCATCACAAAGCTTGGGGTTTGTTTCTTTAGCACCCAAATGCCCTTCCCAACCTTTGGCATCACCCTTATGCCATTGAAGTCATCACCCCATCATCCACCATTAAATCCATTTCTCTCTTCTCTAAGCTCTTAAAAACCCCAAAAACCTTAGATTCCCCATTACCTATTTTCTAAACCCATTAGTGACCTAACCACTCACTAATTACCTCTCTATCTATAAATAGAGACCCACCCCTCCTTGTTTAGGACACTTTTTCCAAATCCTAAAGGAAAAACTCTAGAAAAATAGTCACCCATCACCACTCTCAAGCTTTCCAAACCTTGAAATTCTAGGTCCATCCTTCATAAACCATTGCAAATCCATCATCAATCCCTCCAATCCTTAGCAAATCTCTCTCATACCATCATTTCTAACGATCCTCTTCCCAAGCCTTATCTAGTTAGAACCCTTCTCTAACCCGTTGTACTATTGGAAGCTCACTGGCCTTGCATCCACACAAGGATCCGACAAAGGTGCTACAAGCGCCGGAGTGCTCCCGCTCTACCCTCTATTCCTCCACCTTCTTTTTCTTTTTCTCTATCCTAGAATTTGAGCCATTATGCCGCCGAAATTTTGGTGATTGCGGGGAGCTCAAATGGGATCAGAATATCTTCTGGTAAGGGGAAGTGCCGCATAATTATATATATATATATATATATATATACATATATATTTACACACTTGACCATAGTAGAGACCACTTATGAACCAGTCAATCAGGTACCTAACACCTTTCCGATTGATAACCGAAGTCCTTCCCCAAGAGGCTTTGGCGTTGACTGGTGATTCTGAGTCATATCTCGCACTTCGGTACTCATGATATTAATTTTGGGAATCCCGGGGCACCAAAAGCTCTGGGTGGCAACTCCATTTTTTGAGTGCATCGTCATGACGGATCGATGAGATTCATAGTTGCATAGATGGCTACTCCACTGGGGATAATTTTTAGAACTTCTACTTGAAGTTGGCCCCATTGCACATGTTTTTTCTTATTGCTCACTTTTGTCTCTATTTGTGTTTTTCTACTTACCCCTACGATTTTGCATTTTTTTTATATACCCCTACGATTCCGCATTTTTTTTACTTACCCCTACGATACCGTCATTTACCACCTTAGTCGTTTGGCAGGTTACTTGATAGCTTAGATTTAAAATTTAGTTATTTACCACGTTAGCCGTTTGGTGGGCTACTACTTGATAATTAGATTTAATTTTTCGTCATTTACATTTTGGCACTTTATGAATCTCGCCTAGCCACTTGACTGACCTTACATTTTTCTTACTACTTATCATATTTCACCTGCGGACGCTGACCTGTAGTGGCCGCATTGGACTCTCATAGCTTGTTTTTGAGAACGGTGGCGAAAGCCCCATTTCGAACTTAAGAAAATTTCCCTAAAATTGAATGTTAAAAATGAACTAAGGGACATAAAAAGTTGTTTCCCGCAGGTAAATTTTTCAAAAAGGGAAAAAAAATAGGCAATGATACACCCAACTTGGTTCTAAGTAGAGCGACAGCTCTAGTAGTGATGATCTCGAAAAGAACCACCTCATCCAATATATGAGAAGACACTCATGCCAAAGGTATATTGGGTAGGTAATCGAACTTGTTACAAAGCCTTAAAACCCTAGGGAGAGCGCTAGCGGAATCGAAAAAGCCTTATATCCTCTAGGCACGAAAGGAGGGACCCAAAAAGTAAACAACAAGTCCCAAGGAGCATTGCCCCGACCCTCCCCCCCCCCTACATTGGATTTGAGATTCCAAATATTTCCTACATTCTAAAGTACCAAAATACTCTCGCGGGTCAAGAGAGGTCACCCTCTTATTGGCTCCTTTGAGAGATCGGTATCACAAAAATTTGTGCCCTTAAAGATCAAGAGATTTCTCTTGGATTCTTAAGAGGGCATCCAGGTCCAGCCGTAGGAAGTATTGGAGGTATCAAAGCCATCCAAAAAGGGAGTTCCAAAGCGCCCAAAAAAGCACTAAGGGAGAAAGAAAGAGAAACATATTTTCAAGAAATCTGTTTAAAAAAAATTTTCACAAAAAAAAGGTTATCATCATCACCATCATTCAAAAATCACCAACAAAAAAAAAAAAAAAGTTAAGAAAAAATCAACAAAGAGCTCGTGGTGCCATAACCACGGCATCACCGAACCTACCATCATCTCGTAGAGGAAGAAGAAGGAAAAATTTTGGTCCTCACCCGAGGAATCCATACCATACCCGCTCCCGAAACATGTCTTGGGCGGCCGATTCGGCCTACGCCGACCTAGAATCATCCCCACCACATTCCCACATGGAGGAGATTCCCATCTCCATTCCCCCCTCCCAATCCCGATTTTACATCATCAGACCATTCGGTGCACCCATCTTCCCCACATCAAACCAAGATACACCCTTTTTTCTTCCCCATCAACCCAAAGCATCCCCAATTTTCTCACATCAACCCAACATACACGCAATTTTCCATCCAACTTTCCCCCTATATTAACCCAACATACACCCAATTTTCCACTCGACTTCCCCTCCACATCCACCCAAAACACACCCATTTTTCCCTCCACTCAAAATACAACCACTTTCCCTTCCACATCAATCCAAGCATTTCCACCACCCCTTACAACAAATAAACCATTGTTAAGTGGTGAAAAAT
The DNA here is from genome assembly GCA_021018995.1 of Chloranthus sessilifolius. Lineage (NCBI taxonomy): Eukaryota > Viridiplantae > Streptophyta > Magnoliopsida > Chloranthales > Chloranthaceae > Chloranthus > Chloranthus sessilifolius. The sequence goes on from CM037598.1 coordinate 54,888,531, forward strand.
GCCACTTTTCACCCTTTAACCTGACCATTGATGGACCTATGCGCACACTAATAAGCCTCTGTTGAGTGCATTTTATAGATAGCAGTGAAAGTTGGTAATAATACAGAAAACCACTTAAGAATGCCCACGAAGAAGCCAACTCTCAGCACCATGTAACCCCAGCAGCAGAACAAGGGGAAGGAAGTGAAGATAGGTCCAAAACATCCTATTGAGAGGATGCTTGAAGACTTCGATAGGAGCTGAGGGTTAAAAGGAAGGAATTCGTACAGTTGAGAAGGATTCGATAGGATCAGAAGGCAGAAGAAGGATGAATTCGTGAGGAATAGAACAGTTCGATAGGATCCAAGAACCTATTGAGCAGCTGAAAGGAATGAAGAAACCATCCTATCGAAAGCCTACCTGAAGCGTCAAAGGAACCTATCGAATGGTGCTTGAACCTATCGAGATGAAAGTATAAGAACATAGCCTATCGAATGGTGATTGAACCTATCGAGATGAAAGTATAAGAACATAGCCTATCGAATGGTGATTGAGTCTTTCAATAGGAGTAAGAGCAATCCTATCGAAGGGATAGCATGCAGAAAGGAACCTATCAAAATGGTTCTCCAACCTGTCGAAGAGTCCTTTCAACCTGTCGAATATTCCAAACCAAAGGCTGAGAAGGTTGGAGCTCTAAGTGAAGGCTCATCCTATTTGAACCTATTGAACAGTTCTAAGAACCTAGCGAAAGGACCAAAAAGCTCTATGTCATCCTGTCGAAAGCTCCTTGAACCTGTCGAAATCGTGTGCAGAACTTCTCAAAAATTTAGCTGTGCACACGTGGTGATTCAATGACCTACTGTACGCAACTGGAGGCACTTTGGTGACCGACGTGAGGTTCTAGAAGATGCTCTAGAAAGCCCTAACTGACCCACGTGCTCTAACAGAACCCTAACAAACTCTGACGACCTTCTAGAAGGGATTTTTGGCGGGAAAAACAAGAGGGAAAGCTATATATAGAGATCCCCAATTGCCATTGGGGAGGATCGAATTTCTGAATAATTTCCTGGAGATCAGAGCTTGCAGCGAGATTCTATTTTCCTTCCTTTAGCCCAACCATGGTTGGCTAATTCCCTAGGAGTAGCAAGGAGTGAGTTAGATCTGTGATTGGGTAAGGTTAAGAGTGTTGCTGGGGTTAATTGCTGCACAGACTACAGATCTGAGAGCATTCCATTGTAAGAGTGACCTTATTTGCAATGTAAATGTTGTTTTCAATGTTTTAATTAGATCTAAAGCTCTTTTGATTCCTTTTAGTGCTCGATTGGATTTGTGTAGAGGAGTTGCTTGATCAGCTCACCCACTTAACTAGTAGACCTCTTGGATATCATCTGAATTCCCTGGATCTGATATCCCTGTAATTTCCTGTGTCAGTGACCTGGAAATTACAACATCCGTAGTAGTTTTAATTGTTCTAATTGAGGCTCTGGCTTTATAGGAGATCTATAGGATGGTCTGTGACCGTTAAAGTGGACAGATCATAGCCTTAAGGTAAATCTAAGCTCAAGCCTCAATTGGATTCATCTGCTGCAATCCATGGATTCGATAAAGTCTATAGGATGGTCTGTGATCATTAAACTGGACAGATCATAGCCTTAAGGCCAGGTGGATCTTGTGATTTGGAGTGGAATTTATACCCCACATGCTTGTGGTCACCGAGGACTTGTGCTTTGAACCCCTGTAATATGCTTAGCTCAACCTGATTGCAGTGAAAACAACCTCCAAGCTGTTCTTCTCTATTTTTTGAGTTTTTAAACCCTCCATCTGCAAGATCTGAGGCTCCAGATTCGATCTAAGACAATCTGCATTTTAATTGTAGTTTAGATTAAGTGAAACTCCGATCTAATCTCTCCCCTATCTTTTAGCTAGATCAACATTAGTTAGGGTGCCAGATATCTTATAGATCTGGAGATTTACCCAATTCCAAACCACCTCTCTGTGGACTTCCCCTTACTTTTAAAACTTGCTACAAAGGACCCTGTATCTTGCAGGTCTAGGATTTCCTAACTGTGCTGAACCCATCTCTATTTTCTTTGGATGTTTACACCATAAATCAGCACACTGGAATTACCTAACAACCATCCACATCCACTCCTACGTCCAATCGTATGGCCATGATAGAGAACATGGTAAGAGTATATATAGCTTGGAAAGCTTCCCAAAGCCTTCCCAATCCACCCCAAGCATCAATAAACCCCCAACAAACCCTCTAAAATCTCCACATCTCATTCACCTAAAACCCCAATCTCAATCAGCCTCCCATAATCCACACCACCTAAGGCTCACACCATCAATCATAGAACCACCCAAGTGAACCACAAAGATCACAAATCCACCCCCAATCCCATTCAAACTCAAAGGCTACATTTCCAAACCCTCGACAATTTCCCCAATACCCCACATACAACCATGCCTAATAGACCTACCCCATTCCCTCCCAAATAATAAATCCCCCTTGTCCCACTCACAAATCCAGCATGAACCAAACCCATCCACAATCTTCATACCCAAACCAACTTGGGAATCCATCTCAAACCTTCCATCATCCCTAAATCACACATCCTCTCACCCTAACCAAATCCTCAAAATACCCACCAAGCACAATGGCCTCACCGGGCACCCACCCAAAATCTACAATTCACACATCCTCTCACTCCACAACCAATCACCAAAGCTTCCTCCACCTACAATGGCACCATCCGACACCCATTCAAACCCTCCAAAATCCCATGAACCTTACACCACCACCACTTATTGATGTGGGTCATCAATAGGAAGAGGATGAGGCCCAAAATAGTGAGGAATACATGGGGGCATTCACCGGCTTCAATCCCCCACCACCCACAATAACCAACCAACAGGCAGCCTAAAATGAATGGAGGCAGCCTAGTGTGGGACCAGCCCCAACCCTACCATCTAGAGAGTCCAAATTGCTAAGAGAGTAAATGGATAAAATGAAGAAACAATTGATGAAGATGGGAGGGGCAGTGATTTACGCTACCAATTTCTCATATTTATGTCTATTCGTCGAGGTGCCTTTGCAATCTAAATTCAAAGTGCCATCATTCGATAAATATAATGATACCGGCAACCCAATTGCCCACTTGAAATCGTAATGTGGAGACATGTGCCAGTATGGCAGAGATGAGCGCCTCCTCATCAAAGTATTCCAAAAGAGCCTCATTGTCGCGACACAGTGATGATTCATTTCCATTGAGCCATCTATGTTGAAAACATGGAGAGACCTCACCCATTTGTTTCAAGAACAATATGTCTATAACATCGGCATCGAGCCACATAAATCTGATTTAGTTCGACTAAAACAAAAATCCGATGCGACTTTTAACTAGTATCTCGGAAGATGGAGGGCCCTAGCAACCCAAGTGAGGAGCTAAATATCGAATGAAGAACAAATAGAAATGATAGCAAACTATACTATCAGTCATATTGGATTTCCTAGTATATCAATAACAGGCCAGTTTCGCTGATCTGATAAGAAATGCCAACAGATGTGAAGATGCGATCAGAGATGGCCGTTTGAATAAGACAATAACCAATGGGGCCCTCAAGTTTGCTGTGCAGAGACCATAAATAAGCTATGGGCAGAGGTTTAAGCAATAATGATCTCACAACCTATCACGAGCATAGCACCATTGCAGTTTGGGGGAATATAGCATGCCCCAGCACAAGTAAATCTAGTGTAGAGACCTGGCAATGGCCTAGGGGCACAAATGATTCCCAAACAGACAAGGACTTGAATTGATTGAGTATTCACCCCCATGGGGCAATCCTTAAACTTTCTGTTGCCTTTGCTAATTGAGAAAGGGTTAGTCACTCCATTTTAGCCATGATCTTTGTTGAACCTAATCCCGAGAAATTATGATCCTAACAAACTGCAATTTCCATTAGGGATCGGGGCACCCAACCGATCGATGCTTTCCTTTAAAGCATGTAATGCAAGACCTGATTGAGGTAGGAAAGATTATTCCTCCGGCACCTCCCCAGGAAAATCCTCACACCAATATTCTCCAAGCACCGTTATCGCCACACCTGCAAGTAGGAATGGGCCCAAGGGCCACCATTAACATGCTGGAGGAAGAGATGGAAGAATTTGATCCCTGAGAATGCATCAGCATAGGAGTAGTCGAACCTTTGAATTTAGCCGATTATTTCCCAAATCCTGCATCTCAAGTGGCACCTCTCAATTTGAGGCTTTACTTCCCGACACCAGCCCCCATCAACCTTATCCAACCTAGTTTTACCTCACCCCTGCTATACCATCCATCTCCGGCGCCAACCCTCATCAATCATATCAAACACAATTTTACCTCACCTCCTCCCAATAACTATAGTTGGCCTAGTTTTGCCACACCCCATCAGTACATCCATCTCCAACGCAATCGATCATATCCAACCCAAGTTGGCCTCACTGTCAACCCCCTTCCATTACATATTACCCAATTTTACTTCACCACTAGTAGTCCATCCACCTCCAGCACCAGTTAACCACATTTGGCCTAATTTTGCCACGCCACCAATGCAACCATCGTCAATACCTTCATCCACCACATTCCAAATACCCAGGCCATCTTATGATCCTCACCAAGTTCCACTCAACTATAATCAAACATATGCTAATGTTGGCAGCAATAACACAAGGGCAGCTGAGTTTATTATCCGATCAAGAAGGATCTCCAAGCAGCTAGAGGTGCTGATACCAGCCCAACCTGAGGAAACAAGGGAATTGTTTAGTCGCATAATTTACTAATTTGCCACCCTTAACATAGTGATGCTAGACCATAGTTTGCTACTAACAATTTATTGATGTGTAAATATTAAAGAAAAACAGTAAAAGAGACCTAAAGTGTTAATCTTTGTTAAAATGAACTTAAAAAGAAATAAAAAGTCCATTGAAAGGAAGAGATGATTCGACGCTTGCTGAAAGCCGAGAAATCACAATTTATGATTGAGCGAAGTTAAAGAAGAAAATAAAGAAATCGCACTTTACGATTTTCCAGAAGACGCTTTAGAAAGTGAAAGGTAATACAAAGAAAAGTGATCGATCGTTATGCAAAATCGTCCAGAGAGAAAGCCAAGTAAAACAGAGAAATCGTGATTTACGATTTTATGAATTTAAAGAAGCTTTCCTAGTTGCTGATGAAGAGAAGATCTACACCACCATGGACCAAATTAGAAGAACTCTTGAATTAGAAGTTTGGTGAATATAGAACTCAAGAAGATTCCTAGAAGATCTTGATTACTGAAAAACTGAAGAACAATCTATAGGCATATAAACCTCTAAAAATAAGGAAGAATAAAATTAGGAATTAGAGTTATATTTGGATACTTTTATTTTTAGTAGTTTCTTTTATTAGAATTAGATCTCAGTAAACCAACCCCTTATGATCTATAAATAAGAGGGAAAGAGGGCTTGGTATAAGAATAATTATCGAAGAGTTTCTCAGCATCAATTAATAACTGAGGTTGGATTTTCTTTCGATCATTAGTTTAGAGTAGTTTAGATATCTAAGGTTCCTCGATCACAATTGACGACTGTGATTGAGAGTTAAAGATTAGTGTAGATATCCATAGTTTCTCAGAAGCAATTGACGCTTGGAACTAAGGGGTGAAAGATATATTTTATTTTGCTTTCTAGTTTAGATTTATTTTTATGCAATTTACTACTTTGTAAACATCTTCAGATTCTAATTTGAATTGATGACTCAGGTTAAGGTTTGCAGATTAGTGTAATGGTTTTTATTTTTCCATCTTCAATTTTCTATTATTTGATTGACGCACAAATTTCTGGTAGATTGTTGATTAGATTAAATATGTATTGATAGGATTCTAGTTTTGATTGACGTCCAGTTCTAGGAAACTTGATATATAGTGTAATGGTATTTTAAAATTGTAAATATCAGATAGCAGAAGATTGTGATTGACGGCTACAGTCTGAAGTTTGAAGGATTAGGATTTATTTTCTTGCAAAATTATTTTAAGAAACCATTCTTTTATTCATATTTCTCCAGTAGTTTAGAACCTTAAAGATAAAGATAAGTTTTCAATAGAAACGATATATTAGAAGAATTTTATTCTCGTGGGAACAATCCTACAGTAGCTCTGCAATTTCCATTGTGCGCTTGCAATAGGTTAAGATAGACTTAATTAATAAAAGATACACATAAGTTATCAAAACATGTTTTTAGCGCCGTTGTCGGGGATAGAATTTTTTCTTCTATATTAGTTTTAGAAAATGAGTGTTTATCTTTCTCTTTTTATTTTTCTTTATATTTTTAATTTTCCTTAATCACTTCTTAAGCTTTTACGGATTTATTTCGAGCCAACGAATCGAAGTTTCAACTTCCGCTGATCAGAGAAGCTAGAGGCTCAGATTTGTTTATCTCCCTACTTTCTAGAATAAAAATCATATAAAAATAAAATAAAACTTGACATATTTCATTCTAGCCAACCTGCCTCGCATCAATTTCAATTTAACATGGCAAAAGTGACCCAACGTATGACTAAAATGATGGGAGAGTACTATGCATTGACACCTCTTACACCTCACCCATGTATTCAATTACCTTCTATAGCCGGTAATAAGGCTTTTGAAATCACACCCAATGTGCTTCAAATACTTCCTATTTTTCACAGGTTGATGGATGAAGACCCTTATTCACATTTAAATAAGTTCATTAAAATGTGCGAAATGATCCGAATCAGGAATTTACTAGAGACATTCATGCGTTTGAGGTTGTTTTCATATTCTCTTAGAGATGAGGCAAAACAAAGGATAAACTCCTTACCTCGAGACTCGATTTCTAATTGGGAAAAGTTGGAACGAGAATTTTTTAAGAAATACTTTCCAATATGCAAGACAAACTGAATCCGCCATCTTGTTATAACGTTTCATCAATTCCTAGATGAATCTCTTCAATAGTGTTGGAATCGCCTTAATGATCTTCTGCACAAGTGTCCTCATCATGGGGTCACACATTGGAAAATGGTGCTCACTTTTTATGAAGGTTTGGATGAACAAACCTGGCACATGATTTTTGTGGCTTGTGGAGGTATGTTTCGTACATTGACAGCAGAGGAAGCTTGGGAACTCTTTGAGACCCTTAGCGAGAAACCGGTGTAACACCAAGCATTGGGTGGGATTGATTCAGAGACTTTAACGAATATACTTCCTAAGCAAGGAAGTTTATATATATTAAAATGGATGATAACTTTTCTTTTCGGATCAAAACTCTAGAAAGCAAAGTTTCAACCCCTGGTGGGTATAAAATCGTACCGAACATCTCAAAAAGGAAAAGCCTGTGGTCCTAACCAAGGCCCAACTCAAGTATACCCTCAGCTTCAAACTGTACCTTTTTTCCTCACTCAGGCCCAAGACCACACTACCATAGAGGATGTTGTGTCACAGATAGCTGAAATCTGGGTGCAGCATGGCAGAATTCAAACGCAGTCACTTCATGACCTCCTAAATTCCATTACACGATTAGAAGCTCAAGTTGACCAACTAACCACTTTGAAAAGCACGAGAGAAAGTAACTATTCTTCTTCATTGCCAGTTGGTACCCCAGGAGGAAATATTTTAATGGGAGGCACATCAACTCCCCGTGACCTTTATTGATTTCCTCATGGCCCATCGTGCTACCGAATCACTCGTAGCAAACACCTGTAACATATATATATATATATATATATATATATATAAATAGTGTTAAAGAGAGTCCTCTACAATTTACAATGTATAGAAATGCATTCAATCATAAAAGCCCTTTTTTTTTATCATATCTTAAATCACGTGAGCGTATGGATTTATGATTTCTCGTGAGTGACGAGTCCAATCATAGTGAGTACAATTTGAAGCGTCGCAGAGTCTCGTTACTATCCTTCAGAATCGCAAACAATAATTTTGGAGAACAGGCAAACCAGTGACCAGTCTTATCAGTTATATTGGTTTTCCAACCCAGTTAATTCATAGAGGAAGCGAACACACATTGCATTCAATTTCACCACTTGCCAACTACCCAAGCCTAGGAAGCTACACGTCGACATTAAACTTGACGTGATGGTTCAAACCGAGCCCCTTCCCTATAAATCCATACCCATTCACAGACCAAAACTATCTTATAGCCTTTATTCTTTCTCCATCTTCAATATTAAACCCTATGACGAAAAAGCATAGTCCAAGTGATTTAAACAAAAGACTTGATAAAATCCTAGAAATACATAAGGCCGAGCTCCTGACTGCAGTAAAGAAAGTAAAAAAATTGAAGCGCCAGCGACCCATTCCGGATGCTGAATCTTCAACCGAAACTATGCTTGACCTTAAACCTAGTCCAAATTCGAAACTTCATCTGAAGAACCCATCTTCTCCCACTTCCTAACCTTTACACTATCATAACCCACCTTGATGCGAGTTCCTGTATGGTGATGGTGGGTTGAACTATCCCTCGCCACCCCTCTCCATTGCTCATCTTCTCCCCCTGCCTGCGTTATAATCTCTTCATAAAATCTTTGTAGGGGAGTAATTGTATGAGAGGAGTGATCTGGAAGCACTCCCGCAGTGGCATTGCATTTCTTCAAAAAGAAGCTCCGTGATGTGCTATGTTCAGGAGAGACAGAGAGGGCAGTGGGGAGTGTTCCGACAGCTCTTGGAGTATCGACCCTGCCAAGGTGTGGATACTCCTTTGGTAGCGAGGGATGGACAAGAATCTGATTGAAGGTAGTTAGAAGTCAAGGACCGATCTTTATCGAAGACTATTTCTTCTCGAACGTTGCTGCCAATGTCTTAGTTTAGTATGTGTCTAGATTTTACCTAGGATTTTTACTCTTATGTAATTAGTTTTATTTTAACAGCAATTTTCTTTTTTGTAAATATTCAAGTAATATATGGCATGTTTCCTTGACTAACTAACTAATGTAGTTACTAATTTTCATTTACAATTAATTTTTTTTTTTATTACTTATGATTTGAGATTATCCGATTGTTTTTCCTCAAGTTTGGGGGATATTCTTATTATAAGATTTTTTTTCACTCGATAAAATATCAGTAAGCATAAGTAATTAATGGCCAAAATATTTTTTTTATCCCCTATTTTGCCAATGAGGACATTGTCCAATTTAAGTTTAGGGGGAGATGTACAACTTGTATATATATTAGTAATATAGTAGTTCAAAATCTTTTTTACTAACAAATTTTTTGCAGAAAAATTTAGATTTTCAGTTTTAGTTTTTAGGTTTTTAGCAATTTTCTTAGTTTAGAAATCCCTGGTTTAGTTTAGAATTTGTTTTAAATTTTTTTTTAGTTAATCATCATATGATAATTATGATAGAAAAGTTTATAAATTTCAAAATTTTTATAATCCATCATTGAAAAGTTCAATAATCAGAAGAATAGAGCAATACAATTCATGTTTAGTCTTTTTCTGAGCACTGTATCATAACTGAATGTTTGAAACTATAAGTTGATCTGAACTGCAAAAATTTAGATTATAGTTTCTAATTCGTATAACCAGTGAGCTGTTGGGCTATATTTCCTTTCTTTGGAGAGAGACTACTATCTATTCATGCTTTAAATTTCATTGAACTTTTATTCCCTAAGAAATCTCATATTGTTGAACTTAGAATCGAAATATTCTATGAATATGATTATTTGTTTACTTTAGAACTGTCTATTAAATATATCAAAGCATAAGATATCCATGCTAGTAAATCATGAAAATGATTAAAGGCCATCTTTTGATAAGTCAAAGTTAAAAAGATAAAATCCCAGAAATATATTATCCTTTCAACCCATATTAGAAGCCTAAATTGAAATTTCTTTGTATCAAATTCTTATAAACCCTTAACCATATGTACTATCCAAAGTTTTCAACCTTAACCCTTACAATTTTTGAGAATTTAGAATGCAAAAGGAAGGGAGAAGAGGGAGTGAAAGGAGTATGAGAAAAACAGATAAGGGGAATGTTGAAAAAGGGTACAGCTGAAGAATTTATTTTGAAAAAGATGGGAAAAGAAATGAACAATCATGAAAGACGATTTAGAAAAGGAGTAGAAATCGTATTTATGATTCTGAAAAAGAAAAGAGAAGCAAAAAGCTTCCAAAAGCTGAAAAATCCAAAGGATATAAAAAAAAATGAAAAATCGTAAAAGACGATTCTCAAAGAAAGAAAAATGGGATTTATAAAAAAAAATGGGAATAAGTTATCCAACTATTTGGATACTTACTGAAGAAAGAAGGAAGAAGTAAATTCTCAGAAACACTTTGAATCCTATCTACCTTTCTTTTGAAACCTTAAACCAAAACCCCATTACAAGCCAAAGGAAAGACCTCTTTGATTTGCGATTTGCAAAAGTATGAGTTTAGGAGAGATATATGCAATAGATACTATGAATAAATATAGAAGTCATATGAATAGAATTGATTATCTGTTTGATGAGATTTATTTAGTCAATTGTCCTTTAAATTTATCATATATATCATACTGAGAGAACCCAAAATTTCAATATCATTTTTAGAGTATGCCATAGTAAGAGTTTGGATGAAAATGTTTTCTAAATCTACAGTTTAGAAAAATTTATGAAGAATAAATTGTTCACTGGTACGCACATACTCCACGCTTTATGAGAACTGAAATTGCTGAGTTCTGATCAAGGATAATTGCTGAGATGGAAAACAAGGAGAAAAGATTTATAAATTTTGAAAAATTGTAATAGCCATGTGATGATGAAGCTAGTTAGTGTATAAAATTAGTTTAGATTTTAACTTTTGTTTTCTTTTAATTTTGAAGAATTTTTTTTGAAAAATCCAAAAATATTTTAAGTTTGTAGGTAACTTCATTGAAAATCTTTAGGAGACTACAACTCCTCCACTAGGGATCACTATGGGTTTAAAGGCTTGTTGCATCTGCTAAATGTAATCGTGCTCCCTATGAAAGTGGCAATTTAAATTTCTAGAATAATATTTCTTTTCCCTGTTTGCTAGGGACTAGCAAAGCTTAAGTTTGAGGGTGTGATCAGCCACATAATTTAACAATTTGTCACCTTTAACTTAGTGATGCTATACCATAGTTTGCTACTAACAAGTTATTGATGTGCAAATATTAAGGAAAAATAGTAAAAGAGACCTAAAGTATTAATCTTTGTCAAAATGAACTTAAAAAATAATAAAAAGATAATTGAAGGGAAGAGATGATTGGACACTTGTTGAAAGCCAAGAAATCACAATTTACGATTGAGCGAAGTTAAAGAAGAAAATAAAGAAATCACACTTTATGATTTTTCAGAAGACGCTTCAGAAAGTGAAAGCCAATACAAAGAAAAGTGATTGATCGTTATGCAAAATCGTCCAGAGAGAAAGCCAAGTAAAACAGAGAAATCATGATTTATGATTTATGATTTTACAAATTTAAAGAAGTTTTCCTAGTTGTTGACGAAGAGAAGATCTACACTGCCATGAACCAAATTAGAAGAACTCTTGAATTAGAAGTTTGGTGAATATAAGACTCAAGAAGATTCCTAGAAGATCTTGATTACTGGAAAAGAGAAGAACAATCTAGAAGCATATCAACCTCTGAAGGCAAGGAAGAATAAAATTAGGAATTAAAGTTATATTAGGGTATTTTTATTTTTAGTAGTTTCTTTTATTAGAATTAGATCTCTGTAAACCGACCCCTTATGATCTATAAATAAGAGGGCTTGGTATAGGAATAATTATCGAGGAATTTCTCAGCATCAATTGACAACTGAGGTTGGATTTTCTTCTGATCATTAGTTTAGAGAAGTTTAGATATTGAAGGTTCCATGATCACAATTGACGACTCGGATTGAGAGCTAAAGATTAGTGTAGATATCCATAGTTTCTCAGAAGCAATTAACGCCTGTAATTGAGGGGTGAAAGATATATTTTATTTTACTTTCTAGTCTAGATTTATTTTTATGCAATTTATTGCTTTGTAAACATCTTCGTAGACACTCCCATTTCGCCCTCTCGGAGTATACAAATTCGTTTGGTCAGCCCTTGACCTTTTTAACCCTTGATATGGGACCATGCAACAGTACATGGCTGAACACAAGTTGAAACAATAGCTCTGTGGCTCAGATCCCAATGTAGCGAGGCTATATACTAAGCAATAGTATATAGTCAGAATGCAGATTGAAATAATAGTCCTGCATTCCATTCTTGAGACCATACCCAGACAACCCCGAATTAAGCACTTGAAAACCCGCGCGTAATTCGATTATGCACACAACCACAAGCGTGCGATCAGTCCCCCTTTCAGACGAAACTTCCTTTCACAGACCATTTCGAGACTAGATTACGCGCCCGGAAACAGACGCGCGATCAGATTGAGCGCTACACCACCAGTGCGCAATTGGCCTACGCCCGACCTAGTCTTACTACCCTTGACCCCTATGTTTCCTTGATTAAGCGCCTTAGGTAACACGCTCAATTGGATTACACACATCTCAACACGCGCACAATTAGCCCTAATTTGGTTAGGACTAGGAGACCCGCTGAGTAAGTCAGCTTGTCGCTCACTGAGTCGGTGACCGACTCAAAGCAATTAAGCACCAAAAAACTAGCGCGCAATTCAATTAAATGCCCTTAAATAGGCGCATAATTGAAGGAAAACCTATAAAAACTCTTTTTCTCAAAGAGAGAGAGAGAGAGAGAGAGAGAGAGAGAGGTTGCAAATTTTGAGAAACGAGAGCGTAAATTCTGAAACTAGAGAGCTTTGAGAACGAATCCCAAGAGCAAATTAGTCATGATTTCGAGATTCCAACTCTGAGATTTTTCTCCGCAACCCCGATTCTAATTTTTAGACCGTAGCATCCTCTTCAAACAACACGAGAGACAGCAAAATTCAGAGAGGAGACCATAAATTCCAAACCAGAGAACTCTGAGAACGAATCCCCAGAGTAAATTAGCCATGATTTCGAGATTCAAACCTTCGGATCCCACATGATTCCTCTCCGTAGTCTCAACCCTAGGTAAGAATTTAATTTCATTCTAGACTTAGGATTTCTCCTTAGTTCAATTAATTAATTCTATTTCTAATTTTTAAATCATAGCATCCCTTTTCAGACCGAAATTCTCTATATCTGGTTCTAGTTCTTTGTTTCTAGAACCAGTCCTTAATTCAACGGTTTGATTTACCGACCTTATGCTCTGATTCTACTCAAAAATCAAAATTCACAGTCCTATTAGTAATTTCGTTACGACTCTCAGGGTTCGAACTAGTCATAATCATCTGACGATTCTTCGATTTGGAGATTTAGGTCCTAAATTTTAATTAACAATTAAACTTTATATTTTATATCGCTAAAAATCCAAAAATATAAATTTCAGTTTATAGCTTTAATTTCTTATTATAATTCCAAATTTAATTCTAAAAATACCTTTTTTTTTATTTAACTATCAATCTACCTTCTATTTTAGCTATCCGATTTACCCACGGGAGCTTACGGAGGGTACTTGGGAACGAGGCCAATCCTCTTTAGCATAGCGGGCCCTAACCCCCCTTTTTAGATTATATAGGCTTAATTAATTAATTATAGTTAGTTTTCTTCTATTTCAGTATGATTGATTAATTGCATCAAGTAGGCCTCTATATCATTATCTACTTCAATTTAATTCAGTCTAGTTTAGTTAGTTTATCGTCTTAACCAGAATTTAGGAGAGTTAATTTATTTATTATTAGTTAGATTTTTGCCGTGATCGATCCATAGATTATGAGTCAAATAACCAAAAAAAAGTTAATATCGTTGCATCAATTATTTATTTATATTTTAGCAAATTGATTTATTGCTTTAGTCATAATTGTAGCAAAATTAGTTTTGCCCTCTTCAAGTTAGAATTCTAGTAAGACTATCTAAATTGCTTTAGTTGTAATTGCAATAAAGTTAGTATACCTGCTTCACGTAGAATTGCAATATAATTGGACTCTTCCATTTAATTGGAATATTATTGGGACTAATGCACATGCACTCCTAGTACCAGTAGGAGACTAAAATTGATTGGACTCTTAGTAGTACCAGGACTTTGAATTTAATTGGACTCCTAATGATACCGAGGAACTAAAATAATTAGACTCCTGATAGCATCAGGATACTAAATAATCCATCATAATAAAGTCACCTAATCATAACTAACAATCAAAAAGGAAAATCTAAATCGACCAAAACCGCAACAAAGGGAATTAAAAAGAAAGCTAAAACTATCTCATTAAAAAAAAAAGGACACTGCTGCTGACGTTCGTAGGCGGACGATTCAGTATAGAAGTAACCCACACCCTCTTAAATGCGTGATCATTGACGTGTTGCAGCGTTTATAAATATCTGCAGCTGGCGATCGCAAATCAACTTGGAACCTTCCTAGGAAATTTACTTTATTACTATTTTCTTCTACCTTATCATATATACCGCATCGCTAGAGTCCACCAGGACAAAATTGGAAGCCACTTATTCAATAGGAATCGAGAGGAACCCAGAAAAAGCGCGCACCAACAGATTGGCGATAACTTTTTGCAAACCCTTTCTTTTTTTAGATAGTAAGCTTTATTTTACCTCACTATTTCCTTTTCCATCATGTCATTTAGTTTTTTTTATATATGAGTCTTCGCCAAGGACTTGAAATGTCTGGTATACGAAGAGTAAGCTTAGGAGACCCACCATTGTGGGGTTATCATGACAACCCCTCATATGAAGAGCTGCTTTATAACTTTAGCCCACGACAGCCAGAGGCTAATATGGCTAAAGAGTAAGAGAATCCCTTCTGTACTCCACACGCCGGTAGTAGTCGTAACGCCAGAGAGAATGGCATAGGGCAAAACCTTACTACTCAACAAATCGTAAAGCTTAGCATTCAAAGGATATAAAGAGGAGATGAGGACTCCGAGGAATTACTCAAAGGATTAGCCGCAACATATGACACTATTAGGTCACGACAATTCTCAGGAGAACAGGAACAACCAAAGAGACCGCCTTCTACCTTGAGTACGGTGTCAGCTCGCACTATGCCATTAAGGCAACATACTCACACATTCTTTAATGATAGTCTGCTAGACAAGGGTATCTCACGCGTCACTCCCAAAGACAACACTATAAAGGTTGAAGACCTTCTGAAAATGCTCGATGAATACATGGCTAAGAGGGAATGTCCAGGCCGCTCGTTCGGTTTCGATAAATTTTGTCGAGACATTGAATTTGACCTACCTATGGGATTTAAACTGCCAAAATTTACCAAGTACAATGGCTCCAGGAATCCGAACTATTATTTGGCCCTTTTTTGTAATGATTGCCGACCTATACCCGACAATCAAGGACTTCTCATTCACTACTTCCAACATTCATTAAAAGGAGAAGCTCTAGACTGGTTCGCGGAGCTCCCACCATGTAAGATAAAGACTTTTGATGATCTAGTCGGCCGATTCCTAGACCAATACAAACACTTGATCCAAGAGGCGGTTAGCCTCAGAGATCTGATGGCGGCCAAGCAAGGACCAGATGAAGAATTCACTAACTTCGTAGTTAGATGGTGAAAACTTGCTGCTAGAACTGGTACTTCAATGAAAGAAAAAGACTTAATCGACATTATTATTGACAATACTAAGGAACCACTAAGGAGCGCCCTAGTCATCAGTGATTGTCCCGACTTCACTGCACTCCACTCTCGGGCATCCCGACTAGCACGACAACTCAAGGGCGGAGATCTCGCGTTATCCATAATCACGTCAAAGGTGAGCTCTTCTAACGAGTCGAAATTGAAAAATAATAAGAAAGCCTCAGGAACCGAATAAATTAACACGGTTGTCAATCAAGGACAAAATTCGAATAACGGGAACTTCCCACCACACAACTTTGGGCAGAGTAAAACCCAACAACGATACGCTAGTCAAAATCAGGGTGCTAATCAACAAAGGTACGCAAACCAGAACCAGGACTAGAACAAGAATCAAGGCCAATATCAAAATAGAAATCGATACCCTAACGCTTATCAGGCCCAAAATGCAACACAAAACCGATCGGCCCACACGCCGAATTATAACAGTGTGCCCCCACCTCAAAACTTTAACCCAACTAGGGGACCCTACCAGCCAAAGTGGGAACACTATCCCCCTTTACCTGATACTATTCCCAACGTCTTCCGCCTCCTTAGCGCCCAGAATCTCTTACGATTCCCACTAGAAAAGCCTAGGCTATGGCCCGCAAATCTAGACTATGGTAAATATTATTCCTTCCATCGATAAGCAGGACAACCTAGAGGACTGTTGGGTTCTCAGGGACGTAATCTATGACATGAACGACCGAAATAAAATTGATTGGGAAGCACTTAGGAACCACCTTAACCCTAATAACAATCAACCCCAATAGAATCTAGGGATCATAAATAACGCCATGGCCAACCATAACCAAGGGACGCCGGCCCAAGTCACTATCGTAGATCTCCCCAGTCAACCTTGTTTCCAGCCTGCAACATTAATCACTCGTATCCCACCCTCCGACACTGTTACTACCCCTATAAGGATTCCTTCCTCCTTACACCCCTCTGCTTTGATCAAGCGGGTCGTGCCACCGAGCCCGCCTCCTTACCCAAAGTTCACTCAAATACGAGTTCATTCCTTTAGGGTTAGGAGACCATTTCTCCATCATTCCCCACTAGCGCCATCAACCCCGCCAAATCTTGAACCATCAGTGTTACCATTCCCTTCACCCGACTCCGGATCTGCGCATGAAGACCATATTCTTCAAACTGTCGTCCCAACTATCACGCGGGTGGATAGTGTCACCCACACGACTCCCAACCAAGAGAGTGAAGCCAAAACTGAGTATCAGTTAGATGAAGAGCAAAGTGAGCAAAAAGAATACCTAAACTCATGCGAGACGCTGGTCTCCACTTTCTTAGAAGAAGAGGATCACACGCAATACCTCCCACCTTGGAGTAGTGCCACATGGACACACGCTCCAACCCTTAACTTCACTCGCTTAAAAAATGCACTAACGTTGAGTCATGCTAGGTTCGACCAGCAACCGGCCTACCCCATTCTCAAATCAGGAACCAACTATCCACCTCATTTTCCACGGAATAAAGATTTTGTGCATGCACAACTGCCCGAGAGAAACGCGAGAGAAAGGGAAGTCAACTTGCCACCCCCGCCTCACGTCATCCCACCACCCGTTCCTGTACCGCAACCACCTCAACCACCTCCACCTAGGGTTCATCGGCCAGGCAAAGAAATAGCACTCGAGCCAGTGCAAGAATATGATCTGTTATAACATCTCCAAAAGATTCCAGCACAAATATCTATACTAGTACTCATCAAGAAGTCGCCTGATCATCATCGCTTGTTAATAAGGACGCTTGAGGACACTCAAGTGGATGAAGGCATGACCTTGGATGAGCTTCATCAAATTACCTCTGTCATGGCATAACCTCCCGCCCTTACATTCACTAACGCACACATGCCTAAGGAGTCCCTTCGTGGGAGTGCTGCCCCCATATATCTTACAGTCATAATCAGAGGGTTTTTTGTACCCCACGCACTAGTCGACACAGGCGCGGGATCTTATGTACCAACTTGGGTACATCCCCCACACTGGACTCGGTAAGAATAAGCAAGGTCATGTGAGACCTGTATTCCCAACAAAAATATGCAAACACATAGGGTAAGGTTACCAGTCGGATGGCCAACAAACTGATTTATTCCCTACCTCACCGAAATGGTCTCTTGATGACCACTTTGTCTATGGAACTACTGAGAAGGCAGATGTGCCGAGGCAGAAGGAAATGTCCTTCATCAAATGCCAGGAGATGGAGATTTAACTAATATCCAAAGCATTCAACAAATTTACGAACCTAAATGATCACATCGATAAACCCCTCGAGGGAGTCAAACCTTTGTTTGGTACTGAAAATCTCATAGAAGGAAGGAAGAAGGACCCTGCAAGAATTGAACCACAATTACAGGATTGGGAATCTACGGATGAAGAAGATTTTCACATAGCAGCCTTACGAGACGACGAGGAACACTCTCGTTCACCATGGGAAGGGGATGGCACCTCGCAAGAAAATATTAGTTCGTACAACATCCACCTTTACCTCAGCCTTGGAGGATGGGAATACCCGTGGGACTCGCCTTGTATATTTCATCCATATCAACCATGGTGCGAAGCATGTAATCACATACTAGAGCAATTTGCCGGCAGGATCACACATTCCATAATGACCCAAGTGGATGAATCCGACCCTACAACCATAAACACAGCCAGTGATTCACCCACATTGCTATTGGCACCAGAAGAGAGAGCCCGATGGTCAGTTGTTCGATTCAAGAGGAGACACCCATGTCCCTCTCTTAGAGTCTGAAGAGGAGTTTGAATTAGACGCTCCTCCATCCTCAGATACACACAACTCTAGATACCTTGGCAATCGCTCGAGGAAGAGTGGCAACCTCCGTCGAGTGATGACGAGGACTACTGGATAGACCTCCCTGTACTCGAAGTAGCAGAGCAAGCCAACCTAGGACTTAACACCTTATCAGATCAAGAGAGCGAATTGGATATTATCGTTAACTCTAACTTGGAGGGATGGGAATGTCCTTAGGAATCTCCCTGCATTTCTTACCGTTATCAGCCCAGTTGCCAAGCATGTGCACTCATCCCGACATATTATGAAGATCAAGAGAAAGAGCTCCCTCCCCCTGGGGATCCTTTAGGAGATTCCCCCTCGCGAGAAGAACAATCATATCATAACTTCGACGACAATAGTTCAATCAATTACGATCTCTCGAGTTTCTTTGGGGAAGAGATAATCAACCTTGTAGAGGAAATCCGAAATATGATACCCCCGTCACCCGCATTACTTATTCAAAAGGTCCCATTGAATGAGGACCCCAAAAAAAAAATGCCAAATTTGCAACAAGTCCACGTCCCTCGAAGGACTGCTCCAACGGCTCCAGCGGCCATCTCGCTCCCTCAACTAGAGGAAGCAGCTCTCTTGGCGCCTTTTGAGGCCACCAACCCTATACCATATTTATTATCAAAAATCAAAAAAATAGAAAACATAGAAAATCCTAAAAAGTTAGAAATAAAAAACCCAAAAAACTCAGAAAACTTTGGAAAAGAAAGGGAACTCTTCATCCCGACTCAAGGTGGCAGTCAACAAGGGGACTTCCCTCCCCTGACTCCTAACCTACCTCACGCGCAAGGGTGCAAAGCATCCTGACTAAACAATAAGCCAGTTATCATACCAGAAGAAATACTTCATGACTTCGAGAGAAGGATCAATGGTTTTGACTTTCACATTACCAAAGATCTTTCAGTCATAAATTGCACCGATGAAGAGTTGACTTTCATAAAATTGAACCCCCAGCCTAGTAATTTTGCAGTATACGAGCTCATCAAAGATGAAGGTGGAACACCAGGCACTGATGAGACCCAGGACTTCTGGCGGGTTATTAAACGTTTCGATGAACAGACCCAGGCTGCTGCCGAACCGACAGAGGAAATCAATTTTGGCATTGACGAGAAGCCCAAGAAACTATTGATTAGTGCAACGCTTAACCCCAGAGAATGTCAGCAGATTGTATAAGTCCTACAGGAACACCTCGACTCTTTTGCATGGTCCTACAAGGACATGCCCGGTTTAGACCCAAGCCTAGTAGAACGCCATCTTGTCTTAGAACCTGATGCGAAACCTGTTAAGCAGAAACTTCGCAGGATGCACCCCCAGACTGCCCTTCAAGTCGAAGAGGAAGTTGACAAGTTACACAAAGCTAAATTCATCCGAGTTATCCTCTACCCTAAGTGGGTCTCTAACATAGTACCTATCACCAAGAAAGATGGTAGGGTACGGTTTTGCATCGACTTGCAAAACCTCAATCAGGCATGCCCAAAGGATGACTTCCCACTCCTGCATATTGACAGTCTTGTTGATAACACCGCTGGACATGAGATGCTCTCCTTCATGGACGGTTTCTCTGGATATAATCAAATTAAGTTGGCAGAGTCTGACTAAGAGAAGACTTCCTTCACCACACCATGGGGAACTTACCAATGCATCATGATGGCTATTTTTCACGGCATGATGCATAAGTGTGTAGAAGTCTATGTCGATGACATATTAGTGAAGTCTCAAACGCGAGTAGGACATGCTGAAGTCCTCTGACTAGTGTACAGCGAGCTAAGAAATATCAACTCAAAATGAACCCTAAGAAATGTGTTTTCGGAGTCACCTCTGGAAAATTACTTGGTTTTATAGTTAGCAACCGAGGGATTGAAGTCGACCCTGTGAAAGTGAGATCCATCTTAGAGATGCCACCTCCTAATAATATCAAAGAATTACGAGGTTTGATAGCAAGATTGTAATTTATTAGGATATTTATTTCTTAGCATTCAGACTGATGCGATCCATTCTACAAACTACTTAAAGGAGGGACCGAGTATAAATGGGATGATAAATGCCAGCAAGCTTTCGATAATATTAAAAAATATCTCCTTAACCCGCCAATACTATTACCATTAGGTCCTAGAAGACCCCTAATCTTATACCTTTTGGCAAACAATAAAGCGATGGGAGGAATTTTAGGATAATATGGAGAAGACAACAAAAGAGAGAAGGCCATCTACTACCTTAGTAGAAAGATGGTCAAATATGAATGGAAGTACACCCCTATGGAGAAGACATGTCTCGCATTGGTATGGGCTTCAACTAAATTATGACATTACTTCGGAGCACATAAGATACTGGTGCTAGCCCAAATGGACCTTCGAAAAGCCCGCCACCTCAGGGAAGATCGCCCACTGGCATATGCTATTACAAGAGTTCGATATCACTTACGTTACCCAGAAGTCGATCAAGGGGCAAGCCATTGCGGATTACCTCGCAGACCTTCCACTCCCGAGCGATGAACCCATACACGCGGACTTCCCTGATGAAGACTTACTCACAATTCATAATGAAGAGCCCGGTAAAACCTCATGGACCCTCTATTTCGACGATGCTCTAAATCACAAAGGGAAAGGCATCGGGATAGTCTTTCTAAGCTCAAAAGGAGTGGTGATACCCAAAGCTTTCCAACTAGATTTTCTCGTTACCAATAATGTTGTAGAATACAAAACTTTTATAGCTGGATTGCGGACAACATTACAATTAGGGGTTAAACAGTTGAAGACCATCGGCGACTCCAAACTGGTAATCTCGCAAGTTATAGGAGAATGGAAAACTAAGGAAAGAAGATTGATGGCGTACCTAGAGATTGCTCAATATTTGGTGAAGAAATTTAAAAAGATCTCTTTCACACACATTCCTAGATTAAAAAATGAGCTAGCAGATTCCTTAGCCACACTAGTCTCTGTCATCTAAATACCTATCGGCCAAAATATGAAGACCTTCCTCATCGAAAGTTTAACAACACCCACCCACGAAGTAGTATGGACAGTTATGAAGGAACTACCCACTCTCCCTGCCAGCACGGAATCAAAACAAATGATCACTCTAAAAAATCATGCTAAAATAGGAACCGAAGTCGCTACGTTCAGATTTAAGAAATCACCAGCCGACGACGGACAACCATTGTATTTTACGTATGAAATTTCTTGAAGCATCAACACGTCCCCCCATATGTCACAAAGATCAAACGAAAGACTATAAGAAACCGGTGCGCCCGATTCTATATACTTGGTGAAACATTATATAAAGAAGCCTTCACTAAAGGAGTACTGCTACGCTGAATCACGATCGCCGAAGGACAATACATCATTCGAGAAGCACACGCCAGCGCATGAGGCGCCCACTCCGGTAGACAAAGACTCGCTGATCAAGTTATACGACAAGGCTACTTCTGGCCGACGATGATAAGAGATTGTCACCGCTATGTTCAATCTTGCAAACAATGTCAAGAGCACGCCGCACTTATCAAAGCTCCATCAGTTGTGCTAAATACTATGACTTCGTTGTGGCCATTTTCAATGTGGGCCTCTGACGTCATCAGACCGTTTACAGAGACCGTTGGGAATACCCATACCCACAAGCATGCGTTCATACTTACAGCGACCGAATACTACACCAAATGGGCAGAAGCCGAGTCTTACGTCAGAATCACCGCTTCAACACTCGCGAGGTTTATAGTTCAAAATATTATCACCTGGTTCGGAGTACCCAGAATGTTCATCACCGACAGCGGACAACAATTCATCGTAGAAAAGACAAAGAAGTTATGTAAGAAATACGACATCGATTTGTGCCACTCATCGTCGTTCTACCCTCAAGGCAATGGACAAGCAGAAGCTATGAACAAGATGCTAATTCGAATCCTGAAATGAACTGTGGAAACAAGCAATGGAGCCGACTGACCCGAATGATTACTAGAAGCACTTTGGGCCTATAGGACCTTTATTCGTACGACCACTAGCCAAACTCCCTACGTCCTCAGCTACGGGATGGAGGCAGTTCTACCATATGAGATACAAGTACCATCCTTGCGTATCAAACTTGATGATGAGCTATCCTTAGACAAGAGGAGAATTGCTTTACTTACTCAGTTAGAGAGACTTGATGAAACATGCCTAAGGGCAGCTGATCATGCTCAGGTGTATCAAAGGAGAATGGCTAGAGCCTATGATAAGAAAGTTCTTGAACGAACCTTTAACATTGGCGAGCTAGTTTTAAAGAAAATTATGCCTTCCAAATACGCCCATCCGAAAGGAAAACTAAAACTGAATTAGGAAGGCCCTTATGTTATAACAACTGCATACCCTGGAAACGCATACAAATTGGCGAACAAAGACGGGGAAGAACTCCCTAGCCCTTGGAATGCCATGTACCTTAGAAAATATTATCCTTAGTCTTATGATCATCACATCCCGTGGTTAAAATACTAATACTTATCATCCCCATAGTCATCACGACCCATCTATTGGTCGTACGCCTTTAATCCTTAGAATATCCTTAAAATCTCTGAATTATCTCTCATCATTTATACTCGGGCAATTTGATTGAAGGACTAGTGACCTACCTAAAACTTTTTTTTCAGAAGTATAAGAAACACCCTATTCTCATTCCCTATCCCCGCCATTGGAGGAGATGTTAGAGCAATAAAAAATGAAGATGTTAGGTTTAATCAAAGCTCATTATTCTTGCGCCAATAGGACGTTTTCAAAAAGGAAATGTATACATCAATATATATATATATATATCAAGCGAGAGCATTACGACGAATGAACAAGTCACTAAACTCAAGGAAGTATAAGCAGGCCGTGAGGACATCTCTGATAATTTTATTAGAAGTGTATAAGCATGTTGCGAGGGCATCCCTGATATTCTCATACTACTAGATGTCATCGTAAGGTGGCGGGAGGAGGATAAACCCCTGCTAGCCATAGAATGTGAGATTTTGATGGTACCAAAATATGACGAAGAGCTTGATCATGACATCCCATACCCCTCAGAGGAGAAGATTGTTACTTACCCCTTTTGAAAAAGTGTTAGTTACGAACTATTTCCCATATCACTAAGCCTTACCTCTCCCTATTCTAGTTTTATTTTGGACGATAAATCTGAGACTTCGCAGGATATTCCTAGGAATGAAACTGAAAACCACTGAATGATGATTGATGCAATCGCCCACCATGCTTACCATACCTTTTCTCGAATGACCACAGAATAGGATGATCAATACCCTAAAATAGACCCCCGTATGCTATTAATCAAAGGACCCCCCCCGGTTCGGAGACAGTACAGACGCACTTTTCTTTAAGACTAATTCACCAAATACTCATAACTGTTTATAGACCTAGAATGCTTATCTAAGGCTCAGGAAAGCTTCATTGCATCCACACGTTGGGGCATTTTTTTGGAAGAAGAAGGTAAACTATATCAGAAGTGTAGACCCGACAAAAAAGATGAAGAATGATGAAGATACTGTTTAGAGAGCACTATAAAAAATACTATACTGCAAGTTCTACCGTGCTTCTACGCCGTGGCATTTTATTTTATTTTTTTTATTGTCATTTACTTTCCGTGTTGCACTATTTACTATTTCAAAAGCAAGGAAAAAAAGAAAAAAAGAGAAAAGAGGAAAAAAAAGGAAAATATATATCCATCTTTTGTTACCAGACCCCGGTCTGAGATATTCACCCCCCTTGACAACCAGCAAGGGGGGCGAACAAAACTACTGATAGCATTACCTTTACATGTGCAGATGCAAAGCGACCTTCAACCATCATCAGGCCTGCTCAGAAAGTATCCAAGTCCTAGTGACGGCTGATGGCACCAAAAAAGGAGAGACACCAAAAGGTAATTAAAGAAGGAGAAGCCAATCAAGTACATCTGAACCAGGAAGCTATATATGTATACATAGACATATACCAAAAAATTGTAGTCCTTTCTTTTTCTCTTCACAGTTATCACCAAGGACACCCCCTATATACAATGCACACATAAACAAAAAAAAACAAATGCACACACACCCCTTATCCCTCACTGCGGTGAGGAGACGGCCGCTATCGCCAAGATATCATGACCTAGAGGTCATAGGCGATCATCGAGAAAACATAATTCTGACGCTCGGAGTCCTCGAAACCTCTAAATGATGAGGCCCTGCTACTGAACCCCCCTCACTAGCCTGGCTGACCGATGGCCTTGACTAAGAGTGAGGAGGAAGCCTCGCATGACTCCCTCGAACAACAGAATCCTCACGACTATCGCTCCTGTCGCGACTGCGAGAGGTATGACGAGACTGTCCAGCTGAAGAACTTGGAGCCCTCGAATCTGACCCCTCACGATGACTAGCCGACCTGTGCGACCTACGCTCGCCCCTTGTCGGGAGATACTGTAATCGATCCAGGGACACCTGCATCTCTGCCCGTGTCGTCTGACATGCTGCCTCTAGCGCCTCTGCATGAGTCCACTGTGTGACCATCATCGCGACCACCAGATCCTCACGACTCTCCACCTCTCCAAGGACCCATCTCACCCCCGGAGGGGCACGCCCCCGCGCTGCCTCTAGCCCTGCCTCCTCGAGCTGACGAACCTGTATAACTCTACTAAATCAGAAAAGGAAAACATATGCATTTAAGGACAATCACAAAACTTGGAAATAGAATTATATACCAGATCTAGCCTCTCTCTCATAAGTCGCTCAACTGCCTCCGCGGTCACAGGATCGGCAGATGGCACCCGAGGGACAGAAAACGTAGGTGGCTGAAATAAGAATAAACAAATGCATCAGATAAATATTACGATAACAACTAAACTACAAACCTAATGACTAAAACATACCTGAGTAGGGATAGGAACAGACCCCTGAGGAGGAGCCTCGGGAGCGGAGTCCGGAACTGCCTGAACAAAAAAACAACAACAAACAACAAGCCAATGCAAAACATGTTAGAATAAATAGAAATGAACATTTCAAGCTGGATTACACTAAACCATACCTGACTCTCAGGACGCAGAGAGGCGGCGGTCGCCTCCCTTGTCTGCAAGTCCTTAGCAACCCGACGCTGAAACACCGACACACATTAGTAAACCATGAAGTCGACATAATGATAACGCCTAACAAACTAGCATGGTAACACAAGTAGACTGAAGAGTGATAGAACTTACCCAATGCTCTAACTTAGACTGCAGATGAGCTATCCCCGGATCCTCCCAATTGGAGGAGGCCACTGAAGAAGGATCAAACGCTCGAGCCGAAGCCCCTACGGTGGAAAGCTCTGCCCTCTGAAAACACCACCGATATGCCAACATTTAACAAGGATCCTCCAAACCGTCAATGGGAAATAAGTCTAATTCAAGATACTTACCAATCGCTCGATCTCTGAACGCAAGCTAGCGTCCACTGCTAGGTTGGCTTGCTGTTGATCGTGCAATAGCTCGATCATCGCTGCTTGACGAGCAACCTCAAACTTCCTCATAGACTGTCGACAATAAAACAAGACTACCATATCAAAAACATCACTAGACTAAGCCAATCCAACACATGAACGAATTATAACCAATAAACTAACTCACCAAGACCTGACGAGCCTCTGCTAGCCGAACCCCTAACTCATCCTCCGCTGCCCTGGCCCTAGCGACTGACTAAGTCAAAGAATGCAACATCTCCTCATCAGGATGAGAAGCATGCCCCATCTGCTCCATCGCCCTATGAAGGGCGTCTAATGCTCCCTGCACACTCGTTGTGAGGTGGCCCTCCTCCAACATGACCAACCTCTCCCTCAATGCCGATGCCGACTACGGCCCACCGACGGCGAAAGAGCCACTACCATGAAAAGGACGTGTGAAGAAACGCCCACCACCTAATGCAGCAAACCATCTCCTATGCTCTCGCCTATCCACCTCATCATGAGCTCCCATGACCCTAGTCCCCCCAACCTTGAAATCAGCTATCTAGAGCGCCATCCACTCTGCAAAATTTTGGCCTGGAGGGCCGGTCATCCTCTTAGCCACCCTATGGCTAATCTCTGGAGGGACTCCCTGATCGAGTCCCAGCTGTCGTACCACCTAAGAGGTATGGATCCTCTCCACTCACTCAAAACAATGGACCCATATGTCCACATCGAAGAAGGGTCGGCCGGACTCAATCACCGCCTCACCCGCATCCTCCTCATCAGCATCCTCATCATCGTAAGGCGTCCAGATCACCTATTCAGATGAACAAGTCAATCCATGAACAAAGTCTAATAGCCGTAAAAAAAAAATAGACAAAGCCAAAACAATAACATAATCTCATATACATACTTGCCCCGTGTGCATATCCTCGAAGTGGCCTCGCACAGTCTGAAGATCAGTAGACCAGCGATGGCCCTTCAATGCCTCTCTCCACACATGCATCCGAGGGAATGTAAACTCAACCCCCACCGGAACCCCCAGGCCCAGAAAAGTAAAATGATCGTATGCCCAAAACTGAAACAATGAAAACATAACAACAATGGCCACACCAACAAACAAACACTGAGATTGTCACCATGACCAAAGGATAGAACTAAAGTCACCACGATACCAATTTAACTAACACTCACCTGGAGAAATGGGAGGAAACTTTTGATCGACGCTACCCCCTGTCCCCGACGATAAAGCTGCTCATAAAGATGCGCCAACATGGCTGCACCCCACACATAGGTCGGGACTTGGTCCAAATCTCCCAAAATCATCAGAAATAACCCGATGACGCATCCTTGAGTCGAAGAAGGGAAAAGTATCACACCTAAGAAGTGCATCAAGAATGCTCGAAGCACCCTCTTTGTAGCCAACCCCAACTCGGTCACAGGCTCCCGACCCGTCACTCTCGCACAATGTGCCTCGTAAAGCGCTACTACCTCTGAATGACGCCTCAAAGGGGTGAACCCACTCGCAAATGTATCGAAGAACCAGGTGACCCGAACAACACCTGCCCCGATCCACTCGACTTATAAGGCACACCAAGAATCTCCTCACACACCTGCCCCGATCCACTCGACTTATAAGGCACACCAAGAATCTCCTCACACACCTCTAAATAATTCCTCTCCATCCACCCCGTGATCAACTCACCCTCAAAACGAAGATCGGTGATGCGAACCCAGTTCTCAGGAGTCGGCAACATCATGCCGACTGGAAAGAGAAGCGCCTGGTCTCTCTCGCTCCACCTCTCTATAATCACTGTAACCAAGCCCCGATTGACATGAAAGGGTTCCAACTCCAGAATCGTCCTAAACCCAAAAGATACCAATCGCTCCCGCTGAAACTTCGACAGGGCACGGTACCAAGTATGAGACTCGGTCCAGGTCGTGCTGATAGCCAGCTGCGGGGGCTCCTATTGAACGAAACACAAATAATAATAGTAAGACTAACACATACCCACGACGAAAAATAAATAAATTTTCGAGCTCAAAGCAAATGAACACGTCCAAATTGCATAATAACAACTTAAAATGAACACACAAAATGTGATAAGAACAACTAAATAAAAACATGACCCATCCCTATATGTCATCCTAATACACAAATAAGCACGACCCATAATCGATGCAAGTTCGACGTAAAATAGAAAGGTCTATAGATTCCAATGAGCCTATTTCATAACCTAAATGCCTAGAAAAAAATGGAAGAACTCTTACTTATGGAGACCTACCCAGCCTCTGGCAAAGAAATCCTCCAGCGGGTAGTGCTTGTGATCCTAAGGCTCAACGCCTGGATGACCCTCACCCTGCTGTTACTCACCCTCAACTCTCTCGCCCTCCTCCTTGGTTGCCCCTAGCTCACCCTCGGGCACCCCTCCCTAACCACCATCTGGTCACCCTCGGGAACCTCCTCCCTGACCCCCATCTGGTCACCCTCGAGGACTCCCTCCACGACCATCTCCCTTACATCCCCCTCCATGGTGACAACGCCAGTGTGTGCCTCGAAAGTCTCACTCACATCCGTCATAAAAAACCTCTCTAACTCAGAAGCAGTAACCTCCGACATGTGGCCACCGTCACCCTCCATACCAGAGTAAAGAGCTCGAAAAACTGAAGAAAATGGAAAAAATAGTGTCTGAAACTGACGGCCGGATCACCAGATATCGCAAAAACACGAAAAATGAGCACACAGAAACCTTGAAACAAGAGAATCGAAGACTAAAACGGATCGCACAATAAAAAAATGAAAAATTTCAACTATTTATAGAACTCACCCGAATCGCGCGCCTGAATCCGGGCGCTCAATCTAATCACGAGCATTATAATATGTTCTTAATTCAGATTAAACGCTCACTTCTAAGCGCGTAATCTAATCATCGTCCGCTCACTCTGAACCGACCACTCGGTTGCGTGTTGGCCAATAGGCGCCCAATCACATTATGCGCTCAGACAGTGGGGCGCGAATTTCCAGGATAAGCTGATCCCGAGCGTAAACCTACGTGCTTAATTCATTTAAACGCGATTGAAATGATGCTTAATAACCTCCTGCCCCATTGAACGTGCGTTCTCTTTCATACGCGTAATTCGATCAAGCGGCCGGACTGAAGCATGTAGTTTCCCAGAAAACGAAAATCTTCATATGCCCAGAATAGTAAACCCAAACCTAAAATGAAGGCATTATGATTCTCACCATCGACCTGAATTACGCCCTTGATGAGGCCGACCCAAAACACTCCTAGATAGGAAAATTTACATCCCGAAAACCAAAAAAATGTCCCTTCCCTTCACAATAAACAAGACTAAAAAAATGTCCCTTTACTTCACAATAAACAAGACCAAAAAATGTCCCTTTACTTCACAATAAACAAGACCAAAAAAATGTCCCTTTACTTCACAATAAACAAGACCAAAAAATGTCCCTTCACTTCACAATAAACAAGATAAAAAAAATGAATGACCCCTCACTTTACAATAAACAATCGAAATCCAAAAAAAATGCCCTTTTCCTCACATTACAATAAACAATTGGAAACAAAAAAAAGTGCCCTTTCCTCCACGTTCCTCAACTAAGAAAAAGAGGGGGAAAGGAGATATCTCCGACACCTTCACATGTCCTGAAATAAGATTAAATGCTTACCGCCTTTGTAATACTCAAAACTAAACAAAAAAAACTACCCTTAACATGCCCCAGATCTAAGACAAACGATCAAATCAGCAAGACTAAAAGCATCACACCCACGATGAGACGAGCAAAATATAAATAAATTTTTTTTTATTGAATAACCACAAATGAAATAACAAAAAATGTAATTACTCCATAGATTAATAAAAATTATTACAACGCACACCGAGGGCATACCCTCTGAATATACAATTTAAAATAAGAATTCTAAAATCAGCACATTCAGGCAATGCCTGAATCCCGACTTATTCAAGAAACCAGAGATCTCGGAGAGGCCCAGAAGAGGAAAGCACCCTAAACGAATTCTAACCGTGATGACATCTTCCCCTTACCCCGAACTGATGGGAAAGGAAGAGTGGCTCATGGAAAGCCACCCAGGATCTGTGAATCCGTTGTTGGAAGCTTCCCTTGGACACATTAAAAAATGAGAAGCAACTAACATTGAATCCTCAGAGCCTACCGAGGAAACATAGGCATCGGTCAAGAGAACTTTGACCTTGCCTTATCCTTGGGTTTCCTTTCTACCACCTTTTTCTCCTCCACCTCTCCTCCCGATGGGGTGACACTTCGAGTTGGATTGATAGCACCAACCCTAGTATCACCCCGAATTCCCAATCCCGTCCATTCTCACCATTCACTTGATAAACACATTCTTCGGGTCCAGTACCCGGGATATGAAATAAAGAAGAACAAAAGACAAAGAAACAAGAAAATGCCCAAACTTATAAACACAAGATATTCCCCAAGACCTTTTAATCTATGAGCTTAAAATAAAATTCCAAAATAAACAATAAACCCAAAGCCTCAAACTCACATATTTATAAACTATACCCTTTAAATCACCAATTGACAAGTGCTACACATTTGAATCCCTCCACCAATCTAATTGAATCCAAAACCATACACATACCCCTTTAGAAAGACCACAATTCATGACAACCAAGATAAACCAATAATAACACAACACTTACCCCTCTAAAAACACAAACTTCTGAAGTCTAGATAGGCCAATAGGATTGAAATATTCAACCCCCATCTAGAACCCATGAAAAATCACACAAATGATATCTCAAGCCACAATAAAGGACTAAAATAAATAAATATACCTCAAATTACACCTCAAACAAAATAAACTACATTAAATATGACCAAAACCTCGAACAAACAAAAAAACAACAAAACAAAATCTAACTTGTTCCAAAAAAATGCCCCAACAAGCCAGATAAGATATAGTCCTACTAAGTAGGACCTAATAGGACGAATAAATAAACCTCGGATCATTCTCACAACAAACTCTAAAATTATAAGCTAAATCAAATCTCAAAACTACAACAACGCAGATAAGTCTAATCAATCCATAAAATTCAAACCGACTAATTAGACAACAAAAAAATAATAACAACAATAATAAAAAATGCCCCTCTTTATTCACAATTTAAAGATTACAAGTTTCATCAGAGGCATACGTCCTGAATTACAACCAAAAATGAAAACCTAAAACCTAGTATACAATCCAAAACGAAAACCAAAACTACAATGAGCCAAAATGAGGAGCAGAACATCCAATCGGAGGCTTCAAAAATGTTGCCACCAGACTTGGAGAACTTAAACGAGCCACCGGCAGAAGAGACGGGAGGATTGGTTGGGTAATAAATCCCTCCATTTACAGCACCTACTCCCCCGCCATCTCCACCTCCTCCGCCACCGCCTCATCAATGCTGCCTTCACTGCTCCCTAAAAAGGAACGGTGTGAAGACTAGCCCCCTCATTCCCAATACCGCCCACTCTCAGAACAATACTCTCCTTGGACATCACACTAGGAGGAAGAGCACGTGAAATGATGAATATAGGAAGAAATCTCATCCCAATCTAATGGTTAGATCGCTCAATATAACCAAAACATGAATTTTAGAACGCTAAAACACTCAAAAAAGGTCAAACTCGAGACTAAACCCGAAAATGAAAA
Organism: Chloranthus sessilifolius; assembly: GCA_021018995.1. Classification (NCBI taxonomy): domain Eukaryota; kingdom Viridiplantae; phylum Streptophyta; class Magnoliopsida; order Chloranthales; family Chloranthaceae; genus Chloranthus; species Chloranthus sessilifolius. Next base: position 54,920,108 of record CM037598.1, read on the forward strand.
GCAAATGAAGCTCCCACGCTTATGTAGAGTACGGTCCTAGTCACGCGCATTCGAACAAGTGCTTAATCTGATCACGCGCTACACCAGTGGCGCTCAATACAAAACCCGCGCACTTACCAAAGCACGCAATTAACGAGTCGTCCGCGCAAGTGACGATCCTGCACTGTCTATAGGCCGCGTAATCCACTTGAACGATCTATGTTTGATGCTTAATACGAAAGGTCACCCATACAATGACCGGGCGACCCTTCCGATCCCGCGCCCATTCTATGGCGCGCAATCAGATTACACATTAATATTAACACGCTTAAACCCTTCCGTTAGACCCTGAATTGCACGCCTGTAATCAGGTGCGTAATCGGATCAAACGATTATATCGGGCGCTTAATTCCTAGTTTTGCCCGAAATTTACCTCTTTCTCGAGCAAGAGTCCCTTTGTCCCATCGCATAGTCCCATGGGCTATTCAGAGTGAGAAAAGAACCGTCACTCGTTGTTGTCCCATCGCGTAACACAAAAAAACAACTTGACCACACCTCTAATCCTACTACAAACAAAACATATATACCCCAAGTGATACCGTTACCCCCCAGACCACATCATTTATTCCATCTTAATCGAAACCATCTCACCCCGTCGTGCAGTCACTCAAGCATGACTTACCTCCGCGATAACAAAAACATACACACATGATGCCACCCCGACATTCAACCCCATCGCAAAATAAGCCACACCTTTGTGTCTCATCACGAAAAGAAAAAAAATGCCCAAAAGCAAATCTCCCTAACACAGACACCACTTGTCACAACCCCAGATTTTTGAGATGAGTGCAGGGCATGCTTTACACATAGGTACATGTGTTTCACAAGGAGACCAAAACGAACCAAAGACACTAAGTGTGTATGTGGGAAACACACTAGCATATCCCTAACTTATAGATATAAAAGTGAAAGAGAGAGAGAGGAACCCTTACGTAATTCTATTCTAACCTAAATAGAGAGAGGAGAATATAGAGAGAAAGAAGAGAAGAGCCTAGTAGAGAACTAGGGTTCGTTGGGACTCAAGTCAGCAAAGGAGATTAGAGGAAGAGACGGGAAGAAAGAACCTTAGAGGCCTGTTGGCCTAGTAAAATTTCGAGTCGTGAATCGAACTTGCGCGTGAATCATCGTTTGAGGTACGTTAAAGACATGATAGATGCCTAGGTATGTTTTAAATAGTAGGAAGAATGTTGGCTGAATATTTCTTTTTATGAGATTAAGGTAACATGAAGGAAGGAAGCATGTTCTCAATCCGATCGAGGAACAAAATCATCGTTCCTCGCTCGAGCGGTCTAAAAGGCTCGCTCGAGCGAGGATGAATAGAAGAAAATATAACTCTGGGCTCGCTCGAGCGGTCCCCAAAACTAAAGGGAAGCTTGCTCGAGCGAGGGTCCACAATAATAATTCGAAAGCTCGATTTAACCACTCGAGCGAGGTCAAGAGACCGCTCGAGCGAGGTCAAGAGACCGCTCGAGCGAGGTCAAGTGACCGCTTGAGCGAGGATAAGTGGCCGCGCGAGCGAGGTCTGGTGACCACCCAGATCTTGGTTTTTCGAATATAAGAAACGTTGTACACCCCAATGACTGTAGATTGTTCTAAACCTATTTTTGAAATGTAGGTTTGTTGCATTATAACCCTCTACGAGCAGGCGTGCTTTGAGATTCGTCGAGGTAGGGAATATTCTTGAAACATGTGCATTATCCCGTGAACTCATATGCGTAGAATAATCATTTTAAATAGTCATATATATATTTCATGAACCCTTATGATAAGGGTGTGTGTGTGTGTTACAACGTGAAATTCTTGAAGTCCCCAGGGGACGAAAAATCATGTAGTTCCATTAAAGAAGGGTGCAACAGCAGTATGGGGCATCCCAAGGATGCGGATGAAAACTAACAGAGAAACGAAGGTAATGTGATAAGGCCTAATGTAATATAATTAGCACAATCACGGTGAATATGTAAAGCACATTGATATTTTTATCATTTAAGGTTGATTAGAATACCCCACCGACATGGCGGGATACCCACGACTGACTCGGCAGGACATCCGTGACCAGTACGGCGGCCAATCTGTACATTTATAACACATCCCAGGGATGTAGATTGAGAATAGACCCCGCCACCTATGAGAAAGGGGCTCTGGCAGTATTCCCAGGGAATACATATAACAACTGTCTAGTTAGACGACGATGGCGGGTATTCCATCGGGGCTCGATGCTATATTGCTCGAGGATTACTTAAGTTAAGATATAAGTGATTAGACCAAAATTCACAACTAAACTAATAAGGAGATTAAACGAAACCATGCTAAGTAACGACCAAAATCATTGGGTTATTCCCTGTTATTCAAATTGTTGTCCATAAGCGATTACCTTATAATTCCATGCTTGTTAAATTACTGACATATGTGTGAAGGTTGATCTATATGTTCTTTTTGTTTTCCCTACAGAGCTAGGATGTAGCTCACCCCCCTTAGACTATACGTCGCAGGTCCAGGACTAGCGGCAGCAAAGACTTCTGGAGAAGCTGATCCAAGGGCTTCGGTTTACGTGCCCACAGAAGAGTCAGAACCTCCTCTTGAGGAATTCTTCTAGGAAACCCGCTGCATACTTTGAGAGTGAGTTGAGAGTTTGTTAAGTAGTGAAAAATACCATTTTTCACCCCTAAACATGAGCCTTGAAAGACCCTTGAGAAGACTAAGTAAGTGCTTTAGTGTGCATTTTATAGCTAACCAAAAAGACAGGTCCAAATCCGAAAACCATCCTAAAATGATCACAAAGCTGACAACGCATGTCAAACTCAAAGAGGGAGTGAAGAAATAGCCTCATCAATGGCTAAAAAGGTCCTAAAAGAGCAAGAAAAGACCTGAAGAAGAAGAAGGATCCATTCGCAAAGAAGAATGGAAGCTAAAAGTCAATCCGCAAAGAACTTCTACTATTCGCAAAGAACCTTGAACTTTGCGAAAAGAAGAAAACACTCCTCGAATAGAAGAATGACCTTTGTGAAAGGAAGAATGACCTTTGCGAAAAGATCTCCTGAAGCCAAAATGCTTTGCGAAAAGAACTTCTGAAGCCAAAATGCTTTGCGAAAAGAACTTCTGAAGCCAAAATGCTTTGCGAAAAGAACTTCTGGAGCCAAACTACTTTGCGAAAAAGCCTTAAACTATGCGAAATGGCATTCTGGGGATTTGCAGCTCGTCCGAAGGGTATTTCAGGAAACTTTGCATGCGCCCCAATGCGTTTTAAAACCCAAGGATATTCCGGAAGATTCTGAGCACAAACCAAAGGCATATTCCACCCCATGTGAACACCCAAAGATGAAATTACTTGGCGGGAACTTCTAGAAGCTCAAACAGATTTTTGAATTACATAATGTAATTGATGCCTCTGTTTCACGATTGGTGAACCGGATCAAGCATTTCGATTGGCGAGCAGATCTGGATCCCGTGCTCGACTCCTATTGGTTGATACAGATCTATCCAATTCGATTGGTTGATACACATCCTGTGGCTTAGGAAAACTATAAATAGAATGAACCATTTGCCCAATTTGGGTATCCAGATTTTAGAGTTTTCATCTCTCTCTGTTTCTCATTCGGTCAGATAGCTTATCCGAACCCTGTAATCCCTTCTTGTAGTTTACCTTTGAGAGCCATTGTGAGTGATTTGTACTTCCAAGTTCGGATTCAAGATCAGAATCGAGGGCTCTCTCGAGAAGCTCGATCGTAAGTCCGAGGGCTCTCTAAAAGCCGTGCTCTGTAATTGTAACGTTGGATTTTAAAAGGTTGTAATTTGTGTCTTCTCCATTGGAGTCATGTCGAGGGTTACGAATGTTCACCTTAGTGCATTAGACTTCTTTAGATTCACTCATCGCATCCAACTTCCCTTAATTCATCATCCTGCAATTAGCGTTGGTAACCTAATTCAGCGATTTACATGATGTTCATGTTACGAACTAAAGAATAGGCCACAACTAGTGATGCGGATCTGTGACCATTTAAGTGGGCGGATCACGACCATAAGTCTAAACCTATTCCTTAATTCGATTTATTTCTCTTACATCCTGTGGTAGCCGATGAAGATTGAATCTGCCTGTTGAACTACTGATTCTCCATTAAAATTCAGAGGCTAAAAGTACATGAAGCTATTATTTCTGCATTTGTCTTATTTTAAACATCTCCCCAACTCGGATCTGGATCATGTAGTTAGTTCTTTTCTTTATTTGCTTATAGTTAAATGTGACACAATCCAACACTCTCTTTAATCTATTCTTTATTTTAGATAATTATAGAGCCAGATCTGGTACCACAGATCTGGAGGTTTATCTCTCAGTTTAGACAAACTTCTCTGTGGACGATCTTGAAATACTTACTTTTAAAACTTGCTACAATTGGCCCTGATCTTGCAGGCCAGTGTTAGCCCCAATGTGCTGATATCCCTTTCATAAGTTAACATCCATATAACCTAGCATTCTTTAATTCTTTAATTTTGATTAATAATGCACATAATTATGGCACACTTGGAGCGACAACAAGTTTTTGGCCGCTGTCGGGAAGTTTGTTCTAAAATAGATAAACCTATGTTTATTTTCATTTATTTTAATTTTGCTTTAAACCACTTTGCATTCCAAGTGCTTGATTAAATGTCTCTGACTTTTGTATAGAAAACTGCTTTTCTTTATAATTTTATTTTTTTATTTTTAGTTTTATTCTTTGCCTTCTAGTTATTTGAATAAATGTCACGCCACTCTTTTGTCTTTTTTGTCAAATTTGGGCGTGCTGAGTTTTTCTTTTATTTTGTCAATACTTGAATAAGGTAACGCAGCTTTTTGGATGTTTGCGATCTGGAGCAGTCAACAAGGAGCATTCTGGACCAAAAGTCGGGCAGATCTGCTTGAGTTTGCATCCCTTCTCCTTGGCATTCATTTTCTATTTTTAAATTCTTGAGAACCAAAGTAGATTCTGTTTAATGTTTGTTTTGATTATAATTTCATTGCCTTTTAGGCATGTTGATTTTTTTTACAAAACCAAATACAAAATAAAAGAAGTCGAAAACACAAATAGAAAATCTCGAGTTGTTTCTCATTATTTTCAAGATAGTAAATAAGGGCTCTTGTTGAGCAGGTGATCAAAACAAGTAAAAAAAAAAAAATTATAATAAAAATTAGAATATTATAATAACAATATAGATATCTTCCGGATGGGCTGTTTTTCTCCATTTGCATCCACTTTTCCCATCTAGACCAGCTGAGACCATTTTTTTTTTTTTTTTTTTTTTTGGAACCATCGACGATAATGAGCAGTGAATCATAGGCTGTTTTGAATATTCAATGGACTCACTAATTTTATTTTCCTTGAGATTTCTTCATCATAAATGGGTCTCAACTGTGTGAACTGCTTCCACGAGAAAGAAGGAAAAGGAGATCAAATTCAAAGGGAGTTTGCTTTGTGCAAGGCACTCACCTGTGATCATCAAGTTCTCTCTCTTGGAGACTGCTCTCCCTCTCGCAACAAGTTACCAAGGTACCTTTCTTGCCCTCTTCCTCAAAGACCATCCTCACTCCATTACGAGAAAATTTACCCAAGGATGGCAAAGTGTGGTATCGTAACCTCACCACAGTCACAGAGGAACATCGATGTGCCAACCCTAGTTATTTTATAGACAACTGTGACTTAATCAGGATCACGAGGACATTGGACATGCCCTAGGGATACCTTTTCAATTCAATCTGATGGACCCTTGATCGCTGCTCTGAAGTTGCCTCTTTCAGAGATATGGCGCCCATTTGACCACAGGGCATGGTGGGTTACAGGCAATCAATAATGAGAAGAGATCTCGCAATAATATCTCGATGGATTCCATACTCAGGAGTTTTTATGTTCTTGGGCACACCAGAGGCGAACCCCCATCTTAGAAGCCCTCTTTCACTTCTCTAAGGGCAATTCTTCAATGCCCCCATGCTAATCCTGAAAGCAATGGTGATGTGAGTGCCAAGGTAAAAAGGAACAGATTGCGCCTCCCTTTGGAAGACTCATTACAGCCCTCTTAAGAGCCAAGTTTGACATTGATAGGAAGAGCCCTTTGAGGTACTCACTCCTCACAACTTTGGCAAGAAAGCACGGACCACAAGTCGTGCCATGTTAAGAAGAATGAGGAAGTAGGAGAACCAGCCCATGCCCTGCTCGGCACATGCACCTATTGCTGCCCTATTGCAGACCCATAGCACCTTTGAGCAGAGCTAGTTCTTCTGCGAGCACGACGAGAACCAAGCCCACGAAAGTGTGGGTGGGCATCTGCAGTGGAAATTCAGGAGCCTCAACCAGCCCCCAGCCTCGACCAGCCCTACCAACTCCTTGTGATGACCAGCTCTTTAGCGCACCACTTCTTGACTTAGTCCACATACCGAGGTAGCCAGTTTACAAGCCCAATTCATCAATTGTCTCTTTCTTATTTTCTTATTTTCGCTTTTATTCTATTGCAATTTTTTACTGTTATAAGTCGTGCCTAACCGATTGCTTTTGTTCTCCCTACTTGAAAAAAAGACAAAATAAACCCTCACCCTTACTCCCTTTCCCTCTTTTCCTTTTATTTTCTCAGAAATTTCGGTTCATACAATTTGCTTTCGCAATTCTCCATGCTATTATTTTTTCATTGCTTTTCCCTAATAACGTGACTATGCCACCTTTGAACCGGTGAGGACACTGCTCCCCATAGGTTTGGGGTGTGGCGTATGTGTCAAGGAATAGTTAACCTAAGGACAACGAATCACCTAAGTAATCAGAAATGAATTATTTTACTTAAGAATCATGACAACTAGGAAATTTAAAATTTCTTTGCAAAATTTAGACATCATAAACCTTTCAATATTCTACATTTCCATGATGCTAGCACCATGAAAACCTCGTATCGACATTTAGCAAGTCAAAGGAAGAGAAAAGGTAAAGATATACTTAAAAGCTCAAGGAAAAACCATAACCAGGAGAATTGAGCCCATATATTTTCCATCTCATTGAAGAGTGGATCGAGGCAATTTTTCTGATTCAAAGGATTGGGTGAGGCATTAGATCCACTAGAAGTTAGGAAACTCCAAATTAAAACAAGTAACAAGACTCATGAAACCGAGGAAAAGATCAAGGCCTTCTTTGGACAGACTTGAACCTAACAGAACCAACCAAGAAAAATCTGCTGTTTGTACCCCATTTGAGTAAATCCTACAATTCTTCATCAAAATACTCAAAAGTACTTGAACCTATGGAACCAATTCAGCCTTCCCTCACTCTCGAGAATTGTGAGGTAAAGGAGAAAGAATCAAGATGGACCATTTCGGGCAACATCAAGAAAATGAAGAGAAAATACCTCAAAAAACAGCAATATGGTGACTGAGAAAAGAAGAGACAAACAATGTGAAAAGTTGCAAGCAAAAGGCAAAAAAGGACCTTATGTTGAAAATGCAAGATCAAAGAAAGAACTGATCACCGTGAATGTGAGAATCTCAAAAGAAGAAGAAAGAAGCTAAACTCAAAAAGGTGGAGTCATGAACCATCTCCGCACTTCCGAGTTCTCAAATTCAAACCTCTCTCTGTCCAAATTGCCTTTCCTTGAAACTTCACTCCATAAGCCATACATACAAACCTAGATTAAAGGCCCTTGTGATTCAAAGTTGAGTGAGCTGTCATGTGGAGATAAGAAGTGACCCAATCTATGGTGAGGAGATGTCAATGATGCCATTGCCTAAGAATCATGCCTATGCTCATGCTTACAGATCCATTTGGGAGATGTAACGCTCTTGAGCTTGAGTGAAAATGAACCCCTCAACAAAACACCGATGAGAGTATACCGTGAGTGTTTGGGTTGGAACTTGAGCACCTTAAGTATGACTTATAACCTAATTTTTATCCATAGGATGAGCTTCATCGCACATTTGTATGATTTTCTATGACTGTTCACATTGGAAATATTGAAACATTCATGAGGTTTATAAATGTTTAAATTCTGTGCAAACAATAATCAAATTTTCTGTTTCATCATTGATTCAAGAGTAACTAACCCTGCTCCTTGATTGCTCATTTGATAATATTGCGATGTTAACTATTTCATGGAGAAGTTTGTGGGTACCTTCAAAACCCTCAGAGACTTCACTCCTCCTCTAGGGATCACCTAGGGGTTGAAAAGGCTTGTTGCATATGCTAAATGCACCTGTGCTTCCTACAAAAGTGGCTCTTTACTTTGTTTTTTATGTTTCTTTGCTCGGACTAGCAATGCTTAGGTTTGGGGGTGTGTTAAGTAGTGAAAATACCATTTTCACCCCTAAACATGAGCCTTGAAAGACCCTTGAGAAGACTAAATAAGTGCTTTAGTGTGCATTTTCTGACTAACCAAAAGACAGTCCAAATCAAAACCATCCTAAAATGATCACAAAGTCGACAACGCATGTCAAACTCAAAGAGGGAGTGAAGAAATAGCCTCAAAGAATGGCTAAAAGGTCCTAAAAGAGCAAGAAAAGACGAAGAAGAAGAAGGATCCATTCGCAGAAGAATGGAAGCTAAAAGTCAATCCAAGAAGAACTTCTACTATTCGCAAAGAACCTTGAACTTTTGCGAAAGAAGAAAACACTCGAATAGAAGAATGACCTTTCGAAAGGAAGAATGACCTTTGCTAAAAGATCTCCTGAAGCCAAAATGCTTTGCGAAAAGAACTTCAAGCCAAAATGCTTTGCGAAAAGAACTTCAAGCCAAAATGCTTTGCTAAAAGAACTTCCGGAGCCAAACTACTTTTGAAAAAGCCTTAAACTATGCGAAATGGCATTCGGGATTTGCATTTCGTCCAAGGGTATTTCAGAAACTTTGCATGCGCCCAATGCGCTTTTAAAACCCAAGGATATTCAAGATTGAGCACAAACCAAAGGCATATTCCACCCCATGTGAACACCCAAAGATGAAATTACTTGGCGGGAACTTCTAGAAGCTCAAACAGATTTTTGAATTACATGTAATTGATGCCTCTGTTTCTGATTGGTGAACCGGATCAAGCATTTCGATTGGCCGTAATGATCTGGATCTTGGTGCTCGACTCCTATTGGTTGATACTGATCTATCCAATTCGATTGGTTGATACACATGAGTGGCTTAGGGAAAACTATAAATAGACGAACCATTTGCCCAATTTGGGTATCCAGATTTTAGAGTTTTCATCTCTGTTTCCCCCATTTCGCTCAGAAAGCTCATCTGATTCCCCTGTAATCCCTTCTTGTATTTTACCTTTGGGAGTCATTGCGAGAGATTTGTACTTCCAAGTTCGATTCAAGATCTGAATCGAGGGCTCTCGAGAAGCTCAGGGATCAGTAAGTCCGAGGGCTCTCTAAGAAGCCGTGGTCAGTAATTGTAACGTTGGATTTTAAAAGGTTCTTGTCAATTTGTGTCTTCTCCATTGGAGTCATGGAGAGGGTCCTGAATGTTCCCCTTAGTCCATTAGACTACTTTGGATTCACTCATCCGGATCCAATTTCCCTTAATTCATCTTCCCTGTGCGATTTAGCGTTGGTAACCTAATTCAAGCAGCATTTACAGTGATGTTCATGTTCTGAACTAAAGAATAGGCCACAGCTTGCTGACAGATCTGTGACCATTTAAGTGGACAGATCACAGCCATAAGTCTAAACCTATTCCTTAATTCGGATTTATTTCTCTTACATCTCTTTGGTAGCGATGAAGATTGAATCTGCTCTGTTGAACTACAGATTCTCCATTAAAATTCAGAGGCTAAAGTACATGAAGCTATTATTTCTGCATTTGTCTTATTTTAAACATCTCCCCAACTCGGATCTGGATCATGTAGATAGTTCTTTTCTTTATTTGCTTATAGTTAAATGTGACACAATCCAACACTCTCTTTTATCTATTCTTTATTTAGATAATTATAGAGCCAGATTTGGTAGCACAGATCTGGAGGTTTATCTCTCAGTTTAGACAAACTTCTCTGTGGACGATCTTGAAATACTTACTTTTAAAACTTGCTACAATTGGCCCTGATCTTGCAGGCCAGTGTTAGCCCCAATGTGCTGATATCCCTTTCATAAGTTAACATCCATATAACCTAGCATTCTTTAATTCTTTAATTTTTGATTAATAATGCACATAATTATGGCACACTTGGAGCGACAACAGAGTTTTATGTATGGCTTGGTATATCAAGCCTCTTTATTTCGAATGTTTTAAATACCGTTTCTTGACAAGACGTCTAGGATGAACTGTTATCACTAATGGTTTGGGTAAGTTCTTATGTCCACGATTTGGCATGGGACAAGGACTGCCTTGCAATACCTTGATTATTTTTGAGATTTTATTTAGAGTAGCTACGTGTGCCTCAATTACAGTTTTGGCTTGTATATACCAATGTTTCGTAAGGAATCTGGGGCACGGCCTTGAAGGCCGTGCTGATGGCACGGATTTCGAGGTTCCGAAATTCGGGCTGTCACAGTTGGTATCAAAGCATTTTCTTCCAGGTTCTGTCTATCATATCGTCAGAATCTAGGGACTTCTGCTAACGAGATTATGGATTCTCATGCAGACCGTTATGTTTCCTAGAGGGAGAGGCCGACCCAGGGGTGGTCATGATAGGAATTTGCGCAGTAGAGATGGGTTCGTCTCACCTACAAACAGAGTGCCATTGGGAAACAGGGAGATTCTCGAGAGCAGTGGCCAGGGAGGAAACCAAACTCAAGCAGAGGAGCAAGATCTAGATAGACAGGATCGAGATCAGAGGGAACAAGATAGGGTGAGAGAGAGAAATGAAGAAAGAGAAGAGCGTCAGAGGATGATGCACACAATGGAAACCATGGCAACTGCCATGGCACAGCAAGCAGCGTCCTTGGCGGATACAAGGAACACCTACCCTCCAAGAGGGACTTACACCTTCAGTGGCTTCAGCATTTACCGAGTTTAGAAGAATGAGACCTCCAAATTTTTCAGGACAAGCAAACACAATGGCCGCCGAAAACTGGTTGGGGGAAATGGAGAAGGTGTTTAGCGTACTGACGTGCACGGAGGATGAGAGCGTCCGTTGGGCGGCATATATGTTAGATGGGGAAGCTGGACCTTGGTGGAAATCCGTTTCGCGAACGAAAGCACAAGAAACTCCAGATGTGCCGTGGACTTGGGACGAATTTGTAGAAGAATTCAATAAACAATATTTTCCTGAAGTTGTGAGAAATCAGATGGAGACCCAATTTTTACAACTAGCGCAGGGAAGAATGACCGTGAGAGAGTATGGAGTGGAATTCATGAGACTGGCTCGCTTCGCCCCAGACTACGTAATTTCAGACGTGATGAAAGCGAAAAGGTTCCAACAGGGCTTAAGGTCGGACATCCGAGGAGGGGTTGCGCCCTTCCAGCTAAAAACCTATGGAGAAGTAATGAGTAAGGCATTGGTAGTCGAAGAAGAAAACAATAACCGATACCGTCAAAGGGAACCACAAGGTAGAGAAAGCATTGATCCAAGCAGGACGGGGAGTTATGAATCGGTATACAAGAAACCGAGGTTCAGAGTAATCAATCGTAGATAATCGTTCAGACGAGGTATGGGAGAGGCTGCGACAACCTACTCATCAAAGTTATCCGCTTCGCATCAGAAGACCGATGAGGTATCAGGGCCCTGCTTTTTCCAGGAGGGCCACAACTACACAAGGTTTTTTGAGAGCTGCTACTTCATCACCAAGGGAAACTTGTGCTAAATGTGGCAAGTCCCACAAAACAATAGATTGTGGAAGGTGGAATGCAAGGTCGTTTCTGTGTATAGGCCACATGATTAGGGATTGCCCTAAAGGCGATTAAAGAAAAGACGGCCCCAACTTCCATGCCACAACCTATTCAATCTCGAAGCCTCATATTCGAGGGAGAGCCTCGTGATTACCGCCTGAAGCAGGGAGTGTACACGACATTATCCAAGGTGAGATCTCCTTTAAAATAGAGAATTTCGGTTGCAATACAACTCTAGATAAAGAATGGGCTTCCATTAGGATAAATATATAAATACCTGTTATTAAACTTAAGAGTGAAATTTTTTTTTTTGTATATGTTATGTACGTATATGCATGCATTGTAGGTACGTTACAGATCTATGAGAAAGGGTGCTACGTAGCACATGCCGCACGAAAGGCCGATAGACCTGTGGTCTACCCACTCCTTCATCACCCCTAGATTTGCAAAGAAGATGAAGATTGTTAGAACCTTTGGACTTTGTGTTATCAAAGGTCCATTCCAACAGGAGAATTAGTGGACACGGAGTTAGTCTCAAATCGGTAGTAGTAAGCATTCGGGATCACGTTGTCCACAATTAGACGCAAATTTAATATGGTTGGACATGCAAGGATTCGATGTAATCCTTGGCATGGATTGGTCATTCCATCATCACGCAAGTGGATTGCAAGGATAAAGTTGTTATTTTCAGTCCTAACACGAGGAGATCGTTTCGATTTCAAGGGGAGAGATCAACTCAGGTACCACTCATATCTCGCAATGAGCGAATGTTTAATCGTAAAGGGGTGTATATTTGACATTTTTGAAAGGAGATAAAGAAGAAAAGAATATTATCTCCGAGATAGCAGTGGTGCGAGAATTCCCAGATGTATTCCCAGAAGAATTGCCAGGATTACCTCCAGAAAGAGAAGTAGAATTTGCAATCGACTTAGCACCAGGAACGGAACCTGTTTCAAAGGCACCCTATAGGATGGCCCCTGCAGAGTTGAAAGAGTTGAAAGAACAATTGCAAGAGCTCATGGACAAGGGATTCATACGACCAAGCGTGTCTCCATGGGGAGCACCAGTGTTGTTTGAGAAAAAGGAAGATGGGTCAATACGGTTGTGCATCGAGGACCAACAATTGAACAAAGCCACGGTGAAGAATCGATATCCGTTGCCAAGAATAGATGACTTGTTCGACCAGTTGTAGGGAGCAAAACATTTTTCCAAGATCGACCTAAGATCTGGTTACCATCAGTTAAGAGTCAGGGCCGAGGACATTCAGAAAACGGCTTTTAGAACACGGTATGGACACTATGAATTTTAGTGATGCCATTCGATCGAATGCACCGCATCGCTTTATGGATTTGATGAATCGAGTGTTTAAACCACACCTAGACTCTGCGTTGTAGTGTTTGTTGATGACATCCTAATCTACTCAAAATCGAACGGAGCATGAAGAACACTTACGTGTCGCTTCTCTGAACCTTGCGTGAAAACCAATCAGACGCCAAGCTCAAAGAAATGTGAGTTTTGGCTAGAAGAGGTTAGCTTTTGGGACATGTCGCTCCAAGCATGGAGTCACAGATCCCGCTTAAGATCGAGGCAATAGTGAACCGAGAGCAACCAAAAACCATGAGCGGACATCCAAGCTTCCTCGATGGCGAGTTATTATCGGCAGAAGGATTTTCAAAATATGACCTCTTACGAGACTTACAAGAAAGGACTCAAGATTTGAGTGGAGGAGGCGCGGTGAGAAAAGTTTTCAAGAACTCAAGAAGAGACTCACCTCGGCTCGTGTTAGCCATTCCATCGGGCGTGGAGGATTCGCATTTATAGTGATGCTTCAGATAACGGGTTGGGTTGTACTAAATTAATATAAAAGGTAATAGCTTACTGCATGCTTAAAAGAGCACGAAAAGAACTACCCAACACACGATCTAGAACTAGTAGCAGTCATATTCGCATTAAAGATATGGCGACATTATTTATACGGAGAAACATTTGAAATTTTCACTGACCATAAGAGCCTCAGATACTGCTTACGTATGAAGGCGAATATGAGGCAACAGAGGTGGATGGAATTCCTCAAAGATTACGATCGTTTCTATACAAGACCATCCGTGCAAAGCTAACGTAGTGGACGCCTTGAGTCGGAAAAGTTCGGCCCAGTTGGCTAGTCTAATTTCGAGTATACATCGATGGAAGTTGTTGGAGGATCTAGCGTTATGTGGCGCAGACATACAGCCACAAGCCACAGGAGCCTTCTTAGCCAACATATCAGTGAAACCAGTGATATTCGAACACATACGAGAACTATAGATGAAGGACCCGATTCTAACAAAGATACATCAAAATGTAACCGAAGGTACTACATCTGAGTTTTCAATCAAGGAAGACGGTTCCTTAATATTCAAGGGGCGACTTTGCATTCCGGACAATGCCGATTTGCGGTGAACGATTCTTGATGAATCTCACAAGTTAAGCTATGCTATCCACCCGGGAAGCACGAAAATGTATCAAGATCTGAAAAAGAATTACTGGTGGAGAGGTTTGAAACAAGATGTGGCAGAGTACGTGTCACGATGTTTGACGTGCCAACAAGTGAAAATCGATCATAGACACCCCGCAGGCCTATTACAGCCTCTACCCATACCGGAATGGAAGTGGGAATCTATCTCAATGGATTTCATAGTCGGTCTACCGCGAACTGCAAGGAGGCATAACACCATTTGGGTAGTAGTTGATCGATTGACTAAGTCGGCACACTTCTTGCCGTACAATACGATGTACACGGCGGGAAGATTAGCAGAACTATATATGAAAGAGATCGTCCGGTTACATGGGATTCCAAGTAGCATTGTTTCAGACCGAGACCCATTATATACATCAAAGTTTTGGAGGAAATTCCAAGAAGGAATGGGAACTAAGTTAGATTTTAGCACGACGTTTCACCCACAAACAGACGGACAGACTGAGAGGGTCAACCAAGTCATTGAAGACATGCTTAGGGCATGTATGTTAGAATTGCAAGGATCATGGGATCAACACCTACCATTGATTGAGTTCGCTTATAATAATAGTTTTCAGACGAGCATCGGAATGGCACCGTATGAAGCCTTGTACAGAAGACGATGTAAGTCGCCAATCAATTGGGAGGAAATTGGCGAGAAATTTGTTTTGGGACCCGAGTTACTTGAAGATAACGCTGCTATTGTCCGCATGATCAGGGAAAGATTAAAGGCGGCTCAAAGTAGACAGAAAAGCTATGCTGACATCAAGCGGACTAGTGTAGACTTTAAAGTGGGTGAGCATGTGTTCGTGAAAGTATCACCATAAGGAGTGATGAGATTTGGGAAGAGAGGGAAACTAAGTCCCCGCTATCTTGGACCATTTGAAGTTTTGGGTCGAGTGGGAGAAGTAGCCTACCGCATTGGTTTGCCACCATTGTTTGATCAGGTACACAATTTATTCCACGTATCGATGCTCAGGAAATATCTCAATGACCCTGATCACGTGCTGAGCGGCCAATCATTTGAAATGCATGAAGATATGACCATGATTGAAGAGCCAGTAGAAATCTTAGATCGAAAGGAACAGGTGTTGCGAACAAAAGTTATTCCCTTAGTGCTTGTTCGATGGAGGAACCATCCGGCCGAAGAGGCAACATGGGAACGCGAGGCAGATGTTAGAAAACAATATCCCAAATTATTCGAAATTGCCAACTGAATGGTTTCATTCTTTTGAGAATATGTGATTTCGGGTACTATGAAGGCTAGGTATATTTTCTTTTTAAAGATAGGTTGACTCCAAACAAGGATTGAACCACGTTGTCGTTGAACTCTTATTTTAATGGAACTAGTGATGAGAATCAAAAAAAAAAAAAAAACGAGCAAAGGGTACCAGAGAAATGTTTCTGGTCTCGCTCGAGCGACCCCTTATGTTCGCTCGAGCGAACTACATAAAAGCACATTTCCTCTCGCTCGAGCGATAACTATTCCTCGCTCGAGCGAGGCATTTTGACCGCTCGAGTGACGCATTATAACCGCTCGAGCGAGGTTATAACATGTAATAGAACTATCTCTGTTCTCGCTCGAGCGAGAACTAATGACCGCTCGAGCGAGGCAGAACTATAAATATGGCAGAGACCAAGCGCCTGTTCATCTTCAAGCGAAAGGGAGAAGAAACGAGCGAGGGGTTAGGGCAAACGATTTCTGACATTTTTCGTCCGATTCCAACCAGATTCGAACAATCCGATCCGTTAAGACGACTCTCCTAGGTAAAATCTACCTATTCCTAAAATCTTTCCTTCCTTTTTAAGCCTTATTTATACTAAATGGCCTCGAGCCCGAACCCCCAACCTAAGAAACGGATGGCGATTCGGTCGCCACCGGAGCGCAACAAAGCGCCCCAAACCTCTCAACCATCATCAAACCCGCCCTCCACTCCAATCGCACTGGATGATTGGTGGGGAGCAAAGACTTTTGAAGCCGAATGGGAAATACATCCCTCATGCTTCGGAGATCCGACGTCTACCCAGTGGACATCGGACTTTCTCACCAACAACCATCTCAAGACCTTGCTTACGCCGTTCGGGGATCGGTATTACCCGAGGCTAGTAAAATTGTTTTACCAAACCCTAAACATGAACGTCGATGAGGACGCATTACTCGTTACCATCGATGGTAATGAGCTAATTTTCAGATGTGCCGACATTTCCTCAATCATGAAATGTCCCCACATCTACACCCCTAGCCCACTCATCCTACCACCTTTTTCTGGGAACGTAGATTTCCCAACGATCATCTCCGACATCACTGGCGGCATGTCCGCCTCGGGACAATCTATTACCCGATCACAACTACCGCCGCGCATGTGGCTTTTAGATATTATCTTTAAAAAGAATCTACACCCAACCGGTCATGATCAAGAACGCCGAGATGCGTTTCTGCGAGCCCTACACACCGCATTTCACAATAGGTGGATCAACGCCCCTATGGTCATTATAAAGGGCATGGCGCATGCCTACAAAAGAAATGTAAGGGGTGCTGTCACTCCACCAATCAACCGATTACCATATGCTCGGTTGATTTCCCGACTCTTGGACTCACGGAATGGGAAGGGAGGATTTAGGATCCGGGAGGACGAGTTGTTCCTCACTGATAATGTCGTCCCATACCTCGCCCAAGACTGGAGCCAAAACCTTAAGAGCTTGCAAACGAGCGTCAACAAGAAGAGAGACCGACAAGTCTCCCGATCAACCACCCATCAAGCACCGGTAGGACCGACCACTCCCTCGCCTCGCCTGCCCATACCCACTACCGACGGGCATGATGGGGAGATCCTTCAAAGAAGGGCGGGAGATCAGGTTACATCAGAGGTTCCAGGAAGCGCTACTTATCGACCTCATGGGCCAGACATACCCGCAGTCTTACATGCAGCGCGTGGGTGCCATGAGGGACGCTATTTTTGGAGCGTCAAGCTCCGGCCCGACTACGAGGAGTGCCACAGCGGGTACCACAGCCGTCACGGTGGATGATGAGGATGAGGATGGCGAGGACGACGATTTACGGCATGATGACGACGCATTTAATAGGACGAGGACTAGATAGTAACAAAAAACTTTGAGCACATTACATATAACATTTTGAGACTTTTGGTAAGGAGGTCAAAATTTTCTTCGAACTATCGTGACATGAATGTCACAAAGTTTTTTTGTGTAAATGATAAATATGTATGGAATGAGATGGCGATAATGTTTTACTGTTTGTTTTTTTTGTTATGTGGAAATTTGCTGGCATGGCCAACACTTGTTGCTGCGAAATGCGGCAAACTGTTAAATTACTGTTTGGATATGCGAGTCGGGTAACAGGGGTGGTACCTGTTTAAGAGAATAACATCGATTTTCGAGGACGAAAATCTTATAAGTTGGGGTGATTGTCACAACCCCAGATTTTTGAGATGAGTGCACGGCATGCTTTACACATAGGTACATGTGTTTCACAAGGAGACCAAAACGAACCAAAGACACTAAGTGTGTATGTGGGAAACACACTAGCATATCCCTAACTTATAGATATAAAAGTGAAAGAGAGAGAGAGGAACCCTTACGTAATTCTATTCTAACCTAAATAGAGAGAGAAGGAGAATATAGAGAGAAAGAAGAGAAGAGCCTAGTAGAGAACTAGGGTTCGTTGGGACTCAAGTCAGCAAAGGAGATTAGAGGAAGAGACGGGAAGAAAGAACCTTAGAGGCCTGTTGGCCTAGTAAAATTTTGAGTGGTGAATCGAACTTGCGCGTGAATCATCGTCTGAGGTACGTTAAAGACATGATAGATGCCTAGGAATGTTTTAAATAGTAGGAAGAATGTTGGCTGAATATTTCTTTTTATGAGATTAAGGTAACATGAAGGAAGGAAGCATGTTCTCGATCCGATCGAGGAACAAAATCATCGTTCCTCGCTCGAGCGGTCTAAAAGGCTCGCTCGAGCGAGGATGAATAGAAGAAAATATAACTCTGGGCTCGCTCGAGCGGTCCCCAAAACTAAAGGGAAGCTCGCTCGAGCGAGGGTCCACAATAATAATTCGAAAGCTCGATTTAACCGCTCGAGCGAGGTCAAGAGACTGCTCGAGCGAGGTCAAGTGACCGCTTGAGCGAGGATAAGTGGCCGCGCGAGCGAGGTCTGGTGACCACCCAGATCTTGGTTTTTCGAATATAAGAAACGTGGGGGTCGTACACCCCAATGACTGTAGATTGTTCTAAACCTATTTTTGAAATGTAGGTTTGTTGCATTATAACCCTCTACGAGCAGGCGTGCTTTGAGATTCGTCGAGGTAGGGAATATTCTTGAAACATGTGCATTATCCCGTGAACTCATATGCATAGTATAATCATTTTAAATAGTCATATATATATTTCATGAACCCTTATGATAAGGGTGTGTGTGTGTGTTACAACGTGAAAATCTTGAAGTCCCCAGGGGATGAAAAATCATGTAGTTCCATTAAAGAAGGGTGCAACAGCAGTATGGGGCATCCCAAGGATGCGGATGAAAACTAACAGAGAAACGAAGGTAATGTGATAAGGCCTAATGTAATATAATTAGCACAATCACGGTGAATATGTAAAGCACATTGATATTTTTATCATTTAAGGTTGATTAGAATACCCCATCGACGTGGCGGGATACCCACGACTGACTCGACAGGATATCCGTGACCGGTACGGCGGCCAATCCGTACATTTATAACACATCCCAGGGATGTAGATTGAGAATAGACCCCGCCACCTATGAGAAAGGGGCTCGGGCAGTATTCCCAGGGAATACATATAACAACTGTCTAGTTAGACGATGATGGCGGGTATTCCATCGGGGCTCGATGCTATATTGCTCGAGGATTACTTAAGTTAAGATTTAAGTGATTAGGCCAAAATTCACAACTAAACTAATAAGGAGATTAAACAAAACCATGCTAAGTAACAACCAAAATCATTGGGTTATTCCCTGTTATTCAAATTGTTGTCCATAAGCGATTACCTTATAATTCCATGCTTGTTAAATTACTGACATATGTGTGAAGGTTGATCTATATGTTCTTTTTGTTTTCCCTACGGAGCTAGGATGTAGCTCACCCCCCTTAGACTATACGTCGCAGGTCCAGGACTAGCGGCAGCAAAGACTTCTGGAGAAGCTGATCCAAGGGCTTCGGTTTACGTGCCCACAGAAGAGTCAGAACCTCCTCCTGAGGAATTCTTCTAGGAAACCCGCTGCATACTTTGAGAGTGAGTTGAGAGTTTTATGTATGGCTTGGTATATCAAGCCTCTTTATTTCGAATGTTTTAAATACCGTTTCTTGACAAGACGTCTAGGATGAACTGTTATCACTAATGGTTTGGGTAAGTTCTTATGTCCACGATTTGGCATGGGACAAGGACTGCCTTGCAATACCTTGATTATTTTTGAGATTTTATTTAGAGTAGCTACGTGTGCCTCAATTACAGTTTTGGCTTGTATATACCAATGTTTCGTAAGGAATCCGGGGCACGGCCTTGAAGGCCGTACTGATGGCACGGATTTCGGGGTTCCGAAATTTGGGCTGTCACACCACTACTCAAAAAATGTCTCAAACAACACCGGCCGTGCTAAAAAAAAAGGAGAAGAAAAAGCACGAGCATGTCCCATCGCAGAAGCAAAGAGCCTCCTCCCGAAGTGCTTGCCACAAACCTACTAGAGGCCACTGCAACAGAAAGGTAGGAAGACGTGGAACTACCCCCATGTCCCATCGCATCTCACTATCGCCAAGCTATAGCACGAACAGTCCAACAATACCTCTCAAGTCCCATCGCGGTATCGCTACAATCACCAAGTCCCCTCGCACCGCTACAATATCCCTCAAAAGTTCCATCGTGACACTACAACACCCCCAATCCTCTCACCGCACAATTCACATAAGTATCACCCCTAGGTAAGTACTACCCCCTTTTACAATTACTCAATATTTCTTCTAAACTATAATTATCTAAGATTAAGTTAAAATGTTTTCAAAACCTGTCTCTCTCAACTCGCGAATTACTGTAGTCCTCCCATAAGAGACAATCATCAGTGTTCGTCGAGAAGGTTAGATGGAATATCTGGCATGCCAAGTGTCATCTTGACAACAACATAAATGGTCAGGTCCACAAATCCCGTACCGGTGGATCTGCTCAGCGACATCTCGGTAGCCACGTTTTCTGCCGTTTTACCACTGAATTGATCTTAAGTTAAAATCTTTTATTTCAAAATTTCAAAACTCCTTACTCATTCTAAAATCTTTATTTCAAAAATCTTTCTTCTCTTACTTATTTACATACAAAAAAGAAATAAAAAAAGAAAAAGAAGCAAAAAAAAAAAATGAACAAAATACATAGACCTGACTCACATTTCTTTAAATACCACAACCAACTAAACTTAGGCTTGACCTTCAAATCCCAAAACCTCTGAACTCACAATTGAGTGCGTGCCCCACCACATAGAATTGGATCAAGCGCATACGCCATTGTGCAGAATCACTTGTTCAGATGCACAAAAGAAAAAATAAACGACTCCAGATGAACCAAGCGCATATGCCACTGCATAAAATTCAACTGAGCACATTTCACAAAATTTACCTCAATTACCAGCCCAAATCAACCATTCCCCTAGGAAGCCAAACAACGAGTATACTCAATCTAAGAATTTACAAATGCCTATTGGAAACAGAATGCCTGACACGCATTGGTGTGAGCAATGAAGCGCCCGGTCAGACATGACTTACAAAAGCTCTCGATACTACTTCATCTCTTTTTGTATTACCAGCCTCTGCACCCTATGGACATTTGATTGATGCCTCGGTACCTCAATCGCGCCAAAACCCTCTGTTAGCTCGTGCCATGCAACGGGATGTGCCATGCACCCACAGACCCAGAAAGTGCCTTGCGACAGCTACCTTTTGCCCTTAGATGTTCCATTAAAGTTTGCGCTGATAGATAAGAAAGCCAAGCTTGTCATGTCAGCATCACTAATTCACATTTGTCAATTCCCAAGAAACAAGAAGGCGCCTCGAAAGAGGGGTGTCTACTTCTTCGACGCGTTCTTACTTCGCAAGAGCGCACCAAAGAGGGGCATCTGTAGACACCCCCATTTCGCTCTCTCGGAGTGCACGAATTTGTTTGGTTAGCCCTTGACCTTTTTAACCCTCGACATGGGACCATGCAACAGTACATGGCTGAACACAAGTTGAAACAATAGCTCTGTGGTTAAGATCCCAACGTAGGGAGGCTATATAGTAAGCAATAGTATATAGTCAGAATGCAGACTGAAATAATATCTTGCATTCCATTCGTGAGACCATACCCGGACAACCCCTAATTTAGCGCCTGAAAACCCGTGCATAATTAGATCATGCGCACAATCACAAGCACGCGATTAGTCCCTCTTTCAGACCAAACTTCCTTTCACAAATCGTTTTGAGACTCGATTACATGCCTGGAAATAGACGCGCTATCAGATTGAGTGCTACACCACCAGCGCGCAATTGGCCTACGCCCGACCTAGTCTTACTACCCTTGACCCCTACGTTTCCTCGATTAAGCGCCTCAGGTAACACGCTCAATTGGATTACGCATGTCCCAGCATGCACGCAATTAGCCCTAATTTCGTTAGGACTAGGAGACTCGCTAAGTAAGTCAGCCCGTCGCTCACTGAGTTGGTGACCGACTCAAAGCGATTAAGCGTCAGAAAATTGGCACGCAATTCAATTAAACGCCCTTAAACAGGTGCGTAATTGAAGGAAAACCTATAAAAACTTTTTTTCTCGAAGAGAGAGAGAGAGGCTATAAAATTTGAGGAATGAGAGTGTAAATTTTGAAACCAGAGAGCTTCGAGAACGAATCCCAAGAGTAAATTAGTCATGATTTTGAGATTCCAACTCTGAGATTTTTCTCCGCAGGCCCGATTCTAATATTTAGACCACAACATCCTCTTCAAACAACACGAGAGATGGCAAAATTCAGAGAGGAGACCGTAAATTCCAAACCAGAGAACTCCTAGAACGAATCCCCATAGTAAATTAGCCATGATTTCGAGATTCAAACCTCCGGATCCTCAATGATCCCTCTTCGCAGTCTCAACCTTAGGTCAGAATTTAATTTCATTCTAGACTTAGGATTTCTCCTTAGTTTAATTAATTAATTCTATTTCTAATTTTTAGACTGTAGCATCCCTTTTCGGATCGAAATTCTCTATATCCGGTTCTAGTTCTTTGTTTCTAGAACCAGTCCTTAATTCAACGGTCCGATTTCTCGACCTTATGGTCTGATTCTACTATAAAATCAAAATTCATAGTCCTATTATTAATTTCTGGTTCTAACTCTCTGAGTTAAGAACCAGTCCTTAATCATACGGCCTGATTCTTCTGATTTCGGACCTAGATTCAATCTTAAATTTTACTTAACAATTAAACTTTATATTTTATATCGCCAAAAATCCAAAAATATAAATTTCAGTTTATAGCTTTAATTTCTCAATTTAATTTCTTATTATAATTCCAAATTCAATTTTAAAAATACCTTTTTTTTTATTTAAATATCAATCTACCTTCTATCTCAGCCATCCGATTTGCCCACGGGAGCTTCCGGAGGGTACTCGGGAATGAGGCCAATCCTCCTTAGCATAGTGGGCCCCAACCCCCCCCCTTTTTTAGATTATTTAGGGTTAATTAATTAATTATAGTTAGTTTTCTTCTATTTTAGTATGATTGATTAATTGCATCAAGTAGGCCTCTATATCATTATCTGCTTCGATTTAATTCAGTCTAGTTTAGTTAGTTTATCGTCTTAACCAGAATTTAAGAGAGTTAATTTATTTATTATCAGTAAGATTTTTGTCGTGATCGATCCATAGATTATGAGTCAAATAACCAAAAAAAAGTTAATATCGTTGCATCAATTATTTATTTATATTTTAGCAAATTGATTTATTGCTTTAGTCATAATTGTAGCAAAATTAGTTTTGCCCTCTTCAAATTAGAATTCTAGTAAGACTATCTAAATTGCTTTAGTTGTAATTGCAATAAAGTTAGTATACCTGCTTCACGTAGAATTGCAATATAATTGAACTCTTCTGTTTAATTGGAATATTATTGGGACTAATACACATGCACTCCTAGTACCAGTAGGAGACTGAAATTGATTGGACTCTTAGTAGTACCAGGACTTTGAATTTAATTGGACTCTTGATAGCATCAGGATACTAAATAATCCATCATAATAAGCTCACTGAATCATAACTAACAATCAGAAAGGAAAATCTAAATCGACCAGAACCGCAACAAAGGGAATTAAAACGAAAGCTAAAACTATCTAATTAAAAAAAATAGGACACTGCTGCTGACGTTCGCAGGCGGACGATTTAGTATAGAAGTAACCCACACCTGCTTAAACGCTTGATCATTGACGTGTTGCAGCGTCGATAAATATCTGCAGCTGGCAATCACAAATAAACTAGGAACCTTCCTAGGAAATTCACTTTATTACTATTTACTTCTACCTTATCACATATACCGCATCGCTAGAGTCCACCAGGACATAATTGGAAGCCACTTATTCAATGCGAACTGAGAGGAACCTAGAAAAAGCACACACCAATCTTCAGATTTTAATTTAAATTGACGACTCAGGTTAAGGTTTGCAGATTAGTGTAATGGTTTTTATTTTTCCATCTTTAATTTTCTATAGTTTGATTGACGCCCAAACTTTTGGTAGATTATTGATTAGATTAAATCTGTATTGATAAGATTCTAGTTTTGATTGACGCCCAATTCTAGGAAACTTGATATATAATGTAACTGTATTTTAAAATTGTAAACATCCGATAGCAGAAGATTGTGATTGACGACCACAATCTAAAGTTTGAAGGATTAGGATTTATTTTCATAGAAAATTAGTTTAAGAAACCATTCTTTTATTAATATTTCTCCAGTACTTTAGAACCTTAAAGACAAAGATAAGTTTTCAATAGAAATGATATATTAGAAGAATTTTATCCTCGTGGGAACGATCCTATACTAGCTCTACAATTTGCATTGTGCGCTTGCAATAGGTTAAGACAGACTTAGTTAATAAAAGATGCACATAAGGTAACAAGTCAAGAACCTGCAGCATTACATCCCATGGAAAAAATTAGCAGGGAATATGCGTTGGAAACATAATTAAGAAGAATTCTTGCTCACATCACTATCTGGGACCTACTGATGATGTCTCCACCACACATCAAAGCTCTAATGGTGGCCCTGAAGGACGCTTATGTGTCCAACAAAGTTTCCCCAGATGAGGTGGGGCGGATGATTGGACTAGTGTTGGCTCCTAATGCTATCTCGTTCTGGGACGTCGATCTCTCGGCTGAAGGAGGCAACCACTCCAGATCCCTCAACATCACGGCATAAACAAGAAACTTGGTTATACCACTAGTACTGGAAGATAATGGTTCAACATTAAATGTGTGCCCTTTGAGAACTGCAACCAACATCGGAGTTGATCCATCAATGTTCAGGCCAGTCAAGATAGGAGCCCGTGGTTTCGATAACACAAGAAGAGAGGTAATAGGTGAAGTGGATCTTGAGATTTCAATTGGGACAATGACCTTCTCTATCCCCTTTCAAGTTGTGGGAATTAAATCCACTTTCAACCTACTGCTAGGGCACGCTTGGTTGGATAAAATCGGGGCCATACCCTCCATCCTGCATAAAAAACTCAAGCTCATCTCAGAGGAAAAAGTCATAGCTATCCTGGGTGAGGAGCGATAAGAAGGAGAAAAGGGCTGCATACAACATAGAAAATCATAAAGTGCTAAACATGCCATACGCAACTGAAGATATGGATCTCCACAGTTTCCAATATGATGTATCACTAGTGGCACCTGAACACCTTGGAAAGCTCACCATGAAAATCGGGAGAGGAATGATTATGGCAGTTTCTATGCTCTAGAAATGGGGCTACCAGAAAGGAAAAGGGTTAGGCCCTCGCCTATAAGGTAGGAGAGACCCAGTAGATCAAATTCGGTCTAGGATACAAGCCTATCGAAGAAGAGATGTAGGAGGCCAAGGAAAATGCCCACACTACTGCTGCAGCCAAGGCCAGGGGAATAGACCTGGAAGATGAACCCCGCCCACGACCTCACATCCAAAACACTTTTGTGAGCATAGGGGTCATAAAAATTGACCAGAATGGGACGACTCAGCTAACCCTGCACACAAGAGCCGCTGTCCACGCGACCAATCCCAAAATCATTCCCCCCAAAATTGAAATAGATCTTACCTCCTTATTACTCTTTGAGGAGGAGGTACCCCTGCCTGTACAGCCACCCGTCCTAAACCATTCCAAGCTGGTGTTAACATTTGATATCTAGGTTCAAGATGAACCCATGGTAAGCATGCTAGAGGCTGACCCTCGAAAGCCATCTCAATCAGCCTCCGCCACAAATCATGGTAATGGTGAAACACCCCACGTAAGAAATTGGACATCGATGCCCCCAACTCTGGAAGCTTCTGGTAGCCTGAAATTTAGCAGCAGCTTCCAAAAAAAAAAAATATAAAAGGTAAGGAAAGCCCATGGCAAGCGATGCCATGCATGTACAGAGATCTGCCTTACTAGGGGCCCACCTCCGAAGAAAAGAAAAACCATAAAAAAATAGAAAAAATGCAAAAAAATCTAAAAATATTGTCTTTTAAAATTCCTTAAAAGGCAAAAAATTGATGGCCTAAATGAAGAACTCATCCGACGTGGGATCGACCTCTTTCCTGTAGAAATATGAGAGGTAGGAGTCACGGATCTGGATGAGGAGATCCCATGTAAGGAGCTGCCCAATGAGCTCCTGGAATAATACATCGATTTTGAGCATGGCCCTACCCCAATCATTGAAGAGAGCGAAGAGGTCATTCTAGGAACTGAGGAGGATCCTACGATCACCATGATCAGAACATCGGTGTGTCCCAAGGAAAGAAAAGGCATGATTGATTTCCTTTAGTCATACCAAGACATCTTGGCATGGTTATACAAGGATATGCCTGGTTTAGACATCGACTTGGTCGAGCATGAGTTGCCACTGTCTCTCGATGTTAAGCTTGTCAAACAAAAGTTGAGGCATCTCCAGCCCGAATGGATGCTGAAAGTGAAGGACGAATAGATGTCAAGCAGTACAACGCCGATTTTTTTATGATCTCCAAATACCCACACTGGTTGGCTAATATCATTTAGATACTGAAGAAGGATGAAAAGGTTCGCATGTGCATCGATTTTAAAAATATTAATAAAGCGAGCCCGAAAGACGACTTCCCTTTGTCACATATCAATATCTTTGTCGATAATACTGCAAGGCATGGGATGCTATCATTCATGGATGATTTTTTTGGTTACAACCAGATTAGAATTGAAAAGGCAGACCGAGAAAAGATGGCATTCATCACTCCATGGGGCACTTTCTGCTACCGAGTCATGCCATTCGGCTTAAAGAATGTTGGGGTAACATACCCGAGAGTGATGACGACACTATTCTAGAATATGATGCACAAAGAAATTGAGGTGTACGTGTTAGCTTCTTACCTTGTGTTAAAAAAGAGGTTTAAAATCAAACAGTTAAAAGATCTATTGATTGCACGCACCAAGGCAAGTAGACACATAGACCTGCAACTATTCAAGGTCTGTTGTAGCAAGTTTCAAAGAGTAAGGGTATGTCCACAGGGAAATGTGAGCTTAAAATTAAGTAAATCTCTAGATCTAAAGCAGATCTGGCACCCTACCTAATATTAAAATAACAAAAGAGAGAGGAGAGATTTTAAGGGGTTATCATTTTAAACTAAACTACAGAAACACAATTAAATGCAAAAATGAATTGGGATTAAGTCCAGAGTCCAGATCTTACAAGAGAGGGGAATGTTTGGTGAAACTAAAAATCGAAAATGGAGAGAAGTAGCTTGGAGTTTGGTCTTGCTACAATTGGGTTGAGCTGATAGTGTTACAAGGGGTTCAAAGCGCACCAATCCCTCATCTGGCTATAAGCACAACTATAGGGTAGAAGGATCTGATCTAAGCCAGAGATTTGGATTGAACTTAAGGCTATAATCTATCCACTTTAATGGTCATAGACCATCCAATAGATTCACTCTATTCCCAGGTTTCCATTAGTATATTATAATCACTACAAATGCTGTGACTGCCAGGCCACAGACATAGGCAATTGCAGGAACATCAGATCTAGGGAGACCAAATGGTATCCAACAGGTCTACCAGTTAAGTGGGTGAGCTGATTCCCATCTACACAAATCCGATCAAACACCAAATGAGACCAAATGAACTATGGATCCAATTAAAATAATAAAACCAACATTGTATTGAAATAAACTTACTATACAATGAAATGCTCTCAGATTTGTAGTCTGTGCATCATCTGACTCTCAATAACACTCTTAACCTTCCCCAATTACAGATCCAGCCTCACTCCTTGCTGCTCCAAGAGAATCAGCCAACCATAGTTAGGCTAAAAGAAAGAATAGAGAATTTTGATGTAGGCTCTCATCTCAAGAATCATCCCCCCCTTTTCTGGTAGCTTTCCTCCTTTTATAGATCTCCCCTCTGCCTCCGATCTATTTTTCCTGCCAATTACAGCTCAACTGGGTTGATTCTGTTATTCCCTTTTTATTCTCCTTCTAAAAGGCCCTCTGAGTTAGTTAGAGTTGGGGGAGAGCACGTGGATCAGTTAGGGTTTTCTAGGGCATTTGTAAAACCATCGTGCCGGTCATCAGAGTGCCTCGGATTGCATGCAACAGGTCACCAACTTGCAGCGTGTGCACAGCAGCTCTTCTATGCAGTTATTCAGTTGATTTCGATAGGTTCCTGAAGCTTTCGACAGGTTAAAAGCAGGCATTTTGCTCATTTCGCTAGGATTTAGGATCCTTTCGATAGGTTATGATAGGTTGATCCTGCTAATAGAGCTCCAACATCCTCAGCCTTCGTCTGGTGTATTCGACAGGTTGAAAGATCTTTTCGACAGGTTGATTTCTTGTGCAACCTATATCGATAGGTTTGTTTCTACCTCCTATCGACGGGTTCCAAACCTCTTGATAGGTTCTCTTCAAGCTTAGGCAACTTGTCGATAGGATGCTCCCTTCTTATTTCTGATTGCGCGATAGGTTCTGGATCCTATCGAATGCTTCCATCTTCACGACTTCTTCCTTTTTCAGCCTTCAGATCCTATCGACAGGTTCTAATAACCTCTCGATAGGTTGTTTTCAACTTGTTTTCCCTTTTTCGATGCTGTCTTTCTGTTGCTGCATGCCCCAAGTGGGCATTGGTGTGCAGCCCTCTTGTGTGCCATCGTTGGGTCTGAGCTGTACTGAGATATGGATCTTCTGGCGAAGCATCTTTGGGTGAATTTTTGCACTATCACTGCCTTTTACTGCTATCTACAAAGCATACTCAACATGCATTATTAGTCTATTCATAGGTCTATCAAAGGTCAGGTTAAAGGGTGAAAACTGGCACTTTTCACTGATTAACACACCCCCAAACCTAAGCTTTACTAGTCCCTGAGCAAAGGAAGAATAAAGAAAACTAAAATGCCACTTTTGTAGGGTGAACAGATGCATTTAGCATATGCATCAAGCCTTTTAAACCCCTAGGTGATCCCTAGTGGAGGAGTGAAGTCTCCTGAGGGTTTTCAGTGAAGGTACCCACAAACTTCTCCAATAAGATCAGTTAGTACTAATGCAACATGCTAAAATAGAGTTTAAGTAGATAAAATAAATTCCCCACCATGTCCATTCAGTTTTAGAGGATTTTTAGCAGAAAAATCATCAGTTTAAAACCTGAAATTCTGCTGTAATTCCTTCATCATCAATCAGTTCATGTCAAGGCATTGTGCCTGAAAATTAATGCAAAGTTTACCTTTAATTTAAGAATTATATTTTGATAATGCCCCAATTAATTTTGATTTCAGACCCAAATCTTACTGGGGCTGTTCACTCACAACAAAAATAGAAGGGTGTATCATTTCACACAGCTCAAGAGCAGTTACAACCCTCAAATAGGACTGCAAGCATGAGCATAGCCATTGCTCTAACTTCTTAAATTTTCTAACTCTGTTCACCATAGATCAAACAAATCTTCATCTCCACATGACAGCTCAATCCATTTCAGATCAGTAAGGTCTTTTTATTGGGTTGTGATGTGGCTTATGGGTGAAATTTGTAAAAGCATAAAGGGGTAAAAAAAAAAGGGATTTAAATTGAGAAATCAGTAAAGTAAGGAGGTGATTCATGACTTCACCTTCTTCATTTTAGCACGTCTCTATTTTCTTTTTGACTTTGCAGACTTGAAGTGATCAGCTTCATCAACTTCTTATCTTCTGTAGACTTTCAAATGAAGTGGCTTCTCTTTTTTTTTTCTTTTCTTTTTATATGCTTTTTGTACTTTTTCTCATGGGTTGGAATGCCATCACTATACATCACACTTGCCATCAAATGTATTTTCTTCTTCTTTCACCAATTGTCAAACCTTGCTCCTTTAACCTCATTTCTCCTTCTATTTCTTGATTTCTTAGATTGAGGGTGAACTGAAATAGATTAAAAGGTTTTGGGTTCAAATTTTTTAGTTTTTATCAAAGAAAAACTGGGATTTTTAAGGCTCAAAAGGTGTGTATCAAGGGCAGTTCAAAGGTGGGAAATTTTAAGCTCAAACTGTCTAAGGGATGGCCTTACTTCATGTCTTCCATGTCACGAATGCTGTCAAGCTGTTTTAATTTGGATTTGCCTAACTTTTAGTGATTGAAACTAGAGCCAATCAGTCCTTGGAGTAGAAAAATTGCCAAGACACTCTTCAAATAAAATTTTTCAGGCTCAAATCTCACTGGATATGGCCTTCCATCAAATTTCTGGGGTGTATCCTTACAGTTTTTTCTCTCATTTCAGGTTCACTAAACAATAATTTTTTTTTGAAAATTCTTGACATTTGCTTCATGAAAAATGTTCAAACTACAGCTCATTTCAGTTTAAAAAGTTTTTAATTTCCTCTTTTTCTAAAAATTAGGTGGGAAATCACTTTATTTTCAAAAACTTTTTCTCTTCAACATAGCGGCACTAGCATTAACTCATATATTGGCAAGTCTACTCTGCCACACCACCAAACCTAAGTTAAAGAGTGTCCTCACTGTTTAGAGACCATGGAAACAATGAGAAGGTGAGGTAAGAAAATATAGAGACATTATGCACAAAGAGAGGCACAAGTTCTGAAAACAAAATATTAATAATATTCAACGCAAAAAATAGTGTATAGAATACAAGTCAGGAAGTGAAAACAAGCTAAAATAGTCTACACTATTTACACGCATCATCAGGCCAGTCATACAAGTCTGATAGGTTTTTCAAATCATCCTTGGATAAAGGAGCTTTTCTTTTAGGTTGGGACTTCTTAGTGCACTGCTTGGGGGCCTCCTCAGACTGGGCAGCAGGTTTCTTCCCTTTCTTGGTAGAAGCATCAGGAGAGTCAGAATTAGAATCAGGAGGGAAGAGGGTAGTAGGATCTAGGCCAAGGGCAGCAGCAGCTTTCCGTCTTTCTTCCTTGGAGAGTAAGGTGGAGGAGGTGTAAGTTGGGGGTGGGGGCTTGGTGGGAGCTACCTCTTCAGAATGGGTGGCAGGTTCCTTCCCTTTGCTGCGAGCAGAAGTAGAAGAAATAGATCTCTTAGAGGTGACTTTTCTTTTTGTGTAAGTCCTCTTAGGTTTTGGTGGGATATGTTGAGCAGAAGGAGGTGCTTGGGCAGGAGGAGGGGGGACATCCACAGGTGGGGTGGGAGTAGGTTGAGTGGAAGAAGGTGGAGAGGGATGGGTGGAGGAAAGATTAGTAGGAGGAGTTTTAGCTAGAGGTGCTAGTTGAAATGGTTGGGAGGTCAAGGAAGCAATCTTTCTCTCGAGGATTTCAATTTTCTTTGTTGCATAAAGCAGGTTGGACTCAGAGAGTTCCTGGGTAGCCTTAAGTATCTCCTGAGCATTGGCTAACTTTTTCTGTAGAAGCTCATCATTCTTCTTCTCAAACTCGATAATGCGACTCTGAGCCTCAACAAGTAGGTTTGCGGTCTTATAACGAGTGAAGATTTCCTTCCATCCCTCAGAGATATCCCGGAGCAGGATTCTTTGTTCTAATTCTATGTAAGCAATTCGTTCCTCATAGGAGACTTCAAGGGAAGCTCGGAGGGCAGCCATACCTGTCAGGACATCCCGACGGATGTAGGGGTTGTCCCTCATTACATGCAACAGTGTGAGGTAAGGGGGAATGTAGATGGGGGATCTGAGGACAATGGGCAAAGAAAGGGGGGGAGTGGAAGAAGAAGAAGGGGTAGAGAAAACTAGTTCCTCAAATGGATCAGTTTGGGTTGAGGCATCTGTGAAGACAGGTGGAGGGAGAGTGGGTGGTTGGGTAGTAGGTGACATAGCAACTGCAGGAGCTACAACAGCTGGTGATGAAGGTGTAAAAGATAGTGGTGAGATGGGTATAGGGAAAAATGGAGTTGCTACCTCCTCAGACTGGGTAGCAGCTGTGGGAGGTGAAGCTATGGGTGAAGATGGAGGAGTTAAATGGAGAGATGAATGGACAGGGGAAAGAGGAGAAGTGTGAGGGGGTTGGAGAGATGAAGAGGATGGGGTAAGGGTGGACCGAATGGATTGAAGGCATGAGCTCATGATGGCTTGGTTGTTAGTGTTGGTGGTCAATTGAGTTTGAATGGACTGTAAGAGGGATAGAATTTGAGTGAAAGTATCAGGAATGGTGGGGTTGGAGGGGACAGGCGTTTGGATGGGATTGAAAGGAGAGGAGGGTGCATGGTTGAAGTGAGGGGGAGTGGGGTTTGGAGAGTCAGGGAGTGGGGTGTGCTCATGCCCAACTTCTTCCACAATGGATGTCATTAGGGCAGTGAAACCAGTAGTGGTAAACTGGTCTAAACCCTGGGTATGAAGTAGGGGTTGGTGAGGGGGGAAGTCAGAAATGGGTTGGTCAGAGGGTGGAGAACAAAGGGTAGGGGTAGGCTCTGATAGTGTTGAAGGTTCAAGGACTTCAGGTTCGACAACTAGAATGGTGGGTGGAGGTAAAATTAGCTCAGAAGTAGGAGGAGGGGGGCCTGATGGAAAAGGGGCTGATACAAAGGGGAAAAGCAAAGGGGGTATGTAGGTAAGGTAGGTGAAAGGATGGATGAGGGAGTCTCAACAGTAAAATCTATTGCAGTGGTAGTGCGCACCTCCTCAACCTCTTCCATCTCAGCTGGCTTACTCTTCTTAATCAGGGTTAGGCTGGTGGACCATGCCCTTTTTCCATACTCTTTTAGGGTCAACTTCTCACTTGGCTCATTCCTCTTAACCAAATATTTCCCAGCCTTGAGCAAACATGTAATGAGCCTGCTGAAAGGCAACCCAACACCTTTAGCAAATGCTTGTCTTTTAAGCACCTTATCATTAATGTCTACCATTGTCTCAAAAATCAAATTTGGTGCATTCAAAAATTGCCCTTTTGATCAATGGTACAGAGCATCAACAACTGGGGGCCTTCTCTCCTGCAGGTGCCCAGTGACATACACATTCTTTCTCAGAATAGTATTGATGAATCTGAGGCTAGGTTGGAGGTCTCTTCTCATCAAAGATTCACCAGATCTCACAATTCCATTGGTGAGATACTTAGCCATTTCTCTGAATGTAACCCATTTGGGTGCACCCTCAGATCTAGTGGAGTCAAATTGATGTGGAACTCCTAGAGCCATCCCAATAGCCTTACAATCCACAGTTATTTGCCAATCATCAATCAGAATTTCCAGCAC
Organism: Chloranthus sessilifolius; assembly: GCA_021018995.1. NCBI lineage: Eukaryota > Viridiplantae > Streptophyta > Magnoliopsida > Chloranthales > Chloranthaceae > Chloranthus > Chloranthus sessilifolius. Next base: position 54,953,243 of record CM037598.1, read on the forward strand.
AGCCTCAGCTCCAGGCACCACCTTCTTTGTCAAATTCTGATACCACAGTTTAACCAGCTTGGGGTACACAGTCTCCTTAACGGGTGTAAGTAGGCGTAACAATCCCTCCTTCTTCAGATACATTAGAGTCCCCTGGCACTCCTCTATGTTGGCAAAGTATGCCAGATCAAAATTAGTCTCAGGGACAAGGCTCAAACCATCCACAAACTTATTAGGAGTGGTTAATGCAGCAGGAAGCTCCACCTCAGGCAGTATGTCAGGGGTGGATGAAGGTGCTTTCTCAGTTGGAGCAGATCTCTCCATGGGTATTTCTGCCTCGGGCTCCTGAATTTCTACAGACTTGGCCTTTTTTGCTTTAGGAGCCTTCTTAGGCATCCCCTCAGGAAGCTTCCTCTTGGTAGGTGGTTTGGTGGTAGGCTTTGATTTTTTGGAGGACTTGAGGGTGGAAGCAGCTGGTTGCCGAAATAGGTCAACTAGGGTTTCTTCAGAATCGGCCATTTTACGCTCAGAAGTTGATCTCTTAAGGCTCACTCACCAATTTGTAGTAAAACTCTAAAGTATACAACCAGAGAAGCAACAGAGTGAAAGCAGGAGGACAACTTACCCAAAACTCCTAGGGTTGTGCAGGAATCATGATGGATAATTCCAATTTGATAAAAATTAGGTGCAAAATTCTCCTTTGTGGGGGCTGAATGAACTTGAGGGCTGACAAACTGAGTGGTAAAAAGTCCGTAGAGTATTTAGCAGAAAATGAGAGCAGCGGCAAATGAGGAAGAGAAAGCTAGGGTTTGCAGTAGGTGTTGAATGGAGCAAAATGATCTATCGATAGGTATTTAAAGAATGAAAACAAAATCGATAGGATGAGTTGGGTGATTTCGATAGGTCAAGGCGTCTTGTCGAAAACCATAAAGGATAAGGCGTGCAGGTGGAATGCTTAGATAGGTCAAATCCTTCCTATCGATAGGTTTATATGGTAAATGAATCATCCTCTCGATAGGTTCCCAATGGGTATCAAGAACCTATCAAAAACTTCTTTTTAACCTTTTGAACCTATCGAAAAGTTGTTTTCATCTATCGACAAGTCTCAGTGCCTATCAAAATCCTCAGATGACCTATCAAAAGGTCTCATATGCCCTTCAAAACTGGATTTTGGCATTGTGTTCAGCCTCAGCACCCAGCAAACTTTGTTATTGTGCTTCCGTTCAATTTGTTTTCATTATGGATATACTCCCATGGTCCCTGGACTGCTGGCAAGATCGACATGATGACCTAATTCTCGCATGGCAATTTTATTGTAAATTAACAAAACATCAAAATAGAAAGTACTTACTTAAAACAAAACCAAAATATAGTACATATGATACACACTAAAATTAGGTAGAAATTGGAGGGGCCTGAAGTTCAATGGTCTCCTCAGGCTCACAAATTTTTTCAACACAAATTTTTAGCCTCTGGCCATTGACTTTCATGACCACCCTACCATCGATAGGGTCCATGATTTCTACAGCCCCAGATAAGGAAACATGTAAACGTGTGTACGGCCCATCCCATATGGACTGCAATTTTCTTGAAAAGAATTTCAATCTTGAATTGAACAACCATAGCTTGTCACCTATTTTAAATTCTTTTCGCAACAAGTGCCTATCATGAAAGCCTTTGTTTTTTTCCTTGTAAATCTGGGCATTTGAATATGCTTTCAACCTTAATTCATCAAGCTCAGATAATTGCAGTTTCCTATTCACACCAACAGAGGTTAAGTCAGAATTTAATGTTTTAATAGTCCAATATGCTCTATGTTCTAACTCAACAGGCAAGTGACATGCCTTGCCATATACTAGCCTGAATGGGGACATCCCTATGGGGGTCTTATAGGTAGTCCTATAAGCCCACAAGGCATGTGATAGTTTTATGAACCAATCTTTCCTATCAGCTCGCACAGTCGTCTCTAGGATGTGTTTAATTTCCCTGTTGGAAATCTCTACTTGCCCACTGGTTTGTGAGTGGTAGGGAGTAGCAACTCTGTGGGTCACAGAATATTTTTTCAACAACTTTTCAAAAGGTTTGTTGCAAAAGTGGCTTCCTCCATAACTAATAATAGCTTTGGGGGTGCCAAACCTAGAGAAGATGTTGTCCTTTAAGAACTTAATGACAACCTTATGATCATTTGTTCTTATAGCTATGGCTTCTACCCATTTGGACACATAGTCCACAACTACAAGGATGAAATTATATGCATAGGAGGAGGGGAAAGGTCCCATAAAATCAATTCCCCATATGTCAAATAATTCAACCACAAGCACATGTTGCAAGGGCATGAAGTTTCTCTTTGTAATACTTCTCATTTTTTTCCATCTAGAACAAGCTTTGCAATGCTGTATGGCATCCTTGAACAGAGTAGGCCAGTAGAAACCACTTTGAAGCACCTTTACAGCAGTCTTGTTACCACTGAAATGGCCTCCACAAGTCTGTTCATGACACATGGTTAGAATGTTTTCAAACTCAGTTTCAGGTACACATCTTCTTATCACCTGGTCTACACAATACTTAAAGAGGTAAGGATCCTCCCACATGTAATATCAAATTTGTGAGAAGAACAAATTCCTATGATCTTTACTCCAATGTGGGGGTATCCTTCCCACAGCAAGATAATTTACTATGTTGGCAAACCAGGGCATAATTATCTCCACAGCAAAAAGCTGCTCATGTGGGAAAGAATCATTGATGGGTAAGCTCTCTATATCAGCATCTAGGATTCTTGATAGGTGGTCAACAACCACATTTTCAACCCCCTTCTTGTCTTTGATTTCCAAGTTGAATTCCTGCAAAAGAAGATTCCATCTAATTAGTCTAGCTTTAGCCTCCTTCTTAGACAAGAGGTATTTCAAGGCTGAATGGTCAGTAAACACCGTGATCTTGGATCCCAACACATATGATCTGAACATTTCCAAAGCAAATACAATTGCTAGCAGCTCCTTTTTAGTTGTAGTATAATTCAATTGAGCATCAACCATCTATTTACTAGCATATGCCACCACACATGGTGCTTTGTCTTTCCTTTGTCCCAGTACTGCACCAATGGCAATGTCTGATGCATCACACATCAGCTCAAATGGCAGAGAGAAGTCAGAAGTTTGTAATATAGGAATAGTAGTCAAACAGGTCTTCAGAAGTTCAAAAGTAGCTAGACATTCATCATTTACCACAAAAGGAACCTCTTGGCACAACAAGTGGCAAAGAGGCTTGGAAATTTTGCTAAAGTCTTTGATGAACCTCCTGTAGAAACCAGCATGGCTCAAGAATGACCTGACTTGTTTGACAGTTTTGGGAGGGGTCAAATGTGCTATTAAATCAATTTTAGCTTGATCAACCTCTATTCCTCTTCGGAAAATAACATGTCCTAGGACAGTACCTTGAGTCACCATGAAATGACTCTTTTCCCAACTCAGAACTAGGTTGGTCTCCTTACACCTTTGCAGCACAAGGCTGAGATGGTGCAGGCATTGGCTAAAATCATCCCAAAAATAGAGAATCATCCATAAAAATCTCTAAAAACTTGTCAATCATGTCAGAAAAGATAGAATACATACATCTTTGAAAAGTGGCAGGGCATTACATAGCCCAAATGGCATCCTTCTGTATGCAAAGGTTCCAAATGGACAAGCGAATGTGGTTTTTGCTTGATCTTGAGGGTAAACAGGAATCTGGTTGTATCCTGAATAACCATCAAGAAAATAGTAAAAAGCCTTACCTACCAACTTATCTAAGATCTGATCTATAAAAGGCAATGGAAAGTGATCTTCGCTAGTTCTCTCATTGAGCTTGCGATAGTCTATGCATACCCTCCAACCAGTGGTTTGTCTGGTTGGAATCAGCTCACCTAAGTCTGCTTGAATTACTGTCATCCCAGATTTCTTGGGCACCACTTGGGTAGGTGCCACCCATTGAGAGTCTGAGATAGGATAAATGACCCCAACATCAAAACGTTTGACTACTTCCTTCATAACAACTTCCTGCATGTGTGGGTTAAGCTTCCTTTGCATCTCTCTAGAAGGTTTAGAGCCCTCTTGAAGATGAATTTTGTGCATACACACAGTTGGATTTATCTCCCCCAAATTTGCAATAGTCCACCCTATTGCTCTCTTATGCCTTTTTAGCACACAAAACAATTCTTCTTCCTGCTCAAGAGTGAGGGAAGAAGAGATTATCACTGGCAGTTTGTGATTAGCTCCTAAAACGGCATATTTTAAAGATTTTGAGAGTTGCTTTAACTCCACATTTGGGGGACTGATGAGTGAAGGCAATAGGGGTGCCTTAGAAGGTGGTGGAAGAGGTAGTAAAGCAGGAGTCCATGGGTGATGCTTTGCTGGCCGTACTTTAGAATTTATAATTTTCACTTGTGCAAGCTCAGATGTGGAATCTTTCTCTTCCACTATTTCATTCCATACTTTTTCAAAAACATTAAACAAATCATTACCATGCGGCAGCTGAGGTTGATTTTCTTGGACAAACTCATCCAGCACATCAATGGAAAAATAGTCCTCATTCTCTAAGTGGGGCTGATGGGTGGCATTGTACACGTTTAGCTTGACTTTCATATTACCAAAAGATACTTTCATGATCCTGATCTATATTAGATGTAAGCATTAGCAGTGGCCAAAAAGGACTTGCGTAAGATCACAGGGATAGAAGTAGCACATTTGCTCGGCTCCATGTCCAGCACCAAAAAATTAACAGGATAAAAGAAATTATCAACCCCAACCAAGACATCTTCAATGATCCCCCCAGGCTTCCTTTTAGATCTGTTGGCTAGTTGTAAGACCACATGTGTGGGCTTCAACTCTCCTAAGCCCAGCTTCTCATATACTGAATATGGAAGCAAATTCACAGTAGCTCCTATATCTAACAAGACTTTTTCGATGGTATGATCCCCAATGATGCAGGGGATAGTGGGGACTCCAATGTCTTAGAGTTTTGTTGGAGTTGCAATAGTCAGTATCTGTTTCACTTGTTCTACTGAAAAAACTTTCTTGGATAAATGTATCCTTGATTATCTTTTGTGGGTGCACAGGTCTTTCAAAAACTTGGCATAGGCTGAAACTTGCTTGATTGCATCAAGTAGAGGCAAGTTGATCTTTACTTGCTTAAAGGCTTTCATCATTTCCTCTATTTTGGGATGTCCTTTATCAAAAGGGGAAGGTGCTTGCATTGCCCTAGGAAATGGCAAATGTGGGATTGCTCCCCCATTTGCAGCCTTAGCTAACTCATCATCTCTCTTTTTGAATTTTTTATTTTCTTGAGGATCCTCATTATCCTTCTTATTCAACATGGGTTGCACCTATTGTACCTTCTCTATAACCAGCTATTTTTCTTTTTCTGAATTTTTCAAAGGCCCACAGCCTACTTGATTGTCCACCACCCCTCCACTTCTTAATGTGGTGACAGATTTGGCTTCCTCATGGGAAGAGGAAACTTCACCTACCACATATTGTCTCTTTGGGTTGTCCATGGGTTGGCTAGGCAGCCTCCCTTCCTCTCTCTTGGTCAAAGCATTAGACAGCTGACCAAGATGGTCCTCTATCTTTTTTATGCTTTGGCTATGAGAGTATACAGTTTGAGGCAAGGATCCTAAGTTCTGCAATGAGGCCAGAACTTGTTCCTCAAAAGAAAGTGATCTAGCAGCTGGAGGGGGTGCAGCTTGCTACACAGGCTTAGCCATAGGCTGAGTCATGGGTTGTTGGTTGTGGGGCCTTGGAATGTAATTTTGGTGGTAGGGCTGAGCATTTTTATAAGGCATGGGGTACTGTGGCTGCTGCTGCTGGTTTGGAAAAGTATCTTGTCTCAACCTCAAGTTGGGGTGGTTTCTCCATTGGTAACCAGCAATAGGCTGTTGCCCAAATGATTGAGTGGCAGCCACATGCTCCATCACAAAGTCTAGAAATTGAACAGCTGAGGGGCATTCCTCAAGGGAGTGAGTGGAGGACTGGCATATAACACATGCTTCATCTACTTTAGTAGGCATGGGTGACTGCATTGCTCCCATGAGCATATCAAACTTCTGGGTCAAATTATCCACTTTTCTCTCCAAATTATTGTGCTCACTCACCTCATACATCTTTCCTCTTGTGGTGTTTTCTTTCACCATTCTAGGGATGTCCAAGTCGCTAGACAATGTCTCTCTTTGCATGGAGTTCTCACTGATGATGTCGAACAACTCCCAAGCCTTCTCATCAGTTTTGTGGAGGTAAGCACCACGACAAGAGGCATCTACCATATCTCTGCTTTTAGAGTCAATTCCTTGATAAAAACTTTGAACAAGTTTCCATTAAGGGATTTGATGATGGGGACATTTTTTTAGGAGTTCTTTAAATCTCTCTCATCCTTGGTGAAAGTCCTCAGTTGGGTCTTGAGCAAATGAGATATTGCCCTTTCTCAAGTGGCTTGTCTTAGACATGGGAAAAAACTTGGCCAAAAACTGACATTGAAGATCACTCTAGGACTGAATACTGTTGGGTGGGAGCATTGATAACCAAGTCCTGGCTCTATCCTTTAAGGAAAAAGGAAAGAGTCTAATCCTGGTTGCTTCCTCTCCCAAACCTGTAATATTGAATGTAGTGCATAGTTCTAGAAATTCATCAATATGCTTATATGGGTCTTCTTTGGTCAGGCCATGGAATGAGGGTAGCATTTGGATTATGAAAGACTTGATCTCATAGTTCCCTTGAGCAGCAGGGAATTGAATGCAGAAGGGGGAATTGTAAATCCCTGGTGCATTAAATTCCTTCAAGGTTCTAGGTTGCTGCTGCTCACCCATTTCAGCAGATCCAGATGCAGCAGATGTGGGTGAGATTTGTTTAGACCTAAAAATTCTTTCAACCTCTAGATTTAATGGAACGACCTGAGAATTGAGAGTTCTCCTTCCAAACATACACCACTCACAATCTTAATGCACACACAATGTAGAGCAAAATTAATACAACAATCAGGAACAAGCACAATTAACTAATAAATCTATAAATCCATAGATCAAGAAAATACGAGGAGTAGAGGGATGCAAACTTTAGAGCAACCTCTAGCACAATGCTCTTCCTTAGAAACAGCTTCTGATCTGGTGAAATAACAAAAACTACTCCAAAACACCCAAACTTTCAAAAGCAGTTAGTGAAAAGTTAAATAGGCTATTACAGATCTATAATCTATACTAAAACAAACTTAGATCTCCCAATTGTAAGCATATAGATCCTAGGCAGCGGCGCCAAAAACTTGTTGGCTTCTTACCTTGTGTTAGAAAAGAGGTTTAAAATCAAACAGTTAAAAGATCTATTGATTACACACACCAAGGCAAGCAAACACATAGACCTGCAAGTATTCAGAGTCTGTTGTAGCAAGTTTCAAAGAGTAAGGGTATGTCCACAGGGAAATGTGAGCTTAAAATTAAGTAAATCTCTAGATCTACAGCAGATTTGACACCCTACCTAATACTAAAATAGCAAAAGAGAGAGAAGAGGTTTTAAGGGGTTGTCACTTTAAACTAAACTACAGAAACACAATTAAATGCATAAATGAATTGGGATTAAGTCGAGAGCCTAGATCTTGCAAGAGAGGGGAATGTTTGGTGAAATAAAAAATAAAAAATGGAGAGAAGCAGATTGGAGTTTGGTCTTGCTGCAATTGGGTTGAGCTGACAGTGTTACAAGGGGTTCAAAGTGCACCAATCCCTCATCTGGCTATAAGCACAGTTGCAGGGTAGAAGGATCTGATCTAAGCTAGAGATTTGGATTGATCTTAAGGATCTGATCTGTCGACTTCAATGGTGACAGACCATCCAATAGATTCACTCCATTTCCAGGTTTCCATCAGAATATTATAATCACTACAAATACTACAACTGCTAGGCCACAGACATAAGCAATTGCAGGAACATCAGATCTAGGGAGATCAAATGGTATCCAATAGGTCTACCAGTTAAGTGGGTGAGCTGATTCCCATCTACACAAATCTGATCGAGCACCAAATGAAACCAAATGAACTATGGATCTAATTAAAACAATAAAACCAACATTGCATTAAAATAAACTCACAATACAATGAAATGCTCTCAGATTTGTAGTCTGTGCATCATCTGACCCTCAATGACACTCTCAACCTTCCCCAATTATAGATCCAACCTCACTCCTTGCTGCTCCAAGGGAATTAGCCAACTATAGTTGGGCTAAAACAAAGAATAGAGAATTTTGATGCAGGCTCTGATCTTGAGAATCATCCCCCCTTTTTCTGGCAGCTTTCCTCCTTTTATAGCTCTCCTCTCTGCCTCCAATCCATTTTTCCTGCCAATTACAGCTCAGCTGGGCTGATTCTGTTATTGCCTTTTTATTCCCCTTCTAGAAGGCCCTATGAGTTAGTTAGAGTTGGGGGAGAGCACGTGGGTCAGTTAGGGTTTTCTAGGGCATTTCTAAAACCGTTGTGCCGGTCATCAGAGTGCCTCGGATTGCATGCAGCAGGTCACCAACTTGCAGCGTGTGCACAGCAGCTCTTCTGAGCAGTTCTTCAGTCGATTTTGATAGGTTCCTAAAGCTTTCGAGAGGTTAAAAGCAGACATTTTATTCCTTTCGCTAGGATTCAGGATCCTTTCGATAGGTTCCGATAGGTTGATCCTGCTAATAGAGCTCCAGCATCCGCAGCGTTTATCTGGTGTATTCGATAGGTTGAAAGATCTTTTAGACAGGTTGATCTCTTGCGCAACCTATTTTGATAGGTTTGCTTCTACCTCCTATCAACTGGTTCCAAACCTCTCGATAGGTTCTCTTCAAGCTTAGGCAACCTGTCGATAGGACGCTCCCTTCTTATTTCTGACTGCACGATAGGTTCTGGATCCTATCGAATGCTTCCATCTTCACGACTTCTTCCTTTTCTAGCCTTCAGATCCTATCGACAAGTTCTAATACCCTCTCGATTGGTTGTTTTCAGCCTATTTTCCCTTTTTCAATGCTGTCTTACGGTTGCTGCATGCCCCAAGTGGGCATTGGTGTGTAGCCCTCTTGTGTGCCATCTTTGGGTCTAAGCTGTACTGAGATATGGATCTTCTGGCAAAGCATCTTTGGGTGAATTTCTACACTATGACTACCTTTTACTACTATCTACAAAACATACTCAACATGCATTTATTAGTCTATTCACAGGTCTATCAAAGGTTAGGTTAAAGGGTGAAAACTGACACTTTTCACTAATTAATAGTACGTGGAAGATATGATCGCCAAGTCATAGGAGAGAGGTGATCATCCAGTGAACCTTCAAAAGTTGTTTGTATGGTTGAAAAAATACAAGTTGCGTCTGAACCCTCAAAAGTGCGCATTCGGTGCTATGTCAGGAAAGCTACTCAATTTCATCATCAGCAGAAGAGGTATCGAGGTCGATCCTGTAAAAGTGAACGCTATTATAGAAATGCAATCACTATCTATCGAGAGGGAAGTCAGAGGCTTCTTGGGCAGAATATAGTACATTACTCCCTTCACTACACAGCTAACTCTTACCTGAACGCCGATTTTAAAATTATTGAGAAAAGATTTGCCTATTGAATGGAAAGATGACTGCCAAGCCGCATTCGATAAAATCAAGAGTTATCTTCTCAACCCACCAGTTCTGGTACCACCAGTCTCTGGGAGGCCACTCTTAATGTATCTCTCAACGAAGAAATTCTCGATGGGATGTGTCTTAGGGCAGCACGACCAAATAGGAAGAAAAGAGTAGGCGATTTACTATATGAGCAAGAAGTTCACTAACTACGAGACATGCTATTCTCATCTAGAGTAAGCATTCCTAGCTCTCATATGGGCTACAAAGAGACTTCGTCACTACCTTCCCTCCCAAGCGGTATTCCTTCTGGCTTAAATGGATTCCTTAAAATATTTGTTTGAAAAGTCAGCTCTCACTAGGCGGACTACACACTGACATCTTCTCTTATCAGAATTTGACATCACCTATGTCACCTAAAAATTGATCAAGAGGCAACCACTCCCTGATCATCTTGCTGAGAATCTCTTACCTGATTATGAACCCCTGAGAACCGAGTTCCCTGATGAGGATATCTTATTCATGATAGAGGATGACATAGGGGAGACAGAAGAGTCCTGGGTAATGCATTTTGATGGGGCATTGAACGGTGAAGGTCAAGGCATCGACACTATTCTAATCTCACCAAAAGGGTCCCACATATCGATTTCCATCAAGCTTAATTTCCCTGTACCAACAACATTGCCAAATATGAAGCCTGCGTGGCCGGCTTACAAGTAGCTCTCGACCTGACTGTAACCCACTTTAGAGTATTTGGTGACACATAGCTGATCATATGCCAGACCGATGGAGATTGGAAGACAAAAGAAGAGAAGCTGATTCTGTACCATGAGCTACTATGTTACGTTCTCCTATGTCCAGTGACCAAGAAATCATTTTGTCGATGCACTAGCAATATTGGCATCAATGGTCAAAATTTCGTATGACGTCGAGATGAAGCTCATCATGACTGGACAAAGAAACAAGTCTGCTTCTAGATTGAAGGATCCACAAAGATATATGATGAGCCTCCATGGTTCTCTGATATAAAAAATTTCTTCGAAACTTGAGCATTTCCTGAGGGCACATTCAAGACGGATAGGAGGACCATCCAACGTTTAGTGGCTAACTACGTCATTTGTTTGCGAGTGCCTCTACAAGCGGTCATATAACGATATTCTACTTTGATGCCTAACTGAAAGTGAGGCAACCAACGTCATAAAGGAAATCCATGAAGGAGTATGTGGGGCACACGTCAATGGACACATGCTTGCCAAAAAGATCTTATGGAAAGGGTATTTCTAGACCACCATGGAAACTGACTGTTGCAATCACGTTCAGAAGTGTCACAAATGCCAAGAACACTCTAGTCTAATACATGCTCTAGCTATAGATCTCTATAGCATGACCACTCCATGGCCATTTGCCACATGGGGTCTCGACGTCGTCGGAAAGGTCAATCCAAAAGCTTCTAATCGGCATCAGTTCATCCTCATCATCATCGAGTACTTCACAAAATGGGTAGAGGCAGCATCCTATACAAACATCGCAACCAATCATGTTAAGAAGTTCATCAAGAGTAACATTGTTTCCCGGTTCGGCATGTCCAAGGACATCATCACAAACAACGACACCAACTTTGTGAAAAAGCTCATCAGAGCGTTCTACAAGCAATATAAAATTAACCATCCTTACTCATCACCATATCGGCCACAAAACAATGGAGCTATGGAAGCTACCAATAAAATAGTGGTACGCATCCTTGAGAAAATGGTCATCACATACAAAAATTGAACTGAAATGTTACCCTTCGCACTATGGGCTTACTGTTAAGTGGTGAAAAATGTAACTTTTCACCCTTTAACCTGACCATTAATAGACCTGTGAGCACACTAATAAGCCTCTGTCGAGTGCATTTTGTAGACAGCAATAAAAGATGACACTAATGTAAAAAACCACTCAAGAATGCCCAAAAAGGGGCCATCTCTCAGCACAGGACAAACCCACCAACAGCACACCAGAGGGTAGCACACCATTGGACCCTTGGAGCGCGTGGCTATAGCAGGGGAAGGCGAAGGAAGTGAAAAAAGGCTAAAAACATCCTATCGAGAGGTCACCTGAAGACTTTGATAGGAGCTGAAACCAAAGAAAGGAGGAATTTGTGCAGTTAAAAAGGTTTCGATAGGATCTGAAGGCAAAAGAAAGATGGATTCATGGGGATTGAGGAGTTCGATAAGATCCAAGAACCTATAGAGTAGCTGAAAGAAAGGGAGGAACCATCCTATCGAAAGCTTAACTAAGGGGTGAAGGGAACCTATCGAATGGTTTCCTGAACCTATCGAGATGGAGACGCTGGAACAGAACCTATCGAAGGGTGCTTGAGCCTTTCGATAGGAGTGAGAGCAACCCTATTGAAGTGATGGCATGCAGAACAGAACCTATCGAAATGGTTCTCCAACCTGTCGAATGCTCCAGGCCAAGGGCTGAGAATGCTGAAGCTCTAAGAGAAGGCTCATCCTATCGAAACCTATCGAAGAGATCTGAAAACCTAGCGAAAGGACCAAAAAGCTCCATTTGAACCTGTCGAAAGCTTCCTGAACCTGTCGAAATCGTGTGTTACCTGTTGCACACAACCTGAGGCTCATAGTGACTAGTACGACGGTTCTAGAAGATGCTTTAACCGACCCACGTGCTCTAACAGAAACCTAACAAACTCTGAGGACCTTATAGAAGGGATTTTTGGTAGAAAAAATAGAGGAAAAAGCTATATATAGAGACCCCTAATTACAATTGGGGGGGCTCGAGATCTGAGCAAAATTCTAGAGATTAGAGCTTATAGAGAAATTCTATTTTCCCTCTTTTAGCCCAACAATGGTTGGCTAATTCTCCTGGAGTAGCGAGGAGAGAGGTTAGATCTGCAATTGGGTAAGGTTAAGAGAGCTATTGTGGGTTCCCAGCTGCACAGACTACAGATCTGAGAGTATTTCCATTGTAGAGTGATTTTGATTGCAATGTAAATGCTATTTTTAATGCTTTAATTAGATCTAAAGTTCCTTTGGTTTCATTTGATGATCGATCAGATTTGTGTAGAGGAGTCTGTGAATCAGCTCACCTACTTAACTGGTAGACCTCTTGGATACCATCCGATCTCCCGGGATCTGATACTCTTGTAGTTCCCTGAGTCTGTGACCTTAGAATTGCAGCATCTGTAGTAGTTTTAACTATTCTGATTGATGTTTTAGGTTTGGAGGAGATCCCTAGGATGGTTTGTGACCATTAAAGTGGACAGATCATAACCTTAAGATTAGTCCAAGCTCAGGCTCCAATTGGATTCATCTACTGTAAATCCATGGAACAGATAAAGTCTATAGGATGGCCTGTGACCATTAAAGTGGACAGATCATAGCCTTAAGACCAGGTGGATCCTGTGATTTGGAGTGGAGCCGTCTACCCTGCAGCTGTGCTTATAGGCAGTTGAGGGAATTATGTGCTTTGAACCTCTGTAGCATGATTAATTGAACCTGATTTCAGTGAAGACCAATTTCCAAGCTACTCTTCTCCATTTTATGCTTTTTACTCTTTTCCCTTGCAAGATCTAAGTTCTCAAACTCGATCCAAGTTAGTCTATGTTTAATTTTAGCTTAGCTTAATTGACAATCCATTTTAAACCTCTCCCCTGTCTTTTAGCTAACTTAGCATTAGTTAGGGTGCCAGATCTCCTACAGATCTGGAGATTTATCACATTTTTAAACCAACCTCCCTGTGGATCTTCCCTTACTCACCATCTTTTCAAAACTTGCTATAACGGACCCTGATTACTTGTAGGTCTGTGTGAGTGTGTTCTGCTTAATTTTATTAGTGAATTTAGACCCTCATTTGAGGGAAGGAAAACACGCCAACAAGTTTTTGGCGCCGCTGCCGGGGAGGTGTGTTTAGAAATTGGTAGATCTAAGTTTTGTAATTTTTTGTTTGATTTTACTAATTGCATTTATAAGTTTTGTTGTTTTTCAATATTTTATGTGCATTTCATCAGATCTGAGGCTACCAGTGAGAGGAGAATAATGCTGGAGGCTGCTCTGTAGTTTGCATCCTTCTACTCCCCTTTTATTTTTCAGATCTGTTGATTTTTCTTAAAATAGTTAGAAAGTTTGGTTGAATCTACTTGTTGTGTTGAGGATCTATTTTGCATTCAGGTTTTGAGTGTTGTAAGTTTTGTAGGAGAACTCTCTAGCCTCAGATTATTCCACTAAATCCAGAGGTTGAAAGACTTCTCAGATCCACACCAACTACACCCACATCTGTTGCAATTGACTCTGTAGAAATGGGTGAGTAACAACAGCCAAGAACCCTCAAGGAGTTTAATGCACCAGGGGTCTATAATTCCCCCTTCTGCATTCAGTTCCCAGCTGCCCAAGGAAATTATGAAATAAAGTCTTCCATAATTCAAATGCTGCCCTCATTTCATGGCCTGACTAAAGAAGACCCCTACAATCACATTGATGAGTTCTTGGGACTGTGACGTGGTTATCCTTGCTTCCACCCAACAGCATTCAGTCCTGGAGTGACCTCCAATGTCAATTTTTGGCCAAGTTCTTCCCTATGTCAAAAACCAGCCAGTTGAGGAAGGGTATCATCTTGTTTACCCAAGATCCAACTGAAGATTTTCATCAATCCTAGGATAGAATTAAGGAACTCCTAAAGAAATGCCCCCACCATCAAATCCCTGAATGACAATTGGTTCAAAGCTTTTATCAGGGAATTGATTATAAGAGCAGGGACATGGTAGATGCTTCCTGTGGTGGCACCTACCTCCATAAAACTGCTGAGGAGGCATGGGAGCTCTTTTATATTATTAGTGAGAACTATATGCAAAGGGAAACCTTGGCTAGAGATCTAGAGCCTCCTAGGTTGGTGAAGGAGAATACTTCAAGAGGGAAGTTATATGAAGTGAGTGTGCCAAGTGATTTGGAAAGGAAAGTGGACATCCTAGCCTTGAAATTTGATAGGTTGATAGGAGCAATGCAGTCACCTGTGGCTGCTAGGGTAGAGGAGGCATGTGCCATATGGCAGTCTCCTACTCACCCCCTTGAAGAATGCCCATCTACTGGCTAGTTTCCTAATTTTATAACAGAGCATGTAGCTGCAACTCAGTCTTATGGGCAGCAACCTGCTGCTGGGTATCAATAGAGGAACCACCCCAATCTGAGGTGGAGATAAGATGCATACCCCAGTCAGTAGCAGTAGCCCCAGCAGCCCATGCCCTATAGAAATGCTCAGCCCTATCGAGAAGGTTATGCTCCAAGGCCTCAGTATCAGCAACCCATGGCCCAACCTGTAGCTCCTCCTGTGTAGCAGTCTGCACCTCCTACAGCTGTGAGAGCACCTTCTATCGAGGAACAAGTTTTGGCCTCACTACAGAATTTGGGCCCCTTAACTCAAACTATGCACTCTCACAACCAAAGCATCAAAAAGATAGAAGACCATCTTGGTCAGCTGTCGGATGCCTTGACTAGAAGAGAAGGAGGGAGGCTGCTTAGCCAACCATAAGACAACCCACGAAGACAGGTTGTAGTGGGTGAAGTTTCCTCCACCTATGAGGAAGCCAAATCCGTTACAACATTGAGAAGTGGTAGGCTAGTGGAAAACCAAGTGAATTGTGAGCCTGTGAGGAACTTGGAGGGAGAAAATGAAGAGATTCCTACAAGAACACAACAAAGGTCACCAGTGGTGGACCTGAAGGAGCAACCAGCTCAGAATATAGAGGATAATGAGGATCCTTAAGATAAGAAAAAAATCAAAAAGACAGAAGCCCCATTGGCTAAGGTTGCAAGTGAGGGAGTAATCCCACATTTGCCATTTCCTAAGGCACTGTAAGCACCTTCCCCTTTTGATAAAGGGCAAGGTAAAATAGAGGAAATGATGGAGACTTTCAAGCAAGTAAAGATCAATTTACCTTTATTTGATGCAATTAAACAAGTCCCAGCCTATGCTAAGTTTTTGAAGAACTATGCACCCATAAAAGACAATGTAGGATACACCTATCCAAGAAAGTCTTTTTAGTAGAGAAAGTGAAACAAATTTTTTCGATTGCAACCCCAACCAAATTTCAAGACCCTGGAACCCCCACTATCCCCTGCATCATTGGGGATCACACAATTGACAAAGCCTTATTAGATCTTGGAGCCAGTGTAAATTTGCTTCCATATTCACTATATGAGAAGCTGGGTTTGGGAGAATTAAAGCCCACACATGTGGTCCTCCAGCTGGTTGACAGATCTGAAAGGAAACCCGTGAGGATAATTGAAGATGTGAGGGTTGGAGTTGACAAATTCTTTTATCCTGCTGACTTTTTGGTGTTGGACATGGAACCAAGCAAATGTGCTTCTTCCATACCTGTGATTCTAGGCAGGCCCTTTTTGGCCACTGCCAATGCTCACATACAATGCAAGTATGGAATCATGGAAGTATCACTTGGAAACATGAAGGTTAAGCTGAATGTGTATAGCACTGGCTATCAACCCTCTCCTAAAGAGGCTTGCTTTTCCATTAATGCCCAAAAGAAAGTGATTCATGAAAATATACATTGGCTGTTGCAAGACAATGCTTGGTTCACAGATGGAAAACTGCACCCAAGGAATAGACATTTGCTGCAGAAAAGATCCACGAAAGGTGCCAAGTTTGATGAGCCTGAGGAGACTATGGACCTTCCAGACCCTCCAGATTAGCCCCTGAAGTAAGTATGTATCATATGTACCACACTTTGCTATTGTTTTAGGTGTTTACTTTGTTGTTAATTGATTCCTGTAATAAAAAAATAAAAAAAATAAAACTACCATGCTTAATACTAGGCCATCATTTCAATATTACCAGCTATCCTGAGATAATGGGAGCTTGACCACAAGGGAAACAAACTATAGAACAGCACATCCAGATGAGCCTATTGAGTGCTGGAGCTTGGAGGGCCTAGAAACACAACCTTATTTGGTTTTTAGGAGCTTTCGATGGGTCAAGTTCACTTTTCGTTAGGTCATACGGTGATTTCGACAGGATATTTGATGGTTTTGATAGGCACTGGGGCCTGTCGGAAGGATGGTTCCACCTATCGGGATCCTATCAAATCATCCCTCTTGAAAGCTTCGTCAGCTAAGCTTTCGACAGGATGCATAAACCTATCGAAACCATCCAATGCATCCTATCAAAATCGTATTTCACCCCTTATATACCTGTCGATAGGTCATTTATGCCTCGCTTCCTACCCTCTGTAAAACCCTAGCTCTCTTCCTCTCTCTTTCGCCTCCCTCCTTCTCCACTAAATCCTCACAGCGCCTTCAGCCATTCAGTCTACCATTTTGTACATGCATTGAGCTTGCACAGAGGAGCATTGCGCATATGATTTTGGAGAATTTGGAGCTGTGTATTGCGATATCTGTTAAACCCTAGCAATTTTAGGGTAAGTTGCCTTCCCACCGCCAATCTGTCGCTGTTCCAATTGTTAACCTCTGAGTTCCATTACAAGTTGGTGAGTGAACAATCCCTGAGAATAAATGGCGAAACTTGAGGAAATCTTAGCAAACCTACTCAGGAGACCAGCTGCTTCTACCCCTAAATCTTCTAAGAAATCGAAGCCAACTTCCAAACCACCTGTTAAGAGGAAGCTCTTTGAAGAGACACCCAAGAAGGCCCCTAAAGCTAAGAAAGCAAAAGCGGTAAAAGTTCAGGAGCTTGTGGTAGAAACACCCTTAGCGAGAGCCACTCCTACAGTAGAGCTGCCAGCTGGGTTAACTACCTCCAATGAGTTTATAGAAAATTTGAGTCTTGTCCCTAAGACAGATTTTGATCTGGCATATTTTGCCAACATTGGGGAGTGCAATGGGACATTGGAATATTTGAAGAAAGAAGGTCTATTGCCCCTGCTTTCACCCTTGAAGGAAAATGTCTACCCCAGGTTGGTGAAATTGTGGTACCAAAATCTGACAAAGAAGGTGGTGCCTGGGGCAGAGGATGTACTAGAAATCTTGATTGATGACTGGCAGCTGACTGTTGATTGCAGAGACATTGGGATGGCTTTGGGAGTCCCATATCAATTTGACTCCACCAGAGCTGAGGGAGCACCTATAGGGGCTACATTTAGGGAAATGGCTAAATAGCTTACTAACGGAATAGTGGGCTCTGGTGAGTCCCTGATGAGAAGAGACCTCCATCCTACCCTAAGACTCATTGATACCATTTTGAGAAAAAATGTCTGTCTCTGGCCATTTACAAGAGAGAAAGGCCCCATTAGTGGATGCCCTATACTTCTGTTCAAAAGGGCAATTTGTGAATGCACCTAAGCTGATTTTTGAAATAATGGTGGACATCAATGACAAGGTGCTGAAGAGACAAGCTTTTGCTAAGGGAGGAGGTCTACCTTTTTGCAGACTCATCACATGTCTGCTCAAGACTGGAAAGTATGTGATCAAGTGAAATGAGCCAATGGAGAAGCTGACCATCAAATTGTATGGAAAGCGGGAATGGTCCACCAGCCTCACTTTGATTAAGAAGAGTAAGCTAGTTGGAATGGAGGAGGCTGAGAAGGCACCCACTACCATGGCAATAGATACTCCTACCGAGATACCCTCATCCATCCCCCCACCTACCATACCTGTCCCATTACCCACACCTCCACCCACTTTACTTTTTCCGTTTGTATCAGTTCCTCTTCCCTCAGACCCCTTTCCACCCACCTCTGAACCTGTTTTACCTTCACCCACCTCTTAGGTCTTCCCACCTGAAATCCTTGACGTCCCACCATTTTCAGCATCTACCCCTACCATACCATCTCCACCTACCGACCAAACTCTTCTCCATACACAAGATGTGGACCAGTTCACCACTACTGGATTCACTGCCCTCATGACCTCCATTGTGGAGGATGTGGCTCATGAATACACCCCACTTCCTAACTCCCCCCACCCTACTCCCCCGCACTTTAACCATGCACCCTCTTCTCCTTTCCATCCCATTCCAACACCTGTCCCGTCTACCCCCACCATGCCCGACACCTTCACCCAAATTCTCTCACTCCTACAGTCCATTCAATCTCAATTGACCATAAACACTGACAACCAAACCCTCATGAGCGCCTACCTCTAATAAATTCAATCTACCCTTACCCCATCCTCTCAAGCTCCTCAACCCCCTCCCACCTCCCCTCTTTCACCTATCCACATGCCCATACATTTATCTACCCCTCCTTCACCCATAGCTTCACCACCCCGGGCTGCTGCCTAGTCTGACGAGGTAACAGCCCCATCATCACCCATCCCCTACTCCCCCCATCTCTCTCCACCTATTTTCAGAGCTGCCTCCACCCAAACTGATCCATGGGAGGATCTAGTTCTCTCCACCCCCCCTCTTCATCCACTACACCCCTGTCCTTGCCCATTGTCCTTAGACAAAACATGTACATCCCCCCTTACCTCACCCTGCTGTATGCCATGAGGGACAACCCTTACATCCAAAGGGATGTCCTGAGAGGTATGGCTGCACTCTGAGCTTCCATTGAAGCCCCTTATGAGGAGAGGATTGCCAGCATAGAATTGGAGCACAAAATCAAGCTCCGAGATATCTCTCAAGGGTGGTCTGAAATCCTGACTCGTTATGAGTCCGTAAAACAGTTGGCAACTGTTGAGAGTCTAATTGCCAAATATGATAAGAAGAATTCTGAGCTTCTCAAGAAAAAATTTGCCAATGCTCAGGAGATACTCAAGGCCACCAAGGTACTCTCTGATGCCAACCTGCTTTATGCTGCAAAATAAATTGACATATTGGAGAAAAAGGTTGCTTCCCTTACCTCTCAGCCATTTCAACCTACCCCTCTAGCTACCGTACCTCCTACTAGGCCTCCCTCCACTCAATCCTGTCCCCCTTCTACAACTCATCCTCCTCCCACCCCACCTATAGATGTGCACCCTCCTCCAGCCTAGGAACCTCCCCCTACTCAACCTGCCCCTCTAAAACCTAAAAGGGCTCCCCCCATGAAGAAAGTTACTGCAAAAAGATGTGCTCCCTCTGCTGCTTCTGTCAAGAAAGGAAAAAAGCCTGCTGCCTAGTCTAAAGACACCCCCCCACCAAGCCCCCAACCCAACCTGACGCCTCCTTCACCTTATTGTCAAGGGAGGAAAGAAGGAAGGTTGCTGTGGCTCTCGGATTAGATCCCACTGCCCTTTTTCCTTCTGAATCAGATTCAGATTCTGTTGCTGCTGTTGATCACAAAGGAAAACAACCTGCTGCCCAGTCTGAGGAGGCAACAAAGAAGCCACAACTGAAAGCTAAATCTAAAGGAAAAGCTCCTTTCTCTAAGGATGAGCTAAAAAACCTGGCTGACCTCTATGGTTGGCCAAATGATACCTGTAAATAGCTATGGCAGTTTGCTATTTTAGTTTCTTTCTCCCTTGTCTCATGTATATATTTGGCATTTTAATACAATTTTGTCTTCATGTATTTTTATTTTTTTTGTGTCGATCTTTTCCCCCCATGCCTCTCTCCTGATTTCATAGTGTACAATAGTGAGGACACTGCTTCGTTTAGGTTTGGGGGTATGACATGTATGCCAATAAATTAGTTAATTTCAATGCAGCCAGGTGTAAAAAGGAGTGTTTGAAATTAATTAGAGTAAATTCTCACTTGAATTTTTTGGAAAAGAGGAAATTAAAAAACTGTTTGAAACTGAAATTAGCTGTAGTCCAACAGACTTCATGAGGAAAATGTCAACAATTTGTGAAAAATAATTTTGATGTGTAGTAAACCTGAAATGAGAGAAGATTGTGAAGATACACCCCTGAAAATTTGATGGAAGGCCATACCCAGTGAGATTTGGGCCTGAAAAATTTTCTTTGAAGAGTGTCTTGACAATTTTTTATGCTCTAAGGACTGATGGGATCTAATTTTAATCACTAGAAGTTAGGCAATTCCAAGTTGAAATAGCTTGACAGCATTCATGACATTGAAGACATGAAGTAAGGCCATCCCTTGGACAGTTTGAGCCTAAAATGCCCCACCTTTGAACTGCCCTTGATACACACCAGTTGAGATTTTAAAATCACAGTTTTTCTTTGATGGAAACCAGAAATTTTGAACCCAAAATATTTTGACCTGTTTCAGTTCACCCTCCACCTAAGAAATCAGAAAATAAGAGGAGAAGTGAGGTTAGAGGTGCAAGGTTCGATTTCTGGCAAAAAGAAGAAGAAAGTATATCTGAAGGCTAGTTTGATGCATAGTTGTGGCATTTCGATCCATTAAAAAAAAAAAAAACTTAAATAGAGCAAAAGGATGAGAAAGAGAAGTCACTTTATTTGAAAATCTACAAGAAGATAAGAAGCTGATGAAGCTGATCACTTCAAGTCTGAAATTCCAGAAAGAAATTGAAGAGGTGCTGAAATGAAGAAGGTTGAGCTGCAGACCACCTCCTTACCTTTACTGATTTCTCATTTTGAACTCCTTTTTACCCTTTCATTCTTTTACAAATCTCATCCCTAAGCCACATTACAACCCAATAAAAAGACCTTACTGATCTGAAATGAATTGAGCTGTCATGTGGAGATAAAGATTTGTTTAACCTATGGTGAAAAGAACTAGAAAATTTCTTAAATTAGAGTAATTCCTATGCTCATGCTTGCAATCCTATTTGAGGGTTGTAACTACTCTTGAGCTGTGTGAAATGATGCACCCTTCTATTCTTGTTGTGAGTGAATAGCCCTGGTGAGACTTGGGCCTGAAATCCAATTTGAGGGGGGTAGTACTAAAACAGAATTCTCAAGTGAAAGGTGAGCCATGCATTCATTTTTTGGAGCAATTCCTTGACATGGGCTGAGTGAGGGTGAAGGATTGCAGCAGACTTTCAAGTTTGGAACTGATTTTTTTTCTATTGAAATTCCTCTAATGAATTGAAAAGACATGGTGTGAATTTATTCTATTTACTGAAAATTTGTTTAGCAGGATGCACTACTATTAACTAACTTTATGGGAGAAGTTTGCGGCTACCTTCACTGAAAACCCTCAGGAGACTTCACTCCTCCACTAGGGATCACCTAGGGGTTTAAAAGGCTTGATGTACATGCTAAATGCATCCGTGATCCGTACAAAAGTGGCATTTTTATTTTTCTTTAATTTTCCTTTGCTCAGGGACTAGCAAAGCTTAGGTTTGGGGGTGTGTTAAGTGGTGAAAAATGCCACTTTTCACCCTTTAACCTAACCATAGATAGACATGTGAGCACACTAATAAGTCTCTGTCGAGTGCATTTTGTAGACAGCAATAAAAGATGACACTAATGCAGAAAACCACTCAAGAATGCCCAAAAAGGGGCCATCTCTCAGCACAGGACAAACCCAACAACATCACACCTGAGGGTAGCACACCACTAGACCCTTGGAGCAGTGGCTACAGCAGGGCAAGGAGAAGGAAGTGAAAAAAGGCTGAAAACATCCTATCGAGAGGTCACCTGAAGACTTAGATAGGAGCTGAAAGCAAAGAAAGGAGGAATTCGTGCAGTTGAAAAGGTTTTGATAGGATCTGAAGGCAGAAGAAAGATGGATTCGTGGGGATTGAGGAGTTTGATAAGATCCAAGAACCTATCGAGCAGCTGAAAGAAAGGGAGAAACCATCCTATCGTAAGCCTGCTTGAGGGGTAAAGGGAACCTATCGAATGGTTTCCTGAACCTACCGAGATGGAGACACTGGAACAGAACCTATCGAAGGGTTTGATAGGAGTGAGAGCAACCCTATCGAAGTGATGGCATGCAGAATGGAACCTATCGAAATGGTTCTCCAACCTGTCGAATGCTCCAGGCCAAGGGCAGAGAATGCTGAAGCTCTAAGAGAAGGCTCATCCTATCGGAACCTATCGAAGAGATCTGAGAACCTAGCGAAAGGACCAAAAAGCTCCATTTGAACCTGTTGAAAGCTTCCTGAACCTATCAAAATCGTGTGTAGAACATCTAAAAAATTTAGCTATGCATTCGCTGTGACTTGGTGACCTGTTGCACGCAACCCGAGGCACTTAGTGATCGGCACAATGATTCTAGAAGATGCCCTAATCGATCCATGTGCTCTAACAGAATCCTAACAAACTCTGAGGACCTTTTAGAAGGGATTTTTGCAAGAAAAATAGAGGAGAAAGCTATATATAAAGACCCCTAATTACAATTGGGGGGGATCAAGATCTGAGCCAAATTTTGGAGATTAGAACTTGCAGAGAAATTCTATTTTCCCTCTTTTAGCCCAACAATGGTTGGCTAATTCCCCTGGTGTAGCGAGGAGAGAGGTTAGATCTGCAATTGGGTAAGGTTAAGAGTGCTATTGTGGGTTTCCAGCTGCACAGACTACAGATCTGAGAGTATTTCCATTATAGAGTGATTTTGATTGTAATGTAAATGCTGTTTTTAATGCTTTAATTTGATCTAAAGTTCCTTTGGTGATCAATCAAATTTGTGTAGAGGAGTTTGTAGATCAACTCACCCACTTAATTGGTAGACCTCTTGGATACCATCCGATCTCCCTGGATCTGATACTCCTGTAATTCCCCGAGTCTGTGACCTTGAAATTACAACATCTATAGTGGTTTTAACTGTTCTGATTGATGTTTTAGCTTTGGAGGAGATCCCTAGGATGGTCTGTGACCATTAAAGTGGATAGATCATAACCTTAAGATTAGTTCAAGCTCAGGCCTCAATTGGATTCGTCTATTGTAAATCCATGGATCAGATAAAGTCTATAGGATGGTCTGTGACCATTAAAGTGGACAGATCATAGCCTTAAGACCAGGTGGATCCTATGATTTGGAGTAGAGCCGTCTACCCTGCAGCTGTGCTTATAGGCAGTTGAGGGAATTGTGTGCTCTGAACCTCTGTAGCATGATTAATTGAACCGGATTTCAGTGAAGGCCCATTTTCAAGCTACTCGTCTTCATTTTCTGCTTTTTAATCTTTTCCCCTACAAGATCTAAGTTTCCAAACTCGATCCAAGTTAGTCTATGTTTAATTTTAGCTTAGCTTAAGTGACAATCCATTTTAAACCTCTCCCCAGTCTTTTAGCTAACTTAGCATTAGTTAGGGTGCCAGATCTCCTACAGATCTGGAGATTTATCACATTTTTAAACCAACCTCCCTATGGACATTCCCTTACTCACCATCTTTTCAAAACTTGCTACAACAGATCCTGATTACTTGCAGGTCTGTGTGAGTATGTTCTGCCTAGTTTTATTAGTGAATTTAGACCCTCATTTGAGGGAAGGGAAACACGCCAACACTTATCGAACATCAATTTGTACTTCTATAGGGGCGACACCATTTTCTCTTGTGTATGGAGCTGAGGGCATGTTACCAGTTGAGGTCAAAGTACCCTCACTTCATATCCTCATAGAGTCTGATCTGCCAGAAGCCGAGAGAGAGTGATCCTATTTTGAACAACTGAATCTAGTTGATGAGAAGAGGCTCCAAGCTTTGTGTTATACCCAAGTCTATTAGGGGAGAATCGCATGCGCTTATAATAAACATGTTTGTGTTCGAGCATTAAAAGTAGGTGCTACGGTACTCAAAAACATTTTTCCTTCTCTTCACGCAGATCCTTAAGGGAAATTCAAGCTGAACTAGGAAGGGCCCTTTGTCATCAAAGAAGTACTCCTTGGGTACGCGCTCTATCTCACCACCATGGATGAAGACCATTTTCCTTAGCCAATTAGTGCTGGATATATACGATGTTTCTACTCCTAGTCTCCCATGGCAAGGTAAGTACTGATAAGATGGATACATGACTGCTTAAGGACCCCTTAAAAGAAGCCATCATTTCAAAGCCAGGTAGCTAAAAGGCGTCCCTAAATGCTCATACCCCTTTGTTACCCAATTGAGCCTATAACTTTTCTTTCATGAACCCCTCCCAGAAAGGAAGAAAATGTATATGCCAAACCAAAAAAAAAGAAGAAAAGAGAGTTATCACCAAAATAAAAAAAAAATTAGAAAAGTAAAATCCAAAAAAGAGGATATCTAGAAAGAAAGAAAATAAAAAAAAATAAAAAAGAGTAGGAAAAGAAAAAAAAAAGAGGAGAGAAGGAAAAATCATGGGGCATGTATAGCAAAAAATCTCCAAGGAAAAAGTGTATCACAACAACAAGAACCCAAGCAAGAAAACCTTTTAATCTAAGAATACCTTCAAAATTCCTAATCAAACCCTCTCAACCCATGACCATGATTCATCCCTAGAGAAATCCATCTTTAAGGTCTACAAGCAGTCACAATATTTGTTAAGTCAGCACGAGTTAAGCTAAGAGACATCGAAAGAAATTTCGTCCAACCGGTTATGACGTAATCGATGTCCATGTCGTGGTCTTTGAAAAAAAATAATGAATGAAAAGAAAAGAAAAGAAAAAATATATACAAGTTCAAAGCAAAAAGGACGTGATAAAAACCTGAAAGGGCACCACGGGTAAAGAGAGCGAGCTTGTGCGGATCAGGTGAAAACCTAAAAAGGCTCTTGGGTTAAAAAAGCAAAACCCATGGACATAGTGAAAACCCAAAAGGACACTGCGGGCAAAAAAGAGGGCGATAATGGGCATGATGAAAACCCATTTTAGGCGCTGTGAGTAAAAATGTTAAAAAAAAATTGGTTACCCCTCTTGTTATATTTCAAGTTATTTGGTCATCAATAGGTCGCTCATGTTAACTGCAATCGGGTCTTGTTCAGGTATATCTTCAGACTGCACCGTCAAATGCATGACCAGAGGTAAGAATAAAAGGTTAACTAAATCCAAAATGATGGACTAAAAATTATGGACCTCACTCGAGTCTAACCACATGAACGGGTTCGACTATTCTCAAAATGGGTTCGTTACCTCCCCTCACGATTAACGCATCAAAGAAAAAAATTAAAAAGAAAAATTATATACCAAAAAAAAGAGAGTTCCTTTTTTTTTGCTTTCATGTTTGTACTTTTCTTATACCACATCATAAAAAAATAATCTATGCGACACTGTGCTTTCAACCTTTACACTTTTGAAAAAGAAAAAAAAGGCATATAACCCCCCAAAAAATAAAAATATAATATGTTAGGGGTTTTTACCCCTCCCCTTTTGTGTTTAATCTATTTTTGAAGTATGTACAAGTCAGGTCAAATAGGCACGGATCCTGCAAAGAAGCGCATTTCCATGAGCATTGTAGTCACTCATCCATCAACCGATAAGGCTTTCATAGTACTTTCAAGAAATTATCTAAATGAGGGCTCTCGCATTCTAAAATCGCAGCTCATTCTTACTCATTCTCAAGGCACTCATGTAAAAAACAAAAAAAAATGTGAAAAGAAGAAAAAGAAAAGAACGAAGAAAACAAAAAAAATTGAAAACTTGTTTTGTTGCACATATTCCCAAGAGGCAGTTCGACATCAATATTTGCTCCGCCTGGGTCGTTGTGCGAAATTTAAACTTCGGGGTCGATGAGTTCTCTTAAAGATTTCAAACCCTACCTCGCATAGGGGCACCCGCGTTGATCAAAGTGGGGCAATCAATGCCTCATGAGATTGGGCACAAGACAACATTTCTTTGCTCTGGTCACTCCAACATTTTTGGATTCATTTGAACTTGAGTGTCTTAACTTCTGATTCATCACGAGCTATTTCGGAGGAGTAGACTCTTGGTCTACGCTGCCCGGGCATGCGCCTAATGGTGTTTGAGGTCCGAGTACCTCCATTATTAAGAGGATTGATCGTTAGTTAAGACCAACTTATCAAAAATGAGATTACAAATTGAACAACTATGTTCAAACATGGATGCAGAAGGGATCTTATCTTGTGATTATTCTCGGTGGCAGGCTTAAAACCTGCAAAATATCCCTATAAAGTGTACGTCATGGGTCTGGGTATCCATTTGATAGTCGTTTGTTCCTGTAAATTATACTCAATCATGGGTCAAGACTTCCATCACCTTGTTATTTATTGCCCCTAATGAGTCCATATTTTTACATAGTTGATCTATTTGTAAGATCAGCTTCAAAAGTGACACACACTCCCAAAAAGTGATGCGACATCAATATTTACTTTGCTCGAGTAGTTGTGCTAAATTAACTTTGGGGTCGTTGAGTTCGCTAAAAACTTTCGAACCCTACCTCGCGTAGGGGCACCTGTGCCGATCAAAGTAAGGCAATCAATGCCTCATGAAATTAGGTGCAATCATTGGATCTTCACGTCATTGCTTTACGCCAATCTTTAAGTATGGGTTGATCACCCTCTCCCTTGCGGGGCTATTTTATCTAAAATGAAACTCAAACAACATACATCATGAATCACACCAACACTCGGTTATACCCTGTAATGTCGCTAAACATTTGGGGACCGATAATTTCGAGTGACGAACATTTTCCAAATGTAATGGGCTTACGCCACTCTCCATATTTTTATCTTTTTGATGTTTAAGGTTCACTTTGAATACATTAGAGATGCCATGGGCCTCTTCGGATGTCTCTTTCTTTGGCATATGATTATTAGTGATCAGATTCCAAAGAGGGATATCTGTAGACACCCAAAATTGGCGCAAGGCTCGATCAACCAATACTTTGAGAACGGCGTACTTTCAAGCTTTCGAAAGCACTTCTCGAACCCTTAGAAATTAACTCGAACCTCTTAGAAACCCCAACCAGACCCATAGAACCCAAACTGTACCCATTGGGCCCATACTAGACCTAACCCAGGCCCACAAGTCAGCCTACGGAGGCCTGAGCCCCAAAAGATTGCATTTCACAGACTCATGATGTTGTGCGGCCTCGAACTTTCGATGGCCATAACTTTTGAAAGAAAACTCTGATTGAATATTATAATATATCTTTTTGGGGTAGCTCGAGCCAATGCAACCATTAGACATGAGTAAAAACAAAAATAAAATAAATTTATTTTTTTACACAGGGTGGTTCTTCTCCAACACGGGCTTACCTTCTCAAATTGAAAAAAATCATTTTTTTAAAAAATGGTTGATTTTTTATTTTAGGGGTTTAACTTGTGGACCATCCCAAAGCTTAAGGTTCATTTCTTTAGGACCCAAATGCCCTTCCCAACCTTAGGTATCACCCTTATGCCATTCAAATCATCACCTCATCATCCACCATTAAACACATTTCTCTCTTCTCCAAGCCTCTTAAAAACCCCAAAAATCTTAGATTCCTCATTACCTAATTTATAAACCCATTAGTGACCTAACCACTCACTAATTACCTCTCCATCTATAAATAGAGACCCACCCCTCCTTGTTTAGGACACATTTTCGAAATCCTAGAGGAAAAACTCTAGAAAAATAGTCACCCATCTCCACTCTCAAGCTTTTCATACCTTAAATTCTAGATCAATCCTTCATAAACCATTACAAATCCATCATCGAACCCTCCAAGCCTTAGAAAATCTCTCTCATACTGTTATTTCCAACAATCCTCTTCCAAAGCCTTAGCTAGTTAGAACCCTTCTCTAACCCACTGTGCTATCGGAAGCTCACCGGCATTGCATCTAATCAAAGATCCGACAACAATGCTACAAGGGCCCGAGAGCTCTGGCTCTCCCCTCTATTCTTCTACCTACTTTTACTTTTCCTCTATCCTAGAATTTGAGCCATTACGCTGCCGAAATTTTGGTGATTGCGGGGGGCTCAAATAGGACTAGAGTGCCTTCGGGCAAGGGAAAGTACCGCACAATTTTATAGTTTTTTTACACACTTGGTCATAGTAGAGACCGCTTACAAGTGAGTCAATTGGGTGCCTAACACCTTCCTGATTGATAACCAAAGTCCTTACCCAAGAGGCTTTGACATTAACCGGAGATTCAGGGTCATATCTCACACTTCACTGCTCATGATATTGATTTTGGGTATCCCAAGACACCAAAAGCTCTAGGTGGTGACTCTATTTTTTGAGCACCATTCATTAAAAATACCTGATTGAGTCTCCAAATAGATCCACAAAGTAGCTTTAATCCATGAAGAATGTTATGATTTAATTAAAATGAAGGCTAATCCCCTTTCTAAAACTAAAAATGATGGAAAAAGTAGAGAGAAAATAAAGACAATGTGTAAAAGAGAGCTCCCAAACCCTAACTCATAACATGGTATTTATAGGGTTACCCCTGTAACCCTAATACTTCACTTTGGCTCACTTCAACTCATTTGCAAGCATTAAAAATGTGAAAATTTGGCTCAGAATCGATCGATCGATTTTGGTCCACTTCAATTCATTTTTGAACTTTAAAAACACGAAAATTTGAGTGAGATTCGATCGATCAATTCTCAAAATAGATTGATCAATTTTCCCAAATTTTTGTGAGCACTGGCTCTTCAACAAAAAATCTCGGTATTTTTGCCACAACTTTGTATTTCGAGCTCGGATTGATGCAATTCTTTTGGTATTGGAAAGAAGATAGCGAGCTTTAGAACTTTATGTGCAATAGCAATTTGAGGAATCTGATTTTTTAGAGGTCAAAATAGAGCTACAAGTTGGGATAAGTTCTAGATGACCTGAGGCTGCACAGATTTCATGTTATTTTTTGAACTCCTGGGTTATTTTATGCTTAACGTATTTCTAGACCTATAAATCACTAAAACTATATAAAATATATTAAATAACTTTCATTGAATGACAATCTCTAAGTTTAAGGGGTTAAATATTAATACTTTTTAACACTTATCAATTACTAACGACCGTCTATGCAATCGATGAGTATAAAAAAAAGTGTTGTTTTTTGAAAGTGTTTTAAGAGGGTAACAGATTATCAGATCTTTCAATTGGACCACCTTTGTGGGCATATCAAATATAGAGGTCTATGACTATGACCCCCCGTTCAACAATCTTCACAAATGCCAACACCCAGCATAACGACTTGTTGGAATGAATTGGGATAAATATCTGCGAAGAGGAAAGCAACGTTAGTGTGTAGTATTAGAAAAGAAGATTACCTGTGCAGCATTTAGTCTATACGTAACGTATCGTCGAACAATCGGGAGCCCACAAATCCCATCTCCAATTCTACATGAAATGTGCAAGTGGATTTTGGTTAGTCTTTTCTTGCTTATCAGCGGACAACCTTTAGCTTTGCACTTGGAAAATATCATTGAACAATGCCTAAGAGATAACAAATTCTTTGAAGTCTTTCATGTTGAAGGCAATGTGCGTTAAAGCCGAGGGATGCATCATGAAGCATTTGTCCCTCTTATCTGGATGCAATGTGTCATCCTTCATGTCTAAAAGGCGTATATAAGCTGTCATTATCAACAATTAGTAGAAAGATGAATATAATAAGAATACATAAGATTATCAACCAACTCTAACAGTTGTGATAAGCAATGTCGATTGGTTAAAAACTCGACACTGATAGTTTAGTAAATTGGTAACGATAGTCTAAGCAATCATTTATAATTGTCTACAAAATCGTTATCGATTTTGTAGACATTCGTCAGGGATCGGTTATGAAATCGTTACCGATTGTTTAGACAATCATTAATGATTGCTTAATAAATCGTTATCGATTTGGTAAGCAATCATTTCCAGACTTACTTGGGACAATTTGGCTACTTACAATGCAATTCAGGTACTCTACTCCTACAAACATTTGAACGACAACATCGTCTGCGTCGAGTCTCTGATGGTGCTTACATAGTTGTTGCATAGACAAATAGGTTGAAATTTTGATACAACTTGTACGAACAAATTGTGATGGCCAAAGAGAAAATTTGCATATTGTGGGACTAAATCGTCTTCGGAGACTGGCCTGTTCCAGAGGGCCCTCATGTACTAATCCTCGTTCGCCAACTCAACATGCCATTGATCAGGAGCGAGCGAGAGAATGTCAGTCCTTAAGGTCCATTTTTTCTAAGGGGCATGTTTTTGTTGTCTTCGGATGTAGGGCTGCTCCTCGACTTCGGCTAATTGGTCAGAGGTTCCCATATTAGACTTGTCCACCTCATGCGTCTCGACCTCGACTACGGGCGGGTCACAACCATGTCCCTTCTCAGCCATCTTCCCCGATGGAGTGGCCCTTGGTGGAGTGGGTTCATGGAAGGCTATCTTCGGTAGCTTCGCTACGAGTTCAGAGATAACAACATCCTGAAAAATGGATGAGGGTGAGGAGTCCGTTAGTGTAATAAAATTGAGAAAAAAAGATAGCATAGACAATAAACTATAAAAGCGCTACGATACACTATGAAAGTGCCATCGATGTAAGTTAAGGTGGTGAATATCTGTGTGGAGTCTCTATCAACTTCGTGTGATTTTACTTGAAATGTGACTGATGTAGGGGAATTTCAATACCCAATTGCATTTTGACTTTGAATTCATAGACTTCTATGGAATGATTGAATTCAAATGTGATTATTTGGAAGTGATTTGGAACTTGTTGAGTTTTGTTACATTCAAATATTGAAATCATTGAAACTTTGATTGGCATTTGAATCCTGTGAGTTATAGAATTTTTTGGTATGAATATTGAATAGGAGATCATTAAACTGGGAATTTTGAAATTAAAACAGTGAACTTCGAATCTGAACTTCATACGATCCTTAGAAATTGTGAATATGATTGGAATCTTACACGTTGACTTGAATATGAACTCCGAATCGATAATATGAGCAAGAATCTTGAATCTAAAAGTGTGTGAAATTGGAAAATATGTAGGTAAATTTCATTTCTCGCTTGTTGATAATGGTTTGATTTTTTTGGGAACAATTTTAGAACTCGATAAGTGATAACCTTAAAATACTTGAAAGCTTTGAATCATGGATTAGTATTTGAAATGTTTGAATCTGAACTTTCGAACCTTTTGAACCTTGAAAATGATCTTCGCACCTGAAATTTCAAATCTGAACTTCATATTTTGAATCCTTTGAAGTCAGTACATGAACTTTGAATCCTTCGAATCCCGACTATGAACTTGGGCTCTGACTTTGAACTCTGAACTTGAAATTGAATTCAGTACCCTTTGAATCTTTTGAACTTGTGTGACGGCACACCCATGGACCGCTTTGGCGGGATATATGTACACCCTTGGATCGCTCTGGCAGGATTTACGTACTCCTTTGGATACCTTTGTATTTATGTACGCCCTTGGGCAGCTCTGGCGGGATTTACGTACTCCTTTGGACACCTTTATATTTATGTACACCCTTAGACCGCTCTGACAGGATTTACGTACACTTCAGAACATCTTTATATACCCTTAGACCGCTTTGACGGGCTATTTGTACGTCCTTGGGCCGCTCTGGCGGTAATTACGTACATCTTTGAAATGTAAATTTTGAATCCGAACCCTAAACTTTGGCACCTTGATTACTTTGATTGCAAATTCAACATTGTTTGCAAATTTGTTCCGAACTCCAAAATCCTAACTCTAAACTTTGGACAATCTGTGGATAAACTTGATTAGTAATTGACACCTTGGACAACCTCTTTTGTTTACGCGTTGTTTTCACCTCTGCCAAGATAGATCAGAAATCAGAACTTCGGTTAATGAATAAAAAAAATCAGAATCTTGTGAAACTTTGAAAGTTATACCATTAACAATATGAATTGGAATTTTGTTCAATAAGAAAATGCCTTTGAAATTAGTTTATGCTTTGATAAGAAAACGCCTTTGACATCAGTTTCTGCTTAATATGAAAATGTCTTCAGTTTTAATATGAACATGCTTTGATTTTGTCATTGAATCTATGCTTTGTTATGATAAAATGTGAAATTGTATTGAGCTTTCCTCTACTGAGCTTAGATTGTTAGCTCACCCCGACTATACATCACAGGTGTAGGTATTGATTTGGATCTTAGCATTGAGGAAGATCTATACTACGTGTCGGAAGAAGATCTTCCACCTGAGGATTTGTACCCCTAGTTCAGGGATCATAGATTTAGTACATTATGGATTTTTGGTAAGTTTGGGCTTGGTACATTCGTGATATTATACACGTATTGTACACCACTGTTAGGTGATGGTCGGCCATCACTAGGTGTTTGTTTTAGTTACTGTTCATGTTAGATATTAGAACTGGACATTTTAATTATGCCATATGTATTATCTACTTTGATTTTTTTATGTGTGTGGATGTACCAAGTATTCTGTATCAAATTGTGATCTATGATTGGGCAGTCCGATTTTTCCAAATATCCATGTTAAGAAAAAAAAAAGTGTCAGAAAAATCAGGCTGTCACATTTATTTTTATATTTACTGAACAAGACAAAAATGAAGAGAAAGATAGAAAATGGGAAGATAAAAAAAATTTAAAAAATAGTAGGTTATTATATTAATTTAAATTTACAGATTTGGTTGAAGAAAGATGGAGAAATGGAGCGTCAACGCCTTGTAAATGACGTGCCTTCGCTCTCACTCACATGCACGGAAACCAAGGGAAAAAGGGGGAAAGTAAAAAAGTAACTTTGGAAAAAGTAAAACCCATTATTTAAACCCTTAGTGGCATTTCTGGTATTAGATTTTTGGCGGGGTCGCCTCGGCTTGGAGCTAGTCGATTTTTGGAAATGTGAAACTATAGGGTTGCAGGAAAAGATTCAAAATATGGGGTTGATCCTAGAAAATTCCCTAGAAGATATGTACAAAATGACTTTTGGTGATACCTGAAAGAGGAAATGGTGGTTTACTAATCTATACCTTTTCTCTACTTTCTGTGTGGAATTTAAAGAGTGATAAGGCTATGTTTTGGTGTTCTTACTAAATTTCAATCTATTGCGATTTCGTGATCGAAATGTCATTTTAATCGTGATTCCGGTGTTCATTTTCTTGCGATTATTGATCGTCATGAACGATGAGATTAAGTTTTGAAGAATATGCATGCATTTGTCAAACAATTACGACAAATCAATAACAATTGAATGGCTATGATCAAATATTTTTTAATAGGTAAGTTGCAATTGGGATCGAAACTTTGACCTTGAGGTTGCAATATTGTCAACTTCCGTTGTGCGGAAGGCCTAAGCCCAGGCTAGCTAGGATCATATTTCCATGATCGAATGGCTGATGGAACAATCATGACTAAATGATCATGATCAAATAATAGTAAACTAATAAGATCCTCTCTCATTAATCAAAAATCAAATATAAGATTCTGTCACTCTCTCTCACGCAAACACACAACAGTCATCAGAATTTAAAATGCATTAAATTATGGATTAAATACCCACCGTGGTCCCAACTATCCCTCTATTTACCCACCGGGTCCCAAGTTGATGAAATGACCCAGCAGAGTCTAAGACCCTCAAACTTTTCAGTTTGTGGGCTTAAACTTAAAACGAGAAGCACACGTGCATATTTAACTAGGTTGATTGCCAATATTTGAGAAATAGGAAATGACCATATGCCATTACTTAAGGACAATGGAAATAACCAAAATGCCCTTCATTTTAAAAAAGAAAACGAAGCAGGCTTTGGTTTCTTTCCTCTCATCTTTGTTTCAAACCCTCCTACCCTCTTAACGCATTTGCAGTTGTCGCTGGTTCTAAGTTCTCGTCGCCGTTGAGGAGAATAGTTTGCCATCGGCCATTTCAGAGGTGGAGTCTCGGCCCCCATTTCATTTTCCGTCTATTTTTGTTGCTGAATCTTGTCGCCATTGACGAGAAGAGTCGCGTTTTTGTCGTTGGCCATTACAAAGGTGGACTCTTAGACCATATTTCACTCTCCGGCTTCTGATATTACAGAGAAAACCATAAAGGTTGATTTTTATATTTTTTCCATTTGTAAAACTCTAATATTTAGGGTTATGATTTTAGTTTGTTTCCATTTGTAAAACTCTAATCTTTAATTTTACGGTTATGATTTTGATCTGCTAGAAATGAAATCTAATCTTTAGGGTTTATGGTTATGATTTTAGTTTGTTGGAAATGAAGTAGAGCTAACCAAGAGACAAGGGACAAAGGAAAAAAAAGAAGAAGAAAAACCCTCTGGTTGAATCTCTGGGTCATAGACTGCTTAGATGATTATTTAGTCTTCTGTTATTCAATTATATTTTTTTATTTTTTAAATTTTTTTTCCCTTTTTCGGTTTTACTTCTTTTGAAATTGAATCTACTGAGTTATGGATCCATGAATCGATTAGTTCAAAAACGATTATCTCATGTCTAATCCATTTTTTGTGTAGATAGAGCTGTCGATCTCTTATATACCATAGTATTTTATATTCTCAATTTTATGCTTTCGATAATCTGCAATCAATATGCATTTTATTTGCATTTTTTTATTGGTAGTACGAAATTTATTTGCATATGAGGAAAAAACAGTGTAGGTGATAATTGCACTTTGTTTTTTTAGAGACGACACATAACATAATAGTAAATTAAGGTGTTATTTAAACAAAAAATGTAAATTAGGAGATTATTTATAAATATTTAAAATCCGTATTTTTTCGTCTCAAGATATATATATATATAATAGAAACATTATTTTATTTGTGAAACCCTAATCTTTAGGGTTGATAATTGTTCTATATTTTTGGATTTGTGAAAATGTATTCTTCACTTTGATGATGGGGTATATTTTTGTATTTTTTGAAACACTAATCTCTAGTGTTTAAGCTTATTTTTTTCCTTTGTTCGTAAGTAATTATAAAAATCTGTAAATTTTAGGGTTTATATACTATTATACATGACGAATTATCTTTTTGACCTATATCGTATAGATTGAATTATTTGTTGGAATCAAAATGTGATTTTTAATCTTTATAGAATATAAAACTATGATCTAGAAAATAGATTTTGTATTATTTTTTGATTTTGCATGTATAAAGACATGCTTCTATTATAGATTGATAAAAAAATTAGAATGATCACAGCAGTGGTAACTCATGATCAGTCTTTTAGAAGATCGTATCGTCTATTCATTTGTTAGTTGGCTTTTGATGACATGATGAGTCTTTTATAAGATCATATTATCCATTTATAAGTCAATTGCTTATATAAGACATGATCAGATCAGTCTTTTATAAGAGTGTGATGTCCCTTCATTATGCAGTTTCTTCTTTAAGACACGATAAGTAGTTTGTATATAAGATGCATCGTAGTTTGTATATAAGACTGTGATGTCCCTTCGTTAGGCAGTGCCTTCTTGAAGACATCATTAGTGTCTTCTTTAAGACATTAGGGTTTTAGAATTTATTTCTTTTCTTATTTGGCTTTTATATAAGACGCATCGTAGAAGTATGAAACAAAATATTAGGATCAACAATTGATTGTTCGTGGTTGTATTTTCCATACCAATTCGAGTTGGATAATCCTTATATATGAAGGCTTTACTGTAGTTACGTTATGGGTATTAACACAATTATACTAGTATGTTACTATAATGAGCTACTTAATCTTTATAGAGTTGGATAATATCTTATATATTAATATATGTAGGCTTTGCATGCAGGTGTATTATGAGTATTGACACAGTTATTCTAGTATGTCACTATAATGGGCTATTGAAAGTCCAAAGAAATAATATAATATATAGTGGCAGAAAATATAAATGGAGACCGATAAGTCGGGATGCAACATATAATAAATTTATGAGAAAGATGCATGACTTGTGTAACTCAAAATCAGAGCAGATGGATCTAAGGTTTAGATATAGATACCCAACTATCGAAGGGAGTTTTATTTTTGACATAGACAATTAGACCGACTTTCATGACATGATGATCTTATACCTGTTGGCCTGGCATATTTGCAGATGCTTGCTGGTATTTTATTAAAAACAGTGGAGAGAATAAATCAAGAGTGGGGATATGGATATGGGTCAGCACAAAAAGTCTGAAATACACACAGTCCTGCAAGATACAGGGCCCATTGTAGTAAGTTTTGATAAGTAAGAGTTTGTCCCACAGAGAAATTAATCTAGAACCCGGAATAGGCTATAATAGTAGGCCTCCAGATCTGGCTACAGATCTGACAATCCTAAAGAAAGGGAGTTGGGTATCACGACTACACTAAATTAACCCTAATAACAGATAAATAAAATGTAGCCCTCTCCTAAAGAAAGGGTTAAGAAGAAGATGGTGGTAGTGTGTGCCAAAATAAAATATAAAAATTGTGAGAAGTAAGCAGGTTAAGCTAGAGTTAAAGCAGTGATATAACTCAGATTTAGTCTGTCTCTGGAGTGGTCCTTGTGAGATGTAGTCAAAAGCCTCATCAAGTTAAAAATATCCGATCTAACCCATGCCATTTGGGGTGCTCTTAGGGCTATACCCTGTCCACTGCAATGGTCACAGGGTATCTGATAGAGTCTGTCAAATCTTATTAGTTAAAGCAGACATTGCTAATCTGATTCAGAGGAGAGGGCTGATCATTCCCCCAACCAATGGACCAGATCTGCCCATGAATACTATTGCAGCACTATGTAGTGTCAGGCACTCAGCTCTCCAGTTCTGTGCACAGATCTAGCTGACATTCCATAGGCATTCCGACCCATAAATCCTAAGTGCTTTGCCAAGGCTGATGGCTCACTGTGCCCACAAAAAGGACCATGCACAGGTTTGGTAATGCTCTAGATTCAGCTGGTGATTGCTACAAAGGCTTGCATTGACCTACCCTCAAGCTGCAATTACTACAAAGAAATCAGATCTAACCTCTCATGTTGGCTAAGTAAAATAGAGGGGAGTCAGTTCCTATACAAACTTCCTCACAAGGCTCTAGAAGCTCATGTGTAGGGGAAAAGAATCCTTCTCAAGCATGTGGTTGGACACAACCTTAGGGTTATACTCTATCTACTACAATGGTCATAGGGTATCCCATTGGTCTGTCCATACCACAGAGGCCTGAGAAAGAACATGTAAACTGCTGTAACCACCATGGTCCACAGGCCTCCAAGCTCCCCAGATCTCTCTACAAATCCAACATTGCTTTTCATGGGTCTATCAAACTAAGAGAAATCAGATGGTAAATAATAGATCTACTAGAAACTGAGTAGGCTAGCCCAAAATACATAGATCCTATAGACATCTAAGGAAACCATAAGATCTATAGATATAATTAGTCATTAAAACAACAATTCATTGATAAAAATAAAACTTACAAGAAACTACCCTCTAGGCTGCAATTGGTACACAACTGCTCATTCCAATATCCCAATGTATACCAAGCCTATTACAAAGCTGAAATAGAAGCGGAACCTAGCTACTTACAAGAGGATTAGCCAGCGAATGCTGAGTTAAAAGAGAAGAAAAATAAGAAAAAGAGGTGATCAAACCCTAACCCTAGCCTGCTATAGCTCTCAGCCGATAGAGGATGAAGGAAAGATCAAAATAATAACTCCTAAGTACAGCTTAAATACTTCGTCCAAAAGGCTTTGGCTATGAAGAGATTAACCCTAATTTTTCAAATAGGCGTGGCACTATTTCAACCCTTGGATGCCTAGAGATATATGCCTCAAAATTTGCTCCTCGGGAAGTGTGCCCTAGCCTTGGGAAATTCCCAAATAGTCCCTCAGTTAAAATTGAGAAGTGGAGAGCTCGAGCTTCACAGGCCTGACATCTGCATTAGTTCATTCGCGCAGTTATAGAGCCTTCGTGGAGTAGCCTTTAGTTGGTGAGAAGTGCTTACTCGCGCAGTCGATCTTGAGTTCATCGTATAGTTCCTTTGCTCTGCATTGCAATTGCAGAGATGATCTGGAGCGCCAGGACTCTTCGCGCAGATAAAGCTTTAGAAGCTCTCTCTCGCAGAGTACTCGCACAGTAAGGTGCCTGTGCTCGCATAGTAACTGATTAGGCTCTAGGGTACGCGAGAGCTATGCGAGGAAAGTTCTGGGTGTCTCTCACTTCTTTGGCTATGCGAGAACTCCGCGAGGTGAAAGATTGTTCTTTGTGCATGTGGACTTGCTATGTTCTGCACGCAGCTGCTTTGGGGCTCGATCTTCGTGAGGACAAATTCTGAGAGTTTTAGATCGCGAGATCTTTGCGATGTCTTTTCTGTTCTCTTCTTGACTACGCAGTCAATCTGCGCGAGGAAAATTTTCACTTCATATTTAACTTCACGAGGGGGATCCTCAACTCTGCGAGATGATTCTTTTGACACTCTGTTGCATTACACTTGCTACTGTTGTAGCCTCCTCCATTCTCAGCTAACTTCTTCCATCTG
The DNA here is from genome assembly GCA_021018995.1 of Chloranthus sessilifolius. NCBI lineage: Eukaryota > Viridiplantae > Streptophyta > Magnoliopsida > Chloranthales > Chloranthaceae > Chloranthus > Chloranthus sessilifolius. The sequence continues at coordinate 54,991,886 of CM037598.1, forward strand.
CTAGGCTTTTGGTCAATGATGACCAGCAAATGAGTCCCCATGGTGAGCACTACCAGGGTGTTCCATTAGGCTCTGGCTCAGCTGTCATCTTTGTATGCATTCTCTCTCTTCTTTGAACTAATAAGCCGGGATTTTGTACTAAGCTGCACAGATTATTGCTAACTACAAAACACACTTAACAATAGGTTATTAGTGAGCTTCAGGATCCATCAAAGGCTAAGATAAGAGGTGAAAAGTGGTACTTTTCAGTGCTCAACACACCCCCAAACCTAAGCTTTTCTAGTCCTTGAGCAAAGGCAAAATTAAAAATAATTATTCAAAATAGGAAATGCCATTTTCCTAGGGAGCATGGATATATTTAGCATATGTACCAAGCCTTTTAAACCCCTAGGTGATCCCTAGTAGAGGAGTGAAGTCTCCTGAGGGTTTCCTGTTGCAATTCCCACTATGCTCACTTTATTTGTTGGTGGTAAAAGCAATTTAAAATCAAAGTAAAACAGGGGATGGAGTCAGCACAAGTGAGAAATCCTAAACCTACAAGATACAGGGTTCATTTGTAGCAAGTTTTGATAAGTAAGAGTTTGTCCCATAGGGAAAAGGTGATCTATAGCTCCAAGGGAGCCATCTCTAGTAGTCCCTCCAGATCTGACTACAGATCTGGCAGTCCTAAAAGGAGGGGAGTTTAGGGTCACTTATTCTAAATATCCTAAGGTAGCCTAATGAATTAACTACAGAAAGGGTTGAGAAGATGGATGGAGTGTGGGAAAATAAATATAAAAGGGTGAGAAGTATGGTATTGGGTCTAGATCAGAGGAGTTTTGTAACTCAGATTCAGATATGATGTTATAGAAATCCTGTCCAATGGCTACATTATCACCACTGAGGAGAAAGAATCCAACCCATCTCTGTGCCATGATCCAATCCCTTAAGGCTATAACCTGTCCACTCAAATGGTCACAGACTATCCCATAGGGGAACCACAGTCCAGAGATAGGTCAAAACAAGTTAATCATTGTAGGCACTACTTCATCCAGGCTACAAGCTAAAGAATCCATAGGGAACCTCAACCTCTAAAGCTCTATGTGTGGGGCTAGGGCTGTATAGGACCATGTTAGCCCAGACACATAGAACCAGCAAGGGATTGAGTACAACCTTCGATATAGCTGTCCATTGCTTGAGTGGGACTACAATGGTCCAGTCACAAGCCTACAATCTCCATAACCAAATCAGATCTAACATCTGATGGCGGGTCTATACAAATAAAGAGGAGTCTGCCTCTGTACAATCTCCCACAAGGCTATAAGAACATGTGCAGAGAAGAAGAATCCATCTTGGATCCTACGGATTGGCTTCACCCTAAGGCTATAGCCTGTCCACTTGAATGGTCACAGACTATCCCAGAGGCTATCCTCCTCATAGAGTCCAAAACAGAACAGTAATATTGCTACCACCACCATGGTCACAAGGCTACCTGCTCAGGCTCCCATGGGGATTTCAGATCTAGTGGGTCCTGTGGTAGGGCCAAGGCTGTATCGGACCATGATAGCCTAGACACACAGGTCACTTGGATCTGAATGGATCCTTAGAATCAGTCCTCCATTGCTTTGAATCACAGCCAAAGTAATGGCGGATCTCAAGGCAGCAACCTTGCACAGAGCTACTCACAAACACACGAATCCCATAAAAGTACAACACCCAATCACAAATTCCATTAATCTAATCTCAATAAACATACATAGGCATGGCCAGCAAGTGCTCGGCCATGGAGAAAAAGAAAAAGAAAAAGGAAAACTACTTACAACTACAGAAGAACAGAAAAGAAAATGATCTCAGATCCCGTATCAGGGATAAAGTCTGAGCTCTTCCGGCCTTCTCAAACCTAAACTAGGCTTAGGTTTATATAGCAGTGGTGTGGCGGCGCATTAGGGTTAGGAAACCCTAATTTTAATGATGCCATGTGGCCGAATACTGTTCCTTGGATGCTTCGGGGCACGTGCACGAAGATTTGAGCATGGGAGTGCGAGCCCTAATCCTTGGAAATTCCCAAAAAGTCCTCTACTGAAGCGATGGAAGGTTAAAGTTCAGAGCTTTGCTAGGTAGCCATCGTTTCCCAGACTCGTCGTGTGGTAGCACTGACTTCGCGAGGATGAGTTAGCATTAAAACTTTAGACGTCGCAGGGTTGCAGCTTCATGATGCTTTGAGCAGTCGCGAGGTAGATAGTTAAGCTCTCGCTGGATTGGGCTTCGCGCAGTTGGATTACTACTGGTGAATAGTGCAAGAACTGCGTGAGCATTCCATTTCACCATAGATCTTTTCGAGGCTAACTCTAGCTTCGTGAGGCTGCTTTCTTCCTGAATAGCGTGACAGCTCCTTTGATGCTTTGTATCTCGCGGCAACTGGGAGGCAGCTACGCGACAACTTTCCTGAAGCTCTCTGTCCTTAGCTGTTCTGAGGGAACTGCGTGAGGGTGAGAGGGGTCTTCTTGAACTGCGCGAGATTGCACGACCTTTAACTTCTAAACTTCGCGAGAGCTGCACAACTCAAGGCTTCTGAAGCTCTTGGGGAACATAGCGAGGACCGCGTGAAGCCTAAATTCTTGAATCCTTTAGAGCTTTGTCACCTGCGCGAGGCTTACCTCAGGTCTGGATTCATGGCTCATTCTTCTGAGGGACTTCTGGTGCCAATCATGGGTTCCTTAGCAGGATTTATGACCTTATTACACTACTATTTATTACCTACAAAAATAGCTTAACAAATATTTATTAAAGGGCTAAGGGTCTAATCACAGGTTAAGTTAAGGGGTGAAAAGTGGTACTTTTCAGGTCTTAACACACAGTGAAGGTACCCAAAAACTTCTCAATAAAATAGTTAGAAATAGTGCAAGATCATCAAGTTAGCTGTCAAGAAATAGAGCACCAGTTCACCTTTGAATCAATAAAAATGTGAGGAATTTAAATACATGGTATGCACAGACATTTAATCATCATAAACTTCACATGAATGCATATGCTTTCCAATTAGTTCACAACAAGGGAGACAACACCTATATGTCAGCCCTGAGCTCATCATTAATTCGAAAATTAGGTTCTAGGTCATGCCCAATACATTCAATATCAGACCCAATGCTCTCCAGGGCATACTCTTACAAGGAACTTTGAGGGTTTTCATTTTCTCTCAAGCTCAAGAGCAGTTACAGCCCCCAAATGAGTCTGTAAGCATGAGCATAGGCAAAGTATCTAAGTGCTGGCATCATTGGCTAATCCTCACCATTGATTGGACAACTCCTCATCACTGCATGACAACTTATTCAACTCTGGATCACAAGGTCTTTTGTCTGGGTTGTGATGTGGCTTATAGTATGGGCTATGAAGAATGGAAGGTTGAAAAGGGGTTCAAAGTTGAGAAATCAGTAGGTGAAGGAGGTGATTCATGACTTCACCTTCTTTAGTTCAGCACCTTTCATCTTCTGAGATTTTTAGATTTGAAGTGGCCAGCTTCTCCTCTTAATTTTTTTATTTTTCTAATAAATATTTCCTCTTGACTCTCTTATTCCTCTTCATTATTGTTTTTCATTCTTTTTTATGCATCTTTTTCTTCTTTTTGTTTTTATTTTTCTGAATTGCCACCTCTTTCCCAGTTGCTACACTGCTATACTTGAAGTATTTCTTCTCCACTCACACAATGTTGACCCTAGCTAGTCCATCTTCAGCTCTTTCTCCTTTACCTTCTGAATTCTCAGAGTGAGGGTAAGGTTGAATTAGGTCCATAGGTTCAGGTACAAGTACTCAGGTGTGTTTTGAAGAAAAATTAGAATTTACGGATGAAAGGGTGTATGCACAAGGGCAGTTGCTTAGGGTTTGGTCTATTTTAGGCTCAAACTGTCTAAGAGAAGGCCTTGATCCTTTCCTAAGTGTCATGAGTGCTGTCAGTTGTTTCAACTTGGAGATGCCAAACTTCTAGTGAGGGCATTCACTCAGCCAGCCCTTAAAGCTAAAAGAAATGGCCTCAGTCACTCCTCAAAGAAGGGGAAAAAAAAAAAATTAGGCCCAAAACTCACTAGTTATGGTCCTCTATTGAGTTCTTAGGCATGTCCTTACCTTTTTTTCTCTTTAATGATTCACTAAGTGCTGATACAAATGAGTTTTCCTGGTGTTCACCTCATGGAAAGGTTGAATTTAATCAGTTTGTAATGCCTAAAAGTCTACAAAAATTTTTGAATTTCTTAATTTTCATGATTATTAGGTGAACATGGCTCCATTCCTTACACACTTGACTCTGCTGCACATGGGTTAACTACTTCATTGGCAGAACTTGCCACACCCCCAAACCTATGAGGAGCAGTGCCCTCACTGATTCAAAGTTAAGAGTGGATGTGCAGCCGATTCAATACAGAGGTAGGAGAACAGAAATAGAAGGAAATAAAGCACACAGTAAGTAAACACACAAGAAGACAAACAAAAAAGCATAAGAGCTGACAAACAAAAATAAGAAAAGATAGTTAACTGAACAGTATAGAATAAAAAGAAAAATTCATTATAATATAAAAATCTTACAAAAAGATTTACAAAAAGGTAAAATTCTAAGAACAGACTAGACTCAGAGCACCAAAACATTCTGCAAAAACAAAATAGTTCTTCCCCTTGGCCTAGGGATAACCTCAACCTGGTTCATGTGGAGAGGGGGGGAAAGAACAGGGATCAAGGGGTAGTAGGTGGTGGAGGGTTTGAGGAGGATGGGGGAGAAGATGGGGGTGGTTCGGTTTTCTGCTTCTTCTTCTTTGTCTTGCTCTCTTTCTTCTCCTCCTTGGCCAGGATCCTCTGCACCTCCTCATATTCATCCCAGTGGAATTGTAGTGGGTCTGGTTCTTTATGTGATGGCGGGTCCAAACACATCGAGTAGAATTTTTTTGGCAGCTCTGTGGGTTTTTTATCTGTCATAATTATGAGCAGGGAAGGACCACTAAGGTTAGAGGAGAAAGAATGAGATGAAGACGAGCTACCTGCGTATTTAAAATACTTGAACGGTGGAATATGAATCGGCATATTAAAGTTTATCTCGTTCCAAGTTTAGTAATAAATTATGATTCTTCTGGGGAATGATAAGTCTCACAACTTATTATGGGGAAAGAAAGCGCAGAATAAATGTAGGTCTATATTTAGCACTGGGAGTTAAAGCAATCCCGCACTTCGCGCAGTTTTCCCAAATATTCACAAGTTAGAATACTCGCGCAGAAGACATAGCTCCGCGAGTATAGAATGAGAAGGTGTGTGTGCCTCATGAAGATACTTTGCAGAGTTGATGTTTGGACTAAGCACGTGAAGCAGATTCACATTTCTCGTGCAGCGTAACTGGTGATCTCTGCATAGAACACCCATTTGGAGTTTCAGTGGTCTCGCGCACTAGAGTGTTGTGAATTCTGCTTTTCGCGCACTCATGACTCCGCGAGAAGGACTTGAAATGGCTCGCGACTGTGAAAATTAGGCTATTCAACCCCTCGAGAAAGTAACACTAAATTCATTTATCAAATTGTGCCATTGTCTGTGCATGAATAGTGTCATGCACCCATCCGGTACTCATCAGCGTTGACCCAATTGCATGTATTCCATTCCCAAAAGATAACGATCTCCCCCATGCCAGCACATGCAAATGAAAGATATAAAATGATAAAAGATCTCCATGAAAGCAAATTTTTAAGCAATTGCAGTGCTAGCAATTCAATCTTACAGCAGCGATAAACAAGCATCTCTCAAGTTGATGATAGAGATGAATCAGTACTCAAAATAGAACAAATAAAGCAAATGAAAAGAAACATGCACGTAGAACAGAACAGAACAAGCACACAAAATAGATATGGGATATATGATACACAGCTGTGGGTCACTGAGTAGTGGGAGGTTCATGTGAGTGAATGATCTGAGGAAGTTCCCTTGGTTGTTCTACACAGATCTTGAGCCTCTGACCATTTACTTTCGTAATCTGCCCAGACATTGGATCCAGGATCTTCACAGCACCAGATGGGGAGGCTTTGATGATAGTGTAAGGTCTATCCCATCTGGATTTCAACTTCCCCGAAAAGAATATAAGTCTAGAGTTGAAAAGTCAAACCTGAGTGCCAGCATTGAATTATTTTCCTAATAGCTTCTTGTCAAAGAATGCTTTTGATATCTCCTTGTACAGTTAGGCATTTGCATAGGCCTCCAGCCTTAGTTCATCAAGTTCTGCCATCTACAATTTCCTGTGAGCACCAGTACTAATTAGGTCAACATTCAGCTTTTTGATAACCCAATAGGCTCTGTGCTCTAACTCTACTGGTAGGTGGCAGGCCTTGCCATACACCAACCGAAATGGGGACATGCCAACCGGGGTCTCATAGGCAGTCCTATAAGCCCACCAGGCATCATTCAATTTTTGTGCGCAATCCTTCCTATCAGTCTTCACAGTCTTCTCTAGAATATGCTTAATCTCCCTATTAGAAATTTCAACTTGTCCACTGGTCTGTGGGTGGTAGGGAGTTGCAATCTTGTGTGAAACAGAATACTTTTTGAGCAGGTTCTCAAAAGGTCTGTTACAAAAGTGGCTCCCCCCATCACTTATAATAGCTCTGGGGATGCCAAATCATGAGAAGATATTATCTTTTAAGAATTTAAGGACAACTGTGTGGTCATTGGTCTTTGTGGCAATGGCTTCCACCCATTTGGACACAGTCTACTGCCACAAGTATGAAGTTAGATCCCATAGATGAAGGAAAGGGGCCCATAAAATCAATGCCCCAAATATAAAAAAGTTCCACAATTAGGATGGGCTGCAATGGCATGGAGTCTCTCTTAGAAATGTCTCCCATCCTTTGACATCTCTCACAGGCCTTGCTATGTGAGTAAGCATCTCTGAACAAAGAAGGCCAATAAAAACCATATTGCAGCACTTTTACGGCAGTCTTTTTCCCATTGAAGTGACCTCCACAAGCTTGCTCATGGCACATTGAAAGAATGCTATGGAAATCACTTTTAGGTATACATCTTCTAATCACCTGGTTTGCACAATACTTGTACAGGTAAGGATCCTCCCACAAAAAATTTCTAACCTAAGAGAAGAACAGGTCCTTATCCATCTTAGACCAATGTGGAGGGATCCTACTAGCAGCAAGAAAATTGACAATATGTGCAAACCAGGGCACACTAGACTACAAAGCAAAAAGCTGCTCATCGAGGAAAAACTCATTAACTGGTGCTGCAGCACATTTTTCTGAAATAATCCTAGAGAGGTGGTCAACCACCACATTCTCAACTCCCTTCTTGTCTTTGATCGCAAGATCAAACTCCTGCAGGAGGAGAATCCATCTGATCAACCTAGGCTTTGCATCCTTCTTAGCCTGAAGGGATTTCAGGGCCAAGTGATCTGTAAAAACTGTAATTTTAGACCCCAAAAAGTAGGGTCTAAACTTGTCCCCAGTGAACACTACTGTAAGTTGCCCCTTCTCAGTTGTTGCGTAGTTCAACTGTGCCTTAGCTAGTGTTTTGCTGACATAGTAGATCACTGCAGGCAGCTTATCTTTCCTCTGTCCTAAGACAACACCTATGGCCAAGTCTGATGCATCACACATCAGCTCAAAGGGGAGTGAGTAATCTGGGGCTTGGATTAAGGGGCAGTTGTAAGGCACTTTTTCAAGGCCTCAAAGGCTCAAGACATTCAACAGAAAATAAAAATGGCACATCCTGGCAGAGCAGGTGGCACAATGGTTTGGAAATCTTGCTGAAGTCCTTGATGAACCTCCTGTAGAATCCAGCATGTCTTAAAAAAGATCTGATCTGCTTGACAGTCCTGGGTGGGGGTAGATGTGAAATCAGATCTACCTTAGCCTTGTCAACCTCTATTCTCTTGTGAGAAACCACATGGCCTAATACAATACCTTGTGTCACCATAAAGTGACTCTTTTCCTAGCTTAGGACCAAGTTGGTATCCTCACATATTTGTAAAACTTTTTCAAGGTGACAAAGACACTGGCTAAAGCTGTCTCCAAACACTGAGAAATCATCCATGAAGATTTCCAGAAACTTTTCAGTCATATCAGAGAAAATTGCATACATTCACCTCTGAAAAGTGGCTGGGGCATTGCACAGTCAAAAAGGCATCCTTCTGTAAGCAAAGTGCCAAATGGACATGTGAAAGTAGTTTTCTCTTGGTCTTGAGGATCCACAGGGACTTGGTTATGCCCTGAGTATCCATCTAAGAAACAGTAATATGCCTTCCCAGCCAACTTGTCTAGAATTTGGTCAATAAAAGGGAGAAGGAAGTGGTCTTTTCTGGTCTTGGAGTTGAGCTTTCTATAATCAATACACACTCTCCAGCCAGTGGTCTCTCTGGTAGCCAGTGGTCTCTCTGGCTGGCATCAACTCCCCTGAGTCAGAGGTAACAACTGTGATGCCCGACTTTTTAGGTACCACCTGGATGGGTGATACCCATTTCGAATTAGAAATGGGGTAGATTACCCCTGCATCTAACAGTTTCACAATTTCCTTAAGGACCACCTCCTGCATGTGAGGATTTAATTTCCTCTGCATCTCCCTTGAGGGTTTTGCACCTTCATCCAGATGAATCCTATGCATGAAAACTAAGCATCGATGCCTCCAAGGTCAGCTATTATCCACCCGATTGCATTCTTGTGTATCTTAAGAATAATCAGTAATTCCTCCTGCTCACTAGTGAGAGAGGACATAATCACAGGGAGCTTGCTATCTTGCCCTAAGAAGGCATATTTCAATGTGGCTGGGAGCTGTTTCAGCTCTAGCTCCGGGGGACTTTCAATTGAAGGCAACAAAGGTGCCTTAGTGGTTAGAGGAAGGGGCAACAAGGGTTTGGCGAATTAAACTGCTGCACTAGGCCCTCAGAAGACTCAGTTTTGATACTGTCTTCTATAATGAGAATTTGGGCCTCCTTGACAACCACACTCCAAACACTTGCCAGGTTTTTAGTCATAACATCCCAATCCAGCAAATTGGATAATTCTTTCTCTACAAGGACATTTAGTACTTCAATTGCAAAGCAGTCCTCAATGTCCAATTGAGGATACTTTGCAGCACTGTACACATTTAAGTTAGCCTTCATATTCCCAAAGGTTACCTCCATCACCCTTGACCTGCATTGAATGCAAGCATTTGTAGTAGCAAAGAAGGGCCTGCCAATGATAATAGGAATTGGGGTTTTACTTTTACAAGGGTCCATGTCCAGTACAAGAAAGTCGACTGGGTAATAGAATTTGTTCACCCCTACCAAGACATCCTCTACCACACCCACAGGTCCCCTCTCAGACCTGTCAGCCAGTTGGAGCACAACTGATGTAGGTTTAAGCTCCCCAAAACCTAGCTCCTCATATACTGAATAAGGAAGTAAGTTGACACTAGCCCCTTAGTCCAAGAGGGCTATTCCAGTGGTATGGTTTTTGATTATACAGGGGATAGTAGGTACCCTTGGGTGTTGCAATTTTTCTAGTGTGGCAATGGACATAACTGACTCAACATGCTTGACAGTAAAAACTCTTTTAGACAATTGCACCCTTGATTTCCTCTTTTGAGTACAGAGGTCCTTTAAAAACTTAGCATAGGCAGGGACCTATTTTATGGCATCAAGCAAGGGCAAGTTGATCCTGACCTGCTCGAAGTTCTCCAACATTTCCTCCATCTGAGCATTCCCTTTATCAAGAGGGGATGGGTCAATAAGTGTTTGAGGAAATGGCAGCTGTGGCACTGCTGGTGCCACAACTGCATTCCTATCATCAGCATGATCAAATTTTTGTCTTTTTCTTACTTCTTCATTTATTGTTTGATGTTGGGGCTGAACATCAGCCCCATTATTATGCCCTAGCGGATCCTCAGCAGGGGGTACAACTATTGGCTTTTCCACACTAACAGTTCCTTCATTTTCATTCTCCTTTTCCGTGACCTCTTTAGTAACCTTGCCCACCAAATTGTCAACCACCCTCCTTAGAGTAGTGATTGCATCAGCTTCCGCAAGGGCAGAGGATGCCTCTCCAATCATGTAGTGCCCTTTTGGTATGGCAGGGGGGTGACTAGGGAATTTTCCTTCCTCCCTCCTGTTCAGAGTATTACAAATATGACCTAGCTGAACCTCAATATTCTTGAAGTTGTCCATGAGAATTGATAGTTTGCACCAAGCTCCCCAAATTTTACATTGTAACCAGCATCTGCTCTTCAAATAAAGAGGATTTGGGCTGTTGAAGGGGCAAGACCAATTGGTTAGACTGTGGGGCAGGTAACAAGAAATTTTGCCTCAGTGGGTAACATTGATTGAACTGATGTTGGAGTCTGTAGGGAGCTACAATTTGCTACTGCTGGGGTTGAGGATATGAATCTTATCTCCACCTCAGATTTGGGTGATTCCTCCAAGAGTACCCAGCAGGCTGTTGCCCAGAAGTTTGAGCAGCATTAGCATGCTCCATAACAAAGTCAGGAAATGGGTTGGCAGATGGACAATCATGAATAGAATATATGGGGGATTGTCATATCAGACATGCTTCCTCCACCTATAAAACCATCCGGGGTTGCATCACATTCATTAATTAGTCAAACTTCAAGCTCAGGTTGTCGACCTTCCTCTCCAGATCACCTTGCACCTTTACATCATATATTCTACCTCTAGGGGTGGCCTCTTTCACCATCTTAGCTGGAATCTGGCTGTCATTCTATGACAGAGATTTCTGCTGCATGCAATTTTCCCCTATTATATCAAATACCTCCCATGCTTCCTCAGCTGTCTTGTGGAGGTAGATACCACCACAGGAAGCATCCACCATATCCCTGCTTTTGAGATTAATTCCTTGGTAAAATATTTAGACAAGCTGCCACATTGGAATTTGGTGGTGGGGGCATTATTTTAACATCTTATGGAATCTTTTCCAAGCCTTATAAAAATCCTCAGTTAAGAACTGAGTGAATGACAGAATACTAGTCCTCATCTGACTGGTTTTATTCATAGGAAATTTTTTTTTTATGAATTTTGTTTGAAGATCATTCCATGATTGTATGTTGTTGGCTGGGAGCTTTGCTAGCCATATGCTGACTTTGTCCTTTAGTAAAAAAGGAAAAAGCCATAATTTAGTGGCCTCAGGCCCCAGGCCAGCAATGTTGAAGGTAGTGCAAAGTGCCAAAAATTGGTCAATGTGTTTGTAAGGGTCTTCTTTACTAAGCCCATGAAATGAAGGCATCATATTGATGGTGGAGGATTTAATTTCATAATTCCCCTCAACTGAGGGAAATTGAATGCAGAAGGGAGAGGTGTACTCCTCAGTGGATTGTACTCCTTTAAAGTCCTCTGCCTCTCAGCCATAATAATTAGTTCAGTCTCAACAGCAGGGCCTTGTGTGGTGTGTCTAGGTCTAAGGAGCCTTTCAAATTTTAGATTTGGAGGTTCTAACTCAGGATTTAAGGACCTTTGATCATGCATAAACTCACACCCACAGTAAGTACAGAAAATACTCACAAGCACACACAAAGAATCTTAAACAAAAATTAACAACTACACATATTTTACACTTAATAAACAACAGAGAATTAAACATATATGGACTGAGATTTGGGGGGGAGGAAGTGCAAACAGAGCTAGCTACACTCCAGCTGCAACTTTCGCCTTTCCCTTCTTCTGCTATCCATTTCTGCAAAGTTCCACAAAGAATCAGTAGTACTTTTTATTCTAGGTTAGGTACATCTTACAAAGAATTTGTTAGTCTAAATTATAATACAACTCAAGTCTACTAAAAAGATCAATATCCCCGACAGTGGCGTTAAAAACTTGTTGGTGCTTGTACTTGCAGATGCTTGCTTCTATTTTATTAAAAATAGCGGAGAGAATAAATCATGAGTGGGGATATGGAGATGGGTCAGCACAACAAGTCTGAAATACACACTGTCCTGCAAGATACAGGGTCCATTATAGCAAGTTTTGATAAGTAAGAGTTTGTCCCACAGAGAAATTAATCTAGAACCTAGAATGGGCTATAATAGTAGACTTCCAGACCTGGCTATAGCTCTGACAATCCTAAAGAAAGGGAGTTGGGTGTCACGACTACACTAAATTAACCCTAATAATAGAGAAATAAAATATAGTCCTATCCTAAAGAAAGGGTTAAGAAGAAGATGGTGGTAGTGTGTGTCAAAATAAAATATAAAAAATGTGAGAAGTAAGCAGGTTAAGCTAGAGTTAACGCAGTGATGTAACTCAGATTTAGTCTGTCTCTGGAGTGGTCCTTGTGAGATGCTATCAAAAGCCTCATCAAGGTAAAAATATCCGATTTAACCCATGCCATTTGGGGTGCTCTTAGGGCAATACCCTGTCCACTGCAATGGTCACAGGGTATCCGATAGAGTCTGTCAAATCTCATTAGTGAAAGCAGACATTGCTAATCTGATTCAGAGGAGAGGGCTGATCATTCCCCCAACCAATGGACCACATTTGGCCATGAATACTATTGCAACACTATGTAGTGTCAGGCACCCAGCTCCCCAGTTCTATGCACAAATCTGGCTGACATTCCATAGGCATTCCAACCCATAAATCCTAACTGCTTTGACAAGGCTGGCGGCTCAGTGTGCCCATAAAAAGGACTATGCACAGGTTGGGTAAGGTTCTAGATTCAGCTGGTCATTACTACAAAGGCCTGTAATGACCCAGCCTCAAGCTGTAATTACTACAAAAAAATCAGATCTAACCTCTGATGTCGGCTAAGTAAAACAGAGAGGAGCTAGTTCCTGTACAAACCTCCTCACAAGGGTCTAGAAGCTCATGTGCAGGGGAAAGAATCCTTCTCAAGCATGTGGCTGGACACAACCTTTGGGCTATACTCTGTCCACTACAATGGTCAAAGGGTATCCCATTGGTCTGTCCATACCATAGAGGCCTGAGAAAGAATATGTAAACTGCTGCAACCACCATTGTCCATAGGCCTCCAATCTCCCCAAATCTCTCTACAGATCCAGCATTGCTTTCCATGGGTCTATCAAACCAAGGGAAATCAGATGGTAAACAATAGATCTACTAGAAACTGAATGGGCTAGTCCCAAATACATAGATCCTATAGACATCTAAGGAAACCATAAGATGTATAGATTTAATTAGTCATTGAAATAATAATTCATTGATAAAAGCAAAACTTATAATGAACTGCCCTCTAGGTTACAACTGCTCATTCCAATATCCCAATGTATACCAAGCCTATTACAAAACTGAAATAGAAACAAAACTTAGCTACTTACAAGAGGATTAGCCAGCGAATGTTGGGCTAAGAGAGAATAAAAATAAGAAAAAGAGGTGATCAAACCCTAACCCTAGCCTGCTGGAGCTCTCATCCAATAGAGGATGAAGGAAAGATCAAAATAATAACTCCTAAGTACATCTTAAATACTCCATCCAAAAGGCTTTGGCTCTGAAGAGATTAACCCTAATTTTTCCAGCAGACGTGGCACTATTTAAACCCTTAGATGCCTAGAGATATGTGCCTCAAAATTTGCACCTCTGAAAGTGTGCCCTAGCCTTGGGAAATTCCCAAAAAGTCCATCAATTAAAATTGAGAAGTGGAGAGCCCGAGCTTCGCGGGGCTGGCATCTGCGTTAGTTCATTCGCACAGTTGCGGAGCCTTCGCGGAGTAGCCTTTAGCTGGTGAGAAGTGCTTACTCGCGCAGTTCCTTTGCATTGCATTACTGTCACGGAGATGATCTGGAGCGCTAGGACTCTTCGCACAGATAGAGCTGTAGGATCTCTCTCTCGCTGAGTACTCATGGAGTAAGGCGCTTGTGCTCGCGTAGTAACTAATTAGGCTCTTGGGTGCGCAAGAGCAGCGCGAGGAATGTTCGGGGCATCTCTCTCTTCTTTGGCTACGCGAGAACTTCGCAAGGTGACATATTTTTCTTTGTGCATATGAAGTCGCTATGTTCTGCGCGCAGCTACTTTGGGGCTTGATCTTCGCCAGGACAAATTCTGAGAGTTTTAGACTGCGAGATCTTCGTGATGTCCTTTATGTTCTCCTCTTAACTGTGCGGCCGATCTGCCTGAGGGAAACTTTCACTGCATATTTAGCTTCGCGAGGGGGATCCTCAACTCTGTGAGATGATTCTTTTGGCACTCTAATGCATTGCACTTGCTGCTGTTGCAGCCTCGTCCATTCTCAGCTAACTTCTTCCATTTGCTAGGCTTTTGGTTAATGATGACCAGCAAATGAGTCACCATGGTGAGCAGTACTAGGGTGTTCCATTAGGCTCTGGCTCAGCTGTCATCTTTGCATGCATTCTCTCTCTTCTTTGGACCAAAAAGCAGGGGTTTTGCACTAAGCTGCACAGATTATTGCTAACTATAAAACACAATTAACAATAGGTTATTAGTGAGCTTCAGGGCCCATCAAAGGCTAAGTTAAGAGGTGAAAAGTGGTACTTTTCAGTGCTCAACACACTCCCAAACCTAAGCTTTGCTAGTCCCTGAGTAAAGGAAAAATTAAAAATAATAATTCAAAACAGGAAATGCCACTTTCATAGGAAGCACGGATACATTTAGTATATGTACCAAGCCTTTTGAATCCCTAGGTGATCCCTAGTGGAGGAGTGAAGTCTCCTGAGGGTTTCCAGTGAAGGTTCCCACAAACTTCTCAATAAAATAGTTAGCAACAGTGCAAGATCATCAAGTTAGCTGCCAAGGAATAAAGCATCATTCACCTTTGAATCAATAAAAATGTGAGGAATTTAAATACATGGTATGCACAGACATTTAATCATCATAAACTTCACATCAATGCATATCCTTTCCAATTAGTTCACAGCAAGGGAGACAACACCTGTATGTCAGCCCTGAGCTCATTATTAATTCAAAAATTAGGTTCTAGGTCATGCCTAATACATTCAATATCAGACCCAATGCTCTCCAGGGCATACTCTCACAAGGAACTTTGAGAGTTTTCATTTTCTCTCAAGCTCAAGAGTAGTTACAGCCCCCAAATGGGTCTGTAAGCATGAGCATAGGTAAAGCATCTAAGTGCTGACATTATTGGCTAATCCTCACCATAGATTGGACAACTGCTCATCTCTGCATGACAGCTCATGCAACTCTGGATCACAAGGTCTTTTGACTGGGTTGTGATGTGGCTTATGGTATGGGTTATGAAGAATGGAAGGTTGAAAAGGGGTTTAAACTTGAGAAATCAGTAGGTGAAGGAGGTGATTCATGACTTCACCTTCTTTAGTTCAGCTCCTTTCATCTTCTTTGAGATTTTCATATTTGAAGTGGCCAGCTTCTCCTCTTATTTTTTTTATTTTTCCAATGAATATTTCCTCTTGACTCTCTTATTTCTCTTCATTATTATTTTTCTTTCTTTTTGATGCATCTTTTTCTTCTTTTTGTTTTTATTTTTCTGAATTGCCACCTCTTTCCTAGTTGCTACACTGCTGTACTTGAAGTATTTCTTCGCCACTCACATAATGTTGACCCTAGCTAGTCCATCTTCAGCTCTTTCTCCTTTATCTTCTGAATTCTCAGAGTGAGGGTAAGGTTGAATCAGGTCCATAGGTTCAGGTACAAGTACTCAGGTGTGTTTTGAAGAAAAATTGGAATTTAAGGCTCAAAGGGTGTATGCACAAGGGCAGTTGCTTAACGTTTGGTCTGTTTTAGGCTTAAATTATCCAAGAGACGGCCTTGATCCTTTCCTAAGTGTCATGAGTGCTTTCAGCTATTTCAACTTGGAGATGCCTAACTTCTAGTGAGGGCATTGACTTAGCCAGTCCTTAAAGCTAAAAGAAATTGCCTTAGTCACTCCTCAAAGAAGGGGGAAAAAAAAATTTAGGCACAAAACTCACTAGTTATGGTCTTCTATTGAGTTTTTAGGCACGTCCTTACCTTTTTTTCTCTTTAATGATTCACTAAGTGATGATACAAATGAGTTTTCCTAGTGTTCACCTCGTGGATAGGTTGAAATTTAATTAGTTTGTAATGCCTAAAAGTCTGCAAAAATTTTTAAATTTCTTAATTTTCGTGATTCTTAGGTGAACATGGCTCCATTCCTATCTTACTTGACTCTACTGCACTTGGGTTAACTACTTCATTGGTAGAACCTGCCACACCACCAAACCTATGAGTAGGAGTGTCCTCACTGATTCAAAGTTAAGAGTGGATGTGCAGCAGATTCAATACAGAGATAAGAGAACAAAAATAGCAGGAAATAAAGCACACAACAAGTAAACACACAAGAAAACAAATAAAAACACATAAAAGCAGACAACAGAAATAAGAAAAGACAGTAAACTGAACATAATAGAACAAAAAGAAAAATTCATTATAATATAAAAAGATTACAAAAAGGTAAAATTCTAAAAACAGACTAGACTCAGAGCACCAAAACATTCTGCAAAAAAAAAATAGTTCTTCCCCTTGGCCCAGGGATATCCTCAACCTGCTGCATGTGGAGAGGGGGGGAAAGAACAAGGATCAAGGGGGAGTAGGTGGTGGAGGGTTTGAGGAGGATGGGGGAGAAGATGGGGGTGGTTCAGTCTTCTGCTTCTTCTTTGTCTTGCTCTCTTTCTTCTCCTCCTTGGCCAGGATCCTCTGCACCTCCTCATATTCGTCCCAGTGGAATTGTAGTGGGTCTGGTTCTTTAGGTGATGACGGGTCCAACCACATCGAGTAGAATTTGTTTGGCAGCTTTGTGGGTTTTTTATCTGTCATAATTATGAGTAGGGAAGGACCGCTAAGGTTAGAGGAGAAAGAATGAGATGAAGACGAGGTACCTGCATATTTAAAATACTTGAACGGTGGAATATGAATCGGCATATTAAAGTTTATCTCGTTCCAAGTTTAGCAATAAATTGTGATTCTTCTGGGGAATGATAAGTTGCACAACTTATAATGGGGAAAGAAACCGCAGAATAAATGTAGGTCTATATTTCGCACTGGGAGTTAAAGCATTCCCGGGCTTCATGCAGTTTTTCCAAAATATTCGCAGAGTAGAATACTCGCGCAGAAGACATAGCTCCGCAAGGACAGAATCAGAAGGTGTGTGTGCCTCGCGAAGATACTTTGCGGAGTTGATGTTTGGACGAAGCACGCGAAGCATATTCACATTTCTCGTGTAGCGTAACTGGTGATCTCCGCAAAGAACACCCATTTGGAGTTTCAGAGGTCTCGCGCACTAGATTGTTGTGAATTCTGCTTTTTGCGCACTCATGACTCTGTGAGAAGGCTTTGAAATGGCTCGTGACTATGAAAATTAGGCTATACAAACCCTCGAGAAAGTAATACTAAATCCATTTCTCAAATTGTGCCATGGCCTGTGCATGAATAGTTTCATGCACCCATCCGATAGTCATCAACGTTGACCCAATTGCATGTATTCCATTCCCAAAAGATAACGATCTCCCCTATGCCAGCACATGCAAATCAAAGATATAAAATGATAAAAGATCTCCATGAAAGGTAATTTTTAAACAATTGTAGTGCTAGCAATTCAATCTTACAGTAGTAATAAACAAGCATCTCCCAAGTTGATGATAGAGATGAATCAATACTCAAAATAGAACAAATAAAGCAAATGAAAAGAAACATGCACACAGAACAGAACAGAACAAGCACACAAAAAATATATGTTATATATAATAAAGAGCTGTGGGTCACTGAGCATTGGGAGGTTCATGTGAGTGAATGGTCTGAGGAAGTTCCCTTGGTTGCTCTACACAGATCTTAAGCCTCTGACCATTTACTTTCCTAATTTGCCCAGACATTGGATCCAGGATCTCCACAGCCCCAGATGGGGAGGATTTGATGACAGTGTAAGGTCCATCCCATCTGCATTTCAACTTCCCCGAAAAGAATTTAAGTATGGAGTTGAAAAGCCAAACCTTAGTGTCAGCATTGGATTCTTTCCTTAATAGGTTATTGTCTAAGAATGTTTTTGATCTCTCCCTGTACGGTCGGGCATTTGCATAGACTTCCAGCCTTAGTTCATCAAGTTCTGCCAGCTGCAATTTTCTATGAGCATGAGCAGTAGTTAAGTCAATGTAGACTCCCAAATTTGGCCTAAGGCCCGATCGAAACACCTTTCGAGAGAGGTGTAATTCTGAGCTTTTGATGGCATGTATGGAACCCTTAGGAATCACTGTAAACCCTTAGGAATCACCATAGATCTCTTAGGAACCTATCCCAAACCTTTAAAAACCAATCTCGAACCCTTAGGAATTAACCATACCCTTCCCAGACCTAATAGAACCCTTCTCGGGCACGAGTCGAACCCCCCTGAACAACGATTAGAAAGAGGAGTGCTAAAGTTTTTATGGATAGTTGTCAAACCTAAGTTATATACCATTGGAAAGTAGAGCTTCCCATCTTTTCAATGAACCAAGAATCGCCTAATTTAGAGTTGTACATCAAAAGATATGGCAGAATGAAGATCGTAAATTTGTACGAGATATTGCAAAACCGGACCCATAGAGCCAATTTCGAACTAACCAAAATAGCTGATGAAAAGAGGAGTGCCAAGGTTAGCATATATAGTTGCCCAACCTAAGGCCTATACCATTGGAAAGTATACTTTCCCAGCTTTCCAACAGCCAAGAATCACCTAATTTGGAGTTGTACATAAAAAGTTATGGCAATTTGAAAAATATGGATTTGTGCAGGAAATTGCAAACCGGGTCGGGCCCCTGCGGGTCTTCAACTTCCAACAGTTTGGACCTGGTTCTCCTTAAAAAAATGGCCAAAATTGACATTGGGGGATTGACTTGTGGACCATCCCAAAGTCTAGGGTGTGTTTCTTTAGGACCCTAGTGACCCTATTAGCTTAAGTTATCACCCTTTTGCTATTCAAGTCACCACCCTATCATCTACCATTAAACCCAAATCCCTCTTCTCCAAGCTCTAGAAAACCACAAAAATCTTAGATTGCCCATTACCTAATTGCTAATCTAATTCAGACTTTAACCCCTCACTAATCCTCCCTTTCTCTATAAATAGAGAGCCACCCCTCTTGCTTAAGGGTTGAGAGTTTTTACCTAAGAGAGAAAGAGCTTAAGTGAGAAGATCTTTCTCCCTTTGGTGCACCATCCCCATACAAATTTCAGAATTGAAAAAGCCCCTTTAGACATTAGTATTTCAGTAA
This sequence comes from Chloranthus sessilifolius, assembly GCA_021018995.1. Lineage (NCBI taxonomy): Eukaryota > Viridiplantae > Streptophyta > Magnoliopsida > Chloranthales > Chloranthaceae > Chloranthus > Chloranthus sessilifolius. The sequence continues at coordinate 55,011,022 of CM037598.1, forward strand.
AAACCTCTAGGTTAGGTGTGTGTTACCCCCTAGCTTTCCTTCTCTACCTCTTAGCTTCAAGCCTTAGGAGTTAGAACCTCATTCCATACCATGCAAGTCTTCAAAAAGCTCACCGAAGCAAGCCAACGCAAGGCTCCCCAACTGTGCTACAAGGGCCCGAGAGCTCCGGCTCTCCCCTCTATTCCTCTACCTTTTTTGCTTTTCCTTTATCCTAGAATTGAGCTGTTACGCTGCCCAAATTTCGGCAAGCGGGAAGGGCTCAATAGGATCGGTGTGCCTTCGGGCAAGGGGAAGTGCCGCTCATTTTACTTTCTTATATATATACTATATAAACCAGCCTCACATAGACCTGACATTAAGTAGAGACCACATTTAGCGGGTTGATCGGGTGCCTAACACCTTCCTGATTGATAACCGAAGCCCCTACCCAAGATCATTTTGTGTGGACTGGATTCAGAGTCATATTTTTAGCACTTCAGTGCTCATAAAAATGAACTAGGTATCCCGAGACACCGAAAGCTCTGGGTGGCGACTCTATATTGTTCGTTAGAGAGCACATCGTCACGATGGGATTGTCTCGATTCCCACGGTTGCACAGATGGCGACTCTGCAGGGGAGTAGCTTGTAGAGCTTCCCCTTGAACTTGGCCTTGCTATTTTTTATTTTTACTAACCTTTTATTGCTGTTTTTTATTTTATTTTACTTTTTTTACTCACCCCTCCGATTACGTCATTTTACTTACCCATACATTTCGGCTTTAAATTTCAGCAATTTTTGCCTAGTCACTTGAATGACACTTTTTTACTTACCCCTACGTTTCGACATTAAATTTCAGCAATTTTTGCCTAGTCACTTGACTGACACCTTTTTACTTACCCCTACATTTCAGCTTTAAATTTCAGCAATTTTTGCCTAGTCACTTGACTGGCACCTTTCTTGCTTACCTACGTTTCGGCTTTAAATTTCAGTAATTCTTGCCTAGTCACTTGACTGGCACCTTTTTTACTTACTCCTATGTTTTGGCTTTAAATTTCAGCAATTTTTGCCTAGTCACTTGACTGGCACCTTTTTTACCTTTACGATTCGGTTTTAAATTTCAGCACTTTATATTTTCCGCCTAGTCGCTTGACTGACCCCATCTTTTTTCCTTATTTCTTGTCATATCCTAATAGTGGACGCCGGCCCGTAGTGGCGACACAGGATAATCACCCCTGGTTTTTGAACTAAGAAAACTTCCAAAAAAAAAGAGAAAAGCTTTGAAAAAAAAAAATTAAAATTGAACCAAGTTAGGGATCTTAATTAATTTGTTTTGCGGGGTAGATTTTTGAAAGGGGTTGGTTTAGGCACACATACAAACACCTGGGTCTTAGTATAGCTGCAACCCCTAGTGGTGATGATCAAGAAAAGTCCCAGCCCACCTAGTATCTGAGAAGGCGCTTGCACCGGAGGTATATCGGGTGGGTTCCCATTCCGAAGCTTAAAACCCTTGGGGAGCGCGTTAGCGAGTTACACCGGACTCAATCCTTTAGGTGCGATGAGGAGAGAATCGATCACCAAAAAATAGCTTAGTTCTCGGAAGTCTACCTTCCATAAAAAACTAAAAAAGATACTCATTTCGGGCATTAGTGGCTGCTGCTTTTTGTTCTGGGGAGGCGGTTTTTGCCTGGCGCATGTATTAGTTGCGCCAGTGTAAAAACACTAGAATTTATAACTGGCACAACTAATAGTTGCGCCAGCTTTAAACTCCCAAATTTTACCTTCGCACAACTAATAGTTGCGCCAGTGTAAAAGTCCACCCCTGCAACTTGGGCGCAAGTATTAGTTGCGCCAGGTTTGTTTGGTAGCATCCAACTCGAATCCTTGGCCCTTCCCATCTCTCGAGTTGCCCGATCAGTGTGCATAGTGCCTTGTTTAGGCCCCGCCATCTTCGACACCCAATACGCCCCCGCTGGTCAAGAGAAGGCAACTTCTTTTTGGCTCATTTCGGGGGATTGGGTCATCTGTCTCGATTTTTGTGCCTTCAATAGATCGAAGGTTCTCCTTCGATTCTTCCGAAGTGCATTGGAATCGTCATCGCGGCTCTTGAATTAGGGTACGAGAGCCATCCGAAAAGGGAATTCCAAGGCCTCGAAACCTTTGTTTTTTTAAAAAAAAGAGTTTTCATAAAATTCAAAAAATATATATATTCAAAACCTAAAAAGTATATAGTTTGTGCTGCCGGCACAATGACATCACCTTTCCCTCCGCCATCCCGTAGGGGAAGAAGGAGGAGGATTTTTAGGCCTTATCCAAGGCACCCTTACCCAACCCACTCCGGAAGAATGTCATGGGTAGTGGACCCGATTTATGCCGATCCCGATTCATCCCCGCCACATTCTCCAACTCACTCCATTCAGGAGAAGTCTTTTCCACCATCTCCCTCACCCAACCCCCTTTTACCGTTATCGGCCCACTCGGCGTCCCAATATTCCCAACCACTACCCCCCAAAATATCCAAAGTCTAACCCCCCATTCCCCATCTTTTGCCCAAACCATGCCCATGCAAAACCCTAACCCATTTTCCCAATCCACATCCATGCCCCAATTCCCATCATCCCCCTATAGACCCGATCCACCCACATTCACATACACCACTTCCACCCTATCCAACCCCCCCCAAAATCCTCCATCCATCTGGGTCATGCCCATTTTTACCAGGGCCATGCCCAATTTTCCTCATCCATCCTTATCATGTCCCCCATCATCTCAAAACATACCCAACACATCCCCTCATCCACCCCATAGACCCCACCTATCGTGGCCATGCCCAATTATACTGGGGTCATGCCCAATTTTTCCACCACCTCCACCCCATCCATACCCAATCATCCATTAAATCCACCATCCACATTCGACCCCCCTTCCATGGCCATGATGGAGGAGATGTTTCAAGCATACTCCTCATGGAGGGCTTCCCAAAATATCTCTCTTCCACACCCCACATCCATGAATCCATCTCATACCTTAGCAAACCTCCATGCTTCACTCCCCCATGACCCCCATCAACCTCCCATAATCCACATCATCCAAACCCCCATCACCCACATACCCTAAGGCCCCATGGCCCAACCTCCCACCATCCATACACCCCAAGGCCAAATGGCCCAACCTCCAAACTCCCATACACCCCAAGGCCAAATGGCCCAACCTCCAAACTCCCACATACCCCAAGGCCCATTGGCCCAAACCCCCTTTTCCCACAAATTTCAGGGCCCCATGGCCCAATACCCCACCATCCATAATCTCCAGGGCCCCATGGCCCAGTACCCAACTACCCATCATCCCCAAGGCCCATTGGCCCAAACCCCCATTACCCATATCTCCCAGGGCCCATTGGGCCAAACCCATCAAATTCAAACCCATCAGGGGCCCATGGCCCAAATCCACCAATGGCCCATGGCCCATACCCATCAAGGGCCCATGGCCCAAACCCACCAAGGCCCATCAGGCCAGACCCACCAAGGGCCCATGGCCCAGACCCAATAAGGCACATTGGGCTAAACCCACCAAGGCCCATTAGGCCAGACCCACTAAGGGCTCATGGCTCAAACCCATCAAGGCCCATTGGGCCAGACTCACCAAGGGCCCATTGGCCCAAACCTATCTAGGGCCCATGGCCCAAACTTATCAGGGGCCCATGGCCCAAACTTATCAGGGGCCCATGGCCCAAACCCATCAATGGCCTATGGTCCAAAATGATCAAGGCTTCATGGCCCAAACCCAAACCCCGCACTCATACCTTCCACAATACCTCCAACATTTAACCCAACCTTCACATCTGGGTCAAACCCATGCCATACCACAAACCCAATTTTCCCATGGCCCCACACCCCAAGGCCATCCCCAAACCTTCCCTCACACCCAATGGCCCTATCCGACCCCACCTCAAAACCAAATGCCCATCACCCAACAAGCCTTTCCTCACCCCCAATGGGCTCACCCGGCCCCCACTCATGTTATTCCCGTCCAACCCATGCAACAATAACAGGAGAATCCTGTCTTCACTGCACATTATGCCGACCAATAGTATGAAGAGGACGAGATTAGGAACAACGGGGCCTATGCTGGGGCATTGACCAGCCTCAACCCTCCACTAGTAATTGCCCAACCCCTGGTAGCCCAGAGTGAAGTTCGACTGACGGCTGAGAAAGTGGCCCCTATATCAAAAGAGTCAGAATAGCTAAAAGAACAGTTAGACAAAATACAAAAGCAGCTGATGAAAATGGTTGGCGCTAAAATTCACGCCACAGACTTCACAGACCTATGCCTATTCTCTGAGGTCCCCTTGGCCCCCAAATTTAAAATGCCAGTATTCGACAAGTACAATGGCACAGACAACCCGATCTCACACGTCAAGTCCTATTGTGGCGACATGTGCTAGTAGTACGGGGGGGACGAAAGGCTGCTAATAAAAGTCTTTCAAAAAAGTTTGATCGGACTGGCCTTGAGGTGGTTCACATCTCTTGAACCACCCATGATGAAGACATGGAAAGATTTAGCGCATTTATTCCAGGAACAGTATGTCTATAATACTGATATTGAACCGCGCAAGTCTGATTTAGCCCGTTTAAAGCAAAATCCAAATGAGACGTTCAGTGACTACTTAGGGCAATGGAGAGCACTGGCAGCTCAAGTCAGAAATAGAATACCGGATGATGAGCAGATATAGATGATTTCAAAGAACACTCTGCTAGTGATCTCTAATTTTCTTGTATACCAACAACAGTCTAGTTTTCTTGATTTGGTGAGGAATGCCAACCGATGCGAGGATGCCATCAGGGAAGGGCGATTGAGTAAGAATACTTCAGGGGGCCCTAGCGGGGTCAAAAGATTTTCTGAGCAGAGGAACGAGAAGAGAACAGGGGCGATGTCCAGAACATAGCCAACACCAGGCCCAATAATAATACTACTCTGTTTCAATTTCAAGCGGCCCCACCAGCACCTGTTATGCCTGACCAGATGCAAAGAATGGGGAATGGGCAAGGAATGCAAATGACCTCGAAACAGAGGAGAACCCACTATGATCGAGTCTTTACACCTCTGGGGCAATCTTTGAGTGTACTTTTGCCCCTGTTAGTAGAAAAGAGATTAGTGGCTATCCGCCAACCGCAACCTCCTCCTCACCCAATCCCAAAGAAATATGACCCAAATACCAGTTGTAATTTTCATCAGGGTCTGGGCCACCCTACTGATCGCTTCTTCCCATTGAAGCACGCCGTCTAAGATTTAATCGATGCCAGGAAAATCATTCCCCCTGCACCCTCTCAACATACTAATATCCACCAAGTGCCACTACCCCCACATCCTACCGGAGGAACAGGTCCTAGACCCACCATCAAAATGATAGAAGATGAGGAGGAATTCGAATTTGACCCATCCGATTATATCAGTGATCGGGAGAGTTATGTAGCACCGCTGTTAAGAAACGTTGAAGAGAGGAATATAGGGGTAGTTGAACCTCTAAATTTGTCAGATTATTTCCCCAACCCGACTCGAGAAATTGAACCCTTGGATCTCAGGGCATACTTTCCAGCACCCACACCAGTCAATTATGTGAATATCAATGCATACCAACCATACACCACAACCCCCATCAATTACCCGATGAGCCAACAGGCCCCCAATCCTACACCCGCACCCACCAGTTATCAATGGCCTGCGCCTGCCCCATTTTAACTACCACCATACACCACAACCCCCATCGATTATCCTTTAAGCCACCAGGCCTCCAATCCAACTCCCACACCTACCAGCTATCAATGGCCTACTTTTACCTCCTTCCCTCCAATATCACCACCCTCAAGCTTTACCACCCCCATTTGGCCCAATCTTTCCACCCAACCCTCCACCACAAAAATAAATCAGGTGTTGCCCACGCCCTCAAAGCCCGCCGTACAAGTATCTCAAGCGCCGGCTGCCATACCCTTCCAGCTCTCGGGACCCACATATGATCCTCACCAGGTCCCGCTAAGCTACGAACAAACAGATATCAATGCCGAAAGCAGCAACAGAGAAGGGGTAGTAGATTTTGTTACCAGATCAGGGAGGATATCGAAGCAGCCTGAAGCACCAGCAGCAGCACAGGCCCAACCTGAAGGAAAGAAAGACAACGCGGTGAACCCCTTCGAGAAAATGAGTTGAGAACATATATTGGAGACTCAGCTGAGAAGAATGCCTGCCCATATCACTGTATGGGATCTGTTGATGACGTCCCCACTCCATTTCCAAGTATTAATGGGGGCATTAAAACATGCGCATGTATCACTCCAAGTTAGCCCAGACGAAGTCGGGCAGATAATTGGTCAAGTGATGGCTCCAAATGCCATTTCATCTTCGAATGCCGATTTACCTAAGGAAGGAGGTAGTCACTCAAAATCTTTGAATATAACCGTTGAGTCCGGAAATATGATTATCCCCTTGGTACTAATTGATAATGGGTCTGCATTGAATATATGCCCATTAAGAACCGCAACCAAGATCGGGGTTGATCCATGCATGTTAAGGCCCACCAGAACCAGCACTAGAGGGTTTGACAATACTAGGAGAGAAATAATGGGAGAAGTTGATCTTGAGCTATTGATAGGGCCAATGACCTTTTCCATCTTGTTTCAAGTCATGGATATCAAATCCTCATTTAACCTGTTATTGGGACGCCCGTGGCTACATGAAGTCGGAGCCATACCTTCCATATTGCACCAGAAACTCAAATTTGCATCTAGGCATAAGATTATCACGATCATTGGAGAGGGGCATAGTAAGAAAGAAAAGGCCTCCAATAGCGTTGAAAAACCTAATATGCTGGATGTACCACACACCGCTGAAGACGTCGACCTCCACAGTTTTGAGTATGAGGTGTTAGCTATACTCCCAGAACCCATTGAGGGCATCATGTCTAAAACGAGAGGCAGTATGGTAGCGGCAGTGGCAATGCTCCAAAAGTGGGGCTATCAGAAAGGAAGGGGTCTAGGACCCAAATTACAAGGCAAAACAGAGCTAGTTGTGGCTAAGGGACAGAAAGTAAGATTCGGGCTAGGATACAAGCCCACAGAAGAAGAGGTCCGAGAGGCCAAAGAGAAAGTCAGGGTCGTCGCGGCTGCAAGAGCTCGAGGAATCAACATAGAGGAGAAACCTCACCCTAGGCTGCACATCAGGGATTCCTTTGTCAGTGCAGGGGTCATAAAGATCGATCAAAATGGAGCAACCCATTTGACTCGACACAAACCCACAGCCCCAGTCCATCCCACCAATCCCCAGATCTCCCTTCCCAGCTTGGAGATAGACTTGGCCACGTTATCCCTTTTTGAGGATCGACGGTCGGTATCTGAACAAACCCCCCTTGTGGTGAATCACCATTAAACCGAGTTATCATTTGAGGACATGATCTTAGACAAAATGGGGATCAATATGATGGAGGCTGACTCCAATGAGCCATATCAGTTAGCACCCTCAATCCCAACAGGTAAAGAAGCGGCCCCTCAGGTACGCAACTGGGCATCTTTGCCCCAAACCCTGGAAGTGGGGAGTGGCCTAACATTTGGCACCTGTTTTCCAAAAAAAAATAACCTATAAAAAGTGAGATAAGCCCTTGGCGGGCAATACCTTGTATATACACAAACCCGCCTTGCCAAGGGTCCGTCTCCGAAGAAAACAAAAATCTCAAAAACATAGAAGAAAACAAAAAACTTAAAAACATAGAAGAAAACAAAAATCTCAAAAACATAGAAAAAACACAAAATCCTAAAAACATGGAAAAACTCTATAGTCCAAAAATATTGTCATTTAAAATTCCAGAAAATGTCCCACAAAAGGATGCCTTAATCAAAATACTCGTCCCACGTGAAATCAACCCCTTCCCTGTAGAAATACAAGAAGAGGTAGGGATCACGAGTCTAGACGAGGATGTCCCCTTCGAGGAGCTCCTCGATGAGCTCCTTGACCGATTTGCCGACTTTGAGTATGGCCCTACCCCCATTGTCGAAGAGACCGAAGACGTCAATCTAGGAATTGAGGAAGTTCCCAGGATAACCAAATTCGGAACGCCACTGTCTCCTGAGGAAAAAAAAAGCATGATCGAATTCCTTCGGTCATACCAAGACATTTTTGCCTGATCATACGAGGACATGCCTGGTTTGGATACTGATTTGGTCGAGCATGAGTTGCCCCTCTACCCTGATATGAAGCCAGTCAAGCAGAAGCTGAGACGTCTCCTACCCGAATGGATGCTGAAAGTCAAAGATGAGGTCATCAAGTAATATGATGCGGGGTTTCTCATGATATCCAAATACCCATAATGGCTAGCCAATATCGTACTTGTGCTAAAGAAGGATGGAAAGGTCTGTATGTGTATCGATTTCTGCAATTTGAATAGAGCAAGCCCAAAGGACCATTTCCCATTACCACACATCGACATCTTGGTCGATAACACAGCTAAGCATGGGATGCTTTCATTTATGGATGGATTCTCAGGATACAATCAGATCAAAATGGCAGAGGTTGATCACGAGAAGACAGCATTCATTACCCCCTGGGAACCTTTTGCTATCGAGTCATGCCATTCGGGCTGAAGAATGCCGGTGCAACGTACCAGAGAGCTATGACTGCACTATTTCATGACATGATGCACCGAGAGATTGAAGTGTATGTCGACGACATGATAGCCAAGTCACCGGAGTGAAGTGACCATCTGGTAAACCTTCAGAAGCTATTTGAAAGGCTGAGGAAGTATCGACTACGACTGAATCCACAGAAGTGCACATTTGGTGCTATGTCAGGGAAACTGCTAGGGTTCATCGTCAATAGGAGGGGGATCGAGGTCGACCCAATCAAAGTCAAAGCCATCACTAAAATGCCACCGCCATCTACTGAGAAAGAGGTTAGAGGGTTTCTGGGCAGAATATAGTATATCAGTCGATTCATTGCACAGCTAACTCTAATCTGTACGCCGATCTTCAAGTTACTAAGGAAGAATTTGCCTGTTGAATGGAACGACAATTGTCAGGCAGCATTTGAAAAAATCAAAAGCTACCTCCTCAATCCACCTATTTTGGTACCACCTGAGCCAGGGAGACCACTCTTGATATATCTCTCCACGACAGAAGTTTCGATGGGATGTGTCTTGGGGCAGCACGATGAAACAGGAAGAAGAGAGCAGGCCATTTACTATCTGAGTAAGAAGTTTACTGATTACGAGATGCACTACTCTCATTTGGAGAAAGCATGCTTGGCTCTTGTATGGGCTACTCAAAGGCTCTGCCATTACTTGTTATCTCAAGCCGTTCTACTTTTAGCCCGAATGGACCCATTGAAGTACCTATTTGAAAAGCCAGCTCTCACTGGACGAACTGCACGATGGCAACTTTTATTATCTGAATTTGACATCACGTACGTCACTCAGAAATCGATCAAGGGGCAGGTACTTGTTGATCATCTTGGTAATAATCCTTTACCTGACTATGAGCCATTAAGAACCGAATTCCCAAATGAAGATATCTTGTTCATGATGGAAGACGATACAGAAGAAGCAGAAGAATCATGGGTAATGCACTTCGATGGGGCAGCAAGTGTCAAGGGCCAAGGAGTTGGCGCCATCCTGATTTCACCAAAAGGATCCCATGTACCGGTCTCTATCAAACTCAACTTCCCTTACACTAATAACATGGCTGAGTACGAAGCTTGCGCCGCTGGTCTGCAGGCGGCTCTCGATCTGAATGTAACTCACCTTCGAGTATTTGGCGATTCACAGTTAATCCTATGCCAGACGAATGGTGACTGGAAGACGAAAGATGAGAAACTGATCCCCTATCATGAACACCTCGAGGATCTGATAGCTTGCTTCCAAGATGTGATTTTCTCATACGTCCCCCTGATAAGGAATCGCTTTGCCGACGCATTAGCAACTTTGGCGTCAATGATTGAAATCCCCTATGGTGTTGAGATGAAGCCGATCAAGATCGAGCAGAGGAATGAAGTCGGCCTTCTGGCTCCAGATTGAGGAACCTACAAAGCTTGATAATGAGCCACCTTGGTTCTCAGCTATCAAGAATTTCCTCGAGACCCTAACTTTCCCAGAGGGTACATCCAAGACAGATCGACGAACCATTCAACGTTTAGCGGCAGGTTATGTCATTTGCGGGGAATGCCTCTACAGCGATCATACAATAACATCATACTTAGGTGCCTCACTGAAAGTGAAGTGGTCAATATTATGAAAGAAATCCATGAGGGAGTATGTGGAGCCCACGTCAGCGGTCACATGCTCGCCAAGAAAATCCTACGACAGGGATACTTTTGGACCACCATGGAATCAGATTGCTGCAAACATGTCCAAAAATTCTACAAGTGTGAAGAACACTCCAGTCTGATACACGCTCCTGCCATTGATCTTCACTGCATGACCACTCCTTGGCCATTTGCTACCTGGGGCCTTGACATTGTCAGAATGATTAATCCAAAAGCATCAAACGGACATTGGTTCATCCTCGTCGCCATTGAGTACTTCACCAAGTGGGTAGAAGCGGTGTCATATGCCAACATCACGGCCAGCCACGTCGAGAAGTTTCTCAAGAACAATATTGTGTGCCGATTCAGAGTACCCAAAGATATCATCATGGACAATGGCACAAACTTTGTGAATAAGCGCGTCCGAGACTTCTGCGAGCAATACAAGATCAAGCACCATCGCTCGTCCCCTTATCGGCCTCAAACTAATGGAGCAATGGAAGCTGCGAACAAGACAGTCATCTGCATCCTTGAGAAAATGGTCGTCACTTATCGAGATTGGAGCGAAATGCTGCCATTTTCCTTGTGGGCCTTCCGAAGGTCGATCCATATCGCTACAGGGGCAACACCATTCTCCCTTGTGTATGGAACCGAGGCGTCCTCCCGGTAGAGGTTGAAGTACCCTCGCTCCGAATCCTCATAGAATCAGGCTTACTCGATGCAGAAAGAGAAAGATCATGCTTTGATCAGCTGAACTTACTGGACGAAAAGAGACTCCTAGCCTTATGCCACACTCAAGTTTACTAGGGGAGACTCGCACGCGCTTACAATAAACGTGTCCGCGGTCGAGATCTAAAGGTAGGAGACACTGTGTTGAAGAAGATCTTCCCATCCCTGCATGCCGATCCAAGAGGAAAGTTTAAGCTGAACTGGGAAGGACCATACGTCATCCGAGAAGTGTTGCCGGGATACGCCATTCGCCTGGCCACCATGGACGGAGATCATCTTCCTGAGCCCATCAATGCTGGATACGTCCGACGGTTCTACTCTTAGTCTATCGCGATAAGGTAAGTATTGATGAAACTGATATGTGACTGCTTAAGAACCACCCAAAAGAGGCCATCATTCCAAGCACAGTAGCCCAAAACATCCCTAAAAAAAATAAAATTTGATATCCTTTGCTACCCCATTTGAGCCTGGGCCTTTCTTTCAATAAACCCATCCCCCCAAAAAAAACATATATATATATATACGTGTACGTATACCAAAAAGAAGAAGAGAGAAAAGATGCATGTGTATAAAGTTACTATCAAATCCAAAAAAAATTGAAAAAAAGCAAAACCTCAAAAAGAGATTGCCTGAAATTGAGGAAAAAGAATAACAAAAGATGTGTATAGAAGAATCACGGGGCATGTACAGTAAAAACCCCCAAGGAAGAAAGTATGTTGAGAAAACTGAAGCCGTATCAAGGAAACCCTTTTAGCCCAGCATACCTTCAAATCCTAACCTAACCCATGGCCAAGCTACACCCTGAAGGAAGCCCTCTTTGTAGGTTTGCAAGCAGTCATAATATCTGTTAAGTCAACATGAGTTGAGTCGTGAGACGACACCAGAACCCCATCCAGCCGGCTATGACGGAATCGACATCTATATTGTGGCTCAAAAAAAAAAAAAAAAAAAGAATAATAAAATAAAATAAAAATACAAGCTCAAAGCAAGATGGACATAGTGAAAACCCTAAAGGGCATTATGGGTAAAAACAGCGGGCTTGTGCGGACCAGGTGAAAACCCGAAAGGGCGCTTGGGGGAAGAGAGCTAAACCCATGGACGTGGTGAAAACCTGAAAGGGCGCCACGGGTAAAAAAGGAGATAAATGAAAAGAAAAAAAAAAGAGAGAGAAGGAGAAAGAAAAGAAAAAAGAAAAGAAAAGAAGGTTTGGACTGATTGAAAAGATTAATGTTTGAGGAACCCTTTTGATACTCTTCCGGTACCCTCTTGTCCGACTGGGCCGCTCATGCTAGTTCAAATCGGGTCCCGACCAGATTTGTCTTTGTGAAACCCGCACTGTCAAACGTATGACCCGAGATAAGGAGAAAGGTTTAACTCAATCCAAAGGGATCAACATTCTGGCCTTGGGAAAATCAGGAAACTCACTCAGGTTTGACTGCATGAAGGAGTTTGACTATGCTAAAAATGGGACCCGTTACTCCATCTCACTATCAAGGCATCAAAAATAAAAAAAAAGAAGAAAAGCCAAAAACAAAAAAAATATCAAGAAAAATCTAAACACCAAAAAATGTGTACATATATTTCTACTCATTTTCATGTACATATTTCCAGCATCATATTTCAATCTCAAAAATGAAGAAAAATAACAAAAAATCTCCAAAAAAAAAAATCCAAAAAAATATATTGAAAATGAAAAAGTGTAGGTAGAAATCTACTTTTTCTTCTATTTATTTAGGATGATTTTTCTTTATATGTATAAACAAAAAAGGGACTGATGTTTTCTCGAGAATGTGCAGGAACATCATATGGTCCAAAGCCTCAAAGCGGGCAACTTCTCAGCGATGGACAAATCAGATAAAACATCTCACCACTGACGTCAGGTCTAAAAAAAAAAAAAATGATGATGAAAATCATTTTTAAAAGAAAAAGAAATCTATGTTTTCATGCTACGCACTCAGATATTTTCGATGCGATAAAATATCAATATTTTATCAGCAATGTAGCTGTGCAAAATTAGTGTCCTAGTTCTAAGGTTTGCCTTGAATCCATGGATCCTATTTCAAAATAGGAGCGATGGTGTCAATTTTGGTCAAACAGTCAATGCTTGGATCAGATTGATTCCACCGCTAAATCTTTGCCCTGATCGCTCCATATTTTTGTTTTAGGTGAACTTGAGTGCCTTCTACTTCACGTTCGTCACATGATATTTTCGGAGGTGTAGACTCTTGGTTCTTGCAGTCTAGGCGTGCGCCCTACGAGGTTTGAGGTCCAGATAATGCTTGTTTTTTTTTAAAAAATGATGATAAAAAAAAAGAAGCAATCTTTAAAAGAAAGAAAAAAGAGAAAAAGAATAAATCTGTGCTTCCCCACAGAGCAACGCACATGCGTGTTCTGATGCGATAAAATATCAATATTTTATCGGCAACACCACTGTGCTATAATAACGTCCTCAGTCTAAGGCACGCCTTGGATTCTGGATCCTTCTTCAAGGAAGGAGCAACGGTGTCAGTCCCGGTCAAACAGTCAATATTTCGATCGAGTCAACTCCACAGCTAAATTTTTTGAGCCAAGCGTTGTCTTTGGGTTCATGTGAACTTAAGTGTCTTAAGCTTCAGATTCTCCGTTGGAAAAGGTCAATCGTTGGTTGAGACCAACCTGTTGAGAATGAGATTATGTGTTAATCGAACTATGTGCAACCATGCATCCAGAAGGGTTCATTTCCCTTTTATTTTCTGTAGGCTTAAAATCTGTATGGGCAGCGGTATCCCTATAAAGTGTACGCCATGCGTCTAGGTATCCGTATGATGGTCGTTTGTCCCTGTAAATTATACTCGGGCGGGTCCGGGTCGGGGCTTCCATCGCCTTTGTAGGTGCTTATTGCCCCCTATGGGTGCATGACTATGCATAGTTAATTGATGATTATGATTATTGTCAACAGAGGCCAGGATTGGATGCCCCCTTTTGGGAGGTGCCCGATGTTTGGCTGGATCTATTCAAGGAAGTAGAAACTAGATACTCTAGGTCATGCTGAGCTGAGGCATGCGTTCAAAAAAATGGCACATACTCCCAAAACGTGTTGTGACATCTATTCACTTCGCTCGGGTGGTCATGTTAAATAAACTTTGGGATTGATGGGTTCGCCCAAAGATCTCAAACCCTACTTTCAGCAGGGGCACCCACGAATGGTCTGATGGGGCCATCAAATGCCTTGTAGGATTGGACGCAAACTGTGGAGCCTTGCGTGTGTTTACTTCGCGCCTATCTTTGAATGTGGGTCGATCACCCATCTTACTTACGAGGCTGTTGCATTCAGAATGAATTTTAAACATCAATCACCTTGAAATCATCTCGAGAAGCGGACGTTTTTCCCGACTAACGGGCTTTCGCAACACGAGAGGCGAACGTTTTCTTAGCTATTGGGCTTTCGCAACTCATTCCACCTCGGTTATGCCCAGTAACGTCGCTAAGCGCTTGGGAATCGATTACCTTGAGAAATGAATGATTAGCCTGGCACCCCAGGGCTTTCATTTTCTCACCGTGTTACTCACCTGATGTTTGACGTTCGTTCTGAATGCAGCGAACCCGTCAGTAATGCCTTGGGCCTCTTCGGATGTCTCTTTTCTTTGGCATACGATCATTAGTGATCGGATACCAAAGAGGGGCATCTGTAGACACCCAAATTTGGCCCAAGGCCCGATCGAAACACCTTTCGAGAGAGGTGTAATTTTGAGCTTTTGATGGCATGTATGGAACCCTTAGGAATCACCCTAAACCCTTAGGAATCACCCTGGATCTCTTATGAACCTACCCCAAACCTTTAGAAACCAATCCTGAACCCTTAGGAATTAACCATACCTTCCTAGACCTATTAGAACCCTTCCCAGGCACGATTTGAACCCCCATGAACAGCGGTTAGAAAGAGGAGTGCTAAAATATTTGTGGATAGTTGCCAAACCTAAGGTATATACCATTGGAAAGTAGAGCTTCCCATCTTTTCAATGAACTAAGAATTGCCTAATTTGGAGTTATACATCAAAAGATATGGTAGAATGAAGATCGTACATTTGTACGAGATATTGCAAAACCGAACCCATAGAGCCAATTTCGAACTAACCAAAATAGCTGATGAAAAGAGGAATGCCAAGGTTAGCATATATAGTTACCTAACCTAAGGCCCATACCATTGGAAAGTAGACTTTCCTAGCTTTCCAACAAGCCAAGAATCACCTAATTTGAAGTTGTACATAAAATGTTATGCCAATTTGAAAAATGTGGATTTGTGCAGGAAATTGCAAACCGGGCCGGGCCCCTGCGGGTCTTCAACTTCCAACAGTTTGGACCTGGTTTTCCTTCAAAAAATGGCCAAAATTGACATTGGGGGTTTGACTTGTGGACCATCCCAAAGTCTAGGGTGTGTTTCTTTAGGACCCTAGTGACCCTATTAGCTTAAGTTATCACCCTTTTGCTATTCAAGTCACCACCCTATCATCTACCATTAAACCCAAATCCCTCTTCTCCAAGCTCTAGAAAATGACAAAAACCTTAGATTGCCTATTACCTAATTGCTAATCTAATTAGGACTTTAACCCCTCACTAATCCTCCCTTTCTCTATAAATAGAGAGCCACCCCTTTTGCTTAAGGGTTGAGAGTTTTTACCTAAGAGAGAAAGAGCTTAAGTGAGAAGATCTTTCTCCCTTTGGTGCTCCATCCCCATACAAATTCTAGAATTGAAAAAGCCCCTTTAGACCTTAGTATTTCACTAAAAACTCCTAGGTTAGGTGTGTGTTACCCCCTAGCTTTCCTTCTCTACCTCTTAGCTTTAAGCCTTAGGAGTTAGAACCTCATTCCATACCATACATGCCTTCAAAAAGCTCACCTAAGCAAGCCAACGTAAGGCTCTCCAACGGTGCTATAAGGGCTCGAGAGCTCCGGCTCTCCCCTCTATTCCTCTAGCTTCTTTGCTTTTCCTCTATCCTAGAATTGAGCCGTTACGCTGCCCAAATTTCGACAAGCGGGAAGGGCTCAATAGGATCGGTGTGCCTCCGGGCAAGGAGAAGTGCCGCTCATTTTACTTTCTTTTATATATATATACTATATAAACCAGCCCCACATAGACCTGGCCTTAAGTAGAGACCACATTTAGCGGGTTGATCGGGTGCCTAACACCTTCCAAATCGATAACCGAAGCCCCTACCCAAGAGCCTTTGGTGTGCACCGAATTCAGAGTCATATTTTTAGCACTTCGGTGCTCATAAAAATGAACTAGGTATCCCGGGACACCGAAAGCTCTGGGTGGCGACTATATTTTTCGTTAGGGAGCGTATCGTCGCGACGGAATCGTCTCGATTCCCACGGTTGCAGAGTCAACATTCAGCTTTTTGATAGCCCAATAGGCTCTGTGCTCTAACTCTACTGGTAGGTGGCAGGCCTTGCCATACACCAACCGAAATGGGGACATGCCATTCGGGGTCTTATAGATAGTCCTATAAGCCCACAAGGCATCATTCAATTTTTGTGCCCAATCCTTCCTATCAGTCTTCACAATCTTCTCTAGAATATGCTTAATCTCCCTATTAGAAATTTCAACTTGCCCACTGGTCTGCAGGTGGAAGGGAGTTGCAATCCTGTGTGTAACAGAATACTTTTTGAGCAGGTTCTCAAAAGGTCTATTACAAAAGTGGCTCCCCCATCACTGATGATAGCTCTGGGGTTGCCAAATCGTGAGAAGATATTGTCCTTTAAGAATTTAAGGACAACTGTGTGGTCATTGGTCATTGTGGCAATGGCTTCCACCCATTTGGAGATATAGTCTACTGCCACAAGTATGAAGTTAGATCCCATAGATGAAGGAAAGGGGCCCATAAAATCAATGCCCCAAATGTAAAAAAGTTCCATAATTAGGATGGGCTGCAATGGCATGGAGTCTCTCTTAGAAATGCCTCCCATCCTTTAACATCTTTCACAGGCCTTGTAATGTGAGTAAGCATCTCTGAACAAAGAAGGCCAATAAAAACCACATTGCAATACTTTTGCGGTAGTCTTTTTTCCATTGAAGTGACCTCCACAGGATTGCTCATGGCACATTGAAAGAATGCTATGGAAATCACTTTCAGGTACACATCTTCTAATCACCTGGTCAGCACAATACTTGTACAAGTAAGGATCCTCCCACAGAAAATTTCTAACCTAAGAGAAGAATAGGTCTTTATCCATCTTAAACCAGTGTGGAGGGATCCTACCAGCAGCAAGAAAATTGATAATATGTGCAAACCAAGGCACACTAGACTGCAAAGCAAAAAGCTGCTCATCGGGGAAAAACTCATTAGCTGGTGTTGCAGCACATTTTTCTGAAATAATCCTAGAGAGGTGGTCAGCCACCACATTCTCAATTCCCTTTGTGTCTTTGATCGTAAGATCAAACTCCTGTAGGAGGAGAATCCATCTGATCAACCTAGGCTTTGCATCCTTCTTAGCTAAAAGGTATTTCAGGGCTGAGTGATCTGTAAAAACTACAATTTTAGACCCCAACAAGTAGGGTCTAAACTTGTCCACAGCGAACACTACTACAAGTAGCTCCTTCTCAGTTGTGGTGTAGTTTAACTGAGCCTTAGCTAGTATTTTATTGGCATAGTAGATCACTGCAGGCAACTTATCTTTCCTCTGTCCTAAGACAACACCTATGGCCAAGTCGAATGCATCACACATCAGCTCAAAAGGGAGTGAGTAATCTGGGGCTTGGATTACGAGGACAGTTGTAAGGCACTTTTTCAAGGCCTCAAAGGCTTCAAGGCATTCAACAAAAAATAAAAATGGCACACCCTGGCAGAGTAGGCGATACAATTGTTTGGCAATCTTGCTGAAGTCCCTGATGAACCTCCTGTAGAATCCAGCAATCCTAAAAAAGATTTGATTTGCTTGATAGTCTTGAGTGGGGGTAGATGTGAAATCAGGTCCACCTTAGCCTTGTCAACCACTATTCCCTTGTGAGAAACCACATGGCCTAATACAATACCTTGTGTCACCAGAAAGTGACTCTTTTCCCAGCTTAGGACCAAGTTGGTATCCTCACATCTTTGTAAAACTTTTTCAAGGTAACAAAGACACTGGCTAAAGCTGTCCCAAAACATTGAGAAATCATTCATGAAGATTTCTAGGAACTTGTCAATCATATCAGAGAAAATTGCATACATGCACCTCTGAAAAGTGGCTGGGGCATTGCACAGTCCAAAAGGCATCCTTCTGTAAGCGAAGGTGCCAAATGGACATGTGAAAGTAGTTTTCTCCTGGTCTTGAGGACCCACAGGGATTTGGTTATACCCTGAGTATCCATCCAAAAAATAGTAATATGTCTTCCCAGCCAACTTGTCTAGAATTTGGTCAATAAAAGGGAGAGGGAAGTGGTCTTTTCTGATCTTAGAGTTGAGCTTTTTATAATCAATACACACTCTCTAGCCAATGGTCTCTCTGGTTGGCATCAACTCCCTAGATTCAGAGGTAACAAGTGTGATACCCAAATTTTTAGGTACCACCTAGATAGTGATGCCCATTCTAAATCAGAAATGGGGTAGATTACCCCTGCATCTAACAGTTTCACAATTTCCTTAAGGACCACCTCCTGCATGTGAGGATTTAATTTCCTCTATATCTCCCTTGAGGGTTTTGCACCCTCATCCAAATGAATCCTGTGCATGCAAACTGAGGCATCGATGCCTCCAAGGCAGCTATTGTCCATCAGATTGCTTTCTTGTGTATCTTAAGAACAATCAGTAATTCTTCCTCCTGCTCACTAGTGAGAGAGGAGATAATCACGGGAAGCTTGCTATCTTGGCCCAAGAAGGCATATTTCAATGTGTCTGCGAGCTGTTTCAGCTCCAGCTCTGGGGGACTTTCAACTAAAGGCAACAAAGGTGCCTTAGTGGTTAGGGGAAGGGGCAACAAGGTGTTCGGTCAATTAAATTGCTGCACTAGGCTCTCAGAAGACTTAGTTTTGATGTTGTCTTCTGTAATGGGAATTTGGGCCTCCTTGACAACCACATTCCAAACACTTGCCAGGTTTTCAGTCATATCATTCCAATTCAGCAGATTGGATAATTCTTCCTCTATAAGGCCATCTAGTACTTTAATTACCAAGCAGTCCTCAATGTCCAATTGAGGGTACTTTGCAGCACTGTACACATTTAAGTGGGCCTTCATGTTCCCAAAGGTTATCTCCATCACCCCTGACCTACATTGAATGCAAGCATTTGCAGTAACCAAGAAGGGCCTGCCAAGGATAATAGGAATTGGAGTTTTACTTTTACAAGGGTCCATGTCCAGGACAAGAAAGTCGACTGGGTAATAAAATTTGTCCACCCCTACCAAGACATCCTCTACCACACCCACAGGTCTCCTCTCAGACCTGTCAGCTAGTTGGAGCACAATTGATGTAGGTTTAAGCTCCCCTAAACCTAGATACTCATATAGTGAATAAGGAAGTAAGTTGACACTGGCCCCTAAGTCCAAGTGGGCTTTTCCAATGATATGGTTTCTTATTATACAGGGGATAGTAGGTACTCCTGGGTCTTGCAATTTTTCTGGTGTGGCAATGGATAGAATTGGCTCAACATGCTCGACAACAAAAGCTCTTTTAGACAATCTTTTGAGTACAGAGGTCCTTTAAAAACTTAGCATAGGCAGGGACCTGTTTTATGGCATCAAGCAAGGGCAAGTTGATCCTTACTTGCTTGAAGGTCCCCAACATTTCCTCCATCTGAGCATTCCCTTTATCAAGAGGGGATGAGCCAACAAGTGCTTGAGGAAATGGCAGCTATGCCACAGCTGGTGCCACAGCTGCATCCCTATCTTCAGCATGATCAAATTTTTGTCTTTTTCTTTTTTCTTCATTTATTGTTTGATGTTGAGGCTGAACATCAGCCCCATTATTATGCCCTAGCGGATCCTCAGCTGGGGGTACAACTATTGGCTTTTCCACACTAATAGTTTCTTCATTTTCATTATCCTTTTCCATGACCTCTTCAGTTACCTTGCCCACCAAATTGTCAACCACCCTGCCACTCCTTAGAGTAGTGATTTCATCAGCTTCCTCAAGGGCAGAGGATACCTCTCCAATCATGTAGTGCCATATTGGTATGGTCGGGGGCTGACTAGGGAATTTTTTCCTCCCCCCTGTTCAGAGCATTACAAATCTGACCCAGTTGGTCCTCAATATTCTTGATGCTCTGTCCATGAGAATTGATAGTTTGCACCAAGCTCACCAAATTTTGCATTGTAACCAGTTGCTCTTCAAATAAAGAGGATCTGGGCTGTTGAGGGGGCAAGACCAATTGGTTAGATTGTGGGGCAGGTAACAAGAAAATTTTCCTTGGAGGGTAACATTGATTGAACTGATGCTGGGGTTTGTAGGGAGCTACCATCTGCTACTATTGGGGTTGAGGATATGAACCTTGTCTCCACCTCAGATTTTGGTGGTTCCTCCAAGAGTACCCAGCAGGCTAATGCCTAGAAGTTTGAGCAGCATTGGCATGCTCCATAACAAAGTTGAAAAATTGGTTGGCAGATAGACAATCATGAATAGAATGTATGGGGGATTGGCATATCAGACATGCTTCCTCCACCTGTGCAACCATTTGGGGTTGCATCACATTCATTAATTTGTCAAACTTCAATCTCAGGTTATCCACCTTCTTCTCCAGATCACCTTGCACCTTTACTTCAAATATTCCACCTCTAGGGGTGGCCTCTTTCACCATCTTAGCTAGAATCTGGCTGTCATTGCGTGACAGAGATTCCTACTGAATGGAATGTTTCCCTATTATGTCAAATAGCTCCCATACTTCCTCAGCTGTCTAGTGGAGGTAGCTACCACCACAGGAAGCATCCACCATATCCCTGCTTTTGGGATTAATTCCTTGGTAAAATATTTGGACAAGCTGCCACATTAGAATTTACTGGTGGGGGCATTGTTTTAACATCTCCTGGAATCTTTCTCAGGCCTCATAAAAATCCTCAGTTGAGGATTGAGTGAATGACAGAATACTAGTCCTCATCTGACTGGTTTTGTTCATAGGAAAAAATTTTGTCAGAAATTTAGTTTGAAGGTCATTCCATGATTGTATGCTATTGGCTGGGATCTTTGCTATCCATATGCTAACTTTCTCCTTTAGTGAAAAAGAAAAAAGCCTCAATTTAGTGGCCTCAGGCCCTAGGCCAGCAATATTGAAGGTAGTGCAAAGTGCCAAAAATTGGTCAATGTGCTTGTAAGGGTTTTTTTACTAAGCCCATGAAACGAAGGCAGTATATTGATGGTGGAGGATTTAATTTCACAATTCCCCTCAACTGAGAGAAATTGATTGCAGAAGAGAGGTGTACTCCCCAGGTGCATTGTACTCCTTTAAAGTTCTCTGCCTCTCAGCCATAATAACTGGTTCAGTCTTAACAGCAGGGTTCTATGTGGTGTGTCTAGGTCTAAAGAACCTTTCAACTTCTAGATTTGGAGGTTCTAACTCAGGGTTTAAGGACCTTTGACCATGCATAAACTCACACCCACAGTAAGTACAGAAAATACTCACAGGCACACACAAAGAATCTCAAACAGAAATTAACAACTACACATATTTTACACTAAACAAATAACAGGGAATTAAACATACATGGACTGAGATTTAGGGGGGAGGAAGTGCAAACAGAGCTAGCTACACTCTAGCTGCAACTTTCGCCATTCCCTTCTTCTACTATCCATTTCTGCAAAGTTCCATAAAGAATCAGTAGTACTTTTTATTCTAGGTTAGGCACAACTTACAAAGAATTTGTTAGTCTTAATTATAATACAACTCAGGTCTACTAAAAAGATCAATATCCTCGGCAGTGGTGCCAAAAACTTGTTAGTGCTTATACTTGTAGATGCTTGCTGCTATTTTATTAAAAATAGTGGAGAGAATAAATCAAGAGTGGGGATATGGAGATGGGTCAGCACAGCAAGTTTGAAATACACACTGTCCTGTAAGATACAGGGTCCATTGTAGCAAGTTTTGATAAGTAAGAGTTTATCCCATAGTAAAATTGATCTAGAACCCAGAATGGGCTATAATAGTAGGCCTTCAGATATGGCTACAGATCTGACAATCCTAAAGAAAGGGTGTTGGGAGTCATGACTACACTAAATTAACCCTAATAACAGAGAAATAAAATATAGCCCTATCCTAAAGAAAAGGTTAAGAAGAAGATGGTGGTAGTGTGTGCCAAAATAAAATATAAAAAATGGGAGAAGTAAGCAAGTTAAGCTAGAGTTAAAGCAGTGATGTAACTCAGATTTAGTCTGTCTCTGGAGTGGTCCTTATGAGACGCTATCGAAAGCCTCATCAAGAAATATCTGATTTAACCCATGCTATTTGGGGTGCTCTTAGGGTTATACCCTGTCCACTGCAATGGTCACAGGGTATCCGATAGAGTTTGTCAAATCTCATTAGTTAAAGTAAACATTGCTAATCTGATTCAGAGGCGAGGGCTGATCATTCCCCCAACCAATGGACCAGATCTGGCCATGGATACTATTGCAGCACTATGTAGTGTTAGGCATCCAGCTCCCGAATTCTGCTCACAGATCTGGCTGACATTCCATAGGCATTCCAACCCATAAATCTTAAGTGTTTTGCCAGGGCCGACGGCTCACTGTGCCCACAAAAAGGACCATGCACAGGTTGGGTAAGGCTCTAGATTCAGGTGATCATTGCTACAAAGGCCTGTAATGACCAAGCCTAAAGCTGCAATTACTATAAAGAAATCAGATCTAACCTCTGATGTTAGCTAAGCAAAACAAAGGGGAGCCAGTTCCTGTACAAACCTCCTCACAAGGCTCTAGAAACTCATGTGCAGAGGAAAAGAATCCTTCCCAAGCATGTGGCTGGACACAACCTTAGGGCTGTACTCTGTCCACTACAATGGTCAGAAGGTATCCCATTGGCCTGTCCATACCACAGAGGCTTGAGAAAGAATATATAAACTGCTGCAATCACCATGGTCCACAGGCCTCCAAACTCCCCAGATCTCTCTACAGATCCAGCATTGCTTTCCATGGGTCTATCAAACCAAGGGAAATCAGATGGTAAACAATAGTTCTACTAGAAACTGAATGGGCTAGTCCCAAATACATGGATCCTATAGACATCTAAGGAAACCATAAGATTTATAGATTTAATTAGTCATTAAAACAATGATTCATTGATAAAAACAAAACTTACAATGAACTGCCCTCTTAGCTGTAACTGGTACACAACTGCTCATTCCAATATCCCAATGTATACCAAGCCTATTACAAAACTAAAATAGAAACTAAACCTAGCTACTTACAAGAGGATTACCCAGTGAATGCTGGGCTATGAGAGAGGAAAAATAAGAAAAAGAGGTGATCAAGCCCTAACCCTAGCGTGCTGGAGCTCTCAGCCGACAGAGGATGAAGGAAAGATCAAAATAATAACTCCTAAGTACAGCTTAAATACTTCATCCAAAAGGCTTTGGCTCTAAAGAGATTAACCCTAATTTTTCCAATAGATGTGGTACTGTTTCAACCCTTGGATGCCTGGAGATATGAGCCACAAAATCTGCACCTCAGGAAGTGTGCCCTAGCCTTTAGAAATTCCTAAAAAGTCGTTCAATTAAAACTTAGAAGTGGAGAGCCTAAGCTTCACGGGGCTAGCATCTGCATTAGTTCATTCGTGCAGTTGTAGAGCCTTCGCGGAGTAGCCTTTAGCTGGTGAGAAGTGCTTACTCGCATAGTCAATCTTGAGTTCATCACGCAGTTCCTTTACGGTGCATTGTTGTCGCGGAGATGATGTGGAGCACCAAGACTCTTCGCACAGATAGAGCTTTAGAAGCTCTCTCTCGCTGAGTACTCGCGCAGTAAGGCGCCTGCACTCGTGTAGTAACTGATTAGGCTCTAGGGTGTTCGAGAGCTGTGTGAGGAAAGTTCTGGGCATCTCTCTCTTCTTTGGCTATGGGAGAACTCCGCGAGGCGACAGATTATTCTTTGTGCATATAAATTCACTATGTTCTGCGCGTAGCAGCTTTAGGGCTCGTTCTTCGCGAGGACAAATTCTGAGAGTTTTAAATCGTGAGATCTTTGTGATGTCTTTTTTGTTCTCCTCTGGACAGCGCGGTCGATTTGCATGAGGGCAACTTTCACTACATATTTAGCTTCGTGAGGGGGATCCTCAACTCTGTGAGATGATTCTTTTGACACTCTGATGCATTAGACTTGCTGTTGTTGCAACCTCCTCCATTCTCTGCTAACTTCTTCCATCTGCTAGGCTTTTGATCACTGATGACCATCAAATGAGTCACCATGGTGAGCACTACCAGGGTGTTCCATTAGGCTTTGGCTCAGCTGTCAACTTTGCATGCATTCTCTCACTTCTTTGGAGCAATAGGCAGGGATTTTGCACTAAGCTGCATAGATTATTACTAACTACAAAACACACTTAACAACAGGTTATTAGTGAGCACCAGGGTCCATCAAAGGGAAAGTTAAGAGGTGAAAAGTGGTACTTTTCAGTGCTCAACACACCCCCAAACCTAAGCTTTTCTAGTCCCTGAGCAAAGGCAAAATTAAAAATAATTATTCAAAATAGGAAATGCCACTTTCGTAGGGAACACAGATACATTTAGGATATGTACAAAGCCCTTTAAACCCCTAGTTGATCCCTAGTGGAGGAGTGAAGTTTCCTGAGGGTTTCTAGTGAAGGTACCCACAAACTTCTCAATAAAATAGTTAGCAACAGTGTCAGATCATCAAGTTAGCTGTTAAGACACAGAGCATCATTTCACCTTTGAATCAATAAAAATGTGAGGAATTTAAATACATGGTATGCACAGACATTTAATCATCATAAACTTCACATGAATGCATATCCTTTCCAATTAGTTCACAACAAGGGAGACAACACCTGTATGTTAGCCCTGAGATCATCATTAATTCAACAATTAGGTTCTAGGTCATTCCCAATACATTCAATATCAGACCCAATACTCTCCAGGGCATACTCTCACAAGGAACTTTGAGGGTTTTCATTTTCTCTCAAGCTCAAGAGCAGTTATAGCCCCCAAATGGGTCTGTAAGCATGAGCATAGGCAAAGTGTCTAAGTGCTGACATCATTGGCTAATCCTCACCATAGATTGAACAACTCCTCATCTCTACATGACAGCTCATTTAACTGTAGATCACAAGGTCTTTTGACTGGGTTGTGATGTGGCTTATGGTAAGGGTTATGAAGAATGAAAGGTTGAAAAGGAGTTCAAAGTTGAGAAATCAGTAGGTGAAGGAGGTGATTCATGACTTCACCTTCTTTAGTTTAGCTCCTTTCATCTTCTTTGAGATTTTCATATTTGAAGTGGCCAGCTTCACCTCTTAGTTTTTTTAGTTTTCCAATGAATATTTCCTCTTGACTCTCTTATTTATCTTCATTATTATTTTTCTTTCCTTTTGATGCATCTTTTTCTTCTTTTTGTTTTTATTTTTCGGAATTGCCACCTCTTTCCCAGTTGCTACACTGCTATACTTGAAGTATTTCTTCTCCACTCACCCAATGTTGACCCTAGCTAGTCCATCTTCAGCTCTTTCTCCTTTACCTTCTGAATTCTCAGAGTGAGGGTAAGGTTGAATCAGGTCCTTAGGTTCAGGTATAATTACTCAGGTGTGTTTTGAAGATAAATTAGAATTTAAGGCTGAAAGGGTGTATGCATAAGGGCAGTTGTTTAGGGTTTGGTCTGTTTTAGACTCAAACTATCCAAGAGAAGGCCTTGATGCTTTCCTAAGTGTCATGAGTGCTGTCAGCTGTTTCAACTCGGAGATGCCTAACTTCTAGTGAGGGCATTGACTCAACCAGTCCTTAAAGCTAAAAGAAATTGCCTCAGTCACTCCTTAAAGAAGGGAAAAATAAAAAAAACTTAGGCCCAAAACTCACTAATTATGGTCTTCTATTAAGTTCTTAGTCATGTCCTTACCTTTTTCTCTCTTTAATGATTCACAAAGTGTGACAACCCATCGTTTCCCTTCTTTCAATATTGGAAACATCGCGTCATTGGATCACCTAACATGATCCTTTCATCTAAGGGTCATTTCTTGTACAAAGTTTTACAAATGCAAAAGCAATGTAGTTACTCTGGCAGTTGATAATATGGAAAAAATCACTGAGTTTTACTTATCTATGCAGTACTAGTAACAATATAAACAAGCACAAAAGATATGATGTATAGCTTTCCACCGATGATGGCCACCCATCATCTAAACAATGGAAAGAAAACCTATACATCCAAACACAAAATATTTGAAACTACCGTATATAATTCAGATAAGTTTCTCAGAGTTATCTATCTCTATCTCTCTCTATCTCCCTCTAACTCTACAAGCCACAAACCTACTTTGGGAAGAACTCTTCTGCGAAATCGTCCTCTTCGTCTTCTTCCACATCGTCTCCTACTTCCTCGTCTGGCACATACGTAGGGACTGCTACGTGCTCAGGGTCCGGATCTGCAACTAAGACATTTAAGTCGAAGAATGAGCTATCATCACAGCTCAGCAGAGAATATTACTCTGCTATTATATAATGTTGAGTTCCATATTTCATTCAAGAAACATTTCTGGATAATATAATGATTATGAATGTATTATCATGCAAATACTACCATATGCTGACATGCTGAATAAACTCATGATGTAATAGGTACAAGAAAATGATGCTGAATCAAGCTATACATGTACAACAAAGGATCACTTGTCAAGCTCCCGAGTTAGCGGGATCACTGAAACTGAGACACATCAAGCTCCCGAGTTAGCGGAATCACTTGGACCAAGAGAGATCAAGCTCCCGAGTTAGTGGAATCACTTGTATCAAGTAAGATCAAGCTCCCGAGTTAGCGGGATGACTTGTATCAAGTAAGATCAAGCTCCCGAGTTAGCGGAATCACCTGTTATAAGTACACAGTCAAGCTCCTGAGAAAACGGGATCACCTGACTCAGAACAAGCAATCACATGAATAGAATGTCAAAGATTAACAAGAACTGAATCAAGTATTATGAATCATGCATGTAATAAAAATGTGCATACTTATTTCATATTTCAATTAGTTAACTGATTGACCATAACAAGTTAACTGAGCTAGAGAACTAATAGATATATATTTATAACACTTCGATAGATTTATATGGTCGGATCCTTATAAAGTCTCAATTTATATACATTCTTTATCTCCACTTAACTCAATTCCCATATCAACTTCAGTCAAGACCAGATCAGGTCTCTATGTTAACTGCCACTTCACTAAGTTCCAGTCTTTCAAGTATTCGTCATTTACTGATACATGCTACTTAAATTTCCATCTATTTGAAAATAAAATGAACCACATATACATTACCAAAGTATGTTTCCCTACCTGTTGTACACGTAGGTGAATCTGATTATATGTACGCTATGCGTCCGAGGACTTCATTCTCGGATCCATTCGTCCAAACTGCTCATGTGCTCTTAGTGGCACCTATCGTATATATAAATATATATAAATATTTATATATATCAAATGGCTAATGGTTATCTGAGACCCAAGATACTTACATGGACAGAGTTGATAAATTAGAGGGTCACCCTATATGGTCCAATAATAGACCAAGACTCTGTGGCGCAAATACCATAGCCAACCCTAGTCAAACAGCAGCATTTAGAGGTTGTCGCGGCAAGCCATAAGGGTTGTCGCGGCAAGCTCCTCAGCTGGGCATCTTGCCGCGGCAAGCTGGACAGTTTGGCTTGTCGTGATTTCAGCATGGCTTCTCTGTTAATTAAATGCTAACCTAGTTTCTTCACATGATTTGTGTAAAATCTGAGTATAATTAGTGCACCATAATTGAGGTTTGTAGGTTCGGATTGAATTGATATTCATGACTCCGAATGCAGTGCATCAATCTGCACTCAGACTCATTGTATTCACGCTGAGCTCAGAGCTCAAGTTTAATGTAAATTGATGGCATACCTTTTTGGTGGATGCGAGAGTATGATGCTACTGACTTGGTATCTATTTCACCAGGCTCGACAAATGAGAACCGAATCACGTGATTGTAGTTGTCGGGTAACTTTGTGACCTTAAACACCGGAAGCATGACAGCAAGGTCTCCCTATAAATTTCTATGGTTGATAAAACTAGATTTATGGCTGTGATTTCCTAGTTGCAGGGTCGACTTACGAAGAGATGGAAACGGGAAGGTGAAAGGCAGTTTCTTGTTGTTTTTATAACTAGGTAGCTGCACTTTGCGTGCATGAAATCGGAAGATGACTCATTTGAGTCGTGTAAACAATAATCGATGCAAGTAGCTTACAAGCTCCTTATAAGCGTATGTAGTTAGGCTGCCATGTAAGTCCTCACATGCTCTATGGATGTATCCCCCAATAAGTCAAATTGGAGTCTCACCTTTTTTTTTAAAGCAATGCATGGAATAAGTCACCTTGATAGGTTTGGCTATAGTGTAGGGCAAATATACCATATACATATATATATGGCTGGCTTTACTTTCTTCTGGATATTGTCGCTAGCTGGTTTTCATGTAAAATTTGCTCTAATTCTAATCTTTATATCTGGAATTCAGCTTATGTGTAGGTCAATTACACAAGTGTCCAGTGTATGTCGATTAAGGTGAAATGTCCAATGTAGTCCTTAGATACCTTAATTAATGTATGGGCTGGCTTTGCTTGTGTGTAAGGTTGTTCTACATTTGGAGCACGTGATTTACCTGGTCCATGTCTAGCTAGAATATCATGGTTTAAACTTGGGCATCTGTTACATTCTCCCCTATTTAAGAAATTTTCGTCCTCGAAAATAAATTGAACAATGATGGAAATCAGGTAATGAGGTACGATGTAAATTCAATGGTGTAAGACAGCTGGGTATACTGAGTTAGGGAACAACATCATAGATGAGCTATACTGCATGTGGTATATGTTAACAAGGACTATAGAGTCCGGACAAAACGAGATAGAAATAAAACAACTATAGTTTCAATTATAATAACAACAATAAACATCAATCATCAAATATACAATTTTCTTAAACACAAGTATACAATCTTGTTATAGATGTTCTCAACTTAATCCGAGGCAAACTTAAAATGTCATATATAAACTACTAGCTTGTGAGGTTATAATTTACCAGGCTGGGGACTCGGTTGTTGTTGACCAGCGGAGGAACGACCCTCATCTTGCTGCTGAAAGTCTTGTTGGAATTCTGGCACCAGTAATGCAGCATTGCGAGTGTATTGGGAGACGAAATTGCGCGCCTGCCCAATGTAAGGGTTTGCAGTGGTTTGGAATGTATGCTCCATCATGATGTTGGTTGCTTCTTCAATATAATCAATGCGTTTATGGAGCATATAATGATTTCGATATAAATTATAGATTTGGAGAAGGGTTTGCTCATGGTTTTCACGCATGAGCTGTGCCAAAGCACCATTGGTGTATGTTTCAGGTGCTAAGGGAACTGATTCGGTTTGAGCTTGATCTTGAGTGTAAGATTGAGGGGGAATGGGGATGTCTTGGGTTGGTATCGAGGGTGGTGGTTGTGGAGGAGGTGGAGGAGAATGGATTTGGCGAGCTTGGCGATTTCGAACCGCTTGGGATGACCTTTGACATACATTTCGCCAGATAGCTGGGCTAAAGACCCGCATATTATCCGTGAGGACTTCTTCACCCTGGGGAATCTGATAGGGAACTTGATTCACACTATCAGAATGTCTTTCTAAAAGACGGGAAATTAAACGAAGATAGGGGCATGATGGCATGGGATTAGAGACATTGCTTTGCAAATGGATGTTGGCATATTTAATAACTTCCCATACCACCCTAGGGGCATTTAACCATTGGTTTTTATGCACAGTGAATAGAGCTTGTAAGAGAACATCTCGGTGCTCTCTCTCATGCTACATTGGGTATAAATTACAATGAAATACACAGTCAAGAAACCACATTTTCTATGGTAATTGGCTGCGACGGACTGCAAGGCCATGAGCAGAAGAGGTCTGCCCATCAGTCATCTTTGTAGTGATGTGATGAAATTTCACATCCCTTTGTCGAGGCATCTGCAATCCGAGACTGACATAGAATTTGCACTACAGTCCATAGCTTGTGCTATGTCTTGTAAATTAAAATAAAATTTCCGATTATCGATTTCAGTCTCCAATTGTCCAACTGTTGGTGATACTTTTAGATTTTAGTAAAATAAATGAACGAGACGCGGATAAAACTGGGTGTGGAATGGTTGATATAAGGCGTCTAACTCCGCCTGTTCCATATACCTAATGGACCATGCAGTATGGTCGTTCGGTGTCAGTAGTCGATCGTCGACGATCCACTCGGGTACCATAGCCTTCGCAACTCACCATGGGACGGGCTGTTCTTGCTCAACGGGTGGATCGATTGGGTCATGGGAAGGAGCAAGGATCTTGCCCTTTGCTTGGGCTGAGGCTTTTGGAGGTTTAGAAACTCCAATTTTCTTAGGAGGCATCCTAATTAACTCAAAAGACAAGGAAATAAAATAGAGTTAAGGATGTGGTTCTTACCTCACCAAGATCCTAAAAATATGGATGCAAATGATGAAAATAGAAGAGATTGAAGGTTGCTTTGGTGGAATCCGTCACATGCAATGGCTATATGGCTTGATTTTTAGAGTGGGTAGTGCTTGCATGCATGGAGTATAGCTCAGAATATGGAAGAAACAAGGAACGAATAACAGAAAATAGATAAATGGGTGTTTTGGACCCACAGATGTCCGATAGGGTTGCCGCGGCAACACTCTATGCTTGCCGCGGCCAACACTATTCCTTACCGCGGCAAGGAGGTCAAAACTATACTGGCCCAGATGTCGAGGCCTATTGTCTTTGGTGCAAAGGGTTTTGGTACTTGGGTGTTCCTATCAGATACAGGGTCTATCGAAGTATATGTGTCGACCTTTTGACGTGTGTTGCTATATTAAATTATTTTATTTTGATGAAATTTCAATCCGTATCGTATTACTTTACATGGGAAAATACTGTGTCAGTCCATAGTTGAACTTCGTAAATTTAACTGGGACCTGAGGAAGTGTTCTGGGATGGGTCACTTTGCTTGGGTGGCACCCTCAATAAATTGAAACTTTATTGTTTCTCCAAATTATTATTTTAAACAATTTCAAAACATAATTTATGTTGTTTCTACAATTACTAGTTTTAATAAGAAAATGATATTATTTTATTTAATTTTATACATAATTGGTGTCCTATATTTGAAGTAGTTCCTTATATATAGGTGTAGGGTGTTTTAAACAGCATATTGAAAAGACAAAAAAATATATATATATACAATTTACAATGAAGATTGAGACTTAGAACCAAGAACCAAGCATATTATAGGCATACGTTAAGTACGTACCTTATGTAAATAAATGAGGATACTGAGCACGAATATCGGCTTCACGCTCCCAGGTAGCCTCATGCGATCCATGATTCTTCTTTTGGATCAAGACGAGTGGGATTCTTTTCTTCGCAAAATTTGATCTCGGTGGTCCAAAATCTGACCTGATTCTTCGGTCACTGTTAAATCTTCCTGAATATCTAACGGTTGATAATCCAACACATGCGTTGGATTGCTGACATATTTCCTCAACATAGACACATGGAATACGTCATGAATGCCAGATAGATGCGGAGGTAAAGCGAGTTGATATGCGACCTCCCCTATTCTGCCTAAAATGGGGAATGGTCCAACATAACGAGGAATCAACTTGCCTCGTTTCCCAAACCGCATCACACCTTTTGTCGGAGAGATTTTAATAAAGACGTGCTCACCAATCTGTATTCCATTTATCAGAACGATAATATAGTTTAGTGAAGTCACAAAAGACTTATCAGTGTCGGGTATTACCTAACAATCAACACTTGTTCTTTCGAGATCGGCGTAACTCTTTTGTGGACTTTGAGCACTCTTCAATCATTCCTGTATAACATGAACAACTGCATTGGTGCTTTCAATCAAATCAGGGCCTAAAATCAAACGCTCTCCAGCTTCTTCCTAGTTAATCGGAGATTTACATTGACGTCCATATAGTGCCTCGAATGGTGCCATACCGATGCTTGACTGGAAGCTGTTATTGTATGCAAATTTGATCAGGGGTAAGTGCTTATCCCACGATCCTTGAAAATCTAGCATACAGGCCCTTAACATATCTTCTATCACCCGATTTACCCTCTCCGTCTGCCGGCCGGTTTGAGGGTGAAATGTCGTACTGAAGTCTAACTTGGAACCCATACCTTCTTGAAAACTCTGCCAAATTCATGAAGTATATAAAGGGTCGCGATCTGACACAATCTTGATGGGTATCCCATGTAATCGTACAATCTCTTTCAAATAAATTTCAGCTAGCTTCGACAATGTATATCGTGTACTATACGGTAAGAAATGCGCCGATTTGGTGAGACGATCAACAATCACCCAAATCGCATTGTAATCCTTCTGAGTACGGGGCAATCCGAGAATAAAATCCAAGGAAATATTTTCCCATTTCCACTCTGGAATGGGCAGCGGCTGCAATAGACCAGCAGGGTGCTTGTTCTCAACCTTTACTTGCTGACAGGTTAAATACTTTGCAACATATTCTGCAACGTCGCATTTGAAACTGTTCCACCAAAACGTCCTCATTAGATCCTGGTACATCTTCGTGCTACTAGGATGAATAACATAGGCTAACTTATGCACTTCTTCGAGAATTTCCTGATGTAAGACATGATCATTAGGTATGCATACTCGACCTTGAAATAATAAGGACCCATCGTCCTTAATCGAGAATTTTGGTTGTAGCCCACTTTGTACTCCCTGTCGGATGGAAATAAGCTCTGCATCTTACATCTGGAGCTCTCTGATCCTATCGAAAAGTGGAGCCTGAATCATTACTGTAGCAAATAAACCTCTAGTTGTTGTTGCTCGCAGAGTGGCACTTGATGATACAATGTCATTGAGTAGTTTCCACCATTGTAATCATGTCACAAGATGAGATAACTGAGCCGATGATTTGCAACTAAGCGCATAAGCTACAACATTGGCTTTGCCAGGATGGTACTGAATAGAACAGTCATAGTCTTTCAAGAACTCCATCCATCTTCTCTGTCTCAAATTCAACTCTTTCTGGGTAAAGAGATATTTAAGACTCTTGTGTCGGTGAAAATTTTGAATGTTTCACCATACAGATAGTGTCTCCAGATTTTTAATGCGAAAATAACCGCTGCTAATTCTAGGTCGTGAGTGGGATAGTTCTTCTCATGGTCTTTCAATTGATAGGAACCATAGGCAATTACTCGTTCCCATTGATTCAAAATGCAACCTAACCCACTATATGACGCATCACTGAAGACGACAAAAACCACCACTACCTGATGGTAATGCTAAAATAGGTGCTGAAGTGAGTCTCCTTTTCAATTCTTGGGAACCCTGTTCGCAAGCCTCAGCCCACTCGAATTTAACATTCTTTCGAGTGAGCTGCGTGAGTGGTCCAGCAAGTCGTGAAAATCCTTCTACAAAATATCAGTAATAACCTGCAAGACCTAGAAAACTTCGAATCTCGGCTACTATCTATGGCTGCTTCCATTGCACTATAACCTCAATCTTTGCAGGATCAATAGTAATACCTGCTTCTGAGATAATATGGCCCAGAAAACTGACTTGATTCAACTAGAAGTCGCATTTACTGAATTTCACATACAACTACGAATCTCTTAATGTGTGCAATGCCAGACGTAGATGATCTTCATGCTCTATCTTTATTTTTGAATAAATAAGTATATCGTCGATGAATACCACTATACACTGATCAAGATAAGGTTTGAAGACTTGATTCATCAAATCCATAAATGCAGTAGGTGCGTTGGTCAACCCGAAGGGCATGACTAGAAACTCGTAGTGACCGTAGCGCGTTCGAAAAGCTGTCTTTGAAATATCTTCAGCTTTCACCTTCATCTGGTGATATCCTGATCGTAGATCAATTTTTGAAAAGAAACTTGCTCCTTGTAACTGATCAAAGAGATCGTCGATTCGGGGGAGCGAATATCTATTCTTGATCATCAGTTTATTGAGTTGACGAAAATCAATGCAGAGGCACACCGAACCATCTTTCTTTTACACGAACAACATCGGTGCGCCCCACTAAGACACACTCGGTCTAATAAAGCCTTTATCAAGAAGCTCTTACAATTGCTCCTTGAGCTCTTGCAACTCTGCCGGTGCCATTCTATATGGTGCTTTCGATACTAGATCAGTACCCGGAGCTAACTCAATAGCGAACTCCACTTCCCTGTCAGGAGGTAAGCCTGGCAACTCATTAGGGAATACCTCAGGGAATTC
The DNA here is from genome assembly GCA_021018995.1 of Chloranthus sessilifolius. Taxonomy (NCBI): domain Eukaryota; kingdom Viridiplantae; phylum Streptophyta; class Magnoliopsida; order Chloranthales; family Chloranthaceae; genus Chloranthus; species Chloranthus sessilifolius. Next base: position 55,045,406 of record CM037598.1, read on the forward strand.
ATAGACAATTGGTACATCTGAAAGTGAAAGTGTCTTCACTTCTCGATCTTTACTTTGCATGAAAGCAATATACCCCTGAGCACCATCATCAAGTAATCGCCGTGCTCGAATTACGGATATCAGAGAAAGATTAGTTGATGGAACCCCATAGAATTTAGCTGATTTCTTCTTTTATGGCCGAAAGAAGACAATCTTCCATCGACAGTCAACATTCGCATGGTCATTGAATAACCAATCCATGCCAAGGATAACATCATATCCTTATATCGGCAGTAAGATCAAGTCAGCTACTGCTTCATATCCCCAGTAGTCCTTGATCCAAATGATAACCGATCGATATACCATATCAGTTGTGAGAAACTGTCCAGTCGGAAGTGTTACATCGAGAATAAAGTCAAGAGGTTCTGGGATACCTCCCAACTTCTTCAATTTTTTAGCAAACTGGGGTGTAACAAATGAGTGTGTAGATTCGGGATCTATCAAAACTCGTGCATCATAACATAAATAGGCATCTTTTGGATATAATTGCAAGATACCTAAGGCATACAGATTAGTGTTAGCTAAATTTATGTCTAAATGCCAAAAAGGATAGTAATACAATATCTTAATACTCAAATGTAGACAAAATTTTTCTAAGTCACTAGATGCACTTTCTCTATCTAAAGAAAATTATAGAAATTATTAACGTAGGTATTTACTGGACAAACATACCTTGAATGATGTCATTACTAGTACATGCATCCTTTGCAGTGACAGCATAATCTCGACCTTGAACCGTAGGTCATGCCGATCATAACACTGGTCCCGCCTTTGCTGCTTGTTCGACCGTTTCTGGGCATTCTCTAATCTGGTGTCCCATCTTGCCACATCGAAAACATGCACCAGAAGTTTTACGGCACTCATCTGTTTTGTGTGCCTTTCCACATTTCTCACAAATTTCTTTTGAAGCTACCGATAAAGCCGTGTAAGATCCCGTGTGAGAACCTGTCGGTCGTGCTTGTGAAAATCTAGATGTACTTTTGGCCGCTGGTGAAAAAGATTAATTCTGAACACGTGGAATCCGTGGTGGTAATGGAAACGTCGATGAACCATACGGTCGTGCATAAGCTCCTGTAGCTGGTTGAAATGTGGCTTATCCTTGAAATCGTAGTCGTTTACTGATTTGACCCGTACTATAGGACTGGGATGGAGCTTTTCTGGCCTTCTGTTTTTCTTCTCTCCTTTTAAACATAGTATCCACTTCGGTTTCCCCTATCAGGGCCAATTTCATCACATTGGCATAGGTCGTTGCTTGAAACAACGAAATGCGTTCCTTGATTAAGGGTTTCAAACTGTGCTCAAACTTTTGTTTTTTCATCAACTCGGTGGCGACCAACAAAGGTGCAAAACGAGAGAGACGTGTGAACTCTGCCTCATATTCTCGTACAGTCATCTGGCCTTGAACTAAGGTTGCAAACTGTACCTCTAGCTTATATCTCTCAGGTACTGGGAAATATTTTTCATTGAATGCCTCAGTAAATTCTGCCCGGGTCCATGGTACTCTAGGCATTCTTGTTCTTTCGATAGACTGCCACCATGGTTCTGCCTCACATTCCAGTTTATATGCCGCCCAGCTAACTTTTTACTCCTCAGTGCAGGTGACTCTTTGCAGCACTTTCTCAATCTGTGTTAACCACTTCTCAGCCTCCATTGGATCATGTTGACCATGGAAACTTGGTGGTCGAAGTCGAACAAATTCTGTAAAACCCTCAGGACGTCGAACAGCAAGCATGGCCAGAGTGTTGACCATGGTTTCTATCAACTACGGATTATGTCCCGCATTTTGCTCTACTCTAGGAGCACTGTCCATCGGAGGAGTATTTATAACTGGCGGAGTCTACGCTGGCGAAGTATGCTCTGCAACATTCTCCATCGTCGTTTGACTTTCAGCTCTGTTTACATTCTCACCACATCCTGATACAGTGTCATGCTCATATCCTGCTACGGGAATCACGTTCGGCCCAGTGCGATGGGGCAACGGTGGTCTACCCCTATCCCTTCCACGACGTGGAGGCATCTTAACCTATTTCGATCAAATAATAACTTAATCAGACAACAGAATTACTCTAAGTCATAACCACGATCACTATCAGACATTTTGCCATATCTGTATGCCAGAATTAAGTCTCCAATGACTTTATGTCGGAGCTCTGATACCACCTGTGACAACCCATCGTTTCTCTTCTTTCAATATTAGAAACGTCGCATCATCGGATCACCTAACATGATCCTTTCATCTAAGGGGTCATTGCATGTACAAAGTTTTGCAAATGCGAAAGCAATGTAGTTACTCTGGCAATTGATAATATGGCAAAATCACTGAGTTTTACTTATCTATGCAGTACTAGTAACAATATAAAGAAGCATAAAAGATCTGATGTACAGCTTTCCACCGATGACGGCCACCCGTCATCTAAACAATGGAAAGAAAACCTATACATCCAAACACAAAATATCTGAAACTACCATATATAATTCAGACAAGTTTCTCAAAGTTATCTATCTCTATCTCTCTCTCTATCTCCCTCTAACTCCACAAGCCACAAACCTACTTTGGGAAGAACTCTTCTGCAAAATCATCTTCTTCGTCTTCTTCCTTGTCGTCTCCTTCTTCCTTGTCTGGCACATACGTAGGGTCTACTGCCTGCTCAAAGTTCGGATCAGCAACTAAGACATTTAAGTCGAAGAATGAGCTATCATCACAGCTCAACAGAGAATATTACTTTGCTATTATATAATGTCGAGTTCCATATTTCATTCAAGAAGCATTTCTGAATAGTATAATGATTATGAATGTATTATCATGCAAATACTACCATATGCTAACATGCTGAATAAACTCATGATGTAATAAATATAAGAAAATGATGCTAAATCAAGCTATACATGTAAAATGAAGGAATCAAGCTCCCAAGTTAGCGGGATCACTTGTCAAGCTCTCGAGTTAGCGGGATCACTTGAACTGAGATACATGAAGCTCCCGAGTTAGCGGGATCACTTGGACCAAGAAAGATCAAGCTCCCAAGTTAGCGGGATCACTTGCATCAAGTAAGATCAAACTCCCTAGTTAGTGGGATCACATGTTATAAGTACACAGTCAAGCTCACGAGAAAATGGGATCACTTGATGTTTGGTTATTTTAAGTACTTGCTGCTACCTTTATTGGAAATGGTGATAAGAATGGGGTTAGTGAAAACCAAAGGTGAATTACAGAGCAGCAAGCCTAAAAATACACAGACCTGCAAGATACAGGGCCTGTTGTAGCAAGTTTTAATATGTAAGAGTTTGTCCCACAGGAAAAGTTGATCTAAAGCTCCAAGGGAGCTATCTTTAGTAGGCCCTCCAAATCTGGCAATCCTAAATGGAAGGGGATTTAAGGTCACTAATGTTTAAATCCTAAGGTAACATAATGCCTAAACTACAGAAATGGTGGAGAAGAATGATGGAGTGTGAGAAAATAAATATAAAAGGGTGAGAAGTAAGCTATTAGGTACATTTCTGATGGGTCTTATAACTCATACTCAGATCTGCTGCTATAGAAATCCTACCCAATGGCTACATAATCACCAAAGAGGAGAAAGGATCCAACTCACCCCTGTGCCATGATCTAATCCCTTATGGCTATAACCTGTCCACTTGAATGGTCACAGACTATCCAATAGGGGAACCACAAAACAGAGATGGGTCATAACAAGTTTATCATTGTAGGCACTACTTCATCCAGGCTACCAGCTAAAGAATCCATAGGAATCTCAACCTCTAAAGTCCTGTGTGTGGGGCTAGGCCTGCAATGTCCACTAGCCTAGACACACAGAACTAGCAAGAGTTTGAGTACTAGCTTTTAAATCTAGCTGATCACTGCGTTAGAAAGACAGCAGTGATACAGTCACAAGCCTACAATCTCTACAGCCAGATCAGATCTGCCATCTGATGGTGGGTCTATACAAATACAGGGGAGTCTGCCTCTGCACAATCTCCCACAAGGCTACAAGCACAAGTGCAGAGAAGAAGAATCTGTCTTAGATCTGTGGATTGGCCTCACCCTAGGGCTATAACCTGTCCACTTGAATGGTCATAGACTATCCACAGAGGCTATCCTCCTCACAAAGGTCTAAGACAGAACAAGAAGATTGCTGCCACCACCATGTTCACAAGGCTACCAGCTCAAGCTCATGGGGATTCAGATTTAGTGGACCCTGTGGTGGGGCATAGGCCTGCAATGTGCCTAACCTGGACACACAGGTCACTTGGATCTAAATAAAACCTTAATAACAATCCTCCATTGCTTACAATACAACTTAGCAATGGAGAATCTCAAGGTAGCTGCCTTGTACAGAATAACTCACAAAATACCAATCCCATACATGCATAAAATCCTATTATAAAACTCCATTAAAACTATTCCAAATAGACATACAAAGGCATAGCCAGCAAGTGCTGGACTATGGAGAGAAGAAAATGGGAAAAAGAAACTGCCTAAACTCTAACCTTAGCCTACTGCAATTCTACAGTTGGTTCAAGAAGGAGTACAGAAGCCCTTAAACCTAAACTAGGCTTAGGCTTATATAGCAGTCGACTCTATAAGAATTAGGGTTAGGAAAACCCTAATTTTATCGATGCAATCATGGCCCATTTCTGTCCCTTGGATGCCTCGGGGCATGTGCATGGAGATTGGAGCATTAGAGTGTGTGTCCTAGTTATGAAAGTTCCCAGATTGCCCCTACAGAAGAGGGAAGAAGTTAAGATCCCGAGCCTCGCTAAGTAGCAAGGCTTTCCAGGTCTTGGTGCGTGATAGAGTTGGCATCGCGGGATTGAATTGACTTGAAGCTCTTGCAGTCGAGGGATTGATAATTTGGTCATCGCGGGATTGCTCTAGTTGTCGCGAGATTGCTCTTTCCTTTTGAATGGCACGGGAATTGTGCGCGCGATTCGTTCCTTGGTGAATCTCGCGAAGATCCTCGTGAAGAAGCATTGTGCATAGGCCTATGGATCGCGCGAGCAGTTCCCTGAAGGTCGATATCCCGCGGCCACAGTGCGACAGGTACGCGCAGGAATGCCTGGAGCTCTCTCTCCTCAGTGAATCGCGTGAAAATTAAGGGCTCCTCTTTTGAGTTGCGCGAGTGCTTCACGAGCGCTTATGACTGAGCCTCGCAAGAACTGCATGAAGTCTACTTTTCAATCCCTTCTGTCATCAAATCACCTGAGAATGGCGCGAGCAATTGGTGTGCTGCCTTCAGAAGCCCGCGACAACTGCGCGAAGCATTCTCTCTGGTTCAATTGAACCTTGCGACATCTGCGCGAGGCATTCTTCTTGACTTGTTGCTGCTGTGCTTTGCCTTTGCTATAGCCATCTCTCTGTCTGGGTCTAACTTCCTTTCTCCTGAGACACTTCTAGGGCAAAAGTAAGCTTCTTGGCATGGTTAGGGCCTTATTTGTAGCTGCTGCTTATTACCTACAGGATAGACTTAAAACATATTTATTAAATGATTAAGGGTCTAACAGAGATTAAGTTATGGGGTGAAAAGTGGTACTTTTCAGGTCTTAACACACCCCCAAACCTAATCTTTGCTAGTCCCTTAGCAAAGCTATAAGTAATTAAATGCCACTTTCATGGGATCACGGGTACATTTAGCATATGTACCGAGCCTTTTAAACCCCTAGGTGATCCCTAGTGGAGGAGTGAAGTCTCCTGAGGGTTTTCAGTGAAGAAACCCACAAACTTCACCATTAGAACAGTTAAGTATAGTGCAATTAATGACAATATAGATTTAAATGTACAAAGCTTCATCCACACCCATTTTTTAACACTTAGAGGAAACTGCAACAGTGTTGCAGGCCATTTAAAACTTAAAAGTTAACATGTGTTTGCATCACCACCATTCATTTTATATTAGAAATTCAATGTGTACAATTCAGTACCCAGCTTGCCTTAAATCAAAATTTAGGTTGGATACGACCCCAATGAAGTCAAAATTTAGACCCAATTCTCACTAGGGCTATCTCTCAATATTAACAATCTGAGGGTTTTCACATTCACAACAGCTCAAGAGCAGTTACAGACCCCAAATGGGTCTGCAAGCATGATCATAGGCAAAGCATCTAATTTCTGATATCCTCATGAATTTTCACCATAGATTGGACAACTCCTCATCTCCACATGACAGCTCATTTTACTTTGGATCCACAAGGTCATTTTGAATGGGTTGTAATATAGCTTATGGGTGAGGGATGTAAAGAATCAAGGGGTAAAAAGAGAATCCAAATTAAGAAATCAGCAAGGTAAGGAGTGATTCATGACTTCACAACCTTCATTTCAGCAAAACTTCATCTTTCTTTTTCTCTTTTTATTTTTATTCAATTTTTTTATGATTTTTTATGATGAACTGCCACACAAATACCATTGATACGCTGCTATTCATAAGTTGCTTTTCTTCACCTTTCACAGAATGTTGGACCATTCTCACTATCTTTAATTCCTTCTCCTTTACCTTCTGAATTCTCAGAGTGAGGGTGAGGTTGAATCAGGTCATGAGGTTAAGGTACAAGTGCTCTGATGTTTGTTAAAGAAAAGTAGGATTTTTTAAAGGCTCAACTAGTGTATGCAAAAGGGCATATTTTGAAAGGTTGGATTTTCAAGCTCAAACTGTCCAAATGAAGGCCTTGGATTATTTCCTTAGTATCATGAGTGTTGTCAATCAATTTTGATTTGGAGGTGCCTAACTTCTAGTGAAAAGGTCTTGATTCAATCAGTCCTCAGAGCATAAATAATGCCAAAAACACTCTTCAAAAGAAAATGATGGGCCCAAATCTCACTAGGTATGGTCCTCGAATTAACCCATGGGGTGTATTTTCACCTGTTTCTCTCCTCTTAGGTTTACTGAGTACTAACTGAAAATTTTTTGATGTTAGCTTCATGGTGGTGTCAAGATTTTAACATTTTCAATTTTGAAAAGTCTGCAAAAATATTTTAATTTTTTTAACAAATTTCCTCACTGTATCAAGTTAGGTGGAAATTGACTTTATTCATCCCAGTTACACCACCATTACTGCACTAAAGTTAACTATTCTATTAGCAAACCTACCTTGCACACCCCCAAACCATGAGGAGCAATGTCCTCACTAGTTCAAAATGTGTGATGTGCAGCAAGCATAAAACCTAAAAATAAGAAAACAGAAGCTATAAAAGAGAAAAAGAACACACAAAAATGAAGGAGGATTTACGCACACATATAAGCAAAATATTGATAGATTTTATTATAGAGACAAAAGCAAACAGATTACAAAAAATATAGAAAATTGTAAACCTAAGAACAATCTAAGTAACACTTTTTGTCAGACAAAATGGTTCTTCCTCCTGGCTCAGGGATATTCTCAGCCTACCATGGAAGAGGAACTATAAGCTAAGAGGAGGTGGAAGATGAGGATCATGGAGATGGGTGTTGAGCAGGTGGTGGGGGGTTGGAAGAAGATGGTGGGGGAGATGCAGGTGGTTCGATTTTTTCCTTCTTCTCTCTCTTCTCCTTTTTCTTCTCCTCCTTGTTCAGGATCCTCTGGACTTCTTCATACTCATTCTAAAGAAACCGTAATGGGTCCGGCTCCTTAGGTGGTGGGGGGTCCAACCACATAGGATAAAATTTGTTTGGGAACTCGGTGAGCTGCAGTTCTGGCAGCAGCCAATGTAGCTTCTAATGAGGCTATCTGGATTTTGGCTTTGAGGAGGTCAGTTTCATGGATTTCCTTTTGGAGTCTGAAGATCTCCTGGGCATTGTTGAACCTCTTTTCGAACATCTTGGCCTTTATTCTCTCCACCTTGGTATTGGCCTTCTCCAGCTCCAAATTCTTCTGATGATAAGCAGCCATGGTCTTTGCCTTCTCATATGCCTCCAAGATGTTGGTCCATCCCGGGGAGATACCTAGTAATTACTTTCTGTGGGCTTCCTCTATTTCAGCAATCTGCTGTAGCAGGGGGGTCTCAATGGACTGCCTAAGTTGGGTCATGCCCCTCAGGACATCCCTCCTAAGGTAGGGATTGTCCCTCATGGCATGGAGGATGGTGAGGTAGGGAGGGATGTAAAAAGAGTGTTTGGGTGCGATGGGAAGAGAGGAAGTGGAATGAGCAAAATGTGATTGGTCCTGGGTGGGGGAAGTGGGATTAACAGTGGATAAGTCTAGTTGTTGGGGGAGGGTAACAGGTTCTGGGTCTGTTTGGGTCTATTTGTCCGTGAATATTGGAGGGAGTAGGATAAGAGGTGGGATCGAAGACATGGGGTAGGCTCACTAGGAGTAGGGGGTGATGGGGGAGGGAAAAAGGGAATGGTGAAAGGTATGAAACAGAATGGTGGGATTGTGGGGACAGGGTTGGGTGAGGAAAGGACCAGGGGGGTTGGAGTGGTTTATTGAGGGATGGGTGGGTTTGTCAAAGTGTGAAGTGTGGATTTAATGGATGTGAGTTCTGTCTGCATCTGGTCCTAGGTGTGTGTAGTGGTGGATAGTTGGGATTGGATGTCTTGGATGAGGATAAGTGTCAGTGTGTCTGGGCTAGGGGGTTGAGTTTATGTAGAAGATGGCACAGGTTGAAAAGGTGAGGAAGGTGCACGATGGAACATGGAAGGAGGGGGAGATTGAGGTTCTAGTGAGTGATGTGGTGATGTAATTGGGGTGTCCGGGAGGGGGGTGTAGTGGGTGGGCATGGAGTCAAGGAAACTAGCCATAAATGCTTAGAATCTTGTGATTATGTTAAGGTTGAGGTCTATGTCTGGGAATGGGGATGTAGTAGGCATGGCTGGAGTGGTGTCTTCTTCAACGTGAGGTGTGTCAGTGGGGATAAAAGGGATTGTGGGTGGTGTCTGGGAGATGGTGGGGGTTGTCTCAGTGGTTTTCCTTTTTTTATAGGGAATGAGTGGAGGGCTGTCAGGTTTATGTGAAGATGATGGGGGTATTGGGGTTGTATATTGAGGGAGGGTAGGGGATGGTGAGGGGCTGACATGGGGAGTGGTCTCTTCCCAGGTACCAATCACAGGAGAAGGGGGTGTGGGGATGGATAATGAAGACAGAGGAGGGTGAGAGAGAGGTGGAATAGGGGTAGGGAATGCTGGAGTAAAAGGTGGGGGGGCTGAGGCGGCTGCTGCAGCGGTGGTGGTCACAGGCTCTGGAGTCTCCTTTGTAGTAACAAGGGTGGGACTTGTAACAGCTACTTCTTCAGATTGCTTGGGAGGGGCCTGAGCGTCAACTTTCTTCTTCTTCTGTGCTTCCATCAGGCTTCTACTGATTCCCCATTGCCTCTTAGCAAAACTAGTAGGGGCAAGGGTGGTAGACCCCTCTGTTTTTGCTATCTTGTACCCCCCCTTTATTAGCAGCTTGGTGATGAATCTGACATAGAGGAGTGTGTGTGGCTTCTTGTTCTACCCCAATTTCTCCACCAGGTCCTTCATTACCTCAAAGATTAACCAGGCTGTATGGAAGCCATGGCCCAGAGAAAATGAATAGACAGCATCAGCAATAGGAGCTCTCCTCTCCTGCTGATGGCCTGAGCAATAGATGTTCTTTCTCAGGACCTGGTCAATGAAAAGGAGTCCAGAGTCCAACTCTCTTCTTCTGATAGAATTCCCTGAGGCCCTTAATCCTCTAGTCAAAGCCCTTGCAATTATATCAATTGAGGCACTCAGGGGGGGCCATATCCACAGCTAGGGTCAAATGTGACTGGGATGCCCAATACCTCTGCAATCACCTTGGGGCTAACTAACATTTTGAAGTCATAAATCAACACCAGTAGACCTGCTTGTCCATCTTTATCCTTGGTGACCCTGATGTGCTGGTAAAAGAGTTGTACTAGGCTAGGGTAGGCTAGTGCTAGAATTCCTCTCATCAAGGGTGTCAGGCCAGCCTTGCTCATAAACTGCACGGCAGGGGCAGAGAGAGACTCTTCAAGAAGGTAGGCTCTAAAGTTGTCTCAAAGTAGGGGATTGAAGCCATGAGCTCGGAGGGTGGAGAAAACTCAGGGGTTGGCTCCTCCACCTCTTCAACCACTTCCTTCCCTTTTTTCGGTGCCTTTGAAGTTTTGACCTTCTTAGCAGTGGGCTAAACAGGGGCCTTATCCTTGCCCCTTCTCTTTGTTGCACTTTTAGGGGCCATTCCAAACTCTTCTTTTGAATATGAGAAATGGGGACTGAGATTTGAGTGCTTACCCTAAAATTGTAGGGTTTGGTTCGATCTGTCGCACAGGGCACCACGAGATCTCTTAGCAGAGGGCAATTGATGGGGATGACGTTAGGAACAACTCTGTAGATTCCTGGTGTGAATGATGGGTTGTAGGATGGACACTGGAGGAGAGAGGGAGAAGAGTGCCAGAAGCTAGGGTTTCACTGGATGAAGAAGGAAGAGAGAGTACTGGAAAGGGAGACAAGCGCGGGGTTAAAATATTTGTCGCTAAGCTTGGCACGCTTTGGAAATATCTGGTCGCGGGATTAGAAATGAAATCTAGCGAAGGTGCTATTCAACTTGGATTGCGTGACAATCTCCCAGGTTGACCTTGGAGCGTGCGACAGCATGTGAAGAATTCCATGTGAATTGCGCGAGAGGCTCCCAGGCCTCCATTTGGATTACGCGAAAGGCTCTGAGGTTCACTTTGAATCTCACGACAGCCTTTGAATCTCACGGTAGCTAATGAAGTATTCTTTTTGAATTACGCAAGAATCTCCCAGGCTTCCTGCTGAGCCTCGCGATAGCTAGTGAAATGCTCAATTTGGATCGCGCGAGAGGTTCCCAGGTTTACTTGAATCTCGCGATAGCTATTGAAGGGTTCCATGTGAATTGCACAAGAGTCTCTCTGGCCTCCTTTTGAACCCAGTAACAGCAAAGTAGTAAATAGAGAGCATGTGCTCTCTGTTCTGCCATTTCCATTTGTGCTGTGGCTGGATCCTAGGCATGACTCTCCACCATAGGTACTCCTAGACACATTAAGATCAAACATTAAATCATAGAAAGCAAAAATCACCATCCAGCATTGTGCATTCAAGCAAAAACCATCAATTCAAGAGCAGTAATCATCAAACCAAGCATAAAGAAATCAGACCAGACAGGTCCAGATTCAAGTGGGGCCACTAAAATTTCCTAGAGAATTTGAACAAAAGAAAGCAAGACAAATCTAACAAAACCAAAGTACATATGATACAATATTGACACACCTGTGGATCAGTTTAATAAAGGATCCCCTTGAAAGTGAATGGTGTCCATAGGTTCAGTAAGTTTTTTGAAATAAGGCTTAAGCCTCTGACCATTCACCTTCAAGGTTTTCCCAGGCTTGGGATCCTTGATTTCCACAGCACCAGATGAGGAAACACTCATGACAATGTAGGGACCTTCCCGACTGGATTTCAATTTACTAGGAAAAAATTTAAGTTTGGAGTTAAACAACCAAACCTTGTCACCAGCTATGAAGCTCTTTTTCAATAGACCCTTGTCAAAGAAAGCCTTGGACCTTTCCTTGTAGATCCGGGCTTTGGCATCTTCATCCATCCTCAGCTCATCCAATTCTGATAGCTGCAGCAACCTGTGATGACCAGCAGAAGTTAGGTCTAGATTTAAATGTTTGATGGCCCAATAGGCCCTGTGTTCTAACTCTACTGGGAGATGACAAGCTTTGCCATAAACCAGTCTGAATGGGGACATCCCAATGGGAGTCATATAGGCAGCCCTATAAGCCCACAATGCATCATTTAGCTTGTCAGCCCAGCCCTTCTTGTCAATCCTCACAGTCTTCTCAAGGATGTGCTTGATCTCCCTATTCGAAATTTCAACTTGCCCACTGGTTTGTGGGTGGTAGGGAGTAACAATCCTATGGGTGACAGAATATTTCTTGAGCAAGCTCTCGAAATTTCTGTTGCAAAAAATGGCTACCCCCATCACTGATAATGGCTCTAGGGGTGCCAAATCTTGAGAAGATATTCTGCTTTATAGACTTAAGGACAACCTGATTATCATTAGTTCTTATGGCAATAGCTTCTACCCATTTTGAAACATAATCCATTGCCACTAAGATGAAATGATAACCATTTGAAGGAGGAAAGGGGCCCATAAAGTCAATACCCTAGACACCAAACAATTCCACAACAAGGATGGGTTGCAAAGGCATTGAGTTTCTTTTGGATAGCCCTCCAAATTTCTGACATCTTTCACAGGTCCTGCACTGTGTATTGGCATCTCTGAATAAAGAAGGCCAATAGAACCCACACTGCAAGATTTTGTCAGCTATTTATCTTTCACTAAAGTGGCCTCCACGGGCATTTTCATGGCACATGGCCAGAATACTGGGGACATCACTTTCTGGAACACATTTTTGGATGATTTGGTCTGCACAATACTTGTATAAGCAAGGTTCTTCCCAGAAAAAGAATTTGACCTGTAACTAGATAATAGGTCTTTGTCCATTTTGGTCCAATGGGTAGGAATCTTACCTATAACTAGATAATTGACAATGTGTGCATACCAAGGAACCAAGGATTGGATGGCAAAAAATTGCTCATCGGAGAAGACATCATTTATAGGATCATCAATACATTTCTCCAACTCAATTCTAGACAAGTGGTCAGCCACCACATTTTTCACACCCTTTTTATCCTTGATTTCAATGTCAAACTCTTGCAACAGGACTATCCATCTAATCAGCCTGGGCTTAGCATCCTTCTTGGACAATAGGTACTTCAATGCTGAGTGGTCAGTGAAGTTTACAGTTTTAGACCCAAGTAAGTAAGGTCTAAATATGTCCACAGCAAAAGCCACTGCCAGAAGCTCTTTCTTAGTTGTTGTGTAATTCAGCTGAGCTTCAGCAAGTGATTTGCTGAGATAGGCAATGACCACTGGCAGCTTATCTTTCCTTTGACTCAAAACAACACCTATTGCCAAGTCGGATGCATCACACATCAGCTCAAAGGGCAATGCATAGTCAGGTGTTTGGAGTACAGGGGTAGAGGTGAGGCAAATCTTCAAAGTTTCAAAAGCCTCAAGACATTCAGCAGAAAAGTTAAAGGGCACATCCTGGCAGAGCAGGTGGCACAATGGTTTAGCAATTTTGCTGAAGTCTTTAATGAACCTCCTCTAGAATCCAGCATGTCCAAGGAAAGATTTGATTTGTTTGACTGTTCGTGGAGGGGGCAAATTTATAATGAGGTCAACTTTGGCCTTATCTACCTCAATCCCAGCTTTAGAGACTACATGGCCCAACACAATACCTTGTGTTACCATGAAGTGGCTCTTTTCCCAACTTAAGACAAGATTGGTCTCCTCACATCTTTGCAAGACTAGGTGGAGGTGTTGCAGACATTGGCCAAAATTGTTCCCATATACAGAAAAATCATCCATAAAAATTTCCAAGAATTTGTCAATCATATAAGAAAATATGACATACATACACCTCTGAAAGGTGGCTGGGGCAATACACAGCCCAAAAGGCATCCTTCGGTAAGCAAAGGTGCCAAAAGGACAAGTAAATATAGTTTTCTCTTGATCAAGAGGGTGCACAGGGATCTGGTTGTACCCTGAGTACCCATCAAGCAAACAGTAAAAAGTTTTTCCAGCCAACTTATCCAGAATTTGATCAATGAATGGGAGAGGGAAGTGGTCTTTTCTGGTCTTAGAGTTGAGCTTTCGATAATCTATGCAAACTCTCCAGCCAGTGGTCTCCCTGGCTGGTCTCAGCTCTCCAGACTCAGTTGTGATAACTGTTATGCCAGATTTTTTGGGCACCACTTGGATAGGTGCCACCCATTCAGAATCAAAAATGGGGTAAATTATCCCAGCATCTAGCAATTTGATTATTTCTTTGAGGACCACTTCTTGCATGTGAGGATTTAATTTACTCTATATTTTCCTAGAGGGTGTTGAGCCCTCCTCTAAATGGATCCTGTGCATACAGATTGATGCATCTATCCCTCCTAGATCTGCAATGGTCTAGCCAATTGCCTTTTTATGCTTCCTCAAGACTATTAGTAATTCTTCCTCGTGCTCATTGGTAAGAGAGGAGGAGATAATTACAGGAAGTTTTTCATCCTTCTCAAGGAAAGCATATTTCAATATTTTTGGAAGCTTCTTGAGATCCAGATCAGGGGCTTATTGGGTGGATGGCAGGATTGCTGCTTTGTTGGTTTGAGGAAGGGGCAGCATTGTGAGTTTCCAAATGGAATGCTGCACTAAGCCCACAGAAGACTTCAATGTGGTCATGTCTTTTGGCATTACAGCTGGGCTTCCTTCCTCTACCATGTCCCAAACATCAGTTAAACTTGTGACAATGTTGCCCCACTCCAGCAGAGTGGGTAATTCCCCTTCAACAACTTTCTCTAGTACATCCACTACAAAGCTTTCCTCATTGTCCAGCTGAGGGTACTTTACACTGTTGTACACATTAAGTTCAACCTTCATATGTCTGAAAGTTAACTCCATGATCCCTGACCTGCATTGAATGCATACATTGCCAGTGGCCAACTATGGCCTGCCCAAAATAACAGGTATAGGGGATGTACTCTTATTGCAGCCCATGTCCAAAATAAGGAAGTTTGCAGGGTAGAAGAACTTGTCCACCCCTACTAAGACATCCTCAACCACTCCCATAGGTCTCCTCTCAGACCTATCAGCCATTAACAGCACAATGGAGGTGGGTTTTAGCTCCCCCAAACCTAGCTGCTGATATACACTGTATGGCAGCAGGTTTACACTGGCTCCAAGGTCTAGAAGGGCCCTTCTAATTGTGTGGTCTCCAATTATGCAGGGAATAGTGGGTATCCTTGGGTCTTACAACTTTTCTGGCATTGTCATGTTTAATACAAAATTAATTGTATCAGTTGCAAAGACCTTTTTGGACAAATGGCCTCTAGCTTTTCTTTTTTGGGTACAAAGGTCTTTCAGAAATTTGGCATAGGCTAGGATCCGTCTAATTGCATCAAGCAGGGGCAAATTGATTTTTACCTGCTTAAAGGTCTCCATCATTTCCTCTATCTGTGCATTCCCCTTATCAAAAGGGGTAGGGCCTCCCAAATCCTGAGGAAATGGCAACTGAGGTACTGCTAGTTCCTCAGCTACAAGCCTATGACTGAACTTTTTTTTTTTCTTTTTTCATCTTTTATCTCCTGCTGAGGCTCAACTACAGTCTCTTTATTTTTCCCTTGTTGTAGGGTAGCAGGCAATTCTTAGCTCTGTGGTCTAACAAATTCTTTTTCTCTTTCAGTCAAAAGGTCCTTGGAAATGACCTCTCCTTATTCCTTTCCCACCTGGTTGTCTACCAGCCTGCCAGACCTCAGGGTTGTGATGGAATTAGCTCCCTCAAAACTTGAGGAACCTTCTCCAATCGAATATTGGCCCTTAGGGTTGGCCACTGGCTGGCTTGGCAACCTGCCCTCTTCTCTTTTGGCCAATGCATTAGATATTTAGCCTAGCTGTTCTTCCATTTTCTTTATGCTTTGACTGTGAGAAGTCACAGCCTGAGTCAAGACTCCAAGGCTTTATAGTGAGATCAAAACCTGGTCCTCGAAAGAAGCATTTCGGGACTGAGGTGGGGGAACTACCAACTGATTTTACTGTTGGGGCTGCTGCTGATGCTGGAAATTTGACCTTGGGGCATATCCCTGGTTAAATTGCTGCTGTGGCGTTTGAGGTAAGGCCAACATCTGTTGTCGCAGCATATATTTATCTTGTCTCCACCTCAAATTTGGGTGGTCTCTTCACTGGTAACCAACATTTTGGTGCTGGTATCCAAATGGTTGTTTGTTGTAGCCAACAGATTGTTGCTGGCCAAATGATTGGGCAGCAGCAGCTTATTCCATCACTTATTCAGGATATTGCCCTGCAGATGGACACTCTTTCACTGTGTGTTGTGGAGATTGGCATATCAGACATGCCCCCATCACCTGTGCAGCCAATCTGGGTTGCACCACAGATAATAGTTTATCAAACTTATCAGAAAGATTGGTCATCAGCATTTTCAGGTCATTATTCCCAGTTACTTCATACATCTTTCCCTTGAAAGTTTCAGCAAGTCCTAGTTTAGGAGAAGGCTCTTGACCAGTTCTTGACAAGGACATCTTTTGGAAAGCATTTTCACTGATGACCTCGAACAAGTCCCATGCCTCATCAGCTATTTTATGCATGCAAGTTCCACCACAAGAGGCATCTACCATGTCTCTACTTTTCTCATCAATCCTATTATAGAAGCTCTGGACAAGCTGCCAGTCAGGGATCTTGTGGTGGGGACATTGTTTCAACATCTCCTTAAATCTGTCCCATGATTGATTAAAATCCTCAGTTGGGGATTGGGTAAAAGCAAGTATTGCTTTCCTCAATTGGCTGGTTTTTGTCTCTGGGAAGAATTTGGTCAAAAATATTGTTTGGAGGTCTTTCCAAGAAGTGATGTTGTTGTTTGGGGAGTAGCTAACTAGGTGCTGGCCCAGTCCTTTAGGGAGAAAGGAAAGAGCCTTAATCTAGTGGCTTCTGGTCCCAAACCAGCAATGGAGAATGTTGTGCACAGGGCCAAGAATTGGTCAATGTGTTTGTAGGGGTCTTCCTTGCTGAACCCATGGAAAGAGGGAAGCATTTGGATGATGGAGGTTTTAATCTTATAATTTCCCTGAACATCTGGGAATTGAATGCTGAATGGAGCATTATAATCATCAGGAGCATTCAATTCCTTCAATGTTCTGGGTTGCTCTTCTTCATATTCTGTTGTCTCTCAATTTGATGAGGGGCTCGACTGTGGTGTGCTTGGGCCTTCTTGGTCTTCTGCCCCTTTCTATCTCAGGGTTAGGAGGCTCTAATGTGGGACTAAGAGATCTTCTTCCTAACATGCACACACACCAACAACAGCGAAGACTACTTGCAGACACATTGCAATTAAAAAAAATTACAACTATCCTAAGTAATTGCTATGGAATTTTCAAAGGAGAAATAGACTGAGTTTTTGAGGGTTAGAGAAGTGCAAACAGAGGTAGCTAGACTCCTAGTGCAGTTCTACTTTCCTTCTCTACTACTGTCCAGATCTGCAAGAAAATTTCAAATGTAAATTAGCAGTATCAATTATTCACAAGTACAGCTACCAAAGAATAAAGAATACAAAAATCTAGGGTCTACTAATAGATCAAGATTCCTTGGCAGCGGCGCCAAAAACTTGTTTGGTTATTTTAAGTACTTGTTGCTACCTTTATTGGAAATGGTGATAAGAATAGGATTAGTGAAAACCAAAGGTGGATTACAGAGCAGCAAGCCTAAAAATACACAGACCTGTAAGATACAGGGCCTGTTATAGCAAGTTTTAATAAGTAAGAGTTTGTCCCATAGGGAAAGTTGATCTAAAGCTCCAAAGGAGCTATCTTTAGTAGGCCCTCCAAATCTGGCCATCCTAAATGGAAGGGGATTTAAGGTCACTAATGTTTAAATCCTAAGGTAACCTAATGCCTAAACTACAGAAATGGTGGAGAAGAATGATGAAGTGTGAGAAAATAAATATAAAAGGATGAGAAGTAAGCTATTAGGAACAGATCTGATGGGTCTTATAACTCAGACTCAGATCTGCTGCTATAGAAATCCTGTCCAATGGCTATATTATCACCAAAGAGGAGAAAGGATCTAACTCACCCCTGTGCCATGATCTAATCCCTTATGGCTATAACCTGTCCACTTGAATGGTCACAGACTATCAACAAAGGCTATCCTCCTCGCAGAGGTCTAAGACAGAACAAGAAGATTGCTGCCACCACCATGTTCTCAAGGCTACCAGCTCAAGCTCCCATGGGGATTCAGATTTAGTGGATCCTGTGGTGGGGCATAGGCTTGCAATGTGCCTAACCTGGACACACAGGTCACTTGGATCTAAATAAAACCTTAAAAGCAATCCTCCATTGCTTACAATATAACTTAGCAATGGAGAATCTCAAGGCAGCAGCCTTGTACAGAACAACTCACAAAACACCAATCCCATATATGCATTAAATCCTATTATAAAACTCCATTAAAACTATTCCAAATAGACATACAAAGGCATAGCCAGCAAGTGCTAGACTATGGAGAGAAGAAAAAGGGAAAAAGAAACTGCCTAAACTCTAACCTTAGCCTACTGCAATTCTACAGTTGGTTCAAGAAGGAGTACAGAAAACCCTTAAACCTAAACTTGGCTTAGGCTTATATAGCAGTCACCTCTGTGAGAATTAGGGTTAGGAAAACCCTAATTTTATCGATGCAATCATGGCCTATTTCTGTCCCTTGGATGCCTCAGGGTGTGTGCACAGAGATTGGAGCATTAGAGTGCGTGCCTTAGTTCTGAAAGTTCCCAGATTGCCCCTGCAGAAGGGGGAAGAAGTTAAGATCCCGAGCCTCGCTAGGTAGCAAGGCTTTCCAGGTCTTGGCGCGTGATAGAGTTGGCATCACGGGATTGAATTGACTTGAAGCTCTTGCAGTCGCAGGATTGATAATTTGGTCATCGTGGGATTGCTCTGGTTGTCGCGAGATTGCTCTTTCCTTTTGAATGGCGCGGGAATTACGCACGTGGTTCGTTCCTTGGTGAATCTCGCGGAGATCCTCACGAAGTAGTGTGCATAGGCCTATGGATCTCACGAGCAGTTCCCTGAAGGTCGGTATCCCGTGGCCACTAAGCGACAGCTACGCACAAGAATGCCTGGAGCTCTCTCTCCTCAGTGAATCACACGAAGATTAAGGGCTCCTCTTTTGAGCTGCGCGAGTACTGCGCGAGCGCTTATGATTGAGCCTCGCAAGAACAGCGTGAAGTTTGCTTTTCTATCCCTTTTGTCATCAAACCACGTGAGAACGGTGTGTGCAGTTGGTGTGCTACCTTCAGAAGCCCGTGACAACTGCGAGAAGCATTCTCTCTGGTTCAACTGAACCCTACGACATCTACACGAGACATTCTTCTTGACTTATGCTGCAGCCATCTCTCGGTCTGGGTCTAACTCCCTTTGTCCTGAGACACTTCTGGGGTAAAAGTAAGCTTCTTGGCATGGTTAGGGATGATTAGGGCCTTATCTATAGCTGCTGCTTATTACCTACAGGATAGACTTAAAACACATTTATTAAATGATTAAGGGTCTAACAGAGATTAAGTTAAGGGGTGAAAAGTTGTACTTTTCAGGTCTTAACACCTGACTCTGAACTAAGGAATCACACGAATAGAATGTCAAAGGTTAACGGGAACTGAATCAAGTATTTTGAATCATGCATGTAATAAAAATGTGCGTACTTATTTCATATTTCAATTAGTTAACTGATTGACCATAACAAGTTAACTGAGCTACAGAACTGATAGATATATATTTATAACACTTCGATAGCTTTATATGGTCGGATCCTTATAAAGTCTCAATTTATATACGTTCTTTATCTCCACTTAACTTAATTCCCATATCAACTCTAGTCAAGACTAGATCAAGTCTCTATGTTAACTGCCACTTCACTAATTTTCAGTCCTTCAAGTATTCGTCATTTACTGATAGATGCTACTTAAATTGCCATCTATTTGAAATAAAATGAACCATATATACATTACCAAAGTATATTTTCCTACCTGTTGTACACGTAGGTGAATCTGATTGTATGTACGCTATGCGTCCGAGGACTTCATTCTCGGATCCATTCGTCCAAACTGCTCATGTTCGCTTAGTGGCACCTATCGTATATATAAATATATATTAATATTTATATATATCAAATGGCTAATGGTTATCTGAGACCGAAGATACATACATGGAAAGTTGATATATTAGAGGGTCACCCTAAATGGTCCAATAATAGACCAAGACTCTGTGGTGCAAATACCATAGCCAACCATAGCCAAACAGCAGCATTCAGAGGTTACCGTGGCAAGCCATAAGGGTTGCCGCAACAAGCACCTTGCCGCGACAACCCTATGTGGTTTCCGCAGCAAGCTCCTCAGCTGGGCATCTTGCCGCGACAAGCTAAACACCTTGGCTTGCCGTGATTTCTGCATGGCTTCTCTGTTAATTAAATGCTAACCTAGTTTCTTGACATGATTTGCGTAAAATCTGAGTATAATCAGTGCACCATAATTGAGGTTTGTAGGTTCGGATTGAATTGATATTCATGACTCCAAATGCAGTGCATCAATCTGCACTCAGACTCATTGTATTCACGCTGAGCTCAGAGCTCAAGTTTAATGTAAATTGATGGCATACCTTTTTCGTAGATGCGAGAGTATGATACAACCGACTTGCTATCTATTTCACTGGGCTTGACAAATGATAACCGAATCACGTGACCGTAGTTGTCGGGTTACTTTGTGACCTTAAACATTGGAAGCATAACAGCAAGGTCTCCCTATAAATTTCTATGGTTGATAAAACTAGATTTATGGCTGTGATTTCCTAGTTGCAGGGTTGACTTACGAAGAGATGGAAACGGGAAGGTGAAAGGCAGTTTGTTGTTGTTTTAATAACCAGGTAGTTGCACTTTTCGTGCATGAAACCAGAAGATGACTCATTTGAGTCGTGTATACAATAATCCATGCAAGTAGCTTACAAGCTCCTTATAAGCATATGCAATTAGGCTGCCATGCAAGTCCTCACATGCTCTATGGATGTATCCCCCAATATGTCAAATTGGAGTCTCACCCTTTTTTTTAAAGCAATGCATGAAATAAGTCACCTTGATAGGTTTGGCTATAGTGTAGGGCAAATATACCATATACATATATATATATATATATATATATATATATATATATATGGCTGGCTTTACTTTCTTCTGGATATTGTCTCTAGCTGGTTTTCGTGTAAAATCTGCTCTAATTCTAATCTTTATATCTGGAATTCAGCTTATTTGTAGGTTCATTACACAAGTGTCTAGTGCATGTCAATTAAGGGGAAATGTCCAATGTAGTCCTTAGATACCTTAATTAATGTATGGGCTGGCTTTGCTTGTGTGTAAGGTTGTTCTACGTTTGGAGCACGTGTTTTAGGCACGTGATTTACCTGGTCCATGTCCAGCCAGAATAGCATGGTTTAAACTAGGGCATCTGTTACACTAAGTGTTGATACAAATGAGTTTTCCTGGTGTTCACCTCATGGAAAGGTTGAAATTTAATCAGTTTGTAATGCCTAAAAGTCTGCAAAATTTTTTAAATTTCTTAATTTTCATGATTCTTAGGTGAACATGGCTCCATTCCTATCTTACTCACTTGACTCTGCTGCACTTGGGTTAACTACTTTATTGGCAGAACCTACCACACCCCCAAACCTATGATGAGCAGTGTCCTCACTGATTCAAAGTTAAGAGTGGATGTGCAGCAAATTCAATACAGAGTTAAGAGAACGGAAATAGCAGGAAATAAAGCACACAACAAGTAAACACACAAGAAGATAAACAAAAATACATAGAAGCAAACAAACAGAAATAAAAAAAGATAGTAAATTGAACAGAATAGAACAAAAAGAAAAATTCATTATAATATAAAAAGATTACAAAAAGATTTACAAAAAGGTAAAATTCTAAGAACAAACTAGACTCAAAGCACCAAAACATTCTGCAAAAACCAAATAGTTCTTCCCCCTGGCCCAAGGATATCCTCAACTTGCTGCATGTGGAGAGGGGGGAAAGAACAGGGATCAAGGGGGAGTAGGTGGGGAGAAGATGGGGGTGGTTCGGTCTTCTGCTTCTTCTTCCTTGTCTTGCTCTCTTTCTTCTCCTCCTTGGCCAAGATCCTCTGCACCTCCTCATATTCGCTCAAGAGGAATTGTAGTGGGTCTGGTTCTTTAGGCTGTGGCGGGTCCAACCACATCGGATAGAATTTGTTTGGCAGCTCTGTAAATTTTTTATCCGCCATGGTTATGAGTAGGGAAGGACTGCTAAGGTTAGAGGAGAAAGAATGAGATGAATACGAGCAACCTGCGTATTTAAAATACTTGGACGGTGGAATATGAATCAGCATATTACAGTTTGTCTCCTTCCAAGTTTAGCAATAAATTGTGATTCTTCTGGGGAATGATAAGTTGCATAACTTATTATGGGGAAAGAAAGCGCAGAATAAATGTAGGTCTGTATTTAGCACTGGGAGTTAAAGCAATCCAGCGCTCCGCGTAGTTTTCCCAAATATTCACGAAGTAGAATACTCGCGCAGAAGACATAGCTCCGCGAGGACAGAATCAAAAGGTGTGTGTGCCTCACGAAGATACCTTACGGAGTTGACATTTGGACTAAGCATGCAAAGCAGATTCACATTTCTCATGCAACATAACTGGTGATCTCCACGAAGAAAACCCATTTGGAGTTTCAGAGGTCTCGCGCACTAGAGTGTTGTGAATTCTGCTTTTCGCACTCTCGTGACTCTGCGAGAAGGCTTAGATATGGCTCACGACTGTGAAAATTAGGCTATTCAACCCCGCGAGAAAGTAACACTAAATCCATTTCTGAAATTATGCCACAGCCTATGCATGAATAGTGTCATGCACCCATCCGGTAGTCATCAGTGTTGACCTAATTGCATGTATTCCATTCCCAAATGATAATGATCTCCCCCATGCCATCACATGCAAATCAAAGATATAAAATGATAAAAGATCTCCATGAAAGCAAATTTTTAAACAATTGCAGTGCTAGCAATTCAATCTTACAGCAACAATAAACAAGCATCTCCCAAGTTGACGACAGAGATGAATTAGTACTCAAAATAGAACAAATAAAGCAAATGAAAAGAAACTTGCACACAGAACAGAACAAAGCAAGCACACAAAACACATATGGTATATATAATATAGAGCTATGGGTCACTGAGTATTGGGAGGTTCATGTGAGTGAGTGGTCAGAGGAAGTTCCCTTAGTTGTTCTACACAGATCTTGAGCCTCTCACCATTTACTTTCCTTATCTGCCCAGACATTGGATCCAGGATCTCCACAGCACAAGATGGGAAGGTTTTGATGACAGTGTAAGGTCCATCCCATCTAGATTTCAACTTTCCCGAAAAGAATTTAAGTCTAGAGTTGAAAAGCCAAACCTGAGTGCCAGCATTGAATTCTTTCCTTAATAGCTTCTTGTCAAAGAATGCTTTTGATCTCTCCTTGTACAGTCGGGCATTTACATAGACTTCTAGCCTTAGTTCATCAAGTTCTACCATCTACAATTTCCTGTGAGCACCAGCAGTAGTTAGGTCAACATTCAGCTTTTTGATAGCCCAATAGGCTCTGTGCTCTAACTCTACTGGTAGGTGGCAGGCCTTGTCATACGCCAACCAAAATGGGGACATACCAATCGAGGTCTTCTAGGCAATCCTATAAGCCGACAAGGCATCATTTAATTTTTGTGTCCAATCCTTCCTATCAGTCTTCACAGTCTTCTCTAGAATATGGTTAATCTCTCTATTAGAAATTTTAACTTGCCCACTGGTCTGTGGGTGGTAGGGAGTTGCAATCCTGTGTGTAACAGAATACTTTTTGAGTAGCTTCTCAAAAGGTCTGTTACAAAAGTGGCTCCCCCCGTCACTGATGATAGCTCTGGGGGTGCCAAATCGTGAGAAGATATTGTCCTTTAAGAATTTAAGGACAACTGTGTGGTCATTGGTCTTTGTGGCAATGGCTTCCACCCATTTAGACACAGTCTACTGCCACAAGTATGAAGTTAGATCTCATAGATGAAGGAAAGGGGCCCATAAAATCAATGCCCCCAATGTAAAAAAGTTTCACAATTAGGATGGGCTACAATGGCATGGAGTCTCTCTTAGAAATGCCTCCCATCCTTTGACATCTCTCACAGGCCTTGCAATGTGAGTAAGCATCTCTGAACAAAGAAGGCCAATAAAAACCACATTGCGACACTTTTGCGATAGTCTTTTTCCCATTGAAGTGACCTCCACTAGCTTGGTCATGGCACATTGAAAGAATGCTATGGAAATCACTTTCAGGTACACATCTTCTAATCACCTGGTCTGCACAATACTTGTACAGGTAAGGATCCTCCCCCAAAAAATTTCTAACTTGAGAGAAGAACAGGTCTTCATCCATCTTAGACCAGTGTGGAGGGATCCTACCAGGAGCAAGAAAGTTAACAATATGTGCAAATCAGCACACACTAGACTGTAAGTAAAAATCTGCTCATCGGGGAAAAACTCATTAACTGGTGTTGCAGCACATTCTTCTAAAATAATCCTAGAGAGGTGGTCAGCCACCACATTCTCAACTCCCTTCTTGTCTTTGATCGCTAGATCAAACTCCTGCAGGAGGAGAATCCATCTGATCAACCTAGGCTTTACATCCTTCTTAGCCAAAAGGTATTTCAGGGCTGAGTGATCTGTAAAAACTACAATTTTAGACCCCAACAAGTAGGGTCTAAACTTGTCCACAGTGAACACTACTGCAAGTAGCTCCTTGTAAGTTGTGGTGTAGTTTAGCTGAGCCTTAGCTAGTGTTTTACTGGCATAGTAGATCACTGTAGGCAGTTATCTTTTCTCTGTCCTAAGATAGCACCTATGGCCAAGTCTGATGTATCACACATCAGCTCAAAGGGGAGTGAGTAATCTGGGGCTTGGATTACAGGGGCAGTTGTAAGGCACTTTTTCAAGGCCTCAAAGGCTTGAAGGCATTCAGCAGAAAATTAAAATGATACATCCTGGCAGAGCAGGTGGTACAATGGTTTGGCAATCTTGCTGATGTCCTTGATGAACCTCCTATAGAATCTAGCATGTCCTAAAAAAGATCTGATCTACTTGACAGTTATGGGTGGGGGCAGATGTGAAATCAGGTCCACCTTAGCCTTGCCAACCTCTATGCCCTTGTGAGAAATCACATGGCCTAATACAATACCTTGTGTCACCATAAAGTAACTCTTTCCCCAGCTTAGGACCAAGTTGGTATCCTCACATCTTTGTAAAAATTTTTCAAGGTGACAAAGAGACTGGCTAAAGCTGTCCCAAAATACTGAGAAATCATCCATGAAGATTTCCTAGAATTTGTCAATGATATTAGAGAAAATTACATACATGCACCTCTGAAAAGTGGCTGGGGCATTGCCCAGTCCAAAAGGCATCCTTCTGTAAGCAAAGGTGCCAAATGGACATGTGAAAGTAGTTTTTTCCTGGTCTTAAGAATCCACAGGGATTTGGTTTTGCCCTGAGTATCCATCCAGGAAATAGTAATATTCCTTCCCAGCCAACTTGTATAGAATTTGGTCAATAAAAGGGAGAGGGAAGTGGTCTTTTCTGGTCTTGGAGTTGAGATTTCTATAATCAATACACACTCTCCAGCCAGTGGTCTCTCTGGCTAGCATCAACTCCCCAGAGTCAAAGGTAACGACTGTGATACCCGACTTTTTAGGTACCACTTGGATAGGTGATACCCATTCCGAATCAAAAATGGGGTAGATTACCCCTGCATCCAACAGTTTCACAATTTCCTTAAGGACCACCTCCTGCATGTGAGGTTTTAATTTCCTCTACATCTCCCTTGAAGGTTTTGCACCCTCATCCAGATGAATCCTGTGCATGCAAACTGAGGCATCGAAACCTCCAAGGTCAGCAATTATCCAACCGATTGCTTTCTTGTGTATCTTAAGAATAATCAGTAATTCCTCCTCCTGATCACTAGTGAGAGAGGAGGAGATAATCAGGGGAAGCTTGCTATCTTGCCCTAAGAAGGCATATTTCAATGTGGCTAGGAGCTATTTCAGCTCTAGCTCTGGGGAACTTTTAATTGAAGGCAACAAAGGTGCTTAGTGGTTGGAGGAAGGGGCGGCAAGGGTTCGGCCAATTAAACTGTTGCACTAGGCCCTCATAAGACTCAATTTTGATACTGTCTTTTGTAATGGGAATTTGGGCCTCCTTGACAACCACACTCCAAACACTTGCCAGGTTTTCAGCCATATCATCCCAATCATGCAGATTGGATAATTCTTCCTCTACAAGGCCATCTAGTACTTCAATTGCAAAGCAGTCCTCAATGTTCAATTGAGGGTACTTTGTAGCACTGTACACATTTAAGTGGGCCTTCATATTCCCAAAGATTACCTCCATCACCCCTGACCTGCATTGAATGCAAGCATTTACAGTAGCCAAGAAGGGCCTGCCAAGGATAACATGAATTGGGGTTTTACTTTTACAAGGGCCCATGTCTAGGAAAAGAAAGTCGGCTGGGTAATAAAATTTGTCTACCCCTACCAAGACATCCTCTACCACACCTATAGGTCCCCTCTTAGACCTGTCAGCCAGTTGGAGCACAACTAATGTAGGTTTAATCTCTCCCAAACCTAGCTCCTCATATACTGAATAAGGAAGTAAGTTGACACTAGCCCCTAAGTCTAAGAGGTCTTTTCCAATTGTATGGTTTCCAATTATACAGGGGATAGTAGGTACCCCTTGGTCCTGCAATTTTTCTGGTATGGCAATGGACATAACTGATTCAACATGCTCGACAGTAAAAACTCTTTTAGACAACTGCACCCTTGCTTTCGTCTTTTGAGTACAGAGGTCCTTTAAAAACTTAGCATAGGCAGAGACTTATTTTATGGCATCAAGCAAGGGCAAGTTGATCCTGACCTGCTTGAAGGTCTCCAACATTTCCTCCATCTGAGCATTCCCTTTATCAAGAGGGGATGGGCCAACAAGTGCTTGAGGAAATGGCAGTTGTGGCACTGCTAGTGCCACAGCTACATGCGTATCATCAACATGATCAAATTTTTATCTTTTTCTTTTTTCTTTATTTATTGTTTGATTGGGGCTGAACATCAGCCCCATTATTATGCCCTAGCAGATCCTCAGCAGGGGGTACAACTATTGGCTTTTCCACATTAACAGTTCCTTCATTTTCACATTGCCAAGAACTTCAAGGAGAATTTTAGGAATCTAGTTTTGTGGAGTCAACTTTATCCTATTGCTCGGACATATATCGTAAAAGAACATAATGAGCTAATGAAGAAACTTGAGGGTGTGAGCTCTGCTGGTGTAAAATATCTTCGGCAAGGTGAACCATTGAGGTGGTCTAGAGCGCTCTTCCTTGGTCGTCAATACAATCTTCTGACTACAAACATGTCTAACTGCTTGTACAAAATCCTAGTTCATCCTTGAGGTCTTCCAATAATAGCCCTTATTGAAGCAACGAGGAAGAAAGTTGGTCAACTTTTTCATGACAGAGCTATAAATGTCAAAAGATGTCGAAGGGTTTAACCCCATACGTATCTGATATCTTGGAAGAGGCTAACGAAGCAGGTAGGTTTTGTCAAGTTCTACCATCATCACCTAATGTTTTTGAGGTATCAACATCGACATTTAAGTATATGTATATTTAGATAAGAGGTCTTATTCTTATCGCTGTTTTGATGTTCTGGGACTCTCTTGTATCCATGCCATGGCAGCCATTCGTTGGAGTAATACAGATCCGTCGATATATTATAAGGAATAGTATACATCTGTATGGTATTGTGAGACATATAGTAAGATAATTGAACCAACTCTAGATGAATCTCAATGGCACGTCAAGCATGTTAGTCCTATTGTTCACCCGCCTCACTATAAGAACCCCCCAGGTCAACCACAGAAAAGTAGGTTGAAATCCGTACTTGAAAAGAAGCGGAGAATGCATTGTACAACTTGTAAGCAGGAGGGACACAATCGTTCAACTTGTCAAGGACCACAGTAAAAAAAATATAAAAAAAAATAATTAATTTTGCTAAGTGACATATTTTGTAATAAACAGAGTATTCAATCTTAATAATGGTGAGGAATGTATAATATATTGTAATAAGTAGCTATTGTACCTTGTTAGTTATATGGATGATCCACTTCATTTAATTATCTCTGATGTCTAATATATGTGTCATTCATTGGAATGTTTACAGCTTCTATCAGTCTATAATGTTTGTAATAGGTTCTCTTATTTCTCATATAAATTGCTTACTATGTCTCGCATCGATCCTTTAATGTCATATTTAGTTCTTGAATTTTACTCATACAGGGGACAACTGAAGTTGAAAGTTTTATTTTAACTCTCATATAAGTCTTTTATTGTCTTACAGCAGTACTTTATTGTCTCATACCAGCTCTTATAATGTCTGATGCTCTTCCTATTCTTACTCATATGTCTGAAGGTGGATCTTATTTCAGATATCTAGGTCTCCTTAAAAGTAAACGGGAAGTTGACGACGGACACAATCGTTGAACTTGATAAGGACCACGGTAAAAAAAATATAGAAAAAAATTATGAAAATGTTTAAGTGACAAACTTGTTGTAATAAGTAGGGTATTGAATGAGAAAAGTAGTGACAAATATATAAAACATTGTAATGAGTAAATCATTGGACAATGTACAACTTTTATGAGTCTCGAGTTACTCATTGTATGACCATTACTTTGTTATACTATTAGATAATCCACTGTTCTTTTTCTCTGATGTGTAATATATGTGGATCTCTGTATGGTCTCATATCAATAATTTATTTTTTGATATCAGTCCTTTATTGTTTACACATCAGTTATTTATAGTTCTTCACCTTTACCCATGTAGGTCACAATGTAATTTATGCTAAATATTAGTCTAATATCAGACATGTACTGTCTCACAACAGTATTTTATTGTCTGATATCAGTCCTTTAATGTTCTCACATTAGTCCTTTATACATTCAGATTAGTCATGTAGGTCAGAATGCAGTTTAATACTGAAAATGAGTATGATATCAGTCCTGTACTGTCTCACCACAGGACTTTATTGTCTGATAATAGATCTCTTATAAGCCGAAACATTAGTCCTTTTATGGTTTAGATAACTTTACTCCTGTAGGTTAGAATATTGTTTAAAGTGAAGTACATGTCTGATATCAGCCTGTGCTGTCCCACTTAGTTACATTATTGTTTGATATCAGTTCTTTAATATTCTCACATCAATACTTTATAGATTCAGATTACTCATGCTGGTCAGAATATAGTTTAAGGCTGAAAATGAGTCTGACATCAGTCCTATCTTTACTCACATCAGTACTTTATTGTTTGATATCAGTCCTTTAATATTCTGATATCACTCATTTAATTACTCAAATAACTTTACTCATGCCTGTGATAATATAGCTTAAAGGTAAATATGAGTCTGATATCAGTCTTGTCTGGTCTCACATCAGTACTTTATGGTATGACATCGGTCCTTTATTTTCTGATATCAGTCCTGTGACAATATACTTTGATGCTAAATATGAGTCTGATATCAGTCCTTTATTATCTCACATCAGTTCTATATTGTCTGATATTAGTCCTCTAATGGCTTAATATGAGAAATATTAAATGACTGATATCAATCCTCTAATGGTCTGATATCAAAAACATTAAATGACTAATATCAATCCTCTGATGGTTTGATATAAAAAATATTAAATGATTAATATCAGACCATTAGAGGTCTGATATCAGTCATTTAATTAATCAGATAACTTTACTCATGCCTGTGACAATATGACTTAAAGGTACATATGTGTCTGATATCAGTCTTATATGTTCTCACATCAGTACTTTATGGTCTGATATCAGTCCTCTATTGTCTGATCTCAGTCCTATGATAATGAACTTTGAAGCTAAATATGAGTATGATATTAGTCCTTTACTGTCTCAAATCAGTTCTATATTGTCAGATATTAGTCCTCTAATGGTCTAATATCAAAAATATTAAATGACTGATAACAGTCCTTTGATGGTCTGATATCAGAAATATTAAATGACTGACATCAGACCATTAGAAAACTAATATCAGTCATTTCATTAGTCAGATAACTTTACTCATGCCTGTGACAATGTAGCTTAAAGGTAAATATGTGTCTGATATTAGTCTTGTCTAGTCTCATATCAGTACTTTATAGTCTTGTATCAGTCCTTTAATGTTTCTAGAAAAAATTAGTAATGTCTATGATAATGTAGTTTTAAGCTAAATATGAGTCTGGTATCAGTATTTTATTAAATGTCTGATATTAATCCTCTAATGGTCTGATATCAGTCCTCTAATGGTCTGATAAATGTCTGATATTAGACCATTAGAGGACTGATATCAGCTATTTACTCTCTCAAATAATTACTTTATTCTCTGATATCAATCCTCTAATGTTCTCACATCAGTCAATTAAGCTATTATAATGTCTTATATCGATCTCATATTAGTCCTCTAACATCTTTCAATCATCCCATTTTAGATATTAAAAGTCCAAAACATGAATGGCAAAATGATTGAAGCAAGGAAACTAGAAAATTGATGAGGATAACCGACAAGCGATCAAATGAGCAATTAACTATCGCAAGTTAGGCTGATGGTATGGTCAATTAAGCAGTGACAAGAAAGAGCTCCTCCTCCAACAAAGTTATTTTAAATTTTTATGATAGATTAGCGAATTTCTCACCCAATCCGGATAGCTTGTACATGCCATTGTTAGAGGCTTCAATTCGGAGCACAAGACATTCTCCGTTGGAGAGTATGTTATTCCATTAGTCTGGATAGGCGTGAGGAAGATTTTGGGCTTGAAAGTTGGCCCCCTTCAGCATCGGCAGAACCATCAGTGCCGACAGATCCTGAAGGTGTAGCAACTTTCAAAAAGCAGTTATTTGGCCAAGTGGCACTCGAGCAGTCGGTCACCAAACATCAGATAGAATCAGCCCTCGATTTGCCTACCCTAGCCGATGTTGACTTCATTCAACTTGCAAACTTGTACATGTTAGCAAACTTCCTCCTCCCCGACATTGGGCATACAATCGATTGGGAATACATCTATCTCGCGAATGATCTTCGCATGTTCAATGGCCACAATTGAAGGGATGTGGTTTACGCTTATTTGATCGATTACATACACGCAGCCATGTGTTCTCTAGGTGGTAAGAAGTATTGTATGCTAGGTTGGACTATTCTGTTTCATGTATGGGCATTCGAGCATATTCCTTAAATTTTGTCTGGTAAAGTGAAGAATGTATGTAACGAGTGGCTACTGCTCTTAAAATATATGCCACTAAAGATTTCGCGCGTCGATGTGAACTTTTATTTTCAAAAGTTTCAGAAGTTCAAGGTACTACTCTATGAACAAGATCAATTACTGGATACGGAATATGTAGTTTTATATTTATCTTTGTTATGTCCGTCATTTACAAACTCTTATAAGTCCAATAATATTTGTGATATAAGACTATTAGAGGACTAATATCAGACATTTAATAAAATACTGATATCAGACAATTAGAGACTTGATATCAGACATTTAATGTATGTGCTGATATCAGACCATTAGAGGACTGATATCAGACAATCAAGTTCTGATGTGAGACCTGATATTACGTATTTAATATTTGTGCTGATATCAGACCATTAGAGGATTGATTTAAGATATTTAATAAAGTATTGGTATCAAACCATTAGAGGACTGATATCTGGCAATAATGTTCTATTATGAGACCTGATATCAGACATTTAATAAAGTACTAATGCAGACACCCAAATTTGGCCCAAGGCCTGATCGACCCATACTTCAAAAATGGTGCACTCTCGAGCTTTCGAAAGCACCTCCCAAACCCTTAGAATTTAATCTAACCTTTAGAACCATTCTCAAACCCTTAGAAAGCCTAACCTTTCCAAACTATTAGAAAGCCTAAAACGAACTCATAGAAACCGTTTCAAACCAATCAAAATAGTTAATGAAAAGACGAGTGCCAAAGTTTACATAGATAGTTTCCCAACCTAAGGTTTATACCATTGGAAAGTAGAGGTTCTTAGCTTTGCAATGAGCCAAGAATCGCCTAATTTGGAGTTATACATCAAAAGTCATGGCAATTTGAAAAACATAAATTTGTGCAGGAAATTATAAAATCGGGTCTTAACTTCTGAAAACTCAAAAAGCCCATTTTCAAAAAATGGTTGATTTGGAAATTAGGGGTTTGACTTGTAGACTACCCCAAAGCTTTTGGTTTATTTCATTAGGATCTAAATGCCCTTCCCAACCTTAGGTATCACCCTTTTTCCATTTAAGTTATCACACGATCATCCAACATTAAAACTCAACTCTCTCTTCTCCAAGCTCTAAAAAACCCCAAAAACCTTAGATTTGGGATTACCTAATGTCTAAATCCATTAGTGACCTAACCACTCACTAATCCACCCTTTCTCTCTAAATAGAGAGTCACCCCACCTTTGTTGAAGGACTTTTGAAACCTAAGAGAAGAAGCTCTACATAAATCTCCTCCCATTTCCAAGCAAAATCTCATCCAAGCCTTAGAACTTTAGTTCTTCCCTTGCCATTACTTTTCCATCTCTATCATTCCAAAACTTTAGAACCTTGGCCAACTATCTCACACCATCATCTCAAATCCTCTAGTTCCCAAGCCCTAGCTAGCTAAAAAGCCCATCTCTAACCCATTTGCTATTGGAAGCTCATCGGAATCGGCACCCACACGAAGATTCACGGCGATGAAACAAGGGCCCGAGCGCTCCGGCTCTTTCCTTTATACCTCTACCTTTTTTATTTTCTTTTTCTCTATCCTAAGATTTGGGCTGTTACACCGCCAAAATTTTGGTATTTGCGAAAGCCCAATAGGATCGGTGCACCTTCAGGCAAGAGGAAGTGCCGCTCATTCTTTTTTTTTGGGCCATAGTAGAGACTGCTTACGAGCGGGTCAATCGAGTGCCTAACACCTTCCCAATTGATAACCGAAGCCCCTACCTAAGAGCCCATGGTGTAAACCAGATCGGAGTCAAATCGAGCACTTCGGTGCACACGATCTTGATCTTAGGTATCCCGAGACACCAAAAGCTCCGAGTGGCAACTCCATTTATTTTTAGTTCATCGTCGCAATGGATTGATCAAATCCACGATTGCACAGATAGCGACTCCGCTGGGGATAGTTTATAGAGCTTCTCCTTAAAGTGTTGGCCCTTGTTTTACATGTATTTTTTATTTTCCTTCCTTTTTCACTAACTTTTCATTTTTGCATACTTAACCGTACGATTTTGCACTTTTTTATACTTACCCCTACGATTCAGCATTTTTTATACTTACCCCTACATAATCGTCATTTACACACCTTAGCCATTTGGCGGGTTTACTTAAGCATTTACGTTTTTGTGATTTACGCGCCTTAGCCGATCGGCAGGCCTCTTGAGCATTTTTTTTTTATGATTTTACGCACCTTAGCCAATTGGAAGGTTACTTGCTAACTTAAATTCATATTTCATCAGTGGACGTTGACCTGTAGAGGCAGCACGGGTTTGTCACCACCTATTTTTTGACTTACAAAAACTCCCTAAAATTGAATTTAAAATTGAACCAACAAGAGACTTAATTCATTTTTTTCGTGGGTAGATTTTAAAGGGGTTGGAAAATTAGGCAACAATACAACCATCCCGGTTCCCAGTAGGGCAGCAACCCTATTGGTGATGATCCTGAAAAGAACCACCCTATCCAGTATCTAAGAAGTCCCCATTTCCGATTCCCCCACCCAATCCCGTTTCAATGTCACCGACCATTCGATGCACCCATTTTTCCATCCACATCCACTCAAAACACCCCCATTTTTTCCCTCCACATCCATTTAAAATACGTCCATCTTCCCCCCTACACCAATCCAAAACATCCCCAATTTTCCACCCGACTTTCTATCCACCTCCGCCCAAAGCTTGCCCACTTCTCCACCCCCATCTGCCCAACAATTACCACATTTTTCCTCCACACCCAATTTTCCCCATTTTACCTCCACCCAAAATACACATAATTTTCTCCCTACCTCCTCATTAAATCCAACCCAATCCCCCCATTTACCCAACACATATCCAATTTCCCCACCACTCAAAACATACCCATATTTTCATCCACCCTAAATCCTCCACATTTTCCTCCATCTATCCAATTCATTCCCAATTTAGAACATCCCTCCACTTCAAATCCACCCCTCTTCACCACATTTTTCCAACCCAAATACCCCCAATCTTTCGTTAGTCACCCAATACATACCTAATTTTCCCCCATCTACTCCATTTACACCCCACTTTCCCTCCGATCAAAACACGCCCAATTTTCCCACATCTACCCGGGTCATGCCCAATTTTCCTCACTCATCCAACCTGATCATGCTCACTTTTCCCCATACACCCCCCTCATCAGAAGGGCCATCCATTTCCAACCCTATATTCGACCCCATGTCCATGATGGAAGACATGGTGAGGGCTTACACCATTTGGAAGGCATCCCAAAATCTTCCTCGTCCACCTCAAATCGTAAACCCCCAACAAACCCTCTAAAACCTCTATACCCCATTCACCCAAAACCTCAACACCAATCAATTTCCCATAATCCACACCACCCAAGGCTCCCATCATCAACCATGGAACCACCCAAGTGGGCCTCAAAGGACCTATGTCCAACTCCAAGCCCATCAAGACCCAATACCCCAAACCCAAGTCCATCAAGGCCCAATAGCCCAGGCCCATCAAGGCCCAATACCCAAGTCCAAGCCCATCAAGGGCCAATGCCCTATGCCTAAGCCCATCAAAGAATAAACTCGAGAATCCCATTTGCAAACCCTCTGTCATTCCTCCAATATCCCACATAAACCTATACCCAACAGGCCCCCGTTCCCCCTCAAATAGTGCACCCATCTCATCCAATCCCTCAACCTGACATGGGCCCCATTTATCCACATCTCTCACACCCAACCCACTATGGGGATCTATCCCATACCATCAACCATCCCCAATTTACCCAACCTTTCATTCCCCAACCAAATCCCTATCCCCAAAGCATACCATGGCCTCATCACGCACTCTCCTAAAATCCACCATTCACCCATCCTCTGACCACTCACCTGGATTCCCATCAACCGCAGTGGCCCCATCAAACAACCACTCAAACCATTCCTAATCGACTCAAAAATCTCATCCCATATGTTGACCCCCAATATGAAGAGGATGAGATAAGAAAAGTGGGGCCTATGTAGGGGCGGTCGCCAGTTTCAATCCCCCACCACCCACACTCACCAACCAGCAGGTCGTGTAGAATGAATGGCGGTAGCTTCAGTGGGGGACCAATCCCAACCCTACAGTCTAGAGAATCAGAGCTGTTTAAAGAGCAAATGGATCAAATCCAAAAGCAGTTGATGAAGCTAGGGGGAGCCGAAATCCATGCCATAGAATTTTCAGAGTTGTGCCTTTTGGTCGAGGTGCCTTTGCCACATATGTTCAAAGTGCCGTCGTTCGATAAATATAACGGCACTGGCAACTCGATCTCTCATCTAAAATTCTACTATGGGGATATGTGGCAATATGGCAGAGATGAACGACTCCTCATCAAAGTGTTCCAAAAGAATTTCACAGGGCTCACACTAAAAGGGTTCACTTCTCTTAAGCCATCCATGAAAAAAATATGGAAAGACTTAACCCACCTATTCCAAGAGCAATACGTCTACAATATTGACATCGAGCCATGCAAATCTGATTTGGCTTGATTGAAACAAAAGTAGGATGAAACATTCAGTGAATATCTTGGAAGGTGGAGGGCCCTAGGAGTCTAGGCGTGGAATCGCATACCCGATGAGGAGTAAATCGAGATGATCTCGAAAACAATCCTACCCGCTATCTCTAATTTCCTAGTATACCAGCAGCAATATAGTTTCACTGACCTAGTAAGAAATGCCAACCATTGTGAAGACGCATTGAGAGAGGGACGGTTGAACAAAAATATAACCAGTGGGGTGTTGTGGCTATTCCTGTGTGCTTGATTTATTGTGTGGTGAGAACAAATTAAAAGTCAAACTGAAATAAAAGATAGAAGTAGCATAACTACAATAATCCTAGACCTGTAAAATATAGGGCCTATTGTAGCAAGTTTTGATAAGTAAGAGTTTCTCCCACAGAGAAATTGATCGAGAACCCAAAATGGGTTATAATAGTAGGTCTCCAGATCTGGCTACAAATCTGACAATCCTAAAGAAAGGGAGTTGGGTGTCATGACCACACTAAATTAACCCTAATAAAAGAGAAAAAAAAATGTAGTCCTATCCTGAAGAAATGATTAAGAAGAAGATGATGATGGTGTGTGCCAGAATAAAATATAAAAAATGGTGAGAAGTAAGCAGGTTAAGTTTAGATTAAAGCAGCAATGTAACTAAGATTTAGTCTGTCTCTACAGTGGTCCTTGCTGAGATGCTATCAAAAGCCTCAACAAGGTAGAAATATCTAGTTTAACCCATGCCATTTGGGGCACTTTTAGGGCTATACCCTGTCCACTGCAATGCTCACAGGGTATCCGATAGAGTCTGTCAAATCCCATTGGTTAAACTAGAAATTACCTATCTAGTCCAGAGGAGTGGACTGATCATTTCCCCAGCCACTGGACCAGATCATGCAATGAATACTATTGCAATACTATGTACTGCCAGTGCTACAAGCTCCCTAGATCTGTGCATAGATTTGGCTACCATCCATAGGTATTCCAACCCATAAGATCCTAGGTACTTTGCCAAGGCCAACGGCTCACTGGTGCCCACAAAAAGGACCATGCAACAGGTTGAATAGGGCTTTAGATTTAGCTGGTCATTACTATAAAAGGTCTGCAATGACTCAGCCTCAAGCTGCAATTACTATAGAGAGATTAGATCTAACATCTGATGTCAGTTAGGTAAAATAGAGGGGAGCTAGTTCTTGTACAAACGTCCTCACAAGGCTCTAGAAGCTCATGTGCAGAGGAGAAGAATCCTTCTCAGACATGTGAATGGACACCACCCTAGGGTTATACTCTGTCCACTCAAATGGTCACAGGGTATTCAATGGGTCTGTCCATACCACAGAGGTCTGAGAAAGAACATGTAGACTGCTGCAGCCACCATGGTTCACAGGCCTACGAGCTCCCCAGATCTCACTATAGATCCAGCATTCCTTTCCATGGTGCTATCGAACCAAGGGAAACCAGATGGTAAGTAATAGATCTACAAGAAACTAAATGGGCTTGTCCCAAATACATGGATCTTATAGACATCTAAGGAAACTATAAAATCTTTAGATTCAATTAAGCATTAAAATAGTAATCCATTGATAAACACAAAACTTATAATGAATTGTTTCATGGTTACAGCCTGTACGCAACTGCTCATCCACAATACCAATGTATACAAAGCCTATTACAAACCTAAAATAAAACTAAACCTAGCTGCTTATAAGGGGGTTAGCCAGCAAATGCTGGGCTAAGAGAGAAGAAAAATAAGAAAAAGAGATGATCAAACCCTAACACTAGACTACTATAGCTCTCAGCCGACAAAGGATGAAGGAAAGATGAAAAATAAGAACTCCTAAGTACAGCATATATACTCTATCCAAAAGGCCTTAGCTATAAAGAGATCAATCCTAATTTTTCTAGCAGACATGGCACTGTTAGAACCCTTGAATGCTTTGAGATGTGTGCCTCACAATTTATGCCTCGAGAAGTGTGTCCTAGCCTTAGGAAATTCCCAAAAGGTCCTTGAGTTAAAACTAAGAAGTGGAGAGCCGAGCTTCGCGAGGCTAGCATCTGTATTAGTTCACTCGTGCAGTTGCAGAGCCTTCACTGAGTAGCCTTTGGCAGGTGGGAACTTCTCACTTGCATGCTAAATCTTCAGCTAATCATGTAGTTCCATTATGTTGTAATGCTGTCGTGGAGATGATCTGGAGCGCCTGGATTTCTCGCACAGTAGAGCTTCAGAAGCTCTCTCTTGCTCAGTACTTGTGCAGGTATACTCCTGCGCTCGCGTAGTAATTGGTTCAGCTTCAAAGTGCACGAGATCTGCGTGAGGAGAATTTTGAGCGTCTCTCTCTTCCACGGCTATGCAAGAACTCTGCGAGGTTACATTTTGTTCAGTATACATATAGGCTCGCTATGTTCTGCACGCGACTGCTTTAAGGTTTGCTCTCTGCGAGAGCTTCACGACCACAAATTTTGAGGATTTTAAATCGCGAGATCTTAGCGATGTCTTTACAGCTCTCCTCTTGACTGCGCGACCTATCTACGAAGTGTGCCCTAGCCTTGGGAAATTTCTAAAAGGTCCTTGAGTTAAAACTAAGAAGTGGAGAGCTCGAGCTTCGCGGGGCTGGCATCTGCATTAGTTCACTCACATAGTTGCAGAGCCTTTGCGGAGTATCCTTTGGCTGGTGGAAACTGGTCACTCGCGCGCTAAATCTTTAGCTAATTGCCCAATTCCATTGCACTGCAATGCTGTCACGGAGATGATCTGGAGTGCCTGGATTTCTCGGGCAGTAGAGCTTCAAAAGCTCTCTCATGCTGAGTACTCATGCAGGTATACTCCTATGCTCGTATAGTAACTGGTTCATCTTCAAAGTGCATGAGATCTGCATGAGGAGAATTCTGAGCGTCTCTCTCTTCCAGGGCTATGCAAGAACTCCGTGAGGTGACATTTTGTTCAGTATATATATGGGTTCGCTATGTTCTGTGCGCGGCTGCTTTAAGGCTTGATCTTTGCGAGAGCATCGCAACCATAAATTTTGAGGATTTTAAACCGTGAGATCTTTGCGATGTCTTTATAGCTCTCCTCTTGACTGCGCGACCTATCTGCACGAGGGAATCTTCCACTGCATCCTTAGCTTCGCGTAGAAGCTCTTCAACTCTGCGAGATCTATCATTTGATGCACTAATGCATTGCACTTGCTGTTGTAGTAGTTTCCTCCCTTCTCCACTAACTTCATCCATCTACTAGACTTTTCGTCAATGATGACAAGCAAATGAGTCACCATGGTGAGCACTACCAGGGTGTTCCATTAGGCTCTGACTCAGCTGTCATCTTTCCATGTATTCTCTCTCCTTTGGACCAAAAAGCAGGGATTTTGTATTAAGTTGCACATTTTATTGCTATCTACAAAACACATTAACACATGATTATTAGAGAGCTTCAAGGCCCATTAAAGGCTAGATTAGGAGGTGAAAAGTGATACTTTTCAATGAATAACACACCTCCAAACCTAATCTTTGCTAGTCCCTGAGCAAAGGAAAAAATAAAAACATTTATTCGAAAATTTTAAATGCCACTTTCGTAGGGAGCACGGATACATTTAGCATATGTACCTAGTGGAGCAGTGAAGTCTCCTGAGGGTTTTCAGTGAAGATACCCACAAACTTCTCAATAAAATAGTTAACAAACGTGCAAAATTATCAAGTCGGTTGTCCAAAAGTAGAGCATCAGTCCACCTTTGATTCATAAAAAATAATGTGAGGAATTTGAACATATGATATGCACAGACAATTGATAGTCACAACTTTTTCATAGGTGCACATTATTTCCAATTAGCTCACAACAAGGGAAAACATCACATGTAGGTCAGTACTGAGCACATCATTGATTCAAAAATTAGGTTATAAGCCATGCCCAATACATTCAACATCAGACCCAATGCTCTCCAGGGCAAACTCTCACAAGGAACTTTGAGGGTTTTCATTTTCTCTCAGGCTCAAGAGCAGTTACAGGCCCCGAATGGGTTTGTAAGCATGAGGATAGGCAAAGAACCTAAGTTCTAGCCTCATTGGCTAATCATCACCATAGATTGGACAACTCTTTGTCTCTGCATGACAGCTCATTCAACTTTGCATCACAAGGTCTTTTGACTGGGGTGTAATGTGGCTTATGGGATAGGTTATAAAGAATGGAGGGTTGAAAAGGAATTCAAAATTGAGAACTCAGTAGGTGAAGGAGGTGATTCATGACTTCACCTTCTTTAGTTTAGCACTTTTCATTTTCTTTAAAATTCTTCAGACTTGAAGTGGCCAGCTTCTCCTCCTATTTTTGATTTTTCCAATGAACTTTTCCTCTTGACTCTTCTCTTATTCCTCTTCATTATTTTTTTTCTTTCTTTTCTTGCATTTTTCTTTTTGCTTTTGTTTTTCTGATTTGCCACATTTTTCCTCAGCTGCTACACTGCTAAGCTTTAGATATCTCTTTTCCATTCACCCAATGTTGACCCTAGCTTGTCCATCTTCAGCTCTTTCTCCTTTACCTTCTGAATTCCTAGAGTGAGGGTAGGTTTGAATCAGGTCTATAGGTTTAGGTATAAGTACTCAAGTGTATTTCGAAGAAAATTGGAAATTAAGGCTCAAAAGGTGTGTGCACAAGGGCAGTTGATTAGGGCTTGGTCTGTTTAAGCTCAAACTGTCCAAGATAAGGCCTTGATCCTTTCCTAAGTGTCATGAGTGCTGTCAGTTAGTTCAACTTGGAGGTGCCTAACTTCTACTGTGGGCATTGACTCAGCCGCTCGTTAGAGCTAGAAGAATTGCCTCGGTCACTCCTCAAGTGAAGGAAAAAATTTTGTAGGCCCAACTCTCACTAGTTATGGTCTTCCATTGAACTTTTAGGCATGTCCTTATCTTTTTCTCTCTTTAATGATTCACTAAGTACTGATACAAGTGAGTTTTCTTGGTGTTCACATCATAGAAAAGTTAAAATTTAAAAGTTGTAATGCTTAAAGGTCTACAAAAAAAAGTTTTAAATTTCTCATTTTTTAATGACTCTTAGGTGGACATGGCTTTGTATTTCTATCTTACTCACTTGATTCTACTGCACTTAGGTTAACTATTCCATTGGTAGAGCCTGCCAAACTCCCAAACCTATGAGGAGCAGTGTCCTCACTGATTCAAAGTTAGATGTGTAGGTGTAGCAAGGCAAAAACAGAGATAAAAGAGAAGACGAAGGATAGCAGGAAAATAAAACACACAACATACAAATAAACACACAAATAGATAAACAAAAATAAAGACAGAGAGTGAACTAATTAAGACATAACCAAAAAGAAATTCTAGTAGAACAAGTAAAGTATGTACAAAGTAGGGGAAAGTAAACTACAAAATTACACACTACTTCCTAACTAAATACATTGTGCAAAAATTTAATCTTCTGAGTTTGAAGTTAACTATTTGCTGGTTCATCCTTAATTTTGATTCCTTTTTCTTTCCCCTTCTCCATAGCAGCTTGTGGAGGCACTCCCCTAGTAGTTAGAGCTAGTTGCCTTTCCAAGATTTCAGCCCTTTTTTCAGCCAATTCAGCTCTGGCTATAATGAGCTCCCTCATGTCCTTTGATGCAGCTAATCTTTTCTCTAATCCATCATACCTCAACTTTTCTGTTGCAACAACCATTTTCTCCTGTGCAGCATTCTGCTTCTCTTGGGCAGCTATATGCTCTTGGGCTTTATATAGACGCAGTATTTGTTTTCACCCCTTTGCTATATTCTTGAGTTGCCTTTATGTATCCAATTTCATGAGATGGATCCTTTCTTCATAGGGAATCCTGATTGATGTTCTAATTTCAGTCATCCCACAAATGACATCCTTTTTGAGGTAAGGATTGGATTTTATTGCATGAAGGAGGGTGGAGTATGGGGGGATAGGAAAAGAAGAGGCATGAATTAAGGGTTGTTCCACACTTGAAGAAGGGCCAGCCAAGAATGAAAAGGGGGTGGGCTATGAAATTGTGGATGGAGGCTCAAGTTGGGCCTCCAGTTCTGATTTTGTTTGGATGGACTTAGAATTGGTGGACATTAGGTCATCCACATCTGTCGCAGCATCAAAGGTTGCTACAACAGGGGGGGCTGTCTGGGATAGGTTCTGGATCAGTTAATGGCGAGGGTTGGGGTAAGGTAGCCAAGGTTGAGTGGATGCTTGGAGGCAAGTCTCTATGTAGGCCTGATTTTCGAGAGTGGAGGTTAGGGATTGAATATATGTCTCAATGGAGGCTTGGGTTTGGGTATTGGCTAACATTTGGGACTGTAGGGAGAGTAAGAGATGCAGGATTTGGGGTAATAGATCCGGTATGGTAGTGGGTGTGGGTTGGATAGGTGAAACTGGTTGAAAGTAGGAAGTGGGTCTACGAGTGAAGGTAGTGACTTGTGGTGGTGGATGATGTAAGGGGTCAATGTGAGGGGGATGAGGTGAATCTGGGAGAGGGGTATACTCAAAGTTAATGTCTCCTAAGATAGAGGACATATAATAGTGGAGTATCTTTCTCCAGAAAATGGGTCATGGTCATGGGATAATAGAAGGGATTGGTCTAAGGACACATGTAATAGGTACAAATGGTGGGAAAGTTTCAGTGGGCTATGAGGGGTGTATTGGGAAGCTGTGTGGGGTTTCCAGAATTTGGGTTTCAGGTTCATAGGGTATGGGTATGGGGTTTGGAATGGTTGTAGTTTCAGGGATTGGAATTGGTTGGGAGATATAGGTGGGCTGGGAATCAGTAGGGGTTTTGGTAGTTTTTCTTTTCTTCTGGTATGTGGTTTTGATAGGTGGGCTAGTATGGGCTGGGAAAATAGGTAAGGCTCCAGAAATGGGTAAGGTGTTAGTGGCTATGATAGTTGCGGGTTGGATTGGCTCAGGTAAGGGTATTGGGCTTGTGTGGGGTGGTGAGGGTGGAGGTGGTGGTAAGGGAGTTTGATCTGGCATGGAGGTAGAGGGAATGGCTGGGGAGGTAATGGTTGTGCTGGCTGGCACATGTGAGGTGGATGAGGCAGCAGTAGCAGCAGCAGCTTCTTATTGAATGGTGGTGGTTGCTTCTCTCAATAACTCC
Organism: Chloranthus sessilifolius; assembly: GCA_021018995.1. Classification (NCBI taxonomy): domain Eukaryota; kingdom Viridiplantae; phylum Streptophyta; class Magnoliopsida; order Chloranthales; family Chloranthaceae; genus Chloranthus; species Chloranthus sessilifolius. The sequence goes on from CM037598.1 coordinate 55,087,962, forward strand.
TCCCTCTACTTTTTCTTCTTCTCCATCATTGTGCCACTGATTCTCCACTGTTTCTTTCCACTCTTCATGTGGTTCAGGGGCACAGTCTCCTCCTCCTTTTGAAAGGGGTATTTCTCCCATTTTAGCAATGCAGTAATCAATCTGTAGTAGGGAAGGGCATGAGGTTTCTTCATTATTTTTACCTTCTCACATAAATCTTTAATCTCCTTAAAAATTAACTTTACAGCATCCAAGTAGTGGTTTCTATGAAATGAGAAGAGGGCATCAGCTATGGGGGGCCTCCTCTCCTGCTCGTGCCAGAGCAATAAATATTTTTCCTCAACACTGCATCCATGAGCCTAAGGTTGGGGTGCAGATCCCTCTTCCTAATTGAGTTGCCTGAGGCAGTGATCCCTCCAGTTAACTCCCTGGCTATCTCCGTGATGGTAGCAGTCAAGTGAGGACTCAAGCTAAACTCAGGGCTATACCTAGCTGGTATCCCCAGTATTTTTGCAATGTCTGCCTAGTTGAACAACATCTCGAAATCATCAATTAATAATAGCAGTGTTGGGTTCCCATCATCACCAGTCCTCAACCTCATATTTTGATAAAATAATCTGACTAATCTTGGGAAAACTAGCTGCATTGAGGGCCTCAATAGTGGCAGCAGAGATGCCTTAGTCAGGTATTCAATGGAGGTAGAGGTCTCTTGTAGCTCCTCAAAATAGACTTTGTCAAAAATGGTTTCAGCCTCCAGTTAGATTGCTCGTACAAAGTCAGAGGGGACCCTGAGTGATTCAGTAGTCTCTTCCTCCTCAACCTAAGGGACTATAGGGGTCACAATTTTGCCCTTTTTCTGCTTCTTCTTTGATTTTTCAAGACTCGTAGCAGGTGGGTACACTCTGGCCCTCTTCATTGGAGCTGATTTATTCTTTTCTTTTTGGATTGTTGGCTCAACAACAAGTGAGGGCATCATAGAGGTCACCACTGTGGAGGCCTCTACAATGCTTGTGGATATTCTAGTGGCCACAGGGCTGCCACTGGCAAACGGGTTCAGCATTGTAGCTAGGATATCGAAAAATTTGGAACCCATGACCATAGGTGCCCAGATTATCATTATTAAGGCTCACAATTCTTAGAAAATGCATATCACAGTAAGTATGCACAGAAGCTCCAAATTTTTGTCCTTCTTCTCTCTAATAAATAAATCAATCATATCACAACAGGGAGAGAAATAGAGATCATACCTATGGAGCGCTAGGGTTTCACCTAAAAATGTGCATAGTGCCTTAAATCCCCCCAAACCCTGTTCAAAGTGACCCGAGTAGCTAAGAACAAAATGGTGAGAGAAAATGCCTAAGGTGGTGTGGATTAAAGTAAGAAGAAAGAAGAAGGATGTGGAATTTTTGATGCTAGAAACTAGAGGCGTAGGAAAATGAAGAAAATGAGGGCTTATTTGAGTTTATAGAAACAAAATCATAGAGCAAATCTTATGTTCATGGAGTTGGCACAGGTTTTTGCAGAGTAGAATTGTCGCGCAGTTGGTATATAAGTCTGCGAGACGTTCTGTCGCGCTGAAGGGTAAACTACCGCGCATTAAAAATCATGGAGCTAAATCAGTGGCTTTGGTGCGCGAGCGCTATTACTTTTCAGAATTATTACCTCACGCAGAAGTCGCGCTGAATACCACATTTGGCACACTTTTCCCATAGATTGGGCTCGCGGAGCAGAAAATAACTTTGTGAGGTACTTATACAGCTATTGCTCAGGTGTTTTAGTGCGCGAGCAAGCCAAGAGACTCAGTGCAGCACATTGGTTAATGCATCTATGTTGTTGTGTACCCAACCACTGTGCATGAGCACCAACCCTAAGACAGGTAATTCATTTCAATCATGAAACATATATGCCCATTTTCAATCAACAGTTCATCAACATTGCAGAATTCTAAAAATAATTTTTTAGCTCAACTTCATGCAAATTATGATAAGGGCACCTCAACCATTCATCAACAAGTACACACAATAAATTCAGAGGAAAAATATGCACATGTATTCAATAATGGAATGCAAACACAGACAAAGCAACACAATCAATTCAACATCACACTAAAAACTCAACTGATAGAAGTCTAAAGAACGCAAATCAACACAGAAATTTCATACATATGATACAATTATTACCAATATTTGGATCACTGGGCACCATCTTCCTCCGCTATAGAGGATGCATCACCAATCATATACTGATCTTTCGGATTTGTCAGGGGCTGACTAGGCAGTTTTTCTTCTTCCCTCCTATTCAGAGCATTACAAATCTGACCCAACTGGTCCTCAATCTTCTTGATGCTCTGTCCATGAGAATTGGCAGTCTGTACTAGGGTCCCCAAATTCTACATTGAAGCCAGCATTTGCTCTTTAAATGGAGAGGATCTGGGCTGTTGTGTGGGCAGAGCCAACTGGTTAGACTGTGGGGCAGGTAACAAAAAATTTTGCCTCAATGGGTAACCTTGATTAAACTGGTGTTGGAGTCTGTAAGGAGCTACCACTTGCTGCTGCTGGGTTGAGGATATGAGTCTTGTCTCCACCTCAGATTTGGGTGGTTCCTCCAAGAATACCCAGTAGGCTGCTGCCCAAAAGTTTGAGCAGCATTGGCATGCTCCATAACAAAATCCGAAAATTGATTGGCAGATAGACAATCATGAATAGAGTGTGTGGCAGATTGGCATATCAGACATGCCTCCTCCACCTATGCAACCATCCTAGGCTGCATCACATTCATTAATTTGTCAAATTTCAAGGACAAATTGTCCACCTTCCTCTCCAAATTACCTTGTACCTTAACTTCATATATTCCACCTCTAGGGGTGGCCTCTTTCACCATCTTAGCAGGGGTCTGGCTATCATTGCGTGACAGAGACTCTTGCTGCATGGAATTTTCCCCTATTATGTCAAACAACTCCCAAGTTTCCTCAACTGTTTTGTGGAGGTAGCTATCACCACCGAAAGCATCTACCATATCCCTGCTCTTGGAATTAATTCTTTGATATAATACTTGCACTAATTGCCACATTAGAATCTGGTGGTGGGGGCATTGTTTTAACATCCCCTGAAATATTTCCCAAGCTACATAAAAATCCTCAATTGAGGACTGAGTAAATGACAAAATACTTGTCCTCATCTGGCTGGTTTTGTTCATGGGGAAAAATTTGGCTAGGAATTTGGTTTGAAGGGCACTCCATGCGAGTATGTTGTTGGCTGGGAGCTTTGATAGCCATGTGCTGGCTTTGTCTTTTAGTGAAAAAGGAAAAAGCCTCAGTTTAGTGGCCTCAGGTCCCAAGCCAGCAATATTGAAAGTAGTGCAAAGTGCTAAAAATTGGTCAATGTATTTATAGGGATCTTCGTTACTAAGCTCATGAAACAAAGGCAGCATATTGATGGAAGAGGATTTAAATTCATAATTCTCCTCAACAGAGGGAAATTGAATGCAAAAGGGAGAGGTGTACTCCCCAGGTGTATTATACTCCTTTAATGTTCTCTGCCTCTCAGCCATAATAGATGGTTCGGTTTCAATAGCAAGGCCTTGTGTGGTGTGTTTAGGTCTAAGGATCCTTTCCACCTCTAGATTTGGGAGTTCCGAGTCAGGGTTTAAGGACCTTCTACCGGGCATGCACTCACCAATAGTAACGAAAATACATACAAGCACACAGAAAAAATTCCAAATAAAAAGTAATAACTACACAGATTTACACTAAACAAAATCACAGGGACATAAATGGAGTGAGATTTAAGGAAAAGAAAGTGCAAATAGAGCTAGCTACACTCCAATTGCAGCTCTAGCTTTTCCCTTCTTCTGGTGTCCATTTATGCAAAATTCCAGAAAGAATCAGTAGTACTTTATTCTAGTTTAGGTACAGTTATAAAGAATCCGTTAGTCTAAATTATAGTACAACTCAGGTCTACTAAAAATATCAATATCCCCGGTAGCAGCGCCAAATAATTGTTGTGGCTATTCCGGTGTGCTTGATTTATTGTGTGGTGTGAACAAATTTAAAATCAAAGTGAAATAAAAGATGGAAGTAGCACAACTGGAATAATCCTAGACTAGCAAGATACAGGGCCTATTGTAGTAAGTTTTGATAAGTAAGAGTTTGTCCCACAGAGAAATTGATCTAGAACCAAAAATGGGCTAGAATAGTAGGCCTCTAGATTTGGCTACAGATTTGACAATTCTAAAGAAAGGGAGTTGGGTGTCACAACTGCACTAAATTAACCCTAATAAAAGAGAAATAAAATGTTGCCCTATCCTAAAGAAAGGGTTAAGAAGAAGATGATGATGGTGTGTGCCAGAATAAAATATAAAAAATGGTGAGAAGTAAGCAGGTTAAGCTTAGATTAAAGCAGCAATGTAACTCAGATTTAGTCTGTCTTTGCAGTGGTCCTTATTGAGACACTATTAAAAGCCTCAATAAGGTAGAAATATCTAGTTTAACCCATGCCATTTGGGGCGCTCTTAGGGCTATACCCTGTCCACTGCAATGGTCACAGGGTATCCGATAGAGTCTGTCAAATCCCATTGGTTAAACCAGAAATTACCTATCTAGTTCAGAGGAGTGGACTGATCATTTCCCCAGCCACTGGACCAGATCAAACCATGAATACTATTGCAATACTATGTAATACCAATGCTACAAGCTCTCCAGATCCGTGCACAGATCTGACTGACATCCATAGGTATTCCAACCCATAAGATCCTAGGTGCTTTGTTAAGGCCAACGGCTCACTGGTGCCCACAAAAAGGACCATGCAACAGGTTGAATAGGGCTTTAGATTCAACTGGTCATTACTAAAAAAGGCCTGACTCAACCTGAAGCTGCAATTACTATAGAGAGATTAGATCTAACATCTGATGTCGGTTAGGTAAGACAGAGGGGAGCCAGTTCCTGTACAAACCTCCTCACAAGGCTCTAGAAGCTCATGTGTAGGGGAGAAGAATCCTTCTCAGACATGTGAATGGACACCACCCTAGGTTTATACTTTGTCCACTCAAATGGTCCCAGGGTATCCGATGGGTCTATCCATACCACAGAGGTGTAAGAAAGAACATGCAGACTGCTACAGCCACAATGGTCCACAGGCCTCCGAGCTCCCCAGATCTCACTACAGATCCGGCATTGCTTTCCATGGGGCTATCGAATTAAGGGAAATTATATGGTAAACAATAGATCTACTAGAAATTAAATGGGCTAGTCCCAAATACATGGATCCTATAAACATCTAAGGAAACCATAAGATCTTTAGATTCAATTAAGCATTAAAATAGTAATTCATGAATAAACACAAAACTTATAATGAATTGTCTCCAAGCTGCAGCCTGTACACAACTGCTCATCAAAAACCTATTATAAAACTGAAATAAAACTAAACCTAGCTGCTTACAAGGGGGTTAGCTAGCAAATGTTGAGCTAAGAGAGAAGAAAAATAAGAAAAAGAGATGACCAAACCCTAACTGTAGCCAACTGGAGCTCCCAGCTGACAGAGGATGAAGGAAAGATGAAAAATAAGAACTCCTAAGTACAACTTATATACTCTGTCCAAAAGGCCTTGGCCCTAAAGAGATTAATCCTAATTTTTCTAGCAGATGTGGCACTGTTATAACCCTTGAATGCTTCGAGATGTGCACCTCGAAATCTGCACCTCAGGAAGTGTGCCCTAGCCTTGTGAAATTCCTAAAAGGTCCTTGAGCTAAAACTGAGAAGTGGAGAGCTCGAGCTTCGCGGGGCTAGCATCTGTATTAGTTTACTCACATAGTTGCAGAGCCTTCGCGGAGTAGCCTTTGGCTGGTGGAAACTGCTCACTCGTGTGCTAAATCTTTAGCTAATTGCCCAGTTCCATTGCGCTGCAATGCTGTCACGGAGATGATCTGGAGCGCCTGGATTTCTCGGGCAGTAGAGCTTCAAAAGCTCTCTCATGCTGAGTACTCGTGCAGGTATACTCCTATGCTCGCATAGTAATTGGTTCATCTTCAAAGTGCATGAGATCTGCATGAGGAGAATTCTGAGCGTCTCTCTCTTTCAGGGCTACGCAAGAACTCTGCGAGGTAGCATTTTTTTCAGTATACATATAGGCTCGCTATGTTCTGCACGCGACTGCTTTAAGGTTTGATCTCTGCAAGAGCTTCGCGACCACAAATTTTGAGGATTTTAAATTGCGAGATCTTCGCGATGTCTTTATAGCTCTCCTCTTGATTGCGCGACCTATCTGTGCGAGGGAATCTTCCACTGCATCCTTAGCTTCGCGAAGAAGCTCTTCAACTCTGCGAACTCTATCTTTTGATGCTCTAATGCATTGCACTTGTTGTTGTAGTAGTTTCCTCCCTTCTCAGCTAACTTCATCCATCTGCTAGACTTTTCGTCAATGATGACAAGCAAATGAGTCACCATGGTGAGCACTACCAGGGTGTTCCATTAGGCTCTGACTCAGTTGTCATCTATGCATGTATTCTCTCTCTCCTTTGGACTAAAAAGCAGGGATTTTGTATTAAGTTGCACATTTTATTGCTATCTACAAAACACACTAACACATGATTATTAGAGAGCTTCAAGGCCCATGAAAGGCTAGGTTAGGAGGTGAAAAGTGGTACTTTTCAATGAATAACATTGGGCCAGTGAGGTCCAAAAATTTGATGAACAGAGGAATAAAAAAAGAACAGGGGCAGAGGTCCAAGCAATAATGACTTCACAGCCTAGCACTAGCATGGCACCATTTCAATACAGGGCAGTACAATACGCCCCAACACAACCACATCAGGTAAAGAGACCCGACAATGGTCTATGGGCGCAGATGACCCCTGAGTAGAAAAGAGCTCGATATAACCAAGTGTTTACACCCTTAGGGCAGTCCCTAAATATCCTGCTGCCTTTTGCTAAACGAAAAGGGTTTGGTTACTCAACTTCAACCGTGACCTCCACAAATCCAATCCCAAAAAACTATGATCCCAGCACACACTACAATTTTCATCCAGAGTCTGGACATCCAACTGATCGTTGCTTTCCATTAAAGCACGCGATATAAGACCTAATTGAATCAGGTAAGATTATCCCTCCAGCACTGCCCCAAGCTAATCAGCACACCAACATTCATTAGGCACTGTTGCCGCCCCACCCACAGGGAGGAATGGCCCAAGGGCCACAATATATATGCTAGAGGAAGCAAGGGAAGAGGTCACCCCTCAGAATATATTAGCAAGGAGAAAGTTAGGATAACTCGTGGCAGTGGGATCAAGAAAATGAAACCATCAGGGTAGTTGAGCCTCTAAATTTGGTCGACTATTTTCCCAATCAAACACCCCAGATGGCACCCTTAGACTTGGTCTATACATCCCACACCGGCTCCCATTAATCAAGTCCAACAAAACTGGGCCTCACCCCCGATGTACCAGGCATATTCAGCACCAACCCTTGTCAACTACATGGTGCCCAGCTTTGCCTCGCATCTTGAGTCAGCTCCCATCAACCACGCTTGGCCCCTATTCGCCACCCCATCTTCAGCCCATCCACCTTCACCTCCAGCACCAACCTAGTATAGTTGGCCCAGTACTGCAGCACCACCCTCAATCAAGCCATCTCTAATACCAACCCAATACAGTTGGCCCCATTGTGCCACGCCATCGGCCCAGCGGTCTCCAGCACTAATCAACCATGTTTGGCTCAGCTCCGCTACACCAGCCCACCAGTTCAATCATACTCGGTGCCACCATCCATCCCATTCCAAATCCTCAGACCTACCTATAACTCCCATCAGGTCCCACTCAATTATATCCAAACAAACACTAATGCATGTGGTAATAGAGAAGGGGCAATCAAATTTGTAACCCAGTCAGGCAGAATTTCTAAACAACCCGAGGCACCGGTACCAGCCCAACCAGAAGAGAGAAGGAAATTGATAGCAGTACATCCCATCGAGCGCATATACCGGGAGTACACGATAAAAACTCAATTGAGACAAACTCTGGCCCACATTACCATTTGGGACCTATTGATGACATCTCTGTCCCATATCTAAACCCTAATGGGGGCACTTAAAGACGCACACGTGTCCGATAAGGTGTCGCCAGATGGAGTAGGGTGAATGATCGGACATATTTTTGCCCCTAACACCATCTTATTTTTAGGTGTTGACCTCCCAACATGAGGGAACCACTTCAGACCCCTTAATGTCACGGTCAAAATTGGGAACTTAAATATTCCGCATATATTGATACACAATGGTTCGGCATTGAATGTATACCCACTGCGGACCGTGACCAAGATTAGAGTTGACCCGTCTATGTTTCGACCAGGTCGGAAAAGCACAAGAGGGTTTGATAACACAAGGAGGGAAGTGATAGGAGAAGTCGATCTCGAACTCACCATTGGGCCAATGACCTTCTCAATCCCATTCCAAGTCATGGACATCAAGTCCTCCTTTAACCTACTATTAGGACATCTGTGGCTTCATGAAATAGGGGCAGTACCCTCCACCATGCATCAATAACTCAAGTTCATCTCAGAAGGGACAATTATATCCGTCATGGGAGAGGGGCAAGAGGAAAGAGAGAAAATAGCCCACAACATTAAAAATCTCAAGGTGCTGGATATACCACACACTACTGGGGACACAGAACTTCACAACTTTCAGTATGATGTGTCAACTCCAATAGCGTCAGAATCTCCCAAGAAGGTTACTGAGAAAATTGGAGGAGGAATGGTAGTAGCGATAATCATGCTCCAGAAGTGGGGCAATCAAAGAGGTAAAGGGTTGGGTCCTTGCCTATAGGGAAGAAAAGAACCGGTCAGAGCCGAGGGCGGACAATGAGTCAAATTTGGCTTAGGCTACAAGCCTACCGATGTGGAAGTCCATGAGGTCAAGGAGAAGACCCGAACCATTGTAGCAGCCAAAGCTAGGGGGATAAATCTGAAAGATGACTCCCCTCTGCGGCCACGCATCAAGAGCACTTTCGTAAGTGTAAGGGTCATCAAGATCGACTTGAATGGGGTAACTCGACTTACCCCCCACAAAAGAGCCGTTTTCCATGAGACCAATCCCCACATCATTCCCCCGATATCAAAATCGACCTGGCCTCTCTGTCCCTTTTCAAAGAGGAGGTACCCCTGCATGTACATCAACTTGCCCATCTCAAGCCTGTGCTGATATTTGATGACCAAGTTCAAGATGAACCCATGGTTAACATGTTGGGGGTTGGCCCTCAAAAACCATCTCAATCAGCCTCCTCCACAAAAGCAGGTAAAGGTGCAACACCTCAAGTTAGGAGTTGGGCGACAATGCCCCTAACCTTGGAAGTATCAAATAGCCATAAATACAGGACCAACTTCCCAAAAAAAATAACCTATAAAAAGTGGGGTCAACCACTAGCAAGGAATTCCCTGTGTGTATAGAGACCCGCCTTGCCAAGGGCAAATTTCCGATGAAAAAGAAAAAACAAAAAAAATAGAAAAAGAAAAAGTAAAAAACATGGAAAAAGTACAAAATAATCTAAAATATTGTCTTTCAAAATTCACGATAAAAGCAAAAATGATGCCTTAATTGAAAAATACGTCCCACGTGAAATCAACCCCTTTCCTGTAGAAATAGAAGAAGAGGTAGGAGTCATGAGTCTAGACTAGGAGGTCCAAAGTGAGGAGCTTCCTAATGAACTCCTCGACGAATATGTCGATTTTGAGAATGGTCCTACCCCAATAATCGAAGAGACTGAAGAGGTCAATCTAGGCACTGAGGAGGATCTTAAAATCACTAAGATCGAAATGTTGTTGTCTACTGAGGAAAGACAAAGCATGATTGAATTCCTTCAGTCATACAGAGATGTCTTTGCATGGTCATACGAAGATATGCTTGGTTTGGACACCGATTTGGTCGAGGATGAGTTGCCATTATATCTAGATGTCAATCCAGTCAAGCAGAAGTTGAGGTGCCTCAGGCCAGAGTGGATGCTAAAAGTGAAAGAAGTCGTCAAGCAATACAATGTAGGCTTCCTCATGGTCTCCAAATACCCACAGTGGCTAGCCAACATTATGCCGGTACCAAAGAAAGATGGAAAGGTTTGCATGTGTATTGACTTCAGAAACCTCAACAGGGCAAGCCCAAAAGATGACTTCCCTTTACCACACATCGACATCTTGGTCGACAAAACTTCTAAGCACAGGATGCTCTCGTTTATGGATGGATTTTCTAGGTGCAATCAGATCAAGATGGTAGAGGCAGACCAAGAAAAGACAACATTCATCACTCCATGGGGCACTTTCTACTACAGAGTCATGCCATTTGGGTTCAAAAATGCTGGGGTGACATATCTAAGAGCAATGACTGCACTATTCAATAACATGATGCACCGTGAAATCGAGGTATATGTTGACAACATGATAGCCAAGTCTCAGGAAAGAGGTGATCATTTGGTAAACCTCCAAAAGTTGTTTGAAAGACTAAGGAAGTATAGGCTACGTCTGAGCCCTCAAAAATATGCGTTCGGCGCTCTGTCAGGAAAGTTGCTAGGATTCATCATCAGCAGAAGAGGCATTGCATAGTTAACTCTGATATGCACCCCGATTTTTAAGCTACTAAGAAAAGATCTGCCCGTCAAATGGAATGATGACTGCAAGTTCGATAAAATCAAAGGTTATCTCCTCAACCATCTAATGTTAGTACCACCTGTACCAGGGAGACCCTCCTAATGTACCTCTCAACACTAAAAGTTTTAATGGGGTGTGTCCTCGGGCAGCACGATGAAACCAGTAGAAAAGAACAGATAATCTACTACCTGAGCAAGAAGTTCACTAATTACGAGATGCATTATTTTCATCTAGGGAAAGCATGTCCGACTCTTGTGTGGGCCACACAGAGGCTTCACAACTACTTGCTCTCTCAGGCAGTACTCCTTCTAGCGCAAATGGATCCTCTGAAATACTTGTTCGAAAAGCTAGCTCTTATGGGGCAGACTACACACTGGTAGCTTCTCTTCTCATAATTTGGCATCACCTATATCACTCAAAAGTCAATCAAGGGGCAAGCACTCGATGATCTTCTTGCCAAAAATCCTTTACTTGATTATGAGCCTTTGAGAACCGAGTTCCCTGATGAAGACATCTTATTCATGACAGAGGATGACACAAAAGAGGCAGAAGAGTCATGCGTAATGCACTTTGATGGGGCATCAAATGCCAAAGGTCAAGAAGTTGGTGCTATTCTAATTTCACCGAAAGGTACTAGTCTCCATCAAACTCAATCTCCCCTGCACCAACATTATGGCCAAATATGAAGATTGTGTAGCTGGACTACAAGTAGCTCTTGATTTGAACGTAACTCATCTAAGGGTGTTTGGCAATTCACAACTGATAATATGCCAGACCAACAGAGATTGGAAGACAAAGGATGAAAAGTTAATCCTATACCATGAACACCTCGAAGATTTGATAGCATCCTTCGAAGAGGTTACCTTCTCCTATGTCCCGTGTCCAAGAAATCATTTTGCCGACACACTTGCAGCGTTAGCATCAATGGTCGAAATTTCCTACGACGTCGAAATGAAGCCTATCATGATCGGGTAGAGAAATGAGCCAACCCTTTACCTCCAGATCGAGGATCCCACAAAGTTAGATGATGAGCCTCCGTGGTTCTCAGACATCAAGAACTTCCTCGAAATATGTGCTTTCCCTTATGGCACAACCAAGGTAGAAAGATGAACCATCAAATGTCTAGCATCAAATTATGTCATATGCGGTGAGTGCCTCTACAAGTTATCATATAACAACATCCTACTCAGATGCTTAACTGAAGGAGAAGGAGCCAACATCATAAAGGAAATCCATGAAAGAGTATGTAGTGCCCACGTCAACGGCCACATGCTCACTAAAAGGATTCTACGGCAAGGGTACTTCTAGACCACCATAGAATTTGATTGTTGCAAGCACGTTTAGAAGTGTTACAAATGTTAAGAACACTCCAATATGATATATGCTCCAGCTATAGATCTACACAACATGACTACTCCCTAGCCATTTTCCACTTGGGGCCTCAACGTCGTCGAAAAGGTTAATCCGAAAGCTTCCAATGGACATTAGTTCATCCCTATCGCCATTGAGTACTTCATAAAATGGGTAGAGGCAGCATCCTACACAAACATCACGGCAAATCATATTAAAAAATTCATCAAGAACAACATCGTCAGTCGATTCGGCATGCCTAAGGACATCATCACGGACAACGACACTAACTTAGCGAACAAGCGCATCGGAGCCTTATGCGAGCAATAAAAAATCAAACGTCATAGCTCGTCACCATATAGGCCACAAACTAACGGAGCTGTCGAAGCACCTAACAAGACACTTGTCCGCATCCTTGAGAAGGTGGTTGTCACATATCGAGACTGGAGTGAAATGTTGCCATTTGCACTATGGGCCTACCAAACGTCGATCCGTATTGCTACAAGGGCAACACCGTTTTCCCTTGTGTATGGAACTGAGGTCATGTTACTAGTTGAGGTTAAAGTACCTTCACTCAGGATCCTCTCTGAGTCCGATCTACCATTAGTTGAAAGAGAGAGATCCCATTTCGTGCTGTTGAACTTACTCGATGAGAAAAGACTCCTTGCTTTATGCCACACTTAGATCTACCAATGAAGGATTGCACGCGCTTACAACAAATGCATTCACGTTCAAGATTTAAAGGTGGGTGACACGGTACTCAAGATGATCTTCCCCTCTCTCCACGCTAATCCGAGAGGAAAATTCAAACCTAACTGGTAAGGACCCTATGTCATCATAGAAGTACTCTCTGGGTACGCGCTTCGTCTCGCCGCAATGGACGGAGATCACTTTCCCAAGCCGGTCAACACTAGATACGTACGACGATTCTACTCTTAGTCTCCCAGGGCAAGGTAAGTACTAATAAAAATGGATACATGACTGCTAAAGGGCCCCTTAAATGAGGCCATCATTTCAAAGCTAAGTAGTCAAAAAGCATCCCTGAATACTCATACCCTTTGCTACACCCATTGAGCCAATAACTTTTTTCTCTGTTCTCAAAAAGAGAAAAAAGGTAGTGAAAATGTATATACCAAACAAATAAATCAAAAAAGAGTTATCATAAAAAAAAAAATCAGAAAAGCAAAAATCTAAAAAAATGGAGGTCTGAAAAGAAAGTAAAAGGAAAAAGAGAGAAAAATGTTGGGGCATGTACAGTAAAAACTCCCCCAAGGAAGAAGTGTATTATGACATCTAAAACCCAATCAAGAAAAACCTTTAAACCCAAGAATACCTTCAAAATTCCTAACCTATCACTTTTTAGCCCATAGCCACGATACATCCCTAAAGAAAGCCCTCTTTAAGGTCTTCGAGCAATCATAATATCCTTTGAGTCAGTACGAGCTAAGTTAAGAGACAACAAAAGAATTTCATCCAACCGGCTATGACGGAATCAATGCCCATGTCGTGGCCTTTAAGGAAAAGAAAAAGAAAAATATACAAGTTCAAAGCAAAGAGGACGTGGTGAAAACCCGTAAGGGCGCCACGGGTAAAAAGAGCGAGCTTGTGCGGACCAGGTGAAAACCTGAAAATACGCTTGGGGTAAAAATGCAAAACCCATGGACGTAGTGAAAATTCGACAGGGAGCTACGACTAAAAAAGAGGGGGATTGTGGGCACAGCGAAAACCCATCTCGGGCGCTGTGAGTAAAACTGCTAAAAAAAAAAGAAGAAGAAAAGAAAAAAAAAAGAGAGAAAAAGAAAAGAAATCAGTGACTCCTTTTGTTACGTTTCTGCTATCTGGTCTTCAAGTCCGTTTGCTTGTGTTAGCTCAAGTCGGGTCCTAATTAGGTAGAGTTTCAGGCTGCATTGTCAAACATATGACCCGAGGCAAGGATAAAAGGTTAACTCAATCCGAAGGGATGGACGTTCCAGCCTTAGTAAAATTCAGATTCTCTCCAAGCCCAATCGCATGAGCCGGGTTTGACTATTCTCCAAATGGAGCCCGGTTGCCTCCTCTCACAATAAACGCATTAATTAAAAAATAAAGAAAAGAATAAAAACAAGCAATAAAAAAATCTTATTATGTATAAACCTTTGCACTTGAAAAGCCACAAAAAGCAAAAAAAGAAAAAAAGAAAAAAACAAATTTTTTTGATTTTGCTCTTTGTAAAAACCTTGTAAATGCTCTCAGCCATGGCACTTGAAAAACTAAAAAAGTGATTAAAAAAATGCATTAAAAATCCAAAAAAAATTATGTTAGGGGGTTTTCAATACCTCTTTTCCTTTGTATTTGATTTGTTTGTAAGGTATGTGCAGGTCACGTCTACAAGACACGCATCTGATAAAGGAACACTTTTTTTCATGAGCAATACAACCACTTCAAACAAGAAGGCCCTCATGACACTCTCAAGAAGCGCTCCGATGATGTTTCTCACATTTCAAAGCCACAGCTCGTACTTACCCAAAGCGCTCCTGCTCATGCAAAAGGCAAAAAAGTAACAAAAAAAAGAGACGAAGAAGAGGGGAAAAGAAAAACAAAAAGATAAGTGACGCACACTCCCAAAAAGTGGTTCGACATCACTATTCGAACCGCTCAAGCAGTTGTGCTAAAATAAAATTCAGGTCATTGAGTGTGCTCAAAAAATCTTGAACAAAAAATGCATGAAAACAAAAAATATGTGGCTTGTTATGGTGGCACATTCCCCGAAAAAGCGTTACGACATCAATATTCGCTCTGTTCAGGTAGTTGCACTTAATGAACTTCGACATCAATGGGTTCACTCAAAGATCTTGAACCGTACCTCACATAGGGGCTCCCGTGACTGATCAAGTGGGGCAATCAATGCCTCATGCAATTGGACACAAACTAGTGGATCTTCGAGTCTTTGCTTTACGCCAACCATTACGTATAGATCGATCACCCTCGCGCTTGCGGGGCTGTTTTATTCAGAATAAAACTTAAACATTGAACATAGTCACATCATCTCGGTTATGCCCAGTAATGTCACTAAGTGCTTGGGGACCGATGATCTCGAGAAGCCGAAGTTTTCCCAAGTGTTGGGGCTTCCCCTACTTTCCTTCTCGAGTGACACACGTTATCCCAAGTGTTGGGCTTACGTCACTCTTTCTGTCTTTCATTCTTTTTGATGTTTGAGGTTCATTTTGAATATGGCAGATGAGTTAGTGTGCTTGTGGCCACTTCGGATGCCTCTTTCTTTGGCATACGATCGTTACTGATCGGATACCAAAGAGGGGCGTCTATAGATACCCAAATTTGGCCCAAGGCACGATCGACCCATACTTTAAGAATGGCACACTCCTGAGCTCTCGAAAGTACCTCCAAAACCCTTAGAATTTAATCTAACCTTTAGAACCATTCCCAAACCCTTAGAAAGTAGCCCTAAGCTTCCCAAACCATTAGAAAGCCTAAAACGGACCCATAGAATCCGTTTTAAACCAATCAAAATAGCTGATGAAAAGAGGAGTATCAAAGTTTGCACAAATAGTTACCAAACCTAAATCCTATACCTTTGAAAATTAAAGGTTCTTAGCTTTCAAACGAGCCAAGAATCGCCTAATTTGGAGTTATACATTAAAAGTTATGGCAATTTGAAAAACACAAATTTGTGCAGGAAATTGTAAAATCGAACTTCTCAAAACTCAAAAAGCCCATTTTTAAAAAATGGTTGATTTGGAAATTGGGGGTTTGACTTGTGGACCATCCCAAAGCTTGTGCTTTGTTTCTTTAGGAACCAAATGCCCTTCCCAACCTTAGGTATCACCCTTTCGCTATTTAAGTTATCACCCCATCATCCACAATTAAAATCCAACTCTCTCTTCTCCAAGCTCTTAAAAACCCCAAAAACCTTATATTTCGGATTACCTAATTTCTAAACCCATTAGTGACCTAACCACTCACTAATCCACCATTTCTCTATAAATAGAGAACCACCCCCCCTTTGTTGAAGGATTTTTGAAATCTAAGAGAAGAAACTCTACATAAATCTCCTCCTATTTCCAAGCAAAAATCCATCCAAGCCTTAGAACTTTAGTTCTTCCCTTTCCATTGCTTTTCCATCTCCATCATTCCCAAGCTTTAGAACCTTTGCCAACTATCTGACACCATCATCTCAAATCTTCTAGTTCCCAAGTCCTAGTTAGCTTATATAAATCTCCTCCCATTTCCAAGCAAAAATCCATCCAACCTTAGAACTTTAGTTCTTCCCTTGCCATTGCTTTTCCATCTCCATCATTCCCAAGCTTCAGAACCTTTTCCAACTATCTCACACCATCATCTCAAATCTTCTAGTTCCCAAGTCCTAGTTAGCTAAAAAAACCATCTCTAACCCATTCGCTATCGGAAGCTCATCGAAATCGGCACCCACGCGAAGATCCACATCAATGCAACAAGGGCTCAAGAGCTCCGGCTCTCCCCTCTATTCCTCTACTTTCTTTATTTGCTTTTCCTCTATCTTAGGATTTGGGTCATTACGCCACCAAAATTTTGGTGTTCGTGGAGTGCCCAATAGGATCGGTGCGCCTTCTAGCAAGAGGAAGTGCCGCTCTTTTTTTTTTTGGTCATAGTAGAGATCGCTTACGAGCGGGTCAATCGGGTGCCGAACACCTTACTGATTGTTAACCGAAGCCCCTACCTAAGAGCCTTCGGCGTAAACTGGATCAGAGTCAAATCGAGCACTTCGGTGGCACACAATCTTGATATTAGGTATCTCGGGACCCCAAAAGCTCCATGTGGCGACTCCATTTTTTTTTTAGCGCATCGTCACGACAGATTGATGAAATCTATGGTTGCACAACTGATATCAGTCTATTAGAGGACTGATATCAGACAATAAAGTTCTGTTATGAGACCTGATATGAGTCATTTAATAAAGTACTGATATCAGACCATTAGAGGACTGTTATCAGACATTTTATAAAGTATTGATTTACATATGTCTGTTACTGTAGGTTGTCATTGGAGATCTTAAGCCACCTAAGGGACCTGGACTTCATAAACAGAGCAGCCCAAAAAAAGTATCAAGGAAAAGAGAAATAGAAGAAGGAGATGGTGAGTGTATAGATGGAGAATGTAATGAGGAAGAGGAAGAAGATGATGATGTCGATGTCGATGTCGGTGAGTACAGTGTACGGCTAAGATTGGCAGCGGTTGGCACTGGTCTTCGAGATTCTGAGGGAGAAAAAGACTTCTTGCTAGAATTGAAGCATTAGAAGTCGAGGTCGATTCGGCCCCTTCTCGCGGTCGTTGAGAGGCAAGGTCACTTGGTCAAAGTCCTCAAATAACAAATTTTTTTATTATTGGGACGTGTTAAGACACTTAAAGCCACATTAAAAATCTACATAGTTCCGAGAATGGAGAGGACTGAGACAGAGATGTGACTTGAGGAAGTAGAGAGTTTGAGAGAGATGGAGAGGGCCAAGAAGAGAGAGTGGGGGATGGCAGAGAGGGAGATGAGACTGGAGGAAGTAGAGAGTTTGAGAGAGATGGAGAGGGCTAAGAAGAGAGAGTGGGAGAGGGAGTTGATACAAGAATAGCAAAAGTAGAAGAGAGAGGAGAAACAACTGCGAGAATTATTGAAGGAGAGCAGGTATTTATTTTGAATTAAATGTAGTTGCCCATGCAGTCCTCTATCTTTTTTTATGCGACATCAGTCTTTTATCCATAACGCCTAATGACCCTTTAGTAACATTGGGGTTTATTTAAATATAGGTTTTAATGAAAAGAGAATGTCCAGCTGAGGTCAGCCTTGTTCAGCAACATCCCGTATGGGAGAAAAAGCCTAAGCGATATAGCGATATGACTACCTTATTCGCTAAAAGGCTAAGGACTAAGCTAAAAAAGCAAGGCGAAGTAAAGTAGAAGATAGGAAAAGTATTTGAAGTTACCAGAAAAATGATGGAAATATTGTCGAAAGACGATGCCTCATTAGATGAGGCCTAGTTGGTTGCTTATATTTGACAGAAAATTGATGATGCGAAGAAAATGAGAGTTATGACGGCAGAGGGTAGAAATGAGTTCGCGGCTTTCTTTTGAAGCTTGCCAGACTCAGCTGATAAGTAATATATCTTACTTAATCAAGTTGAAAGTTAATTTTCCATTTATCTAGTGATGAAACTCTCACAAATCCGATAATCGGTGTCATTTATAGTTTGATGCTGACGAAGGTTGAGGAGCGCTAGATAACTCTCGAGCTTATTAAGAGTCTTAGGCCGGATAGGGAGGAGGAGGATCACGTGCTGAATGCAATGATGATGGGTCTATACCGCAAATATAATTTGCATATCGTGTTCCTTCTTCCGGTTATGTTTGTGGTGAGCGCTCTTCTCGCACACTCATTTTCTTGGGTCTTACAAGTTGTGACTGATAATCGTTAAATGAGTTCATCTCAATGAAGGAATTGCTAAAGGCGGAGGTGCTAAAATTTGAGGAGGCTAAAAGAAATGACTCGATATACCGTGAAATTAATGAGTGACAAAAAATAGTCATTTGGGAGGACAATGAATGGTTTCATCATTTTTGCCTTCTATTTCTCAGCAAACCCTAGTACAAATATGTGGCTGCCAGTTGTGCAACGTTAACTATAATTTATTCTTTCAAAGAAATTTATTATTCACTACTCATATAATTAGTATTCTGTAATATGAGTGACCCTTCGCTAATCACGGCTACTATTCTGGCTCCCACTATGGCGCGCGTCAACCTCAGAGAGAAATTTTTCTACAAGACCCATCGGTGAAGCCAGATTTCAGCATGTGAAAAAATCATACGCATGCCTTGGTAAGGAAATAAGTGGATCATTTAATTTATTAATTTATTTCTTATCTATAGGTTATGTACTTTCCATTTATACTCCCGCGCTTATTTTAGGCCTCCTATCTACCGCCACTTCTATACCTGAATGGATAGGAAAATACGCTCGAGAAAGCTCTATCGTGGCCAATATTCTTCACTAAAGACCTCCTAAAATAGCGTTGAGGGTCGGTGGACTATGCACTTTTCATCCTGAAATACACGAAAAACATAATGGCCGAGGAAGAAGGTAAGTTCCGATTTGGAGCGGAAGAGATAGTTTATTTCCGAACGCAATGCGTGTAAGATATTCTAACGTCCCAGCTTCAAACAGGTCAGTAATGTTATGTTAATTTTGATAAATTGATAGTGGATAGCAGTGGTTTGTGAATTTCTAAAATTGTATGCTGATGTTGTGAATTTGTGGACGGCAGTGGCTTGTGAGTTTCTAAATTTGTATGCTGAATTTGTGAATTTGTGGATGACAGTCTATTTTATACTCCATTATGTCTGCTATGAGTAATTTTGCTAGAAACATATATGTTTATTTCATTAACGCAAGTATTTATGAATAGAAATTGAATGTCTTAGATATTTCACTGACTACATATTAAATGTACTTATGATATTGATGTTATAGATATTTTAATGAAATTCATATATCAATCTAGTTGGCTCATTGTAAATTAACAAATTTGATCTAGCTGAAGTCTTCGTCTGCTCGAGCCTGCTCCAGAGGAAGCTTTCAAAATCTTCTGATCTGCTCGAGACTGCTCAAGAGTAAGATTCATGTAGGACAAATAAGAAATTTTAAAGGACTTGGTCTAGTATCAGTCATTTACTGACTCTTATGAGTCCAATTAAGACTCATGTAAGACCTGCAAGCTCTACATCTGATAGACAATGAGATCAGAGAAGTTCTAGTTTGATAACAGTGATGTACCAATAGAGATTTTGTATGACTTGGTTTCATATGAGTCATTTACTGACTCATATAAGCCGAAGTCAGAGTCATGTGACTCCTGGATGGTCCAAGACTGATACTGCACTCACATGAGAGTCATGTTGTACTCATCAGAGTCACTAAAAATACGAGGGATTTTGCATGTCTGGATTTGATACGAGTCATTTACAAGTCCAACTGTGTCTGATATGAGTCCTGTATGCTCCAAAATACTCATGCATTGGCGTGAGAGTCACGTTGTACTCATCAGAGTCCCTAAAAATTAGGTGTTTCGAATGCATGGGTCTAATACGAGTCATTTACTGCATCTTATAAGCCCAAGTCAGAGTCATGTGAGTCCTGTATGGTCTAAGACTGATACTGCCCTCGGATGAGACTCATGTTGGACTCATCAGAGTCACTGAAAAGTGGGTGATTTTGCATGTCTGAGTCTGATACGAGTCATTTACGGACTCTTATAAGCCCAACTGTGTTTGATATGAGTCATGTATGCTCCAAAACTGTCTTACACTAGAGTGAGAGTCGTGTTGTACTCATTAGAGTCCCTGAAAATTGGGTTTTTCGTATGCATAGGTCTGATATGAGTCATTTAGTGCATCTTCTAAACCCAACTCAGACTCATTTAAGTCCTGTATGGTCCAAAGCTGATACAAACCCCCGCGAGAGTCGTGTTGTACTCATCAAAGTCATTGAAAATATGGGTGATTTTACATGTTTGGGTCTGATACGAGTCATTTATTGACTCTTATAAGCCCAACTGTGTCTTATATGAGTCATGTATGCTCCAAAATTATCCTGCACTCACGTGAGAGTCGTGTTCACTACGTCAAAATGGGGCAAAAACGACTGTAACTATATAAAAATGAACCACTATTCTAAGCATTGGAAAAATAATCGACTGCCTAGCTGGGTCGAATTTGGCCCGACCCACACAACCAACTTACTCAAACCATGATGTATATCTAACTCCTTCGTTTTGCTTTAGCATTTTCATAATCATTTAACCAAATTTCCCTTCTCTCTCTCTCTCTCTCTCTAAGTTCCATCGCCTTAGAGATTTCGTTCAATCGCCAATTTTACTCGCAAGAATTTTGTTCGATTGCGACAGGGATTTTGACATTGGGATTTCATTCTATTGCCACTAGGATTTCATTCGATCACCACTAAGATTTCAATCGATCACAGTGGGATTTCATTCGAATCACCGTTTCTTCTCTACGGATCGAGATTCTACGTATCGGAGAGTGTCTATTGATCTCCCTTTCATTCGATTTGGCTTAGGTTTTCATGATCAACTCTGAAAATTTGGGTTTTCGCCTGAAATTGTGGCCATTGAAGAGGTTTTTGTACGATACTTAAGATCTATATGCAGCTCTCTCTCTCTCTCTCTCAAGGAAAACCCTAGGAGACGTTGCAGCTCTTTGTTCAGATTTCATCGCAGCCAGAATATATATATATATATATATATATATATATATATATATATATGAAGCTCTCCATTCAGATCTGAGTTGACCAAGACGAACTCTGTTCCGCCACTTACACCTTCAAACTTGGCCATTCGCCTCACAACAAGCAAATCTAATTTCTAGGGTAGAGTTTCTCTTCAATTTCATATCTAATTTATGTTAGGTTTGTAGGGTTTGTCTTCAGTTAAGTGGATTTTTGTTGTTTGATTAGGAGAAGAGAAAGAAGAGGCATTACTTCGAACCGTCCAAACGAAGGCAAGTTGTTGATCCATCTAAAAACCAGATTTACTTTCGTAAAATTATGGAATTTTGTTAGCAGCTGTTCTTATGAGCTGCATGTTGTTTCAAACATAAAAATCTCTACTTAAATCGATCTCTGCTTAAATGGTGATTGGGTATAGGATATACAAGATCTGAAAATTAATTATCCCTAGTATTTTACATGATCTAGTTGAAATTAATTATGGAGTGAGACGGGGATGATTGATGAATGAATGTCTTAAGAATGAGATGTTTGCCCCTAAGGTGTTTGATTTAATGCCAATAAGAAATTGAGGTGATTGTATTTAATTTTGTGTTTAGAATTTTAGAGTTCCACGTTTGATTTTGTCATAGTATTAATGGATTTCATATGGTTATAGCTAAATGGGAAATTGATGGTTTCATGTTAAAAATTATCACTTGTAGCCCCCACGAACAAAAAATTCTTGGCTACGGCCCTGATAGACACCGTATTTTAGCAGAAAATCATGTCTATTAGGGACAATGTTATGAAGTGGATAATTTTTTAAAGACACTTTTGCAGGCAGCTTATGTGGCATGATGTGGCTCGCTGCACATATAGTGGGACCCAAGCACTGTAGCAGCTTATGTGGCGTGATATGACTAGTTGCACACATAGTGGGGCCCAAGCATTGTAGGCAGTATCGTCGTGCCACATGAGCTTTCTATAGAAAACCATCTATAGAAATCATTAGATGTGAATCGATATGCATTTGCATCTACAACCTGATTTACTGCCCTAATATAAATATATTATGGACAAATGATATAAGCTAATTGTCTATCTACTAGACCGACACTACAATATCTTGTAAATAGATATATCTATAAGCTATTTTATGCAACTCTATCTAATTTGCAATTATTTATATAGCCGAAACGTATACGCAACACTCTGAAATTGTAAACATTGTGTTATTGAAACTTCACTTATTATAAAAACTGAATAACCTGTGGACCTGATTTTTTATAGAATGGTAAATTTTGTCATATTACAGTATAAAAACATTGTGGTCTTGTAGTGCAGGTGATGGACCCAATTACAGGCTTGCAAGGTTATCAACCACACCCATGAGTTTTTGTGGCTGTTCTGATTTGCATAAAATACGAATATGGTGTTTGGCTGTTCTGTTTTTAGGTATTGTTGCTGCTATGACCTCATTTGAGTATGCATAAAATATGACTACATTTTAACCACACTTGCATATGACTTGTCACCATCTTTACTTCAGAATTAGGGAGCAACAACTTGCACAAAATTTAAAATTCCTTCAAGAGTGTCCATTTTTCACTTGCTAGCTAGATGGACGTTGCCTGGTATATCATGACTTTTTTATTATTCATAATTGCATTTTTTTTAATTACTTAATTTTCAAATAAAAATTTATTTATTATCATCTAGGGTTTTTTTCCTATCTGATTTCAAGTTTTATTTTATTTTTGCTTTCAAGTATTGAAGAGCTGTTATAGACCATAGTGTCGGGCAAGAGATTCCTTACATCTTTGCTGAAAGCTTTGTGTCTCTTCCCAATAGAGGTCATTTTGCAACATTGACTGGTATTGAGGTAGTGTACTCTGTCACCATCACAATCATTTCTCACTAGCTTTTGTTGTTATGTACCGGACTTTCTTCATTTTTAAAAAAATTCATGTTCTATAAACTCCTTTTCTACTCTACGTATAATTTAGTTGTAAACACATTTCTTTCTTTTATTTTTCTATTGATCCATAGACAAAATTTATAACTTTCTTAGACAATGGGAATTATTTACCCATTTCCTGATATTTCATGTTTGGGTTATTACTACTAGGACAACTCAAATGCCAATGTGCAGTCTATTGAACAAGTATGATCACTATATATTAATATCAAACGGTCTGATGCCAATCAACAAGGACAGATGAATGATGCTTTCGAATTATTGGGAATAATCTTCGACTACCTGCATCGCTCATGCACATCTGGTTCTGGTGTTTTTTATCCTGACTCAAGCAAAAATAATTCCTTGGGCTCTTGGGACTGTGCGAGGAATACTTGTATAGCACAGAACCTTTTTGGAATGGACATCTCTAAGCAGATGAACTGCCACAACTGTGGTGTAGAGTCCAGACATCTAAAGTACGCTTCATTTTTTCACAACATCAATGCAAATTCTCTCCGATCAATGAAGGCATGTTTCTCCTAATCATATAATTTCGTGGATCAAAGATTAATTTACTTATGGAAAGTCATTAATACTTGTTTGAGTGTTCTTTGATAGGAAATGCAGCAATTTTTTAAAATCTAATTAATAGTAATTTTTTCTTCATTAGACTTTGTGTTCAGACAACTCCTTTGATGAGCTTTTAAAGATTGTAGAGATGAATCACCTAAGAGCTTGTGATCCAGGGACTGGTGGTTGTGGAAAACCAATCTACTTCCATCATATTCTTTCATCTTCTCCACATATGTTCACAACAAGTAAGTTACTGGGTTCCAGTAGATCTGTTATTTTTGCTACACAATCAAATGTGCACATTTATACTTGGTTTTATGTTATGCAGTTCTGGGTTGGCAGAGTACTTCTGAAAGTGTGGAAGACGTACTGGCAACATTGGCAGCTCTTGACACCGAGATAGATATTGGTGTCCTATATCATGGTATAGATTAGGGAAATAGACATTCCTTGGTTTCAGTGGTACGCTCAGACAAACCTTTAAAAGAATTGATTAAATAGGTTTTAATTCAACTATTGATCTTATATTATCTCTATTGTGTTGGTTAGTGCCTTTTACTCCGGGTAATCATTACTGTCCCAATTTGGACCTGCTGCAAAAACTTCTACCATTTTAAACAGTTTAAAGTTGCTAACTAGTTCATCTGTTTAAAGGTAGTGTCGAGCTCTGCTGAAAATTTAGTGACTACATTTGAGAACATGGCTCAGGTGAAGGATGGTTGGTCCCTTATGCCACTTTGTCCTCAACATTTATAATTTTCTCATTTATAATAGTGTCAAAAAAGATGGTTGGTCCCTTATGCCTCTTTTTTTCGTTCGATTATTTTCAATGTAATGTGGGCCCCACAACTCTCCTACCAAACGGAGTAAAATTTTGTTTTTGAGTAAAATCCCATTTTTTCCCAAACAAAAATGAGATTTTACATATTGCTAAACATGTCCTTAATGTATCAATCCACTGACCTCCGAAACCCAATAAATCATAAACCAATGTGAATCGGTTTCGTCTAGAATTTTGATCCATGCTTGTAATTCAAAACCTGGGGATGAAATTTGTAAATGTCAATTATAGAATTGTGTTCCCTATTCTTGTTCAGAAATCTAGTTTCCAACTCTAATTCACTGCTGAGGTTTATGGGTTTAACAAAAATTTGCACATCTGTCAGCAGGCTTTCCAAAAATTTAAATTGTTTCATCACGTTTCATCCCTCTCAATGTCTTGTCTAGGATTTGGCCACTAATGCATGGGACTTGGAGGCCTCTCTATGTAACAAAAGATCTGTTTAGAGGTTGCCATGGATACAACAACAATGCAAAATTTGCAGTAGTGGTACTTCTAATGATCTTAATTCGTCTGCTCGAAAAATATTTGATCAGGTAATCTGAAGTTATATAACTCTGTTGAATATACTGTTATGCAATTTTATTTTACTTTCTCTTCTGAACTTTTGTGGTGTTCTTGCTACTTTTTGTATTTACTTCTATGTCACTATATGGATTATGGATCCTACTTTTGAACAATTACTATGTTGAAGTGTTAAAAGTTATCCTCAGAGGCTTCTATTTTATCCAAATTATTTTAACAATGGTGCAATCTATTTAATTATATTATTTATTATCAATAGATTTATTAGATTATATCAAGCATTTTATGAATAGCCTTTCAGCCACCATGGGCCCACGACATATTTAAGTTTGAAAATCTTATGCTGCCAATTATATAATCTTATGAGGCCATTTATCCTTTTTCTTTTCTTTTCTTTTCTGTGATCAACTCTCCTCGGCATTTTAATTTGGCCAATATGCTTTTTGAACTACCCAATGATGTAAATGGCTGGCTTTAATGGAGTTTGAGGCTCCTATAAACACGTGAGAGAACTTTGCACTGGATTCAATGGATAAGAAGTGTTATCTGATACTAAATCAGTCGTTCTGCCTTGTATTCCACCTCCAAGGGTTGTTATACTACTAAAATTTCAATATGATTGAGCTTTCTTTCCCTTTCACTTTGTCTTTTATAAAATATTTATTTTCCTTCCATAGAGGAAAACGAAGAGGGATAAACTTTATATTTGGTGTCGCAAGAAGATGGTAAAATTGGTAGTTTTGGAACTCAGGGCGGGTGACTGGATTTGTGTCCGGTGTCGCAATGTAAATTTCCGACGACGGGTTAATTGTCACCGATACGGCTGCGATGCCTCCCGCGACTCGGGAAAGATGGTAAAATCAGCCGACAACAATGTTCCTAGACAGAGGAATCGACGCCAAACATTTTTAAACGAGACGCAATCCCTTGACCTTCAAATGGGGTGGTCCATTCCCGAAAGAATTTCAAAGATGTAAACGCGCAAAGGGCTAATAATTTGGAGACAAGAGAGTTGAACTCGGCTCGGCCCCACAACACTGTGGCGGGGCCAGCTATGCTGATCGTGAACACCCCTTATAGTTGTCCGGTTTCGAACATTCTGTGTTTTGACTCCTCTCAGTTCGTCTCTCTCGCCTCCAACCTATGTCACTACTGGGTGGTAATCGAATGCTACAAAAATACATTATCACTATTTCATCTACACAGGTGGGTTAATACAAAATGGGAACGAAATGAAAGACCGGTGGCCTCGATCCTATCCACCAACAGATTTTTACTTCGGTTCAAAGAGGAAAATGGGGCTACGGATATGTGCTAAAAAACACATTTCCACATTTTTGACTATCCGGCAGTCTGTCGACCATGGGACTCCTCGGTGGGAGCTATACATATTCACAGAGAAATGGAAAGTGTTTGGCTTCGCATTTTTAGACTCCCGATCCATGGATGGACACCAGAGGTGTTCCGGTGGATCGACGATCGATGCGGGCGCTTCATCCTAGTTGATCGACGTACGGCGAATCTTTGGGACACCGATCACGTTAGGATCCTCATCCACACAGACTCCCTGGCGAGCAATCCCCGCTTCTATGGTGTTAAGATTGGTGGCCAATGCTATCAGCTCATCGTAGAGGTTGAGTGTCGGGATAGGATTTTCGTCGTGCATGAAGGCCGCGAAATGTCTGAGGGATCCCGAAGCCCCAGTGTCGACATCCAAGTTTGCCCTCCAAAAATAGTTCATCCGATCCACTATCCAATCGAAAGGCAATCGGTGAAGACTGTCGGGATGTCGATGCGAGACCCGTAGGGGAGCGCGTCCACGCACTCAACATATGGGGGTTTTCCTCTCGGAGCTCCACTCTCGGTAATGACCCCCTCTCCGGTGCTGGGGGACCATGATCAAATATGGGCTGACTGTAGCTTCGCTGAGGGTCTTGAGGAGGGGGAGTGGATCTTAACCGAAGATGTTTGTTTCAACTATCAGACGTTTCAGACGGAGATGGTGGTTGGGATCCAATGGTGATGGAGGCGCAATGTCTACCGCCTTCGAGAACTACCAGAGAGCCTTTTTGGAGTTTCAAGGTTTATATATGGAAGAGGAAACTTTTATTTGTCATTCGAAAGTCAAGTTTTGCTCGATGGATGACACGTGGACCTCCTTGTAGCTTGGGCCTGGATCTACACCCGACATGTTGTCCTCGAGAAGCTTCCGAGGTAGCCAATCTCCTGAGCATCGTTTCCCTTGCCAAGCACAGGGGTTTAAAGCTGCTAAAAGGGTTGGGGGAGGGGAGTCCATGCAAGACGAAACATGGAGGGGGTTTGGTTCTGACCCAACACGTGGAGATGGTTGAGCTCTTTGACTTGGAGTCATGGGGAATCCTCACAGTACCTATATCGGGCTGGGCTGTTTGCCCCGTTACTCTTTGGATACAAGCTGGCCTATCTTTAACGGGGGCAAGGCTGGTGGGTCGTAGGAGACCCGGGTCTCGACAATCGGGTTACACCCTCTCTTTCCTTGGCCACTAGGGCTTTTAGTCATTCTGAGAAGGTGAACCAGTTGTCGGTGTCTCCCCTTCTGTGCTCTGATGCAGATGATCAAGGATTTCTGAAGTGTCTAGAGGAGGTCTTCGACAACAATCTCCTTATTCATGCGCCCCTGGAAGAGAAAAGCCACCCACGTATCCTGGATGAACCCTTTCTCCCCTCTCCTCTAGATTTGGGCTGGGAAATTTCTTTGGTATCTCCCCAACGTTTGGACGATACAGAAAACTCAGAGGAAATTTACCGACTAATCTGTTTCGGTCGCCAGTTAGGGATGACATTCAAGGGTCCTGAGGAATCACTACGAGAGATGTTCCGCTCAATTGTGGTGGCACAAGGTGGCAGCAAGAGGAAGCGAAGACCGGGTGCGCGAGAACTGGAGTGTCTAGAGTGGGGAATGACGGATGGTACGTGGAGGGGAGTTGTCTGACCCCCTTCTCCTATCTTTCAGGGTGGGTGACCAACTAGTTTGATTATGAAGATGTTATCGTGGAATGTTCGGGGCATTTATGATGGGTCTAAATGTGTGGGCGTCAAGAGATTTATCCGATCCATTCATTCGACGGTCTTCATGCTCCAAGAAATCAAGTGGGGATCCTGCGACCAGAGCAAGGTTGCATCAGTCCTCTCTGGGACGGACTAGGATTGAACTGGGGTTGATTCAGCAAGTTCTTCGATTGGCATTCTCGTCGCGTGGAAGCCATCTCTTTTCGAGAAAATTGATGAAGAGGTGGGGCTCTTTTCAGCTTTCATGCTGCTGCAAAGTAGAGAGAATGGGAAACTGTGGACTTTCACCGGAATCTATGGACCATCGGATAACTCGCTACGTGGCGAGTTCTGGGAGGAACTTGATGCGGTGACTGCCAGGTGGGAGCACCCGATTTGCCTAGGTGGTGATTTTAATGCGATTAGATGGGGGCATGAAAAATACGGAAGCCCCCCCTAACATAACGACTATGGCAAATTTCAACACGTGGATCTCTGACTGGGCAATGGAAGATCTCCCGTTAACTGCCTCCCACTTCACCTGGTCAAACCTTCAAGAGCAACCATCCCTTAGTTGATTGGATTGGTTCATATGCAGTACGGAATGGATGGATATGTTCCAGGCGGCCCGATTAGAATGCTTAGCGAGGGCCTTGTCCGATCATAGGTCGGTGCTGCTGACGTGTGACGGGAGGGGGAAGGGGCCTAGCCATGTCTGATTCAAGAATATGTGGCTGCTGGACAACAGGTTCCATGCCGCGGTACTGGAGTGGTGGAGAGATCTCAATCCTAGGGGAACCGCTGCCTTCAGATTCATCTCTAAGTTGAACGAAATAAAAAAAAAGCGATTGACTGGAATAGGGAGGTCTTTGGAAATCTGCATAATAATAGGGAGGAGCTCCTATTACAGCTGAGAACCATTGACAACTTGGATGAGGCCGGGCTGCTGACTGGCAATGAATGCGACGAACGCAGCCAAATCAAACAGTAGTTCCTATCTAATGCTAGAGCGGAGGAAGTCGCTTGGGGCCAAAAGGCGAAGGTGCGGTGGCTAAAAGAGGGGGATCTGAATACCAAGTACTTTCATGCCATTGCCAATGCTAGAAACAAGAGGAAATACTTGGGGTCAGTTACTGTGGAGGGGGTAACGGTGGTTGACTATGACCAGATCTGAAATTAGGTGGTCCGTTACTATTCGAAATTATACGAGGATGATGGACTAGGGAGGCCTGAATTGGATGACATCCCTTTTAGTCTGTTGGCTGACGAAGATAAAGATGATATCGAAAGGCCCTTCCAAGAAGAGGAGATTTGGAATGTCATCAAGAAAGGGGGAAGGAACAAATCGCCAGGGCCTGATGGTTTCAACTATGAATTTTTTCGTGCTTTCTGGCCTATCCTTAAGGCTGATTTGATGGAGGTTTTCCATTATTTTCAAAACTCTGTGTTTATTGGGCACAACCTCAGTTCGACCTTCGTCATGCTCAACCCCAAAAAGGACGGGGCATAGGACCTCACGGATTTCCACCCTATATGCCTCATCGACTGCCTGTATAAAATTATTGTGAAGGTACTGGATAACAGGCTGAGCCCTCTTATGGTGGGGCTGATCTCCAACTCTCAAGGGGCCTTCATCAAAGGAAGACAGCTAGTGGACCAGGTTGATGTGGGCCACGATATTATCCATTCTGCTCATTCAGACCATCAACTGGCAGCTCTTTAGAAGGTCGACATGGAAAAATCTTACAACCGCATTAGCTGGTCGGGTCTCGACTACATGCTGAGTAGGTTCGGTTTCGGCACTAAATGGCGGGGATGGATGCGGGGCTATTTTTCTACACCTTGGTTCTCGGTGCTGGTTAATGGATCGCCGACGGGATATTTCAAAAGTTCTCATGGTATCCGGCAAGGAGACCCCTTATCCCCGTTCCTTTACAACCTGATGGGCAAAGTCCTTGCGAGGCTGATTGCCCGTGCAAAGTCTAGGAATCTTATCTCCAGAATTAGAGTCAGAACCCTCAACAGATCCATAGCGATCCTACAATATGCTGATGATATGATCCTCTTCAACAAAGCCAATGTCGAGGAGTTCGAAAACTTGGCGGATGTGCTTACAATTTTTGAAGCGGTGTCGGGGCAGCGGATCATTGCCCATAAGTCTAAAGTTACGGGTATTGGGACAAACGATAGACTCATTCAGGAATTGGCCAACACTGTTCAGTGCAGAAGCCAAGAGCTGTCGATCAGATATTTGGGGTTGCCTTTGGGATTACGGAAACCAGTGACTAGAGATTGGGAGCTGGTGATACAAAGATTCTAGCAACGACTGTCCACGTGGAGTGCCAAATTTCTCAGTAGTGGTGGTCGGCTAGTTTTGATTAGAGTGGTACTGTCAAGTCTGCCGGTCTTCTACATGTCTATGTTATGATGCCTAGCGGGTGTCCTAATGCGGATCGAGCAAATTCAACGCAATTTCCTATGGGAAGGCTTGGGACAGGAGAGAAAATACCACCTGGTCAACTGGGACATGTGTAAACTTCCGCTGAGTTGTGGAGGTCTAGGTATACATAGTACGAAGTGGACAAATGTGGCGCTGCTTGGTAAATGGTCTTGGCGGGTGGGTATCACGGAGGAAGAAGACAGTCTATGGAGAAGAGTTCTGCTGGAAAAATACGGCCCGACTGATCACAATTGGGGAATAAATACGGCAGCTAATAGGGGCATGTCCAATTGCTGAAAGAGTATTTGCAACACATGGACTCATTTTTTAGGAGGAATTCGGTTCAGCTGGGGCTGCGGAACCCGTATTCAATTTTGGGAGGATAATTGAGCTGACGAGGGGAAGCTCATTCACACTTTTCGAAGTACCTACGCCTTAGCGCAGAATCCCTCGGGACGGATATGCGACTTTCATACTGCGTCGAATGGTGCTAGGGTCTGGGATGTGGCCACTCGGCGCAATCTGCGTGCCAACGAAGAAGAAGAATATACCAAACTCCTGCAGCTGCTATACAAGCTGACACTGAATGCTGCAAATTGTGACCAGTGGAGATGGGGCTCGAGTAAGGATGGTACGTTCAGCGTCAAGACCTACTACCGCATGCTGACCCGTAGGCCACTCATCAAATTCCAAGGGGCTAGGCTGTGGAAGATGAACATCCCATCAGAAATCAAGTTTTTCGCCTGGTCCTTTTTCAAAGAGAAAGTGCTCACGATGGATATGCTCATTCGAAGGGGAAAGGACATCACCAACCGTTGTGTCATGTGCTCTAGGGAAGTATAATCGATGCCCCATTTATTCCTCCACTGTCAGGTTGCTTCAGAGATCTGGGGCATTGTGATAAACATATTTAAGATAAATTGGGCCATGTCTAATACACCTTATGACAGTTTTCTTACTTGAGCCGCTGCTGACATTGATGGCAGATTTGGGAACAGTTGGAGAGTATCTTTCTTTGCGGTCATCTGGAGTATTTGGAAAGAAAGAAATCTTCGTGTTTTCGAAAAGAAGAAGAAACCGGTGGGATGCATCGTGAAGGCAGCTCTAGACCTGGTCGGTCTTTGGGTCCCGGCGGGTGCTAAGGAGTCATTACAACCATGGGTCCCGGGGTAGTCCCCCTCTTTTTTGGGCCGCTGCTGATGTGGGGAGCTATGTTGGGTCTTTTGATTTCTTGTTGTAGTCTCTCTTTTTGATTGGTGTTGTGGCCTACATATGTTGGTTGTTCCCTTGTATTGTTTCTTTCCAGCACCTTGCTGGCTTTTCAATATAATCTTGTTTTTATTAATCAAAAATAAAAAAAAATTCAATACGATTGCTATAGAGGATCCAAATTAAATGGCCGAGAGGTAAATCTAATAAGCAATTGCTTATTAAAATATTCCCTTGAAAATAAGGCATTGGCAAGATTACAGAGCGAGTGTTTTTAGAAATCTTATTTTTATCTGCTCAGGGAATTCATAATTGTTATTAGTAGAGGACAAAATCTAAGAATTGATGTCCAACTACTGTTCTTGTTTTGCTTTGGTAAAATTATGATGTTAGTTTTCTGGTAATTAAAATTACTATTTGAACCTTAAATCTTGCAGATACAAAATCAATGAGGACAATGGAGAAAGCTCCATGCCCACTGTGGAAAGTAAGCCCTATTCTATATCTGAAGTCAACATATTTGAAGATTCTTCACCATTAGCCAAGATCCAAGTACCATGTCAAAACTCTGTTCTTCCATAAAATTATTTTCAACCTGCTTAGATGCTCTTGGAATGCATATCTGTAATTACTTGAGATATAGGAATCCATGGTCAACTACTTCTCATGTTTTGGTCTGATGCAATTACAGTATTCTATTAGAATTCAATTTATTTGGTCATTGTTGAAGAAGATTATAATCTAGTTTATAATCCAAATTATTATATAGTTTAGATTCTCTGTGGATATAAGAGTGGAATTGCCCACTGTAGGAGAAGCTTCCTTTTCTGTGTGGAAAACATACCATCCTCTCTCGCATAGATTGAAGGATAGAGAGAATAGCGGGAGGCATTGGAGTGCGATGCTATTGCTCCAGCACTTTTGCACAGAAATATCAAAAGAAGAAGAGTTTGTCAAACAAAAATTTTAAAATGCAATAGAAGGAGAAGAAGATGATGATGATGAAGACGACGAGGTGGAAGGAGAGGAAGATAGTGATGAAAAAGATGAAGAGGAGGAAGGAGAAGAAGATGGTGATGAAGAAGATGAGGAGGAGGAGGGGAGAGCTGAAACAAGAGAGGAAGACCAAATGACCTTCAAATCTGCATAAACAAGCAAGTTACTTCACCACCTTACTTTTATGCTTTCTTACACTAAATAGCCGAAAGTCATTGAACCGTTATAAACTGACCTCTTTCTGGTGGTGATTTCTTCTTTGTTGTTGATTACTTATAATTGGATGATCATATAAAATGTTTTTATAGTTGTAACTTCTGGCAAATCTCCAGACTCGAGGATGCATATGTTTGGATTTGGGCTAGAAACATCTTTTCCTTTCTGCTTCACCTTGCTCGCCAGAATTTGCAGCTTTAACATATTGATTTAACATATTAATTTCGAATAGGATCAAATGTATCTTAAAAGCAAAATTGTATATATGAACCATAAACTAGTCTAATGGCACTGCTTGAGTTTGTTGAGAATATTCAATAACTGGACTATGATAAGTTTATATGATCCTTGTTGGCTCTGCTTGAGTTTGTTGAGAATATTCAACCACTGGACTATGATAAGTTATATGATCCTTGTTAGTTTGCTTTTAAGATTCCTGTTTGATTCAACTCATAGGAAAATGTATAAATGAGACCTGGCTCTCAAGTCTCCTTAGAAGTTTGATATTTACTATTGTGATTTTCAGCATAAAAATTCTCCACTTTCCTGGTTCAGGTAATTTGCACTGCACTTATTTCATTTCCATTTGTACTAATTTTATTCGAGTAAGGACCATTAGCTATTAGGTATCAATGGTAAATGTTACATTTTTCATTTGGAGAATCAACGTTCAAATGGCTGGTCTACAATTTCTTTAATTTCCTATTTTGTGACCAATTGACCATTTCCTTTTCACATGGAAATCGGTATTATTGATTTGTCAATTGCAAGCCTTTTTTTAGAAAGAATCTAATTATTTTTGTATTGATTAGTTTCATGTTTTTTTGCTTGTGAATTTTTTTTGCAGCCTCTTAGACTCGAAATCAAGGTAATTTTTAATTTTATTTTATGTTCAATTATGTATTTTTTGGTCAGATCTTACATTTTTGTTTTAATCTTTGTTGATAATGATTTATTGATCAACGTAAACTTGCTCAAAGATCTGAGAGGGCAAAATCTGTAGATCTACATCCAATTGAACAATGGTAATTTTCGTCCTCAAATCTGATTTATTTCTAAATTTTAATACTGTTATCTTAAATTTTTAAGTTTATACAACTGATTTGTCAAATGGTTTGTTGTTTTAACAGATTGGAAAGGGAAGAATTCTGATGGAAGGCAATGGAGTTGCTATTTTCGGATTTAGGTCTGTAACCTAGACATGTATTGAAGCTACAAGCAATCTTAAATCCAACGGTATCGATGAGATCCTAATTACGGTGGAGGAAGGTTCAATTGGAGGATTTGGGTCTCATGTATCTCATTTATTAGCATTGGATGGTCTCTTAGAACAGGAGTAGTTCAGGACAAGGCTAATATATTGTATATATTATGTGTTTTAGATGTATGTTTTATAGTTTTCAAGGTGTAATTCTTAAGGGTGCTGTGACAGCCCGATTTTTGGCATCCCGAAATTCGTGCCATCAGCACGACCTTCAAGGCCGTGCCCTGGGTTCTTTACAAAACATTTACATATACAAGCCATAATTGTGATTTAAACACATGTAGTTACTCTAAATCAACCTCTCAAAAACAATATATTTGGCCTTGCAAAGCTGTCCTTGTCCCATGCCAATTCATGGACATAAGGACAACCCGAAGTTTAATGATACTTATTCCTCCTAGATGGTTTACCAAGAGACAGTATTTAAAACATTCAAAATAAAGAGGCTTGATATACCAAGCCATACACAGTACTCTCTCAACTCACTATCAAGGTATGCAGCGGGTTTCCTAGAAAAATTCCTCAGGAGGAGGTTCTGCCTCTTCTGTGGGTACGGACACCGATGCCCTTGGATTAACTTCACCCAAAGTCCTCGCTGCCGCTAGTCCTTGACCTGCGACGTATAGTCTAAGGGGGGTGAGCTACATCCTAGCTCCGTAGGGAAAACAAAAGAACATATAGATTATTTCCACACATATGTTAGTAAAGCAACATCATAGATTCCCAAGATAACATTCTATATATAACAATTTGAAGGATAAAAATAATTCAATGAGTTCCAATCACCTCTTAGCATAGTTCCCGTTTAACTCCTTTATGAATTTGTTGTGAACTTGGCCTAATCACTTAAAATCTTAACTTAAGTAATCCTCGAGCGATATAGCATCGAGCCCCGATGGAATACCCACCATCGTCGTCTAACTAGACAGTTATTATGTGTATTCACAGGAATCTTGCCAAACCCCTTTCTCATAGGCGGCGGTCTATTCTCCATCTACATCCCGGATGTGTTTCAACTATCTGGATTGGCCGTGCAGTCACGGATATCTGCCGAGTCGATTCATTGGGTATCCCGCCACGTCGGTGGGGTATTCGATCAACCTTAAATAATAAAAATATCAATGTGCTTTACATATAGTTATTCACCGATTGTGCTAGATATATTACATTAGGCCTTATCACATTATTTTTTCTCTAATTGTTTTCTTCGCATCCTCGGATGCCCCATACTTCTATTTCACCTTTCTTTGATTGAACCACATTATCTTTCGTCCCCTGGGGACCTCAGGATTTTTCTCATTGTAACACACACACACACTTATCATGAGAGTTTATGGTATATGCAATTATTTAAAAAGACTATACTACGCATATGAATTCACAGAATAATGCACATGTTTCGAGAATCTTCCCTACCTCGACGAATCTCAATCACGCTTGTCCTCAGAGGATTATAATGCATCGACCTACATTTAAAGAATTTTACTTTAGAATGCTCTAAGGTCTTTGGGGTGTAGGTCACCCGAGTTCCTCACATTAGAAAACCAATATCTGAATGGTCACCAGACCTCGCTCATGTGTCATTAGCCCTCGCTCGAGCGGTCACTTGACCTCGCTCGAGCGGTCTCTTGACCTCGCTCGGGCGGTTAAATCGTGCTTTCAAATTTTTGATGTGGGCCCTCGCTCCAGCGAGCCTTCCTTTAGTTTAAGGGACGCCCATGAGCCCGAGTCTCTTCTTTTCCTTGTTCATCCTCGCTCGGCGAGCCTCTTTAGACCGCTCGGCGAGAAACAATTCTTTTGTCCACGTCCGATCGAGGTCATGCTTCCATCCCTCATTTTACCTTAATCTTCTATAAGGCAACATACAGCCAACATCCTTCCTACTATTTAAAACATTCCTAGGCATCTATCATGTTTTTAACGTACCTCTGACGATGAATCACGCACAGGTTCGATTTAAGATTTGTAAACCAACTAGGCTATCCGGCCTCCCTGGTTCATCCTCCAGTCATTACCTCTGATCCTCCTTGCCGATCTAAGTCTATGCAAAACCTAGTTCTCCCAGGCTCCTCTCTTCTTTTTCTCTATAATCTCCTCCTCTCTATTTAGGTTAGAATAGTTTTACGTAAGGACTCCTCTCTCTCTTCTTCACTTTTATATTTATAGAATTGGAATATACTAGTGTGTTTCCCATACACGCACTTTAAGTATTAGGGTGTTTTGGTCTCCTTGTGAAACACATATACCTATGTGCAAGAAAGAAAAAAAGTGTGCCGTGCACAGCTCTCAAAATCTGGGTTGTGACAATCACCCCAACTTATAAGATTTTCGCCCTCGAAAATCGACATTATTTTCTTAACTCGGTACCACTTTTGTCATCTGACTTGCATAACAATCAGGAATTTAACTATTTAGCCGCATTTGCAGCAATCAGTGTTGGTCATGCCCACAATGTCCATACGACAAAATCAAACAATTTAACCAGATATTATCTATACACAATCCACACATATTTATCATTTACCCAACAAAATTTTAACATCCATCTCAATTTTTCAAAATATTACATGCCAGGTGTTCGAATTATTTGCTATTTTCTAATCCTCTTCCTCTTCATAGTCATCGTCGTCGTCGTCATCCTCATCGTCGTCGTCCACCGTGACGGCTGCGGTACCCACTGTGGCGCTCCTCGTAGCCGGGCCGGAGCTAGATGCTCCAAATATAGAATCCCTCATGGCACCAACGCGCTGCATGTAGGTCTGTGGGTACGCATGGCCCATGAGGTCGATAAGTAGCGCCTCCTGGAACCTCTGATGCAACCTAATGTCCCTTCCTTGCTGAAGGATCTCTCGCATCATGCCCGTGTCAGTAGTGGGTATGGGCTGCGGAACTGAGGTGGAGGAAGTAGTCGGTCCTGCCGATGTTTGATGGGTGGCTGATCTGGAGACCTGTCGGTCTCTTTTCTTGTCGACGCTGGTTTGGAGGCTCTTAAGGTTTCGGCTCCAATCTTGGGCAAGGTATGGGACGACGTTGTCGGTGAGGAACAACTTCGCCTCCGAATCCTAAATCCTCCTTCCCATTTCGCGAATCAAAAGTCGGAAATCAGTCGTATATCTGATGAGTCGGTTGATAGGTGGAGGGACAGCACCCCTCACATTTCTTCTGTAGGCATGCGCCATGCCTTTTATAATGACCATAGGTGCATTGATCCACCTATTGTGAAATGCGGTGTGTAGTGCTCGCAAAAATGCATCTCGGCGTTCTTGGTCATGGCCGGTGGGGTGCAAATTCTTTTTGAAGATTATGTCTAAAAGCCACATGCGCGGCGGTAGTTGTGATCGGGTGATGGATTGTCCCGAGGCGGACCTACCGCCAGTGATATCGGAGATGATCGTTGGGAAATCCACGTTCCCAGAAAAAGGTGGTAGGATGAGAGGGCTGGAAGTGTAGATGTGGGGTAGGGATCGGATGGTTGAAATCCGGCTGGAAACGGACCGAAAGGATTGAAAAATCGCTTGCCCTAACCCCCTCTCTCGTCTCTCCTCTTCTTTCACTTGAAGATGAACAGGCGCCAAGGCCTCTTCCATATTTATAGTTCCGCCTCGCTCGAGCGGTCATTAGTCCTCGCTCGAGCGAGCACAAAACTCGTTATTATTATATATCGTTACCTTGCTCGAGCGGTTATAAACCATCGCTCGAGCGGTCTACATACCTCGCTCGAGCGAGGATTTGTTATCGCTCGAGCGAGAGGAAGTATGATTTTATGTGGCCTCGCTCGAGCGGTCGTAAGTGGTCGCTCGAGAGAGACCAGAAACGTTTATCTGAGACCTTTTTGCTCATTAAATTTCAATTTATCACTAGATTCATCAATTTAGAGTTCAACGAAAATTTTTTCTCAAACATTGTTTGAAATCAACATATCAAAAGCAAACATACTTAGTCTTCATAGTACCCTAAATGACATATTCTCAAACGAATGAACCCTTCAGTTTTCAATTTCGAACAATTTAGGATATTGTTCTTTAACATCCGCCTCACGTTCCCATGTTGCCTCTTCGGCCGGATGGTTCTTCCATCGGACAAGCACTAAGGGAATCACTTTTGTTCGCGACACCTATTCCTTTTGATCTAAAATTTCTACGGGTTCTTCAATCATGGTCATATCTTCATGCATTTCGAATGATTGGCCGCTCAGCACGTGATCAGGGTCATTGAGATATTTTCTAAGCATAGACACGTGGAACACGTTGTGTACTTGATCAAACAATGGTGGTAAACCAATGCGGTAGGCTACTTCTCCCACTCGACCCAAAACTTCAAACGGTCCAAGATAGCGGGGACTTAGTTTTCCCCTCTTCCCAAATCTCATCACTCCCTTCATCGGTGATACTTTCACGACACATGTTCACCCACCTTAAAGTCTACACTAGTCCGCTTGATGTCAGCATAACTTTTCTGTCTGCTCTGAGCCGCTTTTAGTCTTTCCCTGATCATGCGGACAATGGTAGCGTTATCTTCAAGTAGCTCGGGTCCCAAAACGAATTTCTCCCCAGTTTCCTCCCAATTGATTGGTGACTTACACCGTCTTCCGTACAAGGCTTCATACGGTGCCATCCCAATGCTCGTCTGAAAACTATTATTATACGCAAACTCAATCAATGGTAGGTGTTGATCCCATGATCCTTGCAATTCTAACATACATGCCCTAAGCATATCTTCAATGACTTGGTTGACCCTCTCAGTTTGTCCGTCTGTTTGTGGGTGAAATGCCGTACTGAAATCCAACCTAGTTCCCATTCCTTCTTGGAATTTCCTCCAAAACTTTGAGGTGTATAATGGGTCTCGGTCTGAAACAATGCTAATTGGAATCCCATGTAGCCGAACGATCTCTTTCATGTAAAGTTCCGCTAATCTTCCCGCTGTGTACATTGTATTGTACGGCAAGAAATGTGCCGATTTAGTTAATCGATCAACCACTACCCAAATGGCGTTATGCCTCCTTGCAGTTCGTGGTAACCCGACTACGAAATCCATTGAGATAGATTCCCATTTCCATTCCGGTATGGGTAAGGGTTGTAATAGGCCTGCGGGGTGTCTATGATCGATTTTCACTTGTTGACACGTCAAACATCGTGATACATACTCTGCCACATCTTGTTTCAAACCTCTCCACCAATAATTCCTTTTCAGATCCTGATACATCTTCGTGCTTCCCGGGTGGATCGCATAGCTTGACCTGTGAGATTCATCAAGAATCGTTCGCCGTAATTCGGCATTGTCCGGAATGCAAAGTCGCCCCTTGAACATTAAGGAACCGTCTTCCTTGATTGAAAATTCCGAGGTAGTACCTTCAGTTACATTTTGATGTATCCTTGTAAGAATCGGGTCTTTCATCTGTAGTTCTCGTATGTGTTCAAATATCACTGGCTTCACTGATATGTTGGCTAAGAAGGCTCCCGTGGCTTTTGGTTGGATGTCTGCTCCACATAACGCTAAATCCTCCAACAGTTTCCATCGATGTATACCTGAAATTTGACTAGCCAAATTTGGTGAACTCTTCCGACTCAAGGCGTCGGCCACTACGTTCGCTTTGCCTGGATGGTACTGTATAGAACAGTCGTAATCTTTTAGGAATTCCATCCACCTACGCTGCCTCATATTCAGTTCCTTCTGTGTAAACAGGTATCTGAGGCTTTTATGGTCAGTGAAAATTTCAAATGTTTCTCCGTATAGGTAATGTCGCCATATCTTTAATGCGAATATGACTGACTAGTTCGGATCGTGTGTTGGGTAGTTCCTTTCGTGCTCTTTCAATTGTCCGGAGCCGTAGCTATTACCTTTTATTTTGATTCAAGTACACAACCTAACCTGCTATCTGAGCATCGCTATAAACCGTGAATCCTCCACCGCCGACGGAATGGCTAACACTTTGGAGCCGAGGTGAGTCTTCTCTTGAGTTCTTGAAAACTCTTTTCACCGCCTCCTCCACACAAATCGTGAGTCCTTTCTTGTAAGCCATGTGAGAGGTCCTGATATTTTTGCAAACCCCTCAACGAAACGCCGATAATATCCGCCCGATCCTAGGAAACTTCGGATGTCATCACGGTTTTTGGTTGTTCCGATTCCTCGCCTCGATCTTAGCGGGATCTCGTGACACCATGCTTGGAGACATGTCCCGTAAAGTCGACTTCTTCTAGCCAAAACTCACATTTGAGCTTGGCGTCTGATTTAGTGTTCACGTAAAGTTCGTAGCGTCATGCTCCGCTTTTGATTTTGAGTAGATTAGGATGTCATCAACAAATACTACAACCCAAGAGTCTAAGTGTGGTTTAAACACTCGGTTCATCAAATCCATAAACGACGCTGGTGCATTCGTCAGTCCAAATGGCATCACTAAAAATTCATAGTGTCCATACCGTGTTCTAAAAGTCGTTTTCTGAATGTCCTCGGTCCTGACTCTTAACTAATGGTAACCCGATCTTAGGTCGATCTTGGAAAAAATGTTTTGCACCCTGCAATTGGTCGAATAAGTCATCTATTCTTGGCAACGGATATCGATTCTTCACCGTGACTTTGTTCAATTGGCGGTAGTCGATGCACAACCGCATTGACCCATCTTTCTTTTTCACAAACAACACTGGTGCTCCCCACGGGGACACGCTTGGTCGTATAAACCCCTTGTCCATGAGCTCTTGCAGTTGTTCTTTCAATTCTTTCAACTCTGCAGGGGCCATTCTATAAGGTGCTTTTGAGACAGGTTCCGTTCCTGGTGCTAAGTCGATCGCAAATTCTACTTCCCTTTCTGGAGGTATTCCTGGCAATTCTTCTGGGAATACCTCTGGGAATTCTCGCACCACTGCAATGTCAGAGATAATATTCTTTTCTTCTTTATCTTCTTTCAAGAATGCCAAATAACCACTACACCCCTTTCTGATTAAGCGTTCTGCCCTCACTGCTGATATGAGTGGTACCTGAGTCGACCTCTCCCCTTGAAATCGAAACGATCTCCTCGTGTTAGGACGGAAAACAACAACTTTATCCTTGCGGTCCCTTTGTTGCGCAATGTTGGGGACCAATCCATGCCAAGGATTACGTCGAATCCTTGCATGTCCAACAATATTAAATTTGCGTCTAGTTCGTAGACAACGTGATCCCGAATGCTCACCACTACCGATTTGTAGACTAACTCTGTGTCCACAATTTCTCCTGTTGGGATGGACACTGATAGCACAAAGTCCGTGTTTAAACAATCTTCATCCTTTTGAAAATCTAGGGGTAATGAAGGAGTGGGTAGACCACAGGTCTATCGGCCTTTTTCATAGACGTCATGCATGCATGCTAATAGCACCCTTTTTCATAGATAAAACAATTTTTTTTTTTTTTTTTTCACTCCCTAAGTTTAATAACGGTTATATATTTATCCTAATGTAAATCCATTCTTTATCTAGAATTATATTGTAACCGAAATTCTCTATTTTAAAGGAGATCTCACCTTGGATAACGTCATGTGCACTCCCACTCTTTGGGCAAGAATCACAGAGGCTCTTCCTCGAATGTGCTTTCGAGCTTGAATTGGTTGTGGCATGGAGGTTGGAGCCGTCTTTTCTTTAATTTGTCTCGGGCAATCTCTCATCATGTGACCTATCTTGCCACACTTGAAACAGCCTCGCATTCCTTGCCTACAGTCTGTTGTTTTATGGGACTTGCCACATTTAGCACAAGTTTCCCTTGGAAATGAATTAGCAGCTCTCGGAAAAACTTGTGGAGTTGTAGTCCTGTTGGAATAAGTAGGACCTTGATACCTCATCGATCTCCCTGATGCGAGCAACGGATAATTTTGATGAGTCGATTGTGGAGCAGCTCTCCCATAACCCGACTGGAATGACGGTTTCTGATTTGGTGTTATAAACCTCTGTTTCTTATATGACGATTCATAACCCCCCGTCCTATTCAGATCGGTGCATTCTCTGCCTTGATGTTCCCTCTGACGGTATCGGTTATTATTTTCTTCCTCAACCACCAATGCCTTACTCATTACTTCTCCATAAGTCTTCAGCTGGAAGGGCGCAACACCCCCTCGGATGTCCGACCGTAAGCCCTGTTGGAACCTCTTCGCTTTCATCACGTCTGAGATTACGTAGTCTGGGGCGAAGCGAGCCAGTCTCATGAATTCCACTCCATACTCTCTCACAGTCATTCTTCCCTGTGCTAGTTGTAAAAATTGGGTCTCCATTTGATTTCTCACAACTTCAGGAAAATATTGTTTATTGAATTCTTCTACAAATTCGTCCCAAGTCCACGGCACGTTTGGAGTTTCTTGTGCTCTCGTCCGCAACACTGATTTCCACCAAGGTCCAGCTTCTCCATCTAACATATATCTGCCCAGACGCTCTCATCCTCTGTGCATGTCAAGATTATCTTTGAACACCTTCTCCATTTCTCCCAACCGGTTTTGGCCATTGTCACTTTGTCTGAAAAGTCGGGAGGTCTCATTCTTCTCGAACTCGGTGAATCGATGTCACGAAGGTGTAAGTCCCCTCTTGGAGGGGTAGGTGTTCGTTGTGGTTCTCTTGTATCGCGCCAAGGACGCCTTGTTGTGCCATGGCGATTGCCATGGTTTCCATTGTGTGCATCATTCTCTGACGTTCTTCTCTTTCTTCAATTCTTTCTCTCACCCTATCTTGTTCCCTCTGATCTCGATCCTGTCTACCTAGATCTTGATTCTCAGCTTGATTTTGGTTTCCTCCCTGGCCACTGCCCTCGGGAATCTCCCTGTTTCCCAATGGCACTCTGTTTGTAGTCGAGACGAACCCATCTCTACTGCGCAAATTCCTATCATGACCACCCCTGGGTCGGCCTCTCCCTCTAGGAAACATAACGGTCTGCATGAGAATTTAAAATCTCGTTAGCAGAAGTCCCCATATTCGGCGATGATATGGCGGTAACTGGAAAAAAATTGCTCGATACCAAGCTGGCGGCCGATTTTCGGCATCCCGAAATTCGTGCCATCAGCACGACCTTCAAGGCCGTGCCCTGGGTTCTTTACAAAACATTTACATATACAAGCCATAATTGTGATTTAAACACATGTAGTTACTCTAAATCAACCTCTCAAAAACAATATATTTGGCCTTGCAAAGCTGTCCTTGTCCCATGCCAATTCATGGACATAAGGACAACCCGAAGTTTAATGATACTTATTCCTCCTAGATGGTTTACCAAGAGACAGTATTTAAAACATTCAAAATAAAGAGGCTTGATATACCACGCCATACACAGTACTCTCTCAACTCACTATCAAGGTATGCAGCGGGTTTCCTAGAAAAATTCCTCAGGAGGAGGTTCTGCCTCTTCTGTGGGTACGGACACCGATGCCCTTGGAT
Source organism: Chloranthus sessilifolius (assembly GCA_021018995.1). Lineage (NCBI taxonomy): Eukaryota > Viridiplantae > Streptophyta > Magnoliopsida > Chloranthales > Chloranthaceae > Chloranthus > Chloranthus sessilifolius. The sequence goes on from CM037598.1 coordinate 55,131,593, forward strand.
TAACTTCACCCAAAGTCCTCGCTGCCGCTAGTCCTTGACCTGCGACGTATAGTCTAAGGGGGGTGAGCTACATCCTAGCTCCGTAGGGAAACAAAAGAACATATAGATTATTTCCACACATATGTTAGTAAAGCAACATCATAGATTCCCAAGATAACATTCTATATATAACAATTTGAAGGATAAAAATAATTCAATGAGTTCCAATCACCTCTTAGCATAGTTCCCGTTTAACTCCTTTATGAATTTGTTGTGAACTTGGCCTAATCACTTAAAATCTTAACTTAAGTAATCCTCGAGCGATATAGCATCGAGCCCCGATGGAATACCCACCATCGTCGTCTAACTAGACAGATATTATGTGTATTCCACAGGAATCTTAAGCCCCTTTCTCATAGGCGTGGGTCTATTCTCAATCTACATCCACGGGATGTGTTTCAACTATACTCTGGATTGGTCGCCATGCAGTCACGGATATCTGCCGAGTCGATCGTGGGTATCCGCCATACATCGGTGGGGTATTCTGATCAACCTTAAATAATAAAAATATCAATGTGCTTTACATATAGTTATTCACCCTGATTGTGCTAGATATATTACATTAGGCCTTATCACATTATTTTTTTTCTCTAATTGTTTTCTTACGCATCCCTGGGATGCCCCATACTTCTATTTCACCTTTCTTTGATTGAACCACATTATCTTTCGTCCCCTGGGGACCTCAGGATTTTTCTCATTGTAACACACACACACTTATCATGAGAGTTTATGGTATATGCAATTATTTAAAAAGACTATACTACGCATATGAATTCACAGAATAATGCACATGTTTCGAGAATCTTCCCTACCTCGACGAATCTCAATCACGCTTGTCCTCAGAGGGTTATAATGCATCGACCTACATTTAAAGAATTTTACTTTAGAATGCTCTAAGGTCTTTGGGGTGTAGGACACCCGAGTTCCTCACATTAGAAAACCAATATCTGAATGGTCACGGACCTGCCACGGTCATTAGCCCTTTCGGCGGTCACTTGACCTCGCTCGAGCGGTCTCTTGACCTCGCTCGAGCGGTCAAATCGAGATCGCTCGAGCGGTTAAATCGAGCTTTCAAATTTTTGATGTGGACCCTCGCTCGAGCGAGCCTTCCTTTAGTTTAAGGGACCGCTCGCGCGAGCCCAGAGTCTTTCTTTTCCTTGTTCATCCTCGCTCGAGCGAGCCTCTTTAGACCGCTCGAGCGAGAAACAATTCTTTTGTCCTCGGTCCATCGAGGTCATGCTTCCATCCCTCATTTTACCTTAATCTTCTATAAGGCAACATACAGCCAACATCCTTCCTACTATTTAAAACATTCCTAGGCATCTATAATGTTTTTAACGTACCTCTGACGATGAATCACGCCAGGTTGATTTAAGATTTGTAAACCAACTAGGCTATCCGGCCTCCACAGTTAAATCCTCCGACATTACCTCTGATCCTCCTTGCCGATCTAAGTCTATGCAAACCCTAGTTCTCCCAGGCTCCTCTCTTCTTTTTCTCTATAATCTCCTCCTCTCTATTTAGGTTAGAATAGTTTTACGTAAGGACTCCTCTCTCTCTTCTTCACTTTTATATTTATAGAATTGGAATATACTAGTGTGTTTCCCATACACGCACTTTAAGTATTAGGGTGTTTTGGTCTCCTTGTGAAACACATATACCTATGTGCAAGAAAGAAAAAAAGTGTGCCGTGCACAGCTCTCAAAATCTGGGTTGTGACAGGTGCTTTCTTCTGTGACAAAAAATTTTATAAATCCCTTGAAACTTGAAAGTTCTTTGCCTTTTAAGTGGTAGTGGTTATGGCCATGGTTAAAATGTTGGTTTTCCTATATGTATGTTTGATACCAATACCAAGAGCATATGCATCGGGCGGAACAAACTTGCAAAAAAAAAAGCAATAAAAAAATTGCATTAAAAAAGATATCAGAGTATCTTTTTCTCTATCTCTAATATTTTCTAAAAAAATTGCATTAAAAAAAGCATTTAAAAAAAACGTCTTACAAAATAACGCATTAAAAAAAATTGCATTAAAAAAATATATTATTTTAAAAAGTATTGCATAAAAAATTGTCGACGTTTTTTTTTTTTTTTAAAAGGATTTAAAAAAAAATAATTTTGCATAAAAAAAATACTGCTTTTGGCAGTGATTTTTTCTATGACTGTTAAGAGCAGTCGTTGTTGAAGTTCAAAAACCATTGTTTTGTATAGTGGTAAAAAAATATCACTGCTTTTTTTATAACTATTTAGGGCAGTGGTTTTTTTGGCTTTTTCACGTAGTGGATGTACTCATCAGAGTCCCTGAAAATTGGGTGTTTCGAATGCATGGGTCTGATACAGGTCATTTACTGCATCTTATAAGGCCAAGTCAGAGTCATGTGAGTCCTGTATGGTCCACGACTGATACTACACTCGCATGAGAGTCATGTTGGACTCATCAAAGTCACATAAAATATGGGTGATTTTGCATGTCTGGGTCTGATACAAGTCATTTACTGACTCTTATAAGCCTAACTGTGTCTAATATGAGTCCTGTATGCTCCAAAATTGCCCTGCACTTGCGTGAAAGTTGTGTTGTACTCATCAGAGTCCCTGAAAATTAGATTTTTTGAATGAGATCAATCATTTTTTAATGAGATCAATCATGTTTTTGAATGAGATCAATAAGATTAGTCACGCTATAGTTTGATAGCACTGATGTACCAATAACCATTTTTCATAACTAGGTTAGATATGAGTCATTTACTGACTCTTATGAGTCCAAGTAAGACTCATGTCAGATCTGTAGGATATAAATCTGATGGTCAATGAGATCAATCATATTAAACACTGATAACAGTGATGTACTAATAAATAATTTACCTATATTGAGTCTCATATGAGTCATTAACGGACTCTTATATGCATGATAATATATCTCGGCTTCTATTAGTAACCAGAAATCTGCATCACTTTTTCCTTAAAGCTATTGAGACCCATCAATAATTTTAGATAAGTTTAGTCATCTCATCTGTCACATTCGTTGCATGTATATCTAAAGCAGTCAAACAGAAACTGAAAAAGCTTGTAATAGTACACACCTTTACAACAAAATGGTAGTAGACTATTTACTTCTACAAATAACTTTCAAAAAATTAAAAATAGTTCAATGTTCCACTTGTAATAGTTCAAAATTATTAAACAATCATAGATAAAGCTAACAAAATATGTAGATAACTCTAAATCAAGGAAGGCTTCATTTTCCTTTAGTAGTTATTGACGTACTCACCTCAAATTTTTTGGCAAGCTCTTCAATCTCCACTGTCACTTTTGCTTTTAAATCGTCTCTTTCAATGTTCTCCAACTTCGAAGCCACCGCAAAAATTCAAGAACTTTCATCCAACCAGCTAAAGTACCAACATTGATAACACGTGAAGTACTTATGTCCATGATTCTTGAGAGAGTTTGAAACTCGCAACGTTGATTGCTTTTGACAGTAGCAAAGGGGATTAGCATCGTCTAAGTGAACCGTTTTATCATTCCCGATGGACCGATTTACAAATCCCGAACATTCGTCCTCCCATCTGAAGAACCCACAATAGTAACACTTATAATATTTACAGTCTGGATTCTTGTCAGTCTTTGAAACCGGATGCACTGCTGGTTTTTTACAGTAACATAGCGATGCACCCTTTTCATCAATTATCTTCTTTTACGGATAATCTTTAATCCAATGTCCACGCATTCCACAGTCAAAACAGATGTCCATTTCAGCTTCTCTATATACAGATTTCATATATAATTGCAACTAAATTTAACATATAAAAGAATAAATGCGATAAAGGTAAATGGCAGTATAATTTAATTGAAGAATAATTTACAGAAAAAATAAACTTAGAAATGCTACATGACAGTGCAAGTAAAATAAAGTCTTAAGAACTAATAGTTCAATTCCAAAAAATATATTTCATTAATCATGAACATCTTGATAAACTACTGCATGTTTGATATAGTAAGAGAATGGTAGCATACAATACAAAAGACGGGATCATTTCATACCAAAATTTGTCAAGGTTTAGCTTCTCCTCTAAGTAACTCTAGCATAATCCTATCTCTAAAATAAGACATATGACATTGATCAAAATCGAAACTAAGCCCACGGGATGCGTAGTCATTATACTTTATTATAAAGACACCGCAATCAAAGTAATTTGATTGATACTGGATAGCAAGTAGTCTAATAAATGGCCAATCTATAACAACCCGACGTTTCCTTCCTGAATATCGTTAAGGAACCATCACGTCGTCGGATCACCTAACATGATCCTTTCATCAAGGGGGTCCTTTCTTGTATAAAGTTATGCAAATGCTGAAGCAATGTAATTACTCGGGCAGTTACTAATATGGCAAAAGAACTAGTATCTGTTATTTATTTAAGCATAAAACTAGAAACACTATATATAAGATTAAACGATCTGATGTATAGCTTTCCACTGATGATCGCCACCCGTCACTTAAACAGTGGAAAGAAAACCTATACATCCAAAAATAACACAAAATATCTAGAGCTACCATATATCAGTTACACATATCTTTTACTTTATCTATCTCTCCTTTCCTCTCTCTCCTCTCTCACACTCCCCATCGACAAACCTATTTCGGGAAGAACTCTTCTGGGAATTCATCTTCCTCGTCTTCGTCATCATCATCTTCTCCCTCTTCCTCGTCGGGCACGTAAGTAGGATCTGAAGCGTGCTCCGGATCAGGCTCTGCAACTAAGACATTTAAGTCGTGGAATGAGCTATCATTAAAGCTCAGTAGAGAATATTACATTGCTATCATACATTGACAATTTATCACATTCTCATTGAGAAGCATAAATAAAATAAAGAATGTGATTTTAGTTTTACATGAATATTATAACATGCTAATATGCTAAATTAACACATGAAGTAACAGGTATGAGAAATCCAGCTGAGACAAGATATACGTGCAGGCTGCAACAGAAGAAACTGGAAAATCAAGCTCCCGAGTTAGCGGGATCACTTGTCAAGCTCCCGCATTAGCAGGATCACTTGGACTAAGGAAATCAAGCTCCCGAGTTAGCGGGATCACTTGTCAAGCTCCCGAGTTAGTGGGATCGCTTAGGCCAAGAAAATCAAGCTCCCGAGTTAGTAGGATCACTTGACCGAAGACGAAGTAATAACACATGAACAATATTACAGATAGCAGAATCTGAAGGATGCAATATGACTGATGCATTGATATTAAATAAACTTGCATGTTTAAGTTGAAATGCATTTAGTGTATACTGGATTTATTTACTCTCCTAAACTGCCTCAGCATATAAAACTATCATATCTTTTAAATGTCTCTACAACTGATCTTACTTTCTTGACATTCTAAAAGAGTTCTTACTATAATCTATAAGGGTAAAACTATTATTTATATCAACTATTCTGAGTTTACGTGTTAAACAAGATTACCCACATTCGATCAATAACTAGCATAAGTATTAGTAAAATTTTCTATTAATCATGAGCACTAAATTGCATTTTCTTATGAGAATAAAATAAAACAAATTATATGGAAACAAGGTATATTCCCTACCTTATCGCCGAAGCTGACATTACTCGTAGTGTAGGTGTACTTGTACATCCAAGAACACCATTCTTGCATACGTTCTTAAAATTTTCTTAAGTGCACCATGTTGCACCTAACGATGATAAAATAATTTGATATTAAAAACTAGCATTCAACAGATGGCTCACTGTATGCCTAAGACCAGAAGATGTAATCACCTAGACCCTTAATGGATCCAAGGTCGAAATGCACAAAAGCACAGCCGAAAACGTCATCTGCTAGAGGTTGCCATGGCAAGCACCTTGCCACGGCAAGCCTGGGCATTTTGGGTTGCCGTGGTTACTTCTTGATGCTCTTCTTCTTCTTCAAGCTTTGTTGTTTCCTTCTGGTTGCGTACTATGTTGTTCATGTACTTGATATATATATATATATATATATATATATATTCAATTTATGATGCACGATTCGGAGTGCACGATGATTCTAGCATGATATACCCCATATACTTCTTTAATACCTTACCTTGTCAGTGCACCGCTGTGTGCTGTTTATTTTTGTTAACGAAATCAATCATCATAAAGCAAGTATTAAGTACCTATCAGCAATTATATTTAGTGTACCTTTTGGTGTCAAGATCGTGTGAGTTACATTCATCGGACTAACTTCTCCACCACTACGTAATCTCCCTCGACATCATTTCGACTAATTCACCGGTTACCGTATGAGCTATGACTCCAATGTTTGCAGGAGATGACTCAAAAATAAGTTAAAATTTGAACTCATACACAAATCACTACTATGATGGAACTCATATACAGATTTCTTCTACTGTTATTTTTTTGTTTTTGAAAATTAGGTTGCTAAGGAAGATGCCGGTTCTAAGGGCTTTATACTGACTCATAGCTATCTTGCGTGCATGGCATTGTTCGATGAGTCATGACCTCGTATAGTCAAGGTAAACGCATGCAACTTCTACACTTGGAGAGGTAGGTTCTTATGTAAGGCCAATACTTGGTAAAAGGTGTACTCCATATCAAACAAATCCAAGGTTTAGAGCTGGGATGTCATACAAGTCTCCTATTTGCTACCTGTATGTATATCCACTAAAAGCAAGCAATGTCTGTTGGTTAGTTTCTTACGTACTACCCTTATGGGTTTTTTTTCTGTGTATAGTCCTATCAACCAAATAAAAGTATTTTAGAGCCAAGGTAATGTGCCTAATTCACAAAATTTTGGGTACATTCCTAAATCTAATTAGGTTTGACTTTGGGATTGGCTTTAGTGCAAAGCACCATACACACTCGTACATACTTGAGTTTCCTAATGTAAAACTACTATTGGTACTTGCTAGAGTTAATTGAGTATTTCACTACCCTATGTTAGGATGTATGCTTGATCGATTTAACTAAACAAGTTCTTCACATTTACGTATAAAGGTCCTTCGTGTCATGTTTTTGGTATACGTCTAATTTCGTGCCCTCACTAGTGTGGTTTTTGTTTTAACAAGGCATCTGTTACACAATCTCTGACGTCGATATTATAGTCGCCTTGTTGAGCTAGGATCTTAAAAAGAATATTTTTCTACTTTTAAGAACACTCAAGTTTTTTTAAGTTGACATATAATAATAAGAATCTAGAGTTGAATGATATACATACCAATATGTTTACAATGTCCGGACAATGGGCACTGTCACTTTGTCCACTAGATGAGTCTAAATACTCAACCTTCCTCTCCTTCATGTATAATATAAATAAAGACCAGTGATAGTCTCTATTGACGGGAAGGTAAACCTGTTAAGTCATGCATTTTACAAGAGACGAGTGACGGACTCTAGCAATAGTACATGTATGAAGGAAACACCTAAAATTTAGAGTTAATTGCCTTATCACATTCGCTTATTTTATATCCTAGTGCCTGTGGTGAAGTCCAAGCGATAAGATTTTTGATCGTATCGGCTTCATCTTTCATCAACGATTCTTTCAATTTCATCTAAACAAAATATGAAATGGGTTTAGGAGGTAATTACAAATTTTAGGAAGTGAGAATGAAGAATTGGACTCTTACGATAAAATAAATTGAGAAAAAGTGACTCTTTATAAATTTCTTTTATGATTGTTCTCTCGTTTCTTCATCAAGACAAAGTATGCGTCAATTACCTATAAAATAATGTCACATATCACCCTAATGAATATCATGAAATAAAGATATGTATTTTTCATAAAAATAGGATCGTTCTTTTTATGTGTACCTTTTTAAATATTGGCCTTACCTCACTGTCAATCCAATTAATACTGTAAGCTGAGAATAAGTTCTTCGCCATGATAGACAGTCTATTAGTCACGTGAATCTCACGTTTGCAAAGCCACATAGGTTGTTAAGAGAAGAATTGAATTATATTAACTATAACTCAATGACTTTCAAAGGGGCAAAATCTTACTCCACGGGACCATTATTAAGAGCTTTATCTATCACTTTTTTCATTTTGTGTTAGTGGTTTCATAGGCTTGTGAAAACCGTCGTAGTCCTTCTATGGATAGACAACATATACAAATTAACAAATATTCAACTAAATTTAATATATATATGTTTGAACTTTTACGTTAGCTAATTGACCATTCACCTTCAACACACCCTTTGGAGGTGGTCTCTTGGTTGTCGATTTAGTATCAGTCCTTCTTCTCTGCAATATTTTCTGTATGTATATCATACGATTAAATACATTGGAAACTTATACTCTTAAAAATATAAAAATTATTAATTTCAACATTTGCAGAAATCACCTTTCGTTCTTCTCTGAAGTTGCTTTTGGGAGTTCGTTTATTACTCACTGTGGAGGTACAGGTGTTTGGGAGTGGATATTCAGAAGATTGACCTTGTGGAGTTGATTGGCATGTTGAAGTCTTCGGTGGTAGTGGGATTTGCGAAGAACCCTCAAAATTATTTATCGATGTCGTTTACGGAGTAACTCGGCCTCTTAAATTAGCCCACACTCGATTATAAGTATCTATTACGCTCATCGACTTTGTTTCACTTTTCCTAAAGAGTTCCTTTTTATTGTTATTAGGTGTTGATGTAACTCTGATTTCCACTGTAGATTCTTCTCTCATTTCTCCGATAAATTCTCTATCATCGTCTTGTTTCATGGACGTTTGATCAGCTAGCATCTCAGAGATCCGCATCATTCCATCAATAAAAATAATGAAAGGTATTTGCTCTTCATCATCTACATTAAAAATTCCCCCCTCATCTTATTTTGAGGACGTATGCATCAAATAATCATCCTTATTACCTTCGAACGATTCATGAGGCAATTCACTCTCATCTTCTACAAATGTTTCTTCATAGTTCCTCTCCCCAACATCTATTATTTTAGAAGTACGGCTCATTCTATCAGTACAAGGGTCAATAGTGATCGACTCTAATTTCATGGCCATACGTGTATTTTGACTAGCCTTATTTCATTTACAAGTATCCCGAAAGACTTGCACTTTTCATTGGCCTTTCAAGTCACTATCCCGAGGGACTTGCACTTTTTTCTTGCATGTCATGTCACTATCCCAAGAGACTTATACTTTTTCCTTGCCTTTCACTTCATTATCCTTCGATGGGTTAATTAGAGGGCTTATATTTTAGGAGTCACTCTTTTCAGTAAAACTACTCCTTTCCGTATCTTTATTGCGATCGAGAGAGGATTTGAAATCGTACTCTTTATGTTAATCCTGTTTTGTAATAATAACCTATCAGTTAGTTTTTGAAGACATTGTAATAAATAACAATAATTTATATTAAGTAATTTACCTTCAAAATTATTATCTCCAACTCTAACAATTTTAGGCCCTTTCTTAGATCACTGTTTAACTTCTTCTGTCTTCGGACTTGATGAACAAGTTTGTTGTTGGACTTCTCCAACGCTGTGATGCGACTACCTTATTTTTTGGAAGACATTTCTAGGAGTTGAAGACGATTGAATTCGCAACCAACATAATCGTTAATCTCATCCTGGATCACATCTTCTAATAATTCACGATCAGTGAATTCAAATTTTAGAATTATCTGTGGATATGTTACCAGGAGGGTGAGACCAAGTTATCAGGAGAAGCGACTTCTTCATTTATTCACAGCAATAAAATGAAATTGATTGAAGTTGACATGAATAATACCTTTGGATTATTAAGTTCTGTAAGGTAAAACTTTCGATGATGATTTTTTATTGAGGTATACTTCGTATATCTTGAAAAATCATCGATAATTGAAGTTGGTGTTATGGTCGGGAAGTGCTCATATTCCCAAATCTAAAATAAATCATAAACTAAAGATTTATTCGGGAATATGTGTATTATGCAGTAAACCGTGTGCAAATGGATAACATTGGCAAAGGCAATGACTAACCTACAATGCAAAGGTAGATTGGTATGCACGCCGCTCCTCTTAAAACTTAAAGCGGCAGATTGACGGGAGTTTAACAAACATGTATGAGTAACCCCTCCCCTTGCAATTCTATTAAAGTACTCAATATTATAGACGAATCTCACGTACGTCTCTTCAATTGTCTTAGAGCTATTCGGTATCATGAATGTCGCAAGAATATGCAATAAGGTGAGACGAGTAAAATCGACTTTCTCTTTCTCTATACTAGCAACAGTCATTGCCTTTTCTATTTCACCGACACTAACATTCCCTACCCAACCAAAATATTTCATACAAAAAAAATTAATGTCTTAATTTTTGACATTCGGACCTTCCTCCAGAGTTCTAGGGATAATTTCAACATGCTTAAGACCAAGTAGATATTTCTAGCATGAGAAAACTAACAGTACGCCCGCCAATGGAGAACCTCTCAGACTCATAATCAAAATTTTCTATTAATATATATATATATATGCTCGTTGATTATAGGAATATCTATTAGACAAAGAGGAGGCTTCACTGCAATTGAACTAAGAGCTTTAAGCTCCATAGGCGATAAAGCAGCTATAAGAGTAGAGCCCTAAGGATAGAATATGTAATTTTATCCTCCTGTGTATAATTTATGACATTACATCATAATTAAATTTATAAGCATGTGTCAGAAAGTTTTCAAAAAAATAAATACATTTACAGTTTATCATGAGTGAATTCAGCCACACTATTGGTCTTAGATAAATATGGCCTCTTTAAAGATTACGACAGTGTCATAACAGACCTAACACAGTTCATACAAAAAATTAATAAATATACTTATAACAATAAACATATTTCCCTAATATTAACTGTCATTTTTTAAAAAAAATTAATAGCATTAATAATTTGTCGTGAGTGATAAAGTATAGGACAGGAAATGATCTTATATGAGACTAAATTGTCTTATATGAGACGGAAATGGTCTTAAATGTGTCCGCTATAAATAGGATAAACAGGGGGTAGTTGGGACCCCGATCAGTTATTATCTCTAAAAACAAGTCATTCATTATTACGAAGGTCAATCTGAATCTATAAAGTACTGATGTGACAACATTAAAGGACTGATATTAGACAATAATGTACTAATGTGAGACAAGACTGATATCAGACTCATATTCAACATTAAACTATATTCTGATATGCATCAGTAATTTGAATCTATAAATTACTGATGTGAGAACATTAAAGGACTGATATCAGACAATAAAAATCTGATGTAACACAGTACAAGACTGATATCAGACTCATTATGACTCATTAAACTATATTCTGACCAATATAAGTAATCTAAATATATAAAGTACTAATGTGAGAACATTAAAGGACTGATATAAGTCAATAAAGTATTAATGTGAGATAGTACATGACTGATATCAGATTCATTTTAATCTTTAAACTACATTCTGACCTGTATGAGTAAAGTTATCTGATTTTATAAAGGACCGATGTGAGAATATTAAATGAGTGATATCAGACAATAAAGTACTGATGTGAGACAGTACAAGACTAATATCAGACTCTGAAATAATTTTACTCATACAGTTTGCCGTGAGTGATAAAATATAAGACGAAAATGATCTTATATGAGATGAAAATGATCTTATATGAGACTGAAATGATCTTATATGAAACGACAATGGTCTTATATGTGTCTCCTATAAATATGATAAATGGAGGGGTAGTTGGGACCCCGATCGATAATTATCTCTAAAAATAAGCCATTAATTAATATAATGGTTAAATGTTTAGGACAAGATTACTACATTTCTATCTACTATAAATAAGTCATTCATTCAAACAAAGAATCAACATTTAAGGAAGCATTAATACATTTGTATATAGTTCAAACAAGTCATTCATTAAAATAAAGGTTGAATTATTAGGGCAACATTACTACAATACTGTTTTATGAGTTGCTCTTATGAGTTTACCGGACGGCTGGAGATGTGCACGCAAAAAAGTATAGATGTACGTGATTAGAAGAAATGAAATGTCGACAGAGGTGAAGGTTTGTAGAGACAACAACGGTAGACTTCTCCCTGTTGGTTCGTCAGCAGAGAAGAAGATGAAGTGAAGAGAGAGGGGGGCTATATGGGATCCTAATGCTTTCAATGTTCATAAAAATTAGTGGCCAGAGAGGAGGGTTTGCAAATCTTTGTTCATATATTCAAAACAAGAGCTACCCGGCCATACCTAAACATTGTAATAGAGTTTAAATAATGGAACAACAAGCATCGTCAAATTTTTTGGTACTGTAAAATACTCCCTTTACAGGAAGAAGATGAAGAAAAGTTGCTATCTTTACAGGAAGAAGGTGAAGAGAAGAGAAAACCCAGTCGTTGTTGGCAGGAAGATGAAAAGCTACCCCCAAAACACCAGCTGATAGTTATGGAAGGATGTGTGTTTTAATAAATTTCCATTAGGCTATTTTGGTCCTTTAAATCTTAACTTAAAGTAACAAAATAGACAGGTGCAAAATTTTGGGACCCTTGCAGGTTAATAATAAAAGAAAGTTTAGAGTCAAGACCCTGCTGGGTTATTTCATGAAGTTGGGACCCTGGTGGGTAGATTAGAAAGAGTTGGGACCCAACTAGGTAATCCACCCTAAATTAAAACTCAAAAAGTACAACCAACAAAAAAAAAAAACAGAAAGAGAGTTAACAATCTAAGGACCCCATGACCTATTTTCATAATTAAAAAAAAATAATAAAAAATGTGCTTCGCCTCTCCTGCCAAGTATCCCCGTCCCCTAGTGATCAGTTTGAGGTGAGCTTCAAATAAAAAAGCTTCGCCTGAAATCAAAAGGAGAACGTAATTAAATATTTATGATATTAAGCAATTAAATTGAGATATTGATGACTTCTATCTAAGGAGTCCCCATCTAATAGTTCGGGTTGAAAATACTGACATGTTATATAAATAGCTTCACATGTCCTACCAACATCAGCAACTTCTGTTACCAACCTCAGCCTATCAAAGTTCATGTTCGCCCTGCTAGTTATAGCTACAACATTTTCCCCCTTAATGCCATAGTACTTGCAGTATGCTTCTCCTCCAGCTAGGGCAAGAGCACCGGCTGGTTCTAAAATGCTCCTTTTCTCCTCAAACATGTCCTGCAATATCAAAATGCATATTAGAACTCATTACTTCTACAAATTTTAAAGTTCCGAAGTGAACAGTTATGAAATTTCACACAATTCTGGGCATGCATGCATCAGATGAAAAAGATTTTATGGCTAACGATAGGGATATCAAATATTAGAGCATCAGACTCTGAGAAAGAGAACAATGTTTGAGCACTCGACTATAGTAAGATGAGCGCCATATGGGACCCAAACACAGGTTTGGGTGCCACAGGCTTCGGTGCTAGCTCAATCCATTATTGTTAGAAATAATTAAAGTGTAATCCACCGTCACAGTTTTGATTTTTTTTTCTATAATCCCCAAATTTTCCCTTAAATCTTTCCTAAAATTATCTAACTGTGACGGTGAACATAAATATATTATATTCATATTTAGCAATATTATAAGTTTTGAGTCGACGAGTTTTCAAACCATGGTGAACTAAAATAAAAAATTCAATTAGAGTCACAGGCTCACAAAGAATATTTTTTAAGACTACTATGAATTAAAGACAACTACTTGATCCTTGAAGTAGTCTAAAATAAGGTCTTCCTATCTAATAAAAACCCATTCCAAGTCTAGTTGAAAGTCTTGATAGTTGATAATCAAAATAACTAAAGAAGTTTTTTCTGTTAGGTAATGTGAAGTCAACCTGCAAGATTAAATGGTCTCATTCTCATTTTGTTGGTGGCGATATCTACATCGAAGTTGAGAATGAACAGAATTAGAATAGCTGGTCATTGGAGAATATGAAAGAACATTGTGGCTAAGATTTTTGCATAGATTATATTTAGGCCCTGTGAATTCAGCGATGAAGCAAAAGTGGCAATTATCATGGCCTAATTTGAGAAACTTTCTTACTGCAAGGAAGCAAGAAATAATAGTATAAAATGGAAATAAAAATTTCAAGAGCCAAAAATCATTTTAATTTTTATTCAGAGCATTCCAAGTCCATCGGAAAAGTTTCCAGTACTATTATTTTCCAAATCAATAAGTAATAAAGATATTGGCAGAGCATGGCAATTAAGGAAAGAAGAAACCGAAGTGAACAAAAGACAATATATGTTCAATACCTGTCATGACCCCAGATTTTTGGGAACCATGCACATCTTATACCATGCACGCCTATGTGTGGTTCACAAGGAAACAAAAAAAAACTAACATGTAAACGCTATGGGTGTGTGTGAGAAACACACTAACTTTCACTAATATGTATATAAGTAAAAAGGAAGAAGAGAGGAGCCCCATACGTAACCTAATTTTAGCCTAGATAGAGAAAAGGAAAAGAGAGAGAAAGAAGAGAGGAAATTGTAAAAGAAGGTTAGGTTCGTTGGTTTAAGCCCGTAGAAGATTTTGAGGAAGGCTAGATGAGGAACCATGAAGAGCTTTCAATCTAGTTGGAACTTGGATCGAGTTTACATCAAATACATCGATCGAGGTATGATTTAAATGAGTTTATGGTGATTAGATAATGTAGGAAGGAATTGTTAAAATGTCTTTTTTTGTGTTATTTAATGCTAATAAGACATTGGATAAAGAAGGAATTATTTTCTCGAACGGATCGAGCACTTATGTCCATCGTAGCTCGCTCGAGAGGCCTATTTGGCTCGCTCGAGCGAGGATAGAATATAAATCTGAGTATATTTTCGTTCTGGGCTCGCTCGAGCGAGACCTATAGTATATGGGAAGCTCGCTTGAGCGAGGCTTTATGTAGTTCATTTTAACCGCTCGCGCGAGATTAAGTGCTCGCTCGAGCGAGGCTAAGTGACCGCTCGAGTGAGGAATAGTGCTCGCTCGCGCGAGGAACTACGCGGGTTTTATTAAATTTTAGCACAGTTCATGGGAGCTGTGTGCTCCAAGGGCCCTAGTGACCATTCTAAGCATGTTCTTAACGCATGCAATGTAGGTTAACATGGGATCGTTGCGTATCACCGCTACAAGAGAGAACTGCTTTGGATTTGTTTTGAGGTAGGGAATATCTTTAAACATATACTTTAATTCGTCAAAAATCATGTATGTAGAGTATTTTAATCATATAGAGTAGCTCAAGAGAATAGTCATATTAAATGTGTTTCCAACATGTGTGTGTGTGTGAATCTAAAAGGAGGTCATGAAGTCCCCAGGGGACATAGAATTGTAACATTGGGCATCGTAATGATGCATTAAACCAGTAGCATCCCAGGGATGCATATGAAGCCAAATGATAAAACAAAAGAAGAACGAGAAGGCCTAATGTAATATAATTAGCACAATCACGGTGAATAACTATATGTAGAGTACACTTTATATTTTTGTTATTTAAGGTTTATTTAGAGTACCCCACCGACGTGGCGGGATACCCATGACTGACTCGGGAGGATATCCGTGACCAGTACGACAGCCAAACCGTACACCCTAGCACATCCCAGGGATGTTAAATTAAGAATAGACCCCGCCGCCTAAGAGAAAGGGGCCTAGGTAGTATTAAAATGTAACACATAACAAGTGTTTATTTAGATGACGATGGTAGGTATTCCATTGGGGCTCGATGTTATATTGCTCGGGGATTACTTAAGTTAAGATTTAAGTGATTAGGCCGAATCCGTTACCATAATAGTACGATGAGAATAAAAAAGTCATGCAAAGTAACAGTGTACCCATCATTTTACTTCCGTGTGTTTCAAATTGTCTTCCAGCAGTTCTATCAGATAAATCATGCTTTTAAACAGTTTTTAACATACATGTGAGAGCTTAATCTATATGTTCACTGTGTTTCCCTATTGAGCTAGGATGTAGCTCACCCCCCTTAGACTATACGTCACAGGTATAGGACTAGCGGCAGCGGAGACTTCTGGAGATGTTGATCCAGGGGATTTAGATAACGTGCCCACAGAAGAGTCAGAGCCTCCTCCTGAGGAATTCTTCTAGGAGACCCATTGCGTACTTTGAGAGTGAGGTGAGAGTATTAGGTACGGCTTGGTATGTCAAGCCTCTTTATTTGAATGTAATTAAATACCGTTATTCTTTTGACAAACCGTCTGTGGTGAACCGTTATCACCAACGGTTTGGGTAAGTTCTTATGCCCATGAATTGGCACGGGACAAGAACTGCCTTTAGAGACCCTATTTATTTCAAATCCATGAGTACTTGTTTAGAGTAGATACATGTGCCTTAATTGCAATATTTGGCTTGTATATACCAATGCTTCATACAGAATCACAGGGCATGGCCTTGAGGGTCGTGCTAATGGCACGAGTTTCGGGGTGCCAAAATCCGGGCTGTCACAGTTGGTATCAAAGCCTTTCTTTTAGTCTCTAACAATCAGTTGGTCAGAATATAGGGACTGCTGCTAACAAAACTGTGGTTTCTCATGCAGACTGTTATGTTTCCTAGAGGAAGGGGCCGACCCAGGGGTGGTCACGATAGGAATTTGCACAGTAGAAATGGGTTCGTCTCGCCTACCAACAGGGTGCCATTGGGAAATAGGGAGATTCCTGAGGGTAGTGGCCTAGGAGAGAAGCAAAATCAAGCAGAAAATCAGGATCGAGATCAAAGGGAACAAGATAGAGTGAGGGAGAGAAATGAAGAAAGAGAGGAGCGTCAGAGGATTATGCACACAATGGAAACCATGGAAACTGCCATGGCACAGCAAGCAGCATACTTGGCAGCACATGCCGCCCCAGAACCACATTAGACACCTACGCCCCCAGTAGGACCTACACTACTAGTGGCTTCAGCATTTACCAAATTCAGGAGGATGAGACCTCCTAGCTTTTCAGGGCAGGCAGACACCATGGCAGCCGAAAATTGGCTGGGTGAAATGGAGAAGGTATTTAGTGTATTGACATGCACAGAGGACGAGAGCGTTCGTTGAGCAGCGTATATGCTAGATGGAGAAGCTGGGCCTTGGTGGAAATCTGTTTCGTGGACTAGGGCTCAAGAAACTCCAGATATGCCCTGGACTTGGGATGAATTAGTTGAAGAGTTCAATAAGCAGTATTTTTCGAAGGTTGTGAGAAATTAGATGGAGACTCAATTTTTACAACTAATGCAAGGAAAGATGACCGTGAGAGAGTACGGAGTAGAATTTATGAGACTGGCTTGTTTCGCTCCAGACTACGTAATTTCTGATATGATGAAAGAGAAGAGGTTCCAACAGGGTTTAAGGTCGAACATCTGAGGAGGGGTTGTGCCATTTCAGCTGAAGACCTATGGAGAGGTCATGAGTAAGGCATTAGTGGTCGAAGAGGAAAACAATAACCGATACCGTCAGAGGGAACAGTAGGGAAGAGGAAGCATAGATCAAAGCAGGACTGGGAGTTATGAATCAATGAATAAGAAGCCTAGGTTCGTAGCACCGAATCAGAGGCAACCGTTCTAGAAAGGGTATGGGAGAGCCGCACAACAAACTACTCATCAAAGATTCCCATTGTTGGCATCAGGGAGACTGATGAGGTATGAGGGTCCTGCTATTTCTACTAGAGCCATAGTTACACAAGGTTTTTCGAGAGCTGCTTCTTCAACACCAAGAGAGACTTGTGCCAAGTGTGGCAAGTCCCACAAAACGGCAGATTACAGGTAAGGAATGCGAGGCTATTTTAAATGTGGCAAGATAGGCCACGTAATTAGAGATTGCTTTGAGGCAATTAAGGAGAAGACGACCCCAGCTTCCATGCCACGACCTATTCAATCACAGGCATTTGTTCAAGGAGAGCCTACTGTGATTCTGCGCCCAAGAAGCAGGGAGTGTTCATGACGTCATTCAAGGTGAGATTCCTTTTAAATAAAGAATTTCAATTTAATACAATCTTAGATAGAGAAGCTGCATTCATTAGAACAGTGTGTAGACTCGTGTTTGTACGTTAGACGATTCTAAATAAAGTATGTGCTATGTATGTATATGTATGTGTTGTAGGTACGTTACAAGTCTATAAAAAGGGTGCTATGTAGCACGTGACGCACGAATGTTGATAGACCCAAGGTCTACCCACTCTTTCATCACCCCTAGATTTGCAAAGAAAATGAAGATTATTTCGGAGACACTGGACTTTGTGTTATCAGTGTCTATCCTAACGGGAGAATTAGTGGACACAGAGTTAGTCTGCAAATCGGTAGTAGTGAGCGTCCGGGATGATACTATTTACGAATTAGACGCACAATTAATATTGTTAGACATGCAAGGATACGACGTGATCCTTGGCATGGATTGGCTGTCCCATCATTGTGCAACAGTGGATTGCAAGAACAAGGTTGTTATTTTTTGACCTAACACGAGGAGAGAGATCGACACAAGTGCCACTCATCTCTGCAGTCAGAGCAGAACGTTTAATCAAAAAGGGGTGTAGCGATTATTTGGCATTTTTGAAGAGAGATAAAGAAGAAAAGAGTGTTATCTTTGAGATAGCAGTAGTGCGAGAGTTCGAAGGCGAATTTCTAGAAGAATTGCCAGGATTACCTCCAGAGAGAGAAGTGGAATTCGCTATCGACTTAGCACTAGGAACGGAGCCTGTTTCAAAAGCACCATACAGGATGGCTCCTGCTGAGTTGAAAGAATCGAAAGAATAGTTGTAAGAGCTCATGGATAAAGGGTTCATAAGACCAAGCGTGTCTCCATGGGGAGCACCAGTTTTGTTTATGAGAAAGAAAGATGGGTCGATGCGGCTGTGCATTGACTATCGACAATTAAATAAACTCACTGTGAAGAATCGATACCCTTTGCCAAGAATAGATGACTTGTTCGATTAGTTGCAAGGAGCGGAGTACTTTTCCAAGATCGATCTGAGATCTGGATACCATCAGTTAAGAGTCAAGGCTGAGGACATTCAGAAAATGGCATTCAGAACACGGTATGGACACTATCAATTTTTGGTGATGCTGTTCGGATTGACAAATGCATCGGTGACATTTATGGACTTAATGAATCGGGTGTTTAAACCACACCTAGACTCCTGCGTTGTCGTGTTTGTTGACGACATCCTGATTTACTCAAAATCGAGGACGGAGCATGAATAACACTTATGGGTCGCTCTATAAACTTTGCGTGAACACCAATTGTACGCCAAGCTCAGCAAATGTGAATTCTGGTTAGAAGAGGTTAGCTTTTTGGGACATGTCGTCTCAAATCATGGTGTCACAGTAGATCCCGCTAAGATCGAGGCAGTAGTGAACTGGGAGCAACCAAAGACCGTGACAGACGTCTGAAGTTTCCTTGGACTAGCAGGTTATCGACGTTTCGTTGAGGGGTTTTCAAAGATATCGGGACCTCTTACGAGGCTTATAAGAAAGGATTCAAGATTTGAGGGGAGTGAAGCGTGCGAGAAGAGTTTTCAAGAACTCAAGAAGAGACTCACCTCAACTCCAGTATTAGCCATTCCGTCAAGCAGTGGGGGATTCGCGGTCTACAGTGATGCTTCGTATAATGGTTTGGGTTGCATGCTCAATCAACATAAAAAGGTAATAACTTATGGGTCAAGACGGTTGAAAGAGCATGAGAAGAACTATCCGACGCATGATCTGGAACTAGCAACGGTCATATTCGCATTGAAGATATGGCGACATTATTTATATGGAGAAACGTTTAAAATCTTCACCGACCATAAGAACCTCAAATATTTGTTTACACAGAAGGAACTAAATATGAGGCAGCACAAATGGATGGAGCTCCTCAAGGATTATGACTGTTCTATATAGTACCATCCAGGCAAGGCTAATGTAGTGGCCGATGCCTTGAGTCGAAAGAGTTCAGCTTAGTTGGCTAGTCTAATTTTGGATATGCACCGATGGAAGCTGTTGGAAGATCTAGCACTATATGGTGCGGACATCAAATCATAGCAACTCTGAGAGCCTTTTGGCCAACATATCATTGAAACGGTGATATTGAACATATCGAGAACTTCGTGTAGAAGACCCAGATATGTCAAGATGTAACTGAAGGCAGTAGATCAGAGTTTTCAATCAAGGAGGATGGTTCTTTATTGTTCAAGGGTCGTCTCTGTATTCTGGACAATGCCGATTTACGACGAACGATTCTTGATGAATCCCACAAGCCAAGCTATGCTATCCACCCGGGGAGCACGAAGATGTATCAAGATCTGAAAAAGAATTACTGGTGGAGAGGTTTGAAGCAAGACGTGGCAGAGTACGTGTATGCCAACAAGTGAAGATTGATCATAGACACCCCGCAGGTCTATTGCAACCCCTACCTATACCGGAATGGAAGTGGGAATCGATCTCCATGGACTTCATAGTCGGGCTACCGTGAACTGCAAAGAAGTACAATGCCATTTGGGTAGTGGTCAATCGATTGACCAAGTCAGCACATTTCTTACCTCACCACACGATGTACACGACGGGAAGACTGGCAGAGCTGTATATGAAAGAGATCGTCCATTTGCATGGGATTCCGAGTAGCATCATTTCAGACCAGGACCCATTGTATACATCAAAGTTTTGGAAGAAATTTCAAGAAGGAATGGGAACGAGACTAGATTTCAGTACGGCGTTCCACCCACAAACCGACGGACAGACTGAGAGGGTCAATCAAATCATTGAAGACATGCTTAGGGCATGTATGTTGGAATTACAAGGATCGTGGGATCAACACCTACCATTGATTGAGTTTCCATATAACAACAGTTTTCAGACGAGCATTGGGATGGCACCGTATGAAGCCTTGTACGGAAGGCGATGTAAATCGTCAATCAATTGGGAGGAAACTAGTGATAAATTTGTTTTGGGACCCGAGTTACTTGAAGATAACACCGCTATTGTCCGCATGATCAGAGAGAGACTAAAGGCGGCTCAAAGCAGACAGAAAAGCTACGCTGATATCAAGCGGACGAGCTTGGACTTTAAGGTGGGAGAACATGTTTTCGTGAAGGTATCACTATGAAGGGCGTGATGAGGTTCGGAAAGAGAGGGAAGCTAAGTCCCCGCTATCTTAGACCGTTTGAAGTTTTGGGTCGAGTAGGGGAAGTTGCTTACCGCATTAGATTGCCACTATTATTTGATCAGGTACATAATGAGTTCCACGTATCTATGCTCAGGAAGTATCTTAATGACCCTGATCATGTGTTGAGCGGCAAATCATTCGAGATGCATGAAGATATGAGCATGATCGAAGAGCCGGCGGAGATTTTGGATCGAAAGGAACAAGTGCTACGCACCAAAGTTATTCCTTTAGTGCTTGTGCGCTGGAATAACCATCCGGCTGAGGAAGAAACGTGGGAGAGAGGCAGATGTCAGAGAACAATACCCAACTTGTTTGAGAACGTTAACTAGTTGTTTTCTTAAATATGATAATATGTGATATTTTGACAGTATATCGATTCTTATTTTGAAACAAGTAAACAAATGAGATTAAAATTGAACATATTAGCTTAAACTTTTACCTCAATGGACTTCTCTTGTGAATAAAATCTCAAGTATTCCCGAAGGAAATCATGTATGAATGATGTCTTCAACCTTAGAACAGATCAAGCGAAAATACCAGCTTAACGAAGCCAAAAAGACGTTTCTGGGCTCACTCGAGCTAGATTTTTATACTCGCTCGCGTGAGTCACATAAAATAATATACAGGAAGTATTCTGGGACCGCTCGAGCGAGGGTTAGTGACCGCTCGAGCGAGGCCATAAAATTATATCAGTAAGTGTTCTGGGCTCGCTCGAGCGATAACTAATAGCCGCTCGAGTGATATCATGTATAATAATTATGGATAGAGATAGATGAATTTATGAATTATGATGAAAATATAGGTTAGATTTGACGTATGATTAATGAATAAAGATGCTAGACCAGTTTTGATGAATAATTATCTCAGTTCAATAGATGAATATTAATGATTATGCTAATTTCAGTTTAAATGAATGCCTTTGCATGACTATGCTCGTGTTAAGTTTTGATGAATAAATATGCATGATAAGGATTCAAGCAGTCTGCCGTAGGACTATTAGGCTAATTCAGTTAGATGTATGATTATGAACAGTTATGCTAACTCAGTGATACTAGTTCAGTTTTGCTATATCATATCTGTTCATGATGTTCTTGCATATATGTTAGCGCGCATGCATTGTTCATGTTCTGTTATCCTTGATATCATGTACACGTCTTTAATTCATCTTGAAACAAGTGATCCCGCTAACTTGGGAGCTTGATATCCCGTCCAAGTGATCCCGCTAACTCGGGAGCTTGATATACCATCCAAGTGATCCCGCTAACTCGGGAGCTTGATTTTCTCGGTCCAAGTGATCCTGCTAACTCGGGAGCTTGATTTTCTTGTTTCTTGTTCTTGTACATGTCTTGTTTCAGCATGATTCATTGATCTCGCCTGATTCCTTGTCAGCATGAATATGTCAGCATTGTCAGCATGATACAATAATTGCATGATTTAGTGCTTGTTCTGTTATATACTGCTAGGATATATGAATGCTAGAATAAACCTAATATAAGATGACATGTGTTTTGTTTTATTTTGCATCTAGACATGAATGGATAATCTAACATATAAATTAGCATTTTAATTTTCCCTGCTGAGCTTTGATGATAGCTCATCCTACGACTTTACGTCTTAGCTACAGATATTGCTCAAGACCCTGAGCACGAGGCCGTTCCTACCTACCATCAGGAGGAGGACGAGGAGGAAGGTTTTGCTGAGGACTTCTTTCCTTGAGAGGTTTGAGAGAGAGAGAGATTTATTTTTAAACATTAAATATGTATAAACAGCAGTGTGATTTAAGATAGTTTACTACTTCAGGTATAAGTGTCTGTTTATATTTTCTGTTCAATTTACTGCTTTAGATAAAGGAATGGATATCAGTTGTTGCCATATTTCTTTGTATCAGAGCTAATTAAATTTGCTTCCGCATATGTAACACTTTGTACACGATGCCCTTGTATGACAGGATCATGTTAGGTGATCCGACGGAGCGACCTTTCCCATTTACAAGAAGGGGAAAAGTCGGGCTATCACATTGCTTCTTTTTGTAAAAGTCTGAAAAAAGAAATGAAAGTGCAGAGTTCTGATTTTTTTCTTCTCAATTTTCTCCAAATACAAAAAAAAAAAAAAAAATCCTCTGAAAAGCTATGGCATGTCAAAAGCCGACCATTCGCAGCTGTTCTTAAATCATCTCATTTGATCGCAGTTCTCCATTTGATCTTTATTGTTCCTCCTTTGCCTTTTGGGGCTTGGGCTACAACAAGAAAAGTGAGAACTTCAACTTTTGCTTTATTTTATATATATATATATATATATAATACAGTATGCTCTAACACATCACTTTCTATATGAAAACAATGAAATAATATTCAAAAGCAAGAACAAGATTGATTGCGCAATCAGGTTGGATCGGGCATGATGTGAGTAGGCTAGATGGAAATAAAATCACTCATTAAAATAGAATCAAATTTACCCCTAAACAAGATCAAATAAAATCTACAAGTCCCTTGGGCCAAGTAATAATATCACCAATTGTAACATCGCCAAATGTTCCTTCGCTCGCATATAATTTTGTATTGACCTCGAAAATATTATCAATTACGATGGCGTATGAATCTCTTGACGTTGTCGCCTCTCTATGCATTTGCCCTAGTCCAATGGCTTTATTCTTTAAGTTTTTCAATAGACAGCGCATGGATGGTTGGTTCACAAGTATCTCGGGCTGAACCGATGACGGTCGAGTTCCCTTAAAAACTTATAGCCTTTAAACTGTAGAGTTTAAGAGAGACTAAAAAAACAATGTAAAAGTACATTCAATAAGATATGACAATGACAACTCCAATGATTATTATTTCATAACATTGAATTTATACCTGATAAGAATCGAATTGGTCAACCGATGTCGATATAGATGTCCCTTTAGAAGGAGCTAGAGGTGATAGTTAATACACTTTTTCCTCAAGGATCTTGTGTGCTCTACGCTCCTCATCATGCTCATGTCTAAGAATATCAACCTGTGATTGAATGCTCTCACGTGCTATCTTTTCCTGGTGAGCAATCTCCTAGCCTGAGCGGACGCTTGAATGGAGGTCTTAGATACACCCGTACCCATACCCCGTATGTTGCCCCTTCCATCACGCCCACAAACCGTAGCAGCAGGGTCATTATCTAAATCTTTTTCTCCGAGGAATGGATCAGATAAGGCAAGCCTCCTAATTTCATCTTGAATAAAATAAATAATGATTAAATATAGTGATACTAAAGATCAATATTAATTATTTATCAATGGAAAATGAATAATTAAAATTATCTTACTATTTGTGTGCCCAAGGACGTCCCATCCTTCTTAGTATGAGAGGCTAAAAATATTTGTGTCCTTGTCACTGTATCAGTCGAACTCTGCTTTTTCTGTACAATAAGGTCATAAGCAATTGTGAATATTCTAACAAATTTATTTAAAAAGCTTATGTGGTAGATTTTACCATCTCTTTTGCCATCTTAGCTGATCCTCGTCTACTAGTGGTGTGTGGGTTCATCATCATTTTCCTACAAGTCTTCCCCTTTTCTCGGCATGCTTTATCTTCCTCTGTCGAGCACATTTTAATAAATGCATTCTAATCATCTCCCTTCACATTCTTTGGTCAATATTTCATCTGCTTTGCGTCCGTTTGATATTTATCATAAATGGTGCGAAGGTCATGTTTCCATTGCTTCCAAGCTAAATTCACTTTCATTAAGACCACCTTTTTTTGACAAATTGGAATATTATATTTATCCTATTATGAAAATGAAATGATATCAAAATAATTTGTAGAATAACTAAATGAAAATGGCATCAACAACATGCACTCACTAAGACAAAACACCATATTTTCTCCATGATAGAAACAGGTACAATTTTCCAAGACTCATATGCAGGTGGACAATTAGTCCTCGCCATCTGACCAACAAATGTGGCAATTGAGTTGAAGCATCTCCAATAGGCTGCCCATGTTCATTCATCTGAATTTTCAAACGCGTACCTGGATAAATAAAATATTGTTAATAATTTATAAATAACATTTACCAAACAATAGAAAATAATAGACTAACCACTCTCTTGAGTTCCAACTGATTCAGATCCACTCGGTTCTGATCCAGACTGTGCCATTATCTTTTACTGAAAACATTGGCAAACTCCAGTTGCTGATCAAACTATCATTTAAGGATATAAAATGTATTAATAAGATAATTAAAAATTGTAGCTAACTTATAACAACATTAAAATGGGGAAATCAACAACAAGAAATGTTAGTAATTCTTTAATTACAATTATTGGATAAAAGAAATAAGGTTCAAGAAAACAATATGAAAGAACTAGATTAATCTTCGTCCTCGTCCTCATCCACAACATCAGTTGCTAATGCCAATGCTAAAGCATCTGCTTTTGGTCTTCCTTCAAGTGCTAAGGGATCTTCATAGGCATCCAAATCTCGAGTCTATCTCTTTGGAGCATCCAATACAACATACCAATCATCCCTAGTTTGATATTTAGAATAGAAGACTTGTGACAGCTCGACGTTTCCTAGTCTCTCAACTAGAAAAGGTCGCGCCATCGGATCACCTGATATGATCCTTTCATCAAGGGTTCTTTATTGTACATCAACGTGATACAAAAAATGCGGAAGCAATGTATTTGAACTCTGTTATTAACAAAGATGGCAAAATAACTGAGAAATAGAAACTAGAAACTAATATATGCAATAAACAGAAGTAATGTATCTGATATATAGCTTTTCACCGATGACGGCCGCCCGTCATCTAAATAGTGAAAAGAAACCTATACATCCAACCAAGATCCCATCAGAAATCCAAAACCAACATATAACATGCTATACAGACCAAAATATTTTTACTATCTTTTATTTTCTCTCCCTCTCTCTCTACCCATTGCCCCATATCCCAATCCCAAGTAACAAACCTAACTACGGGAAGAACTCCTCTGGAAAGTCGTCTTCCCCGCCGTCGTCATTGTCTTCGTCTTCGTCTCCCTCCTCCTCAGGCACATAGGTCGGATCAGCCGTCTGCTCAAGATCGGGCTCTGCAACTAAGATAATTAAGTCGAGGAATGAGCTATCATCCACAACTCAGTAGAGAATAGTGCATTGTATTCTATATTTAAAGTTTATCACTTTGTATTATCGAGAAGCATAAAATAACATATAATTAACATGCTGAAATGCTTATAATTATGCATGATATGACAAATGTGAGAAACAAACTGAAACCAAAATACATGCTGGCGAAAATAGGAAATCAACAAGGTCAAGCTCCCGAGTTAGCAGGATCACTTGGACTGGAATAATTCAAGCTCTCGAGTTAGCGGGATCACTTGTCAAGCTCCCGAGTTAGCGGGATCACTTATATCGAGAATCTCAATCTCCTGAGTTAGCGGGATCACTTGATATACATCAGAGCAATAACGTATCAAGAACGTATCAAGAAAACCCAGATGTACTTCGGGCCACTGAAAAAGATGGATTCGGAACACATGGAATCCTTGGTGGTGCGGAGAACATCGACGGATTGTAAGGTCGTGCAGACGCTACTGCAGTTGGTTGAAAAGCGATCTGTCCTTGGAATCGTGGTCGTTTATTACTTTGACCTGCACTATAGGACTGTGGAGCTTTCCTGGCCTTCTGCTTTTCATCTCTCCTTTTGAATATGGTGTCTACATCGGTCTCTGCTATCAAGGCTAATTTCATCACATGAGCATAAGTCGTCGCCTGAAACAACAAAATGCGCTCTTTGATCAGAGGTTTCAAACCTCTCTCGAACTTTTGGGTTTTCATCAGCTCGGTGACCACTAGCAACGGTGCAAAGCGAGAAAGACGCATGAATTCTGATTCATATTCTCTCACCGTCATCTGACCTTGTACCAATGTTGCAAACTGTACCTCGAGCTTATACCTATCAGGTGCTGGGAAATATTTCTCATTGAATGCCTCAGTGAATTCTGCCCATGTCCATGGTACTCCGTGCATTCTTGTTCTTTCGACGGACTGCCACCACGGCTTTGCCTCTCTTTCTAGTTTGTACACTGCCCAACTTACTTTTTCTTCCTCGGTACAAGTGACTCTCTGCAGTACTTTTTAGATCTGTGTTAACCACTTCTCAGCCTTCATTGGGTCATGCTGACTGTAGAAACATGGTGGTCGAAGTTGAATAAAGTCCGTAAAACCTTCGGGAGGTTGAACAGCAAGCATGGCCATAGTGTTGACCATGGTCTCCATTAACTGCGGATGGTGTCCCGCATTTTGTTGACTACACGAACACTTCCATCGGTGGAGTATTTATAACTGGCGGAGTTTGCTCTGGAGGAGTATGCTCTGCAACATTCTCCATTGCTGTTCGACTTTTGGCCAGATGGACATTCTCACCACTGCCTGAAGCAACGTCATGCTCGTATCCATCTATTGGAATAGCATTTGGCCCAGTACGATGAGGAAACGGTGGTCTACCCCTGCCTCTTCCATAACGCGGAGGCATCGTAACCTATTCAGATAAAACGTTAATCAAACATACAACTCGATCTAATTCCTACTTCTATCCTAAAACAGATAGTTTACCATATTTGTATATGTTAGAGTTCAGTCTCCAATGACTTAACGTTGGGAGCTTTGATACCACCTGTGACAGCCCGACGTTTCCCAGTCTCTCAACTAGAAAAGGTCGCGCCATCGGATCACCTGATATGATCCTTTCATCAAGGGTTCTTTATTGTACATCAACGTGATACAAAAAATGCGGAAGCAATGCATTTGAACTCTGTTATTAACAAAGATGGCAAAATAACTGAGAAATAGAAACTAGAAACTAATATATGCAATAAACAGAAGTAGTGTATCTGATGTATAGCTTTTCACCGATGACAGTCGTCCGTCATCTAAATAGTGAAAAGAAACCTATACATCCAACCAACATCCCATCAGAAACCCAAAACCAACATATAACATGCTATACAGACCAAAATATCTTTACTATCTTTTATTTTCTCTCTCTCTCTCTACCCACTGCCCCATATCCCAATCCCAATCCCAAGTAACAAACCTAACTACGGGAATAACTCCTCTGGAAAGTCGTCTTCCCCGTCATGCCGTAAATAAATGCGTCGTCTTCGTCTGCGTCTCCCTCCTCCTCAGGCACATAGGTCAGATCAGGCGCCCGCTCAGCTCCGGGCTCTGCAGCTAAGATAACTAAGCCGAGGAATGAGCTATGATCCACATTTCGATGAAAGAGAGCATTGTATTCTATATTTATAGTTTATCACTTTGTATTATCGAGAAGCATAAAATAACATATAATTAACATGCTGAAATGCTTATAATTATGCATGATATGACAAATGTGAGAAACAAACCAAAAACCAAAATACATCTTTTAAAATAGGAAATCAACAAGGTCAAGCTCCCGAGTTAGCAGGATCACTTGGACTGGAATAATTCAAGCTCTCGAGTTAGCGGGATCACTTGTCAAGCTCCCGAGTTAGCGGGATCACTTATATCGAGAATCTCAATCTCCTGAGTTAGCGGGATCACTTGATATACATCAGAGCAATAACGTATCAAGAACGTATCAAGAAAACCCAGATGTACTTCGGGCCACTGAAAAAGATGGATTCGGAACACATGGAATCCTTGGTGGTGCGGAGAACATCGACGGATTGTAAGGTCGTGCAGACGCTACTGCAGTTGGTTGAAAAGCGATCTGTCCTTGGAATCGTGGTCGTTTATTACTTTGACCTGCACTATAGGACTGTGGAGCTTTCCTGGCCTTCTGCTTTTCATCTCTCCTTTTGAATATGGTGTCTACATCGGTCTCTGCTATCAAGGCTAATTTCATCACATGAGCATAAGTCGTCGCCTGAAACAACAAAATGCGCTCTTTGATCAGAGGTTTCAAACCTCTCTCGAACTTTTGGGTTTTCATCAGCTCGGTGACCACTAGCAACGGTGCAAAGCGAGAAAGACGCATGAATTCTGATTCATATTCTCTCACCGTCATCTGACCTTGTACCAATGTTGCAAACTGTACCTCGAGCTTATACCTATCAGGTGCTGGGAAATATTTCTCATTGAATGCCTCAGTGAATTCTGCCCATGTCCATGGTACTCCGTGCATTCTTGTTCTTTCGACGGACTGCCACCACGGCTTTGCCTCTCTTTCTAGTTTGTACACTGCCCAACTTACTTTTTCTTCCTCGGTACAAGTGACTCTCTGCAGTACTTTTTAGATCTGTGTTAACCACTTCTCAGCCTTCATTGGGTCATGCTGACTGTAGAAACATGGTGGTCGAAGTTGAATAAAGTCCGTAAAACCTTCGGGAGGTTGAACAGCAAGCATGGCCATAGTGTTGACCATGGTCTCCATTAACTGCGGATGGTGTCCCGCATTTTGTTCAGCACCACGAACACTTCCCATCGGTGGAGTATTTATAACTGGCGGAGTTTGCTCTGGAGGAGTATGCTCTGCAACATTCTCCATTGCTGTTCGACTTTTGGCCAGATGGACATTCTCACCACTGCCTGAAGCAACGTCATGCTCGTATCCATCTATTGGAATAGCATTTGGCCCAGTACGATGAGGAAACGGTGGTCTACCCCTGCCTCTTCCATAACGCGGAGGCATCGTAACCTATTCAGATAAAACGTTAATCAAACATACAACTCGATCTAATTCCTACTTCTATCCTAAAACAGATAGTTTACCATATTTGTATATGTTAGAGTTCAGTCTCCAATGACTTAACGTTGGGAGCTTTGATACCACCTGTGACAGCCCGACGTTTCCCAGTCTCTCAACTAGAAAAGGTCGCGCCATCGGATCACCTGATATGATCCTTTCATCAAGGGTTCTTTATTGTACATCAACGTGATACAAAAAATGCGGAAGCAATGCATTTGAACTCTGTTATTAACAAAGATGGCAAAATAACTGAGAAATAGAAACTAGAAACTAATATATGCAATAAACAGAAGTAGTGTATCTGATGTATAGCTTTTCACCGATGACAGTCGTCCGTCATCTAAATAGTGAAAAGAAACCTATACATCCAACCAACATCCCATCAGAAACCCAAAACCAACATATAACATGCTATACAGACCAAAATATCTTTACTATCTTTTATTTTCTCTCTCTCTCTCTACCCACTGCCCCATATCCCAATCCCAATCCCAAGTAACAAACCTAACTACGGGAATAACTCCTCTGGAAAGTCGTCTTCCCCGCCGTCATCGTCGTCGTCGTCGTCGTCTTCGTCTTCGTCTCCCTCCTCCTCAGGCACATAGGTCAGATCAGCCGCCTGCTCAGGTTCGGGCTCTGCAGCTAAGATAATTAAGTCGAGGAATGAGCTATCATCCACAGCTCAGTAGAGAATAGTGCATTGTATTCTATATTTATAGTTTATCACTTTGTATTATCGAGAAGCATAAAATAACATATAATTAACATGCTGAAATGCTTATAATTATGCATGATATGACAAATGTGAGAAACAAACTGAAACCAAAATACATGCTGGCGAAAATAGGAAATCAACAAGGTCAAGCTCCCGAGTTAGCAGGATCACTTGGACTGGAATAATTCAAGCTCTCGAGTTAGCGGGATCACTTGTCAAGCTCCCGAGTTAGCGGGATCACTTATATCGAGAATCTCAATCTCCTGAGTTAGCGGGATCACTTGATATACATCAGAGCAATAACGTATCAAGAACATATCAAGAACATTGAAATGGACAAGGCATTATCAGGGATATACAATTTATTGGATGATTTTATGATGTAATGTATGCTAACTGTTATAAGTGTACTTATAGCATTAACTTTCAAAACTAAATCATGCATGGAAACTAGTAAGGGAATTTCTTTCTCATTTTGGCAACGTGTATGAGATACTGCTGATACTGATATTCATGTGCTTTTTTCCCATTAGCTTACTGGTTAATCCCATCTATTTATAGCATAGTAAATCAGATGCATCAGTTCAATTATTAACACTGATCATTTTCTTCATATATACTTATCCATGCTTCTATGAACAACTCAGTGAAAAAGGCTTACACAAGTATAAAATATCAATGTAAAATTCCCTATCTGTGTGCGTCAAGTGTTTTACACGTACTAATGTTGATGCACAATCAAGTATCCGAGATCACTATGCAATGCTCAGTTCTTCAGAATTTGGTTAAGTGCTCCATGTGGCATCAAACCTAAGAACATAGATTTTTTTTTTTTTAACAACAACTAATCGTTTATATATGATGCACAGTGCACCAAGACACACAGTGCACCCAGGCCTCATCAGCTATATACTTGAACCTATGTGGACCCAAGACCCATAAACACAAGAGACACAACCCTATAGGTCGACCCCATAGCTGGGGTGGTTACCGCGGCAACACTCAGGGCTTGCCGCGGCAACCCTTTGTGGTTGCCGTGGCAAGCCTGGCTTGTCGGGCTTCAGGTAGTCTTCTTCTTCTTTCTTTGTTTGTTGTTATTCCTCTTGCTCATATATATATCTATATAGTTATATATAAAACTTATATATCTCTTCTAGTTTATGTATTTATCATCATTTATATATATATATATATATCGATATATATATCTAGTTTATATTTACAGCTTTCTTTGATGAAGTTCAGAAGTGCAAGGATCTGCACTCCACTTCATACTGAAGTAACTTCTAAGTTGAAATTCGTAATGTAAATTTTTTGTACTAAACCAACTATTCACTAACCTTTTTGTATGATCACATGGGTGGAGGAAATCACTAGGCTATGCTTGCTAATCTCAATGACGGATCAGGACTGAGAAAACAATGTCTTGTATGTCCTGTTAATTACTGATTTTTCACAGAATTTCTTTGAAACCAAAGCAGAAAAACCCAGGCTTCTTGGTGGGACCTTTATACTGGTGTAACATACCTTGCGTGCATGAAGCTGAATAATGACTCATGTGAGTCGTGTTCCAAACTTTTCATGCAAGTAGCTTATCAGCTACCGAAGGTGAGTATCCTATGCATGCTAACATTACATTGGTAATGTATGCATAAGAAAACAAAACCTCTAAACTTCTATTGTTTGAACCGGTTTTTAGTTGCTAAGTCAAAAAATCTTGTAGATAAGTTAAAATAGCATGGTAGTATCTAAAACAAAAATAGGGGAATTGATTGTATGCATTTGCAAACACTTGTGTAAGTGTTTAGGGTGCAGTTTTCAGGTAAGACAAAATAAGAATATATAATCAGGGTCTTCTTTTGATATTGACTTCAAACCAGTTTCGCTTCTGTATTTAGCTGGTATACCTTGTCTCTCATAAATGACAAGGTAGGCAATGACTTATATACCAGTCATGTTTACCTTTGAATTATATAACTTTATCACTTGTATTTCATTAACTTTCCCTGATTCCTATTGATAATTTCTGCCACATTGATTTAGTCTTTATCCTAATGGCTAGGCTTGGATTAACTTAGTAGCCCTTGTTGTGTTTCTATGCCAGGTTGAACCTTTAGCAATACTAGGTACACGTGTACCCATCTGAGGATCGTTACAAGACTTCAGTGGCTTGAGAGGCAAGAATAAACGGCTTATCATCTTCATGTGAAATCCTCATAAATCTCCTAAGATTAACAAACACTAACCTAGTTTCTGGGTCAACCACACAACCATGTTTTTTATCTTCTATACGAGCCCAGTCACAGTAGAAGACTGTTTTTTTAAAGTAACCATAATCCAACTCAAGTATTTGTTTGATAATACCATAATAAGTAACTTCTTCCACATGGTTCTTATCTTTCGCACTTGACCTGAAGCTAGTTAAAGCCTTCATGGAGACTCCACTATTTTGTGTGCTTTTATTCATTTCTGATTGTGCGGTACAAACTGATAACCATTGATCATGTAAGCATTATATGATTTGGCATTGAAGTCTAGACAATCAGCAAGGCTCTTCATGATAGAATTTTCTTCATTTTCTAATTCTTTTCTTAACCAAGGAATGTAGTTGTCCCATTGATGCTTATTGCTTGACTTGTGATCTTGAAGATAAGCCTGGTACTTCCTGTAAATATTAACTCTTAATTATATTATATCATTTTAAAAATAAAATATATAATAAATTACTTACTTCTCCCACTCAATATTTTCTGGATAATGCTTTAGAATCCATCTACGTATTTGTTCATACTACATGTGTTAAAAAAGATAAGTTTTTCCACTTCCATCGATAGGGTACCCAAAAGCAACATCTTGTTCCATGAATGCATTTTCTCCTTTCTTATGGCTTCCTCTACTAGAATTTGGCATATATTCCATGCAATACCTCATACATTCTTTCATGAGATATTGCTCCATAATACACCCCTCTGGATATGTCTAATTTTTTACATAATGCTTATATGTCTTCATCATCCTGCACATTTTTTTCAATTAATTATCAATGTTAATGTTATTAACTAAAAGAAGTTATTAATCTTACTGTGATAATTTACCTCTCGAAAGGATACATCCATCGATATCGGACAGGTCGGCAAAAAAGCGCTTCCTCTGCTAAGTGAACAACAAGGTGTATCATAGAAACAAAAAATGACGGCGGGAAGTACTTTTTAAATACACAGTGTTTCGACTATATGCCTTCTCATGTTCAAAAAGTCAACACGGGAGATAACCTTTGAACATATGACATTAAAAAATATTGACAATTGTCGAATAGCAGCTCTCAATGATTTCTCTTTCTTGAATGCATGCATCAGCAAGACTGGCAGTAACTGTTGCATGAGGATATGATAATCATGTGACTTCAAGCCTTTGAGTTAGAATTCCTTCAAACATACCTCGTCCTTCCAATTTCCATTGTATCCAATAGGAACCTTCAAATTGTGCAAGGTTTTATAAATTATTTCTTTTTCTGCTCGTGACAAGGAAAATGGAGCTTTAGGACAATACAACTTATCATTTTCTTCCACGGGCCCCAAATTTTTCCTTATATTCATATCTTTGAGATCATAACATGCTTCAACACCATCTTTAGTTTTACCCTTTGTGTCCATAATTGTAGCAATTAGGTTCTCTGTGACATTTTTTTCCACATGCATTACATCCAAATTATGACGAATAAGAATATCCTTCAAACATAAAGGACATGTGTTAATATCTGAGTAAAGTGAAGTACAAATTTTATATTAGAAAAATAAAATATATTAATTATCCACCTTCCAATATGGTAAATCATATACGATTGATCTCTTTGACCATGCACTGCTCTTTTCATGCTCAGTCTCGGATCTCTTCCTCTTCTTGCTTGCTACGTTTCCAAATTCTGTTATGATGCATCTCATTTTGCATAGTACTTCAGAACCACTCAACCGGCGGAGATGCTTTTTATGTTCTTCCTTCCCATTAAACTGTGACTTTTGAGTTCTGAAAAGATGACTCATATCAGTAAGAAATTTTCTGTAGCCCATGTACGCATATTTCTTTCCATGTGATAAATCAACCTCTTCACTACAAACAGGACAACCATACTTTCTCGCTGTCCTACATCTTGAAAGATGGTCATATGCTAGAAAATCATGTATAGCCCATAATAGAATTGCTTTCATGTTGAACATATATTTTTTATAAGAGTCATATGTTGTAGCACCAGCGGACCATAATTCATTTAACTCTGCAATCAGTGGCTATAAGTAGACATTAATGTCGTGCCCTGGACCTTTTGGGCCTGGAATTAATAGAGTTAACGTTGTAAACTCTTTTCGCATATACATAGATGAAGATTAAATGGAACAATCATAACAGGCCAGCAACTATAAGAATTACTCTTGTTTTCGAAAGGATTAAATCCATCTGTTGCAAGTCCTAAACGAACATTACGTGTCTCAAGAGAAAAGTCACTCCAACGAGCATTGATTGATTTCCAACTTGAAGAATCCACTGGATGACCAATGTAACTTTCATTTTCAATTGCATTTGCATGCCATGTCATCGTCTCTGCAATCCATGGTACAATGTTTAATCTTTGAAGTCTTTGGGTTAGTGGAAAGCATCTTAACTTCTTCCATGGTAATTGTTTAAAATTTGGCTTTAAAGCTTCCACGGGTTGCCATCTGCTCTCACCACATGTAGGACACCCATTTTTATCTGCATGATCTCTCCAATATAATATACAATCATTGCGACAAGCATGAATAATCTCATGTTTCATGCGCAAAGACTTAACTAACTTCTTTGCATCGTAGGTGCTATCAGGTAAAGTATTTGACATGGGCAAAATTTCATTTAGCATTTTTAACAACTCCGTGAAACTTTTATTAGACCACTGATGTCTAGCCTTCATACTCAACAATTCAACTTTAGTTGACAATTTCGTATGCTCACCCTTATCTAATATAGTGGTTCTAATGCATGTTTCTTCAAGTTAGTACTCCATATCCTCAGGTAAATCATGTGGATTTTGATCATTACCTTCATCCTGATCATCATCTTCATCCTCAGGTAAGTCTTTAAGATGAACATGTCCAAATGTGTTGTTCAATATTTCTTCCATTCTTGGAAACATATCATTATTTTGGTTACTAGTTGAACTACTGAAAACCCCAACATTGACATGATTTGTAGAAGACGACTCCCCATGATACGTCCATGCCGTGTACGAACTATCCATGCCATCACAAATTAAAGGCTCCATAATGGTTTCAAGGTTATGCTTTTGAAAATTTCGACATTCAACACACGGACAACAACACCAATTAACATCTTGTACATTTTGTTTTGCAAACAAAATAAATGATGCAACGCCATCGAGATATTCAAAAGATAGACGTTCTACTATTGTCATCCATTTTTTGTTTGAGATTGCTGGAGGCATCTTCTACAAAAAAAAAATTAAAAAAAACTCAAGTAGAATAATTGAGGGAAAAGACAAGTATCAACAATATTAGCCATTAAAAACTAAAAGTGACAATTTGTTCATCCATGGTTGAAATGCAAGAAATCTTGTTTCGATGAAATTTAAAACCATTGCTATATACCTTTCTAGCCATGTTTATCTAAATTTAATGCATCCCAGTGATAACTAAAATTTGGTAACGTATAGGTAAATCACACCCCCAGGTCTCTTTCCATAGACCATTTTCAAATCTAACCAGTAGGAAGCAACAAATACCAATCTCTTTTTTGTTGATTTTGCAGCACAACTAGCTAAAGATGCAGATCTGAACTAATATAAAAAATAACCCTACTGCAACAGATATCTTTAATCAACTTTATTTATAATTTAAAGATTAGGGACTTCAAAATCCAACCAATCATTATCTAAAATCTCCTAACTTTATTTATAAGACTGGCTTAGATAGTGTTGCAAGTACCAAATCTTTCTTTTTAGACTATGTGCTAAGTGGTGACATAAATTGTGTACAAGTAGTCTATCATTTTCTATTATCATGTAGCAAAAGATGTAGCTTTGGCTATTAAGCAACCACAATATAACCATTTTAACTTCACAGGAAAGTATCACTAAAGGAATGAATAACAATTGCTATCATACTTTATTTATAAATATTACAAACCTTATTGCAAATCAAGTCTTGTAGCTCCTCAGTAGATAATACATACAATTTCTTTGACAGATCAGCACGTTTGTGAATTGAACGAATGTTAGGCAATGCAAGCTCTCACAACTACAATTGACAAAAAGATTATAGTTGTGGTCATGATAAAATGAAAATAAGTACAGGTATTGAATATAGGAGAATATGTTTTGCTTACTTTAACTCACTAAGGTTGCTTATAACAACAATGACAAGATAAGAAAAAGGTAGATTCTTAAATACAAGTAAAAATTGAACAATCATAAGCATGGGTCAAAATATAAATAATAAATAATAATAAAGTATTTTAAAGATAATGCCCTCTATTTCACCTGATTATTTTTACTGGTCCCAACACAAACTTTAATCACAGAATACTAACACAGGAAATAGCAGCAACATTAGAAGATGAACAAAAGTAGAGTAGCAGTGTTGGATTTCAGCACAACATCGACAACAGCAGTAATATCAGTTTGTACTAAACATGATCAACAAGAAGATCAATCTCAAAAGACTATATTCTAGCAGTAATTAAGAGGATCATAACCCTCAAAAACTCAGATCAGTGACTCAAAAATCACAGCAAAAAACCAAAGAATAAAAACTTTATATGTGCAGCCAGCCACATCACGCCACATAAATTGCCTGCAAAAGTGTCTTTAAAAAATTGTCCACTTCATAACATTGTCCGTAATAGACATGATTTTCTGCAATCAACAACAGAGTTACCTAAAGCCTGCCAAGATATAGATTTTTGGTTATTAAGTAGGGAAGTTTAGTAAATAATCCCAAAGATAGAACAATGGATTGATTAGTAGGCCCGTGTTAACAAACATTTACGGAAGATAGGGACAATAGACCTGAATAGAGAATGGTTGGAAAATTTTCCTAGCAAAAACATTGAAAAGCAATCAATAGCTGTCTCTCAATTGGGAGTGTAAAGATGAATTTTGATGGATGCTCTTGGTAACCTAGGATGGGTGGAATTGGAATAATTAAGGGATCCGACGGGATACCGTACCATCTAGTGAAGACTAGAGCTGGTCAAACCAACAAAACAAGGGTATACACCACTGCGACAGGCCTACTCGTCCAGCAAGTATGCACATTATTTCGAGCTGATTAGTTCCCTCTATGATGCATAGATATTCGATTGCATTTTGCATCTTGTGTACATAGATTTTGGGCTGTCATTGGCTTTACAGCTCCATTTTGTAGAGATTATGGAATGTAGCAACTCACATTCTGTGGAAATTATGGGTTCTTCAGACTTCACAAAGTGGGATAATGGGGGTGGATTTTTTCACAAGTTAGCCCACATAGATCCAAGGGCAATTATAGAGATTGGAGCAATAGTTCACTCAAAATCCATAACTGGGGCCAATGTTCTTCTTGGATCAGGTGCTATTGTAGGTTCTTCTGCTACCATTGGCCACTCAACCAAAATAGAGTATGATCTTTAGTTTGTGCAACCATTTATACTTCCAATTTTATTTTTCCTGCAAATAATGAGTTGTTTTAGTATGAAGTGTGTGTGTGTATCTACACTATTAAAGGCGCCACTCGCCCTTAGAATATATTTTAAGTGACGTTAGTACCCTTTTGTAACAAATCCCTTTAAGCCATCTAAGATTACAAATACTGCCATCGATCCT
The DNA here is from genome assembly GCA_021018995.1 of Chloranthus sessilifolius. Taxonomy (NCBI): domain Eukaryota; kingdom Viridiplantae; phylum Streptophyta; class Magnoliopsida; order Chloranthales; family Chloranthaceae; genus Chloranthus; species Chloranthus sessilifolius. The sequence continues at coordinate 55,169,952 of CM037598.1, forward strand.
CGTTCTTCTTCTACATTGCTGTTCGACGCCATCTTAATTCCTCTCCCTCTAAACACCTCTGATCGATGATATCTGAGCGGAGGATGTTTTGATGGAAATATATGATGATGATGGCCTGATTTGTGTCTCTGTTTCCTGAGCTCCTTGTTAATATGGTTGTGATATTTAAAGGCCATAATTTCTAACTGTTTACTATCTCTTCAAAAGCCAAAATTATTCAAGAGCTGTTGAGTGGTTTAAATTGAAGAGCTGGTTTGGTGTCAAAAGCCTGGTTATTAAAATAGTTGGACATCACCTGTTTGAAATGTGTTAAAAAATATATAAAATATAAGGTATATCATAATATAATCTCAATTAGAAATAATGTTTTTAATAAACAAAATAAACTAGGACATAAGCTATATGTAACCATATAAGAATATACAATTATGAGAAAGTTGTCTCATATCCTCACTATATCAGGATATATAATGGACACTTAGATAGAGTAACACACACACCCCAACTAGAGACATACTAAGGACACACTAACATCCCCACTAAAGTTGGTGCATGTATATCGATCATTCCCAACTTGGAGGTGATCTCAAAGTGAAGCCATTAATGCTCACATGATCACTTAAGTGGCTCACATGGTCATTGAAATAGATAAGAATTTCATTCTATAAAACAAGTTTGACAGCTAAGGTCAGTTTTGACCAAAAAATTAGAATGGGATTCTATGTTGAATTCGCATGACTGATACAAACAGAGGTTTATTGTTTTATATTATTAGTAGTTCTATTGTGTTTAGAAATCCTATTTAATAAGGACTTTAGGTTTAGAATTTAGATTAAAAATAGGGGATATGTCCTAAGTGAGGGATTTCTTGATTTTATGGAATCGTAGAGACTTTTGAGAGTTTTGGGCATTACAAGAATCCTAATTATCCAGTTTGATTGCTATCTCTATTGTGTGGTGGATGGGATTGTTGAAGTTATGTTATTTATTTACTTATTTTATGTTTTTCTTCTCTTGGACATCTTTTATCACATCAAGACCATTGCTATATGGAGCAGCTATAGACATGTCCCCAAATCTCAAGCTAATATAATAGAAATCTGGACTCCCAGGCCCATATATAATTCAGTATCACAAATATTCGAGGGGGCAATCGAAGGGGTGAATTGAGTTGAAATTGGGCCTACTGCATCCTACCTTCCCTAAATACTATGTATATTTTATAGTATTCTCATATAGTATATAAATTGGGAGTCAAAATTATAGGCCTATGTTTTAAGTACAATTTGTTTGCTAGACAACAGGTCTAATATTGATCTGTTTGCTAGACAATAGGTCTAATAACCATATTCAGACCTGGACCATAGTTAGAATAGCGAGTTGAATCTTGCTCGCTAGTGTTTTATAGTTCAAAATGCTTGATGTATATGACTATTTTAATTATAGGTCTGATTATACTAGCTGGAGAGTATAACCATATGCTCAGTTTCCAGCTTATTATAATTATCCTAATTTTATAGTATACTGGGTGGTCAGTATAATTTTTTACTATTGTTTTAACTTTGTAGTGCATTTTCAAAATTTTACTACACTTGCTTCATAAAGAAAAATAATGTTAATGGTACAAGAGTGTAAGATAGATCATATATCAATCATTGAACACCATCACTCAATTGGCACATCAAAGACCATCGATTCATTAAGTAGTTTGATGCCTTGGTCTAATAAATCACCTAGGCCTATGAGACTTAGATTGAGTAATATTCTAAGAACACCAAGCTCAATACAGTGAGCAGCCACACAAAAAAAAAGATAAAAAACTAGTCAACGGACCATTAAAAACCTACATCTTTCAACTCATAATCTCTTCAAACACAGCAGCCACTGTGATTGAACAAATTTACAGTGAGTCAGGGATAAATGATCGCTAAACTCGATTGACTCAAGGATATGGAATGAAGGCAGTCCACTACTCTAAGCAGTCCAAACAAGTTCATCAACAACCGAAAAATTTCTTGATTCATCTAGTAAATGATCTAACCACATCCACAGGAGAGACAAGCAAATCCATCACCAGCATTAACTTTGCAAAATACAGGACGTAAAAACAAAAAATAAATCCAATTTTAATAAATACTGAATAACCAGGACTCAGAACTATACAATAAAATTTATCCTAGATAAAAAAATAGAGATAGAAAAATTTTAAACGCAGATTAACGAGTAAGAATAAAAAGTTACCTTGTGAATTATAACTTGAACCAAAATTAAAATCGATTTAGATTGGGCGGTCAGTATCGTCCGGTGAGCATGCTTGTTTTGGTTCTGTAATCATGTTTACCACACGTAATATGGATCATTCAAGCACTATCCAACTAATACCAACTCAGCTCAAAATGCAAAATAAAAAAATAAAAAATAGATTATGATCGTCGAATTCAGAGATGACCACAGAGGGATAATTGATCTATAATTTGTCTAAATCCAAAATAAAAAAATAAATGAATAAGTACCTCTACGTCGAAGAAGGAGGTGCACAGTTGTCGAAGAACTTTCAGGCTATCGAAGAAGGATCTGTAAGTGTCTAGATTCTAGAAGCCTCTGAATCTGGAGAGTTAGAGTTTCAAGAGGAGGGAGATGACTTGAATCTGGAGAGTTAGGGTTTGAGGAGGAGCGAGAAGACCTGAATCTGAAGAGTTAGGGTTTGAGGCGGAGCGAGATGACCTGAATCTGAAGAGTTAGGGTTTGAGGAGGGAGATGACCTGAATTTCGAGAGTTAGGGTATAATTTTTTGAGCCAATCTGAATTTGATCAGCTGGGAAGGTGATCTGAACGGAGATTGAGAAATGCGATGCTTGAGGATCGAAGATGCATGCGTTGATCGGCTGAGAAGATCATCTGAACGGAGATTGAGAAAAGGGATGTTTAATGGGAAGGAAGATGGGCTGAGAAGATCACCTGAAGCATAAGATGATCACCTGAAGATGGAAAGGATCGAGAGATGATCGGCTGAGAAGATCATCTGAAGCGTTGATCGACGAGAGCCCTTCTAAATGAAATAGGTATCTGAACTGAGATTTATTTTTGAGTTACAACTATAGGCCCGATGGATTATATTTTTTGGCTGGATTGTGGATACAGCTATAGGCCCGATGGATTGCACGTGATATCATCACGTGATGAGAGGATTAGTTATTAAACCACTATTTTAACTTAGAAACTATTGTTTTAGAGAGTAGAATATTACACCACTATTTTAAGCAGTGATTTATTTTATACTGCTAGAGTGGTTTTTCCCTCATTTTGACGTAGTGACACTACACAAATAAGGGGTTTCAGCGGCACTTGCTATTAAGGAATTTTTTGGTTGCGACAATAGTAATAACGGCGATTTTTAGTAGCGACAACACTAATAGCAGCAATATTTTGTTAAAAAACTGCTGCTAATAGTCTTATTTTTCTAGTGATATCTCAATCTTTTTCTAAATCTCCTCCAACATAATATTTTAACAGACAATTAAACCAGACCAATGAGTTATTGGTGTATGACCCATGCACCATAGACGGTGCACAGACTGATATCTATCGATCTCAAGAAGTGTATAAATATTAATCCACATACAACCCAATAATTTTTTTCTTTCACTAATCTCTATGCTCATAAATATGCGTGCAATTTTCAAGATTGATGGAAAGAGTTTGACCTATGTACCAATCAGGCCTTAAGTTGGATACTCGTTTGAAGCACTTAGGCTATTATTAGCAAACATGGTATGGAGTTTGCTAAAAAAAATTATTTTATTTTATTTTATTTTAAATAGACTACTTCGTATCTATATTTGCCAATTTGGATCGGTTCTCCATGAACCGATGCCCAATACTGGTACCCGATTTGGCTCCTTGGTTTGACCCATGTACCAATCAGGCCCTAAGTTGCATATTCTTTTGAAGCACTCAGGCTATTATTGGCAAACGAGGTATCGAGTTTGCCACCGAGTTTGCCAAAAGATGCCAAATAGAGAAATGTGTAACTTTAACTTTGACTTATTGGTCTAACCGTTAAACCAATAAGTTGGTTACATTCAAGGTAACAAACTTGGTATCGGTATCGGATTTTAGAGGAATGATACGAATCGATCAATACTTATCGGCTGATATTGATATGGATCGATCCATTCAAAAAATTTTAAAAAAAAAAAAGACGTATCAGCCGATACGCGATACATGTCGGCCGATACAGATACCGAGTTTGATACTCGATACGTATCGGTGCCAATGTGTATCAGTTTGCCAAAAAATCATTACGTATCGGTATCGATCGATACATGATACATATCGGCCGATACCGACACCGTATTGGATACTCAATACGTATCGGTGCCAATGTGTATCAATTTGCCAAAAAATCATTATGTATTGGTATCGGTCGATATTTGAAACCATGGTTACACTAGTTAAATCTGTTCTTGCTTCCCTTGCAATGTAGTACTTATCTTCATTCTCTCCATTTGGTTAAAAAAATGAAGGGCTAGCTTGTGGCCAAATGGCTATGGAAGGTTGCTACTAATCGAGAAGCCTTTTGGAGAGCCATCCTCCCATCCAAATATAACCCTTCAATCATATGACACACATCATACTCAAACATGATTGAAGGGAAATTTTTTTGAATTTGTGACACTGGAATACAAAATGCCTATCTGATAGGTGCACCATGATCTCAAGATCTGTTGTGTCGAAGATTTGTGTGAAAACAAATCTCCATCCATTTGATTCAAAGGAACAACTAATTTCCGAGGGGCCTAGGACGTTGGCTCTTTCAGAAAACGTGTGGGTGTGCTCAAAGGTACCCTTAGAAAAATTATTTTACTTAAGTAAAGGAACCTCTATTCCTTATGAGAGTATGCCCTGGAGAGCATTGGGTCTGATATTGAATGAATTAGGCATGACCCAGAACCTAATTTTTGAATTAATGATGATCTCAGTGCTGACATACAGGTGTTGTCTCTCTTGTTGTGAATTAATTGGAAATGATATGCATTCATTTGAAGTTTGTAATAATTAAATGTCTGTGCATACCATCTATTTAAATTCCTCACATTTTTATTGATTCAAAGGTGAATTGATGCTCTATTTCTTGACAGCTAACTTGATGATTGTGCACTTTTGCTAACTGTTTCATTGAGAAGTTTGTGGGTACCTTCACTGGAAACCCTCAGGAGACTTACTCCTCCACTAGGGAACACCTAGGGGTTTATAAGGCTTGATACATATGCTAAATGTATCCGTGCTCCCTACTAGTAGTTGTTTTAATTTTTCCTTTGCTCAGGGACTAGCAAAGCTTAGGTTTGGGGGTATGTTAAGCATTGAAAAGTACCACTTTTTACCTCTTAACTTAGCCTTTGATTGACCCTGAAGCTCACTAATAATCTGTTGTTAAGCGTGTTTTGTAGTTAGTAATAATCTGTGCAGCTTAGTACAAAATCTCTGCTTATTGGCCCGAAGAAGAGAGAGAATATACGCAAAGATGACAAATGAGCCAGAGCCTAATGGAACACCCTGGTAGTGCTCACCATGGAGACTCATTTGCTGGTCATGATTGACCAAAAGCCTAGTAAATGGAAGAAGTTAGTTGCGAATGGAGGAAGCTGCAACAGCAGCAAGTGCAATGCATCAGAGTGTCAAAAGAATCATCTCGTGGAGTTGAAGATCCCCCTCACGAAGCTAAAGATGCAGTGAAAGTTGCCCTCACGCAGATTGGCCGCGCAGTCAACAGGAGAATAGAAAAGACATCACGAAGATCTCGCAATTTAAAACTCTTAGAATTTGTCCTCGCAAAGCTCTAGAGAAGATTGAGCCCTAAAGTAGCTGCGCGCAGAACATAGCAAGTTCATATGCATAAAGAGCAATCTGTCACCTCGTAGAGTTCTCGCATTGCCAAAGAAGAGAGAGGCACCTAAAATTTCTCTCGCGTAGCTCTTGCCCACCCTGTAGCCTACTCAGTCACTACGCGAGCGCAGGAGCCTTACTGCGTGAGTACTCAGCGAGAAAGAGCTTCTGAAGCTCTATCTGCGTGAAGAGTCCTGGAGCTCCAGATCATCTCCACGACAACAATGTAGCACAAAGGAACTGCATGATGAACTGAATTTTGACTACGCGAGTAAGCACTTCTCACCAGCTAAAGGCTACTCTATGAAGGATCTGCAACTGTGCGAATGAACTAACGCAGATGCTAGCCTCGCGAAGCTCGGGCTCTCCACTTCTCAGTTTTAACTGAAGGACTTTTTAGGAATTTTCCAAGGCTAGGGCACACTTCCCGAGGTGTAGATTTTAAGGTGCATATCTCTAGGAATCCAAGGGTTGAAACAGTGCCACGTCTGCTACAAAATTAGAGTTAATCTCTTCAAAGCCAAAGCCTTATTGATAGAGTATATAAGTTGTACTCAGAGTTTATTATTTTCATCTTTCCTTTATCCTTTATCGGCTGAGAGCTTCAGCAGGCTAGGGTCAGGGTTTGATCATCTCTACCTCTTATTTTTCTTCTCTCTTAGCCTAGCATTTGCTGGCTAATTCCCCTGTAAGCAGCTAGGTTTAGATTTTTATTTCACTCTTGTAATTGGCTTAGTAGACATTAGGAGTTTGATGAGCAGTTGTGTACCAACTGTAGCCTGGAGGGCAGTTCATTGTAAGTTTTGTTTTCATTAATGGATTGTTGTTTTAATGCTTATTTAATCTGTTATTTTCCTATCTGTTTGTAGTTCTGAATGGGCTATAACATATATTTAGGATTTGAGCTTATTGAAAGACCCATGGAAAGCAATGCTAGATTTGTAGAGAGATCTGGGGAGCTTGGAGGCCTGTGGACTATGCTGGTTGCAGCAGTTTACATGTTCTTTCTCAGGCCTCTATGGTATGGACAGACCAATGGGATATCCTGTGACCATTGTAGTGGACAGAGTATAGCCCTAAGGTTGTATCTTGGCACATGTTCAAGCAAGATTCTTTTCCCTTGCACATGAGCTTCTAGAGCCTTGTGAGGAGGTTTGTACAGGAACTAGCTCCCCTCTCTTTTACTTAGCCGACATCAGAGGTTAGATCTGACTTCTCTGTAGTAATTGTAGCTTGAGGCTGGGTCATTGTAGGCCTTTGTAGTAATGACCAGCTGAATCTAGAGCCTTACCCAACCTGTGCATGGTCCTTTTTGTGGGCACAGTGAGCCATCGGCCTTAGCAAAGCACCTAGGATTTGTGGGTTGAAATGCCTATGGAATGTCAGCTGGATCTATGCGTAGATCTGAGGAGCTGGGTGCCTGGCACAACATAGTATTGCAATAGTATTCATGGGCAGATCTGGTCCATTGGTTGGGGGAATGATCAGTCCTCTCGTCTGGATCAGATTAGCAATTTCTGCTTTAACTAATGGGATTTGGCCGACTTTATCGGGTATCCTATGACCATTGCAGTGGACAGGGTATAGCCCTAAGAGCGCCCCAAATGGCATGGGTTAAATCAGATATTTTTACCTTGATGAGGCTTTTGATAGCGTCTCAGTAAGGACCACTACAGAGACAAACTAAATCTGGGTTACATCACTGCTTTAACTCTAGCTTAACCTGCTCACTTCTCATAACTTTTGTATTTTATTTTGGCACACACTACCACCATCTTCTTCTTAACCCTTTCTTTAGGATAGGGCTACATTTTATTTCTCTGCTATTAGGGTTAATTTAGTGTAGTCGTGACACCCAACTCCCTTTCTTTAAGATTGTCAGATCTATAGCCAGATCTGAAGGCCTACTATTATAACCCATTCTAGGTTGTAGATCAATTTCTCTGTGGGACAAACTCTTATCAAAACTTGCTACAATGGACCCTGTATCTTGTAGGACTGTGTATATTTTAGACTTGCTGTGCTGACCCATCTCCATATCCCCACTCTTGATTTATTCTCTGCATTGTTTTTAATAAAATAGCAGTAAGTATCTGGAATAAAACAACCAACAGTCTACATAATTTCAAATCACCTAGATATTTACATAAAAAGAAATACATCCCTGGGATGTCACCAAGATGCTCACATCAAAAGAAAATACATCCCCGGGATGTCACATATTCATATGCTTACTGGGTTCTTCCTTAGTGTACACTCATTATAAACTTTTCGCTGATCTCTTCCCAATTGATAGGCGATCTACACCGCCTTCCATAGAGAGCTTCATAAGGTGCCATTCCAATGCTCGCTTGAAAGCCATTGTTGTACGCAAACTTGATCAACGGTAGATGTTGATCCCATGATCCTTGAAACTCAAGCATACATGTTCTGAATATATCCTCTATTGCCTGATTCACCCGTTCTATTTGTCTATTAGTCTGTGGATGGAATGCCGAACTGCAATCCAATCGAGTGCCCATACCCTCTTGAAACTTTTGCAAAATTTTGAGGTATACAGAGGGTCACGATCCGAAATGATACTGATTGGAATGTTGTGTAGTCGAGCGATCTCTTTCATGTATAGCTCTGCAAGTTTCCAGCCATATACATGGTATTGGATGGAAAAAAATGGGCAGACTTATTTAATCTATCGATAACTATCCAAATGGCATTGTGTCACTTTGTAGTCTGTGGTAGCCCCACAATGAAATCCATTGAAATGGACTCCCATTTATTCCATTCTGGTATAGGTAGAGGTTGCAACAATCCTGCAGGATGTCTATGACCTACTTTAACCTACTAACAAGTCAAACAACTTGACACATACCCGGCTACGTCTTGCTTTAGACCTCTCCACTAGTAACTCTTTCTCATATCTTGATACATTTTTGAGCTACCAGGGTGAATCGAATATCTAGATTTATGGGCCACGTCTAAAATAGTTTGTTGCAGATTGACATCAACTGGAATACAAAGGCGTCCCCTGAATAGCAAAGAACCATCTTCCTTCACATAGAAATTCGATCTGGTGCCCTCAATCACACCTTGTCGAATCTTGACTAACTACGGGTCTTTCATCTGTAACTCGTGAATATGCTCAAAGATCATCAGTCTCACTATAATGTTGGCCAAGAAGGCCCCTGAAGCTTGCACCTCGATCTTTGCATCATATAATGAAAGATCTTCAAGCAATTTCCATCTGTGCATCCCAATAACAAGGCTAGCTAATTGAGCCGAACTCTTATGACCTAAGGAATCTGCTACAACATTAGCCTTGCCTGAGTGATATTATATGGAGCAATCATAGCCCTTGAGAAACTCCATCCACCTATGTTGGCTCATATTCAATTCCTTCTGTGTAAATAAATATCGGAGGCTTTTATGATCGATAAATACTTCAAAGGTCTCGCCATACAGATGGTGTCTCCAAATTTTTAGCACAAATATGATCGCTGCGAGTTTCAGGTCATGTGTCGGGTAATTCCTCTCGTGCTCCTTCAGCTGCCTTGACCCATAAGAAGCAAATAAGCAATAACCTTCCTGTTCTGGTTGAGCACACAGCCTAAGCTACTATGTGATGCATCGCTATACACCGTAAACCCTCCATTGCCTCATGGAATCGCTAGCGCTGGCGTTGAAGTGAGTCTCTTCTTGAGTTCTTGGAATCTCTTCTCACATACTTCGGTCCACTCAAATCTCACATCCTTCCTTGTGAGTCTCGTAAGCGGTCCTGATATTTTTAAAAATCCTTCCACAAAATGTTGATAGTACCCAGCTAGGCCAAGGAAACTACGGATATCTGTTACCATCTTTGGTTGTTCCCATTGCACCACTTCTTTTATCTTAGCCAGATCCACTGTGACACCATCTTTTGAGACGATATGTCCCAAAAAGCTCACTTTCTCTAACCAAAACTCACACTTACTGAGCTTGGCATATAATTGGCATTTAGGCAACGTTTTTAGTGCGATTCTCAAATGCTCTGCATGCTCCTTCTTAAACTTTGAATATATCAGAATATCGTCGATGAATACTATGACGCAAGTGTCTAAGTGGGGTTTAAACACTCGGTTCATCAAGTCCATAAATGACGCCGGTGTATTTGTCAAACCAAACGACATCACCAAAAACTCATAGTGTCCGTACCGTATCCTAAATGCCATCTTCTGGATGTCCTCTACCTTGACTCTTAGCTGATGGTATCCAGATCTCATATCGATCTTGGAGAAATATCTCGCTTCTTGCTGCTGATCAAATTAATTGTCAATCCTAGGCAAGGGATATCGGTTCTTTATGGTCAGTTTGTTTAGCTGACGGTTGTCGATGCATAGTCTCATCGACCCATCCTTCTTCTTTACAAACAAGACTGGTGCTCCCCAAGGAGACACACTAGGTCTTACAAACCCCTTATCTAAGAGCTCTTGTAACTGCTCTTTCAACTCTCTCAACTTAGTAGGAGCAATTTGGTACGATGCTTTGGAAATAAGCTCCGTTCCAGGTGCTAAGTCGATAGAGAACTCCACCTCTCTATCGGGAGGTAACCCTGACAATTCTTTTAGAAAGACATCTTCAAACTCATGCGCAACCACAATCTCTGAAATGATGTTCCTCCCTTCTTTGTCTTCCTTCCAAAATGCCAAGTAACCACTGCATCCCTCTTGATCAAGTGCTCAGCTCTGACTGTGGAAATAAGTGACACAAACTTCGATCTCATCCCTAAGAATCGGAATGATCTCCTCATGTTTGGTCTAAAGATAACAATCATGTTCCTGTAATCGACCATTGCATGATGAGCTAACAACCAATCCATGCCAAGGATTACATCGAATCCTTGCATATCCAACAAGACTAAATCTGCTGCTAGTTCATAGATGTCCCTATCTTTGATGGCTACTATCACCGACCTACAGTCCAAGTCTGAATCAATCGATTCCCCTTTCGGAATAGATACAGCCAAGACAAAATTCAATGTCTCTAGAACAACCTTTACTTTCTTTGCAATCTGCAGAGTTATAAATGAATGGGTAGACCCTAGGTCTATCAACACTCTAGCATCATATGCTAAGTCACCTCCCTTCCCATACATTTGTACAGTACTTATAGAGCACACGCATCTTAGCAACCTACGCATGCATTAAGTCAAGACTTGTAAAGAACTAGATTAAACAATTCCTATATAGACACACCTTTATCAATAATTTAAAATTCAATACAATGAACCAATCAGTTCAAATAAAATTTTACCTTGTATAATGTCATTATAGTTCTGTGCATCCTGAGCCATTACTGCATATGTCCATCCTTGCACAATCGGCTTCTTTACTTGCATTTGTCGAGTAACAGGAGCAGAAGCCGTCCTTTCTTGCCTAATCATCGAAATTGCAGCCATCCCATCTTTCCTCATTTCTAGGCAATCTTTTATCATGTGCCCCATTTTCCCGCATCTGAAGTACCCTCTCATGCCTTGCCTACAGTCAGATGTTTTGTGCGACTTACCACATTAGCACGCGTCTCAACAGAGGTGGAAGATGCCGCCCTAGAAAAACCCTGAGTAACAAATATTCTTGTCATGGTAGCAGGGTTCTCATATCTAACCGGCCTTCCAGATGCAAGCATAGGTAATCTAGGATAATTTGTCTGCTATGATGGCCTGATATAACCGGTCTGAAACTGCTGCCTCTGAATGGGTGCTACAAATAGCAGTTTTTGTTCATCGACTCATAGTTTCCCACTTTACTCTGATCCATCCTCCTCCTTCCCTATTGGTCTCTCCTCCGATATCGGTCTTCATTATCTTCCTCTATCACCAGAGCCTTCCTCATAACCTCTCCATACATTTTCAACTCAAAAGCCGCCACTCTTCTCCTAATATCCGGCCTCAAGCAGCGTTGAAGCCTCTTGGCCTTCATCAAATTGGTAACCACGTACTGAGGGGCAAAGAGAGCGATCCTCATGAACTCCACTCTGTATTCTCTTACTGACATTTTTCTCTGCTCTAGTTGAAGAAATTTCACTTTCATCTGATTGCGCACTACCTCAGGAAAATACTGTTTATTGAATTTGGTCACAAATTCATCCCAGGTCCATAGCAATCCTGGAGTTTCTTAAGCTCTAGTCCTCGACATGGACTTCCACCATGGGCCCGCCTCGCCATCTAACATATAAGCTACCCAATGAACACTCTAATCTTCAATGCACGTAAGCACACTGAATACCTTTTTCATTTCACTTAGCCAATTCTCTGCGTCCATTGGCTCTACTTGCCCTAAAAAATTTAGAGGACGCATGCTCGAAAACTCCGTGAAAGCTGAGGGTAATAGCTGCGTGGTAACCACTGGAGGCGTAGGTGGTGTTTGATGCTGGTCATTGGGCTTCCAAAGACGCCACCTGCTGGGCCATGGCGTTTGCCATGGTTTCCATAGTGTGCATTATTCTCTGCCTCTCTTCTCTTTCTTCATTTCTCTCTCAAACCCTTTCTTGATCTCTTTGATCTCTCTCCTAATTCCCTTCCTGATTTCTGTTCCCTTGGTTACTATCTTCCAGGGCCTCGCTATTCCCCAATGGCACTCTATTTGAAGCCGAGACGAAAACATCTCCACTCTGTAAGTTCCTACCATGGTCGCCCCTCGACAGACCCCTCCCTCTAGAAGACATAAAGATTTGCAATATAAAACTATAGTTTCATCAGTAGAAGGTCCCTATACTTCGACAAAATTAAAACTTGTCAAATATTCTAAAGAAACTGCTCTGATACCAACTGTGACAGCCTGAATTTTGGCATGAACCTTGAGGTTGTGCCCTACAAGCATGCACTGAACACTTGGTATATCCACACAGGAGGAAGCAAAGCAGGAACAAAAGAAAGCTAACTACTAAACTAAATCTCCAGTTCTAAAAATGTATGCCAAAACATAAGGCCTAAAAGATAGTTCTAATCCCACGCCACTGCATGAGCAAAAGAACCAACCCGAATCATCGATGACAAAACAAAGGTCACCCCTGATGGTTCACCAAAAGAATATCTCTCAATAATTACATTATATCAAAAATAAGGCTGGACATACCAAGCCATACAGTAGCTCTCTCAAAATAATCAAAGTAACGCAGAGGGTCTACTAAAAGAACTCCTCAGGAGGGGGCTCCGACACCTCCACGGGAACGTACTCTGTATCCTCTGGATCAACGTCTCCTGAAGCAGCCGCCAACTCAAAACCTGTGACGTATAGTCAAAGAGGGGTGAGCTACATCATAGCTCAATAGAGAAAATATCTAAACATGTAAAGCTATCTTACTGTAACATCCCTGAATTTTGGCCATTGAATACTGCCCTCGAGATTCATGCCAGACTGGTCATAGGTTTGACCAAGTGAAAGTCAACTCGATGACTACGATTTCAACTTAGGTTGGTGTTATAAGTAAGTGTGTGTAAGTGTGTATAGTTTAAAATCAAGTGAGAAGTAGCATACACCTATCTTGAGTGTGTATGCTTTACACTAAGCAATAGAAAGAGTTCAGAGGGTTTTATAGCTTGAGAGAAGTTATTTCTCTTTGTCTTGGATGGTGTGGAGTTAAGAGGAGAGAGAGAGGGAGAATAGGATGGAGTAAATGCTAAAGGGAGTTAATGCACATTTCAATTAATGACGGGCTTGAGCATTTAGCGATGGATTCGATGTGTTGGAATCGTTAAAGTCAAAGCTAGGAGCCCTGGCCTTCGAGCCAAACCATTGAATCAGCCAAGGGTTGATTTAAGGTGAGTTCTATTTAGATTGCTATAAATATGTTGTTATGTATTTAATTGAGGTTTAAATGATGAATTAAAGAAATAAAATGAAGGAAAAATTATAAGGAAGAAAGTTGGAAGAAATGGCCGCAAAGGGATGAATTTTTAACCAAATCGATTGATCGATTTCCAGAATCTATCGATTGATTTTGGCCTGAAAGATTACTGGGCAAAATTGCCTGAAACTGATTGATCGATTTGAAATCGATCAATCGATTTGTGAAATCGATTAATCGTCTGGGCACTTTCAGTGACTGGAAAATAGAGAGCTGGGAAAATCGATTGATCGATTTTAAAATCGATCAATCGAGTTTAAATTTTTGATTAATCAATTTGGGATCGATTAATCAATTTTGGGAATTCAATTAATCGATTTTGGGAATCGATCAATAGATTTTGGGAATCGATCAATCGATTTGGACAGTTTCAGTTGGACTTTGTTTTGAACTTTGAGGTTCAGGGTCTTGTACCTTCTTTATTGTATCTTTCTTGATGCTTTTCTTGTGTTATGGTATACCATAGGTAGTACGAGTGAAGGCAAGCATGGGGAACCACGTGGGACCTTGATTCTTGGATATTCAGATATGTGAGGTAGGGAACGCCTTGAACATGTGTTTTAATAATGAGAACATGTACGTAGTGATGTACAATGTGTACTTATGTATCAAAATTGAGAATCTTGAGGGTGTGTGTGTGAACATTAAATGAGGAAATAGAGTATGTGGCATCCCCATGGGATGTGAATGTGATAAAGGCATCTGTGTGATGCATCGGATTGGGCATCCCAGGGATGCATGTGATAATATAAAGCAAAGTAAATGGAAAGTGATAAGGCCTAGTGTATTATATTTAGCACCGTCACATGGTGAATAACTATATTTAATGCACTTTTGATATTTAAGGTTTAAATAGAATACCTCACCGACGTGGCGGGATACCCACCACTGACTCGGTAGGATATTCGTGACCAGTACGGCAGCCAATCCGTATACTAATTGGACATCCCAGGGATGTATGTATGAGACTTGAAACCCCGCCACCTATGAGAAAGGGACCTGGGTAGTACTAAATGAATGAACAAGGATATGAAAATTGTCTGATTAGACGGCGATGGAGGGTATTTCACCGGGCACCCGATTCTATAGTAAATCGAAGAATATTTAAGTTAAGATTTAAGTGTTTAGGCCGAATCATTGTCTAATGCAAGCAAGTTGAGAATGAATGACATATGTAAAGTAACTAGTAACATCAAATGCATCTTTTCACTTAATTAAACTATTTTTCTAGTAAATTCACTAATACATTATGTTGTTAATTATCCTGAAATATATGTGAGAGTTTAACTTACATGTTCATTCTGTTGTTTCCCTATTGAGCAAGGATGTAGCTCACCCTTTAGACTAAACGTCGCAAGTCCCGTGCTTGTGGCTACTGAGGCTTCGGGAGACGTAGATCCAGGAGACTCGGATTACGTGCCTGGAGAGGATATTGAGCCCCCTCCTGAGAACTTCTTCTAGAGGACCCCTGCGTATTTTGATTCTTTTGAGAGCGTAATTGTACGACTTGATATGTAAAGTCTTTTTGAGAAAAATATAATTATACAATGATATATTCCTTTGGTGATACATCTACGGTGATCCTGTTTATCATCGATGGTTCAGGTCGGTTCTTCTGTTCATGCGTTGGCATGGAATTAGAACTGTCTTTTAATGCTCTTATTTTAGAATAATATATCATTAATGCATGTTTGATTTAGTTCATAAGTTTTACTTTGATTAGCTGTTGCTTGGTTATACCAATGTTCCGTACAGGCAAATGGGGCACGCCCTCGATGGCCATGTTGATGGCACAAATTTTGGGGTGCCAAAATCTAGGTTGTCGCAGTTGGTATCAGAGCGATGTCTTCTAGAAATTCTGACAAATCTTGTTTTTGTCGGAGCGTAGAGACTTCTAGTAATGGGACCTTTGTTTCATGTGCAGACCGTTATGTCTTCTAAGGGAAGAGGCCGACCCAAGGGTGGTCAAGGTAGAAATTTACGTAGTAGAGATGGCTTCATCTCGCCTACGAATAGAGTACCTATGGGAAGCAGAGGGGCTTCAGGGAGTAGTGGTCAAGAGAGCCAAGAAAGAGATCGTCAGGAAAGAGAACAGAGGGAATAGGAAAGAGTAAGAGAAAGGAATGAAGAGAGAGAAGAGCGTCAGAGGATGATGCACACTATGGAAATCATGGAAAACACCATGGCTCAACAAGCAGCATCCTTGGCAGCTCCAAATGCACATGATCAACAAACTCCACCTACACCTCCAGTAGGTCCTACACAACCAGTGCCCTCTACATTTACAGAGTTTAGGAGGATGTGACCTCCTTGTTTTTCATGGCAAGCCAAGCCAATGGATGTGGAGAATTGGTTGAGTGAAATGGAGAAGGTTTTTAGCATGCTGACATGCACGGAAGATGAGAGTGTTCGTTGGACAGCCTATATGCTTGATGGGGAGGCTGGGCCTTGGTGGAAGTTCATTTCTCGGACTAGGGCTCTCGAGATCCCATGATTGCCCTAGATGTTGGAGGAATTCATAGAAGAATTCAACAAGCAGTACTTCCCTGAAGTTATACAAAATCAGATGGAAGTGAAATTTTTATAGCTTAAATAGGGGAAGATGACAGTTAGAGAATACGGGGTTGAGTTTATGCGACTTGCTCGTTTTGCTCCTGAGTATGTAGTCACAGATCTGATGAAAGCAAAATGACTACAATGCGGCTTGAGGTCGGACATCAGGGGAAAAGTAGCAGTATTTGAGTTGAAGACCTATGGAGAGGTCATGAGCAAAGCCTTACTAATTGAGGAGGATAATGAAGACAGATATAAGAGAAGGGATCTGGCAAGCAAGGGAAGAATGGATCATAATCGAGTTGGGAAGTATGAGTCGGTGAACAAAAAGCTATGGTTCATAGTGCTTATTCAGAGGCAACCATTCCAAGCAGGGTATGTGAGACCGGCGCAGCAGGCGAACTACAAGATATTACTAATGCTTGTGTCAGGGAGGTCGATAAGATATGAGAACCCTACTACCACCACTGGAGCAGCAGTTACATAGGGTTTCTCACGACTTGCTTCTTCCACACCTAGGGAGACTTGTGCCAAGTGTGACAAGTCTCACAAGACAGCGGATTGCATGCAAGCAATACGAGATTGTTATAAGTGCAGAATGGTGGGCCACATTATAAAAGACTATCCAGAGATGGCTAAGGAGAGGACGAGCTCTGCTTCAATGTCACGACCTATACAAGCAAGGAAGTCGATCGTGCAAGGAATAGCCTACGCAGTCACGACCTAGGAAGTAAGGAGTGTACACGACGTCATTCAAGGTGAGATTCCTTTTAAATAAAGAATATCCATTTCTTAAGAAGTTTAGATAGAGAAGGTGCATTCACTTAGAAATATGGTGTAGACTAGTTCTTGTACATTGAATTTGATAAGTAATTATACGCTATGTATATGTAAATATATATGCCTTATAGGTACGTTACGCATATATGAGAAGGGAAGTTTTGTGACATGTGAAGCTAGAGTGTTGATAGACCTAGGGTCAACTCACTCCTTTGTTACTCCGCGGTTTGCAAAGAAAATGAAGATTGTCTCGGAGACATTAGATTTTGTTCTAGCAGTGTCCATTCCGACTGGAGAATTGGTTGACACAAAATTGGTTTGTAAGTTCATAATAGTGGGTATTCATGATATGGACGATTATGAATTGCCAGCAAAATTAATTTTCTTAGACATGCAAGGATTCAACGTGATTCTTGGCATGGACTGGTTATCACAACACTGGGCGACGGTAGATTGCAAGAATAAGGTCGCCATCTTCAGACCTAACACAAGAAGATCATTCCAATTTTAAGGAGAGAGATCGAAGCATATGCCACTTATCTCTACAGTTAGGGCCGAGTGCTTGATCAGAAAGGGGTGCAACGGTTATTTGGAATTCTTGAAGGAGGATAAGTAAAGGAAGAATATCATCTCGGAGATAGCAGTTGTGTGACACTTTGAGGATGTGTTTCTTGAGGAATTACTAAGATTACCTCCAGATAGAGAAGTGGAGTTCGCTATCGACTTAGCACTGGGGACAGAGCTTATTTGAAAAGCACCATATAGAATGGCTCCTGCTGAGTTGAAAGAGCTGAAAGAGCAGTTGCAAGAACTCATGGATAAGGGGTTTGTAAGATCGAGTGTGTCTCCATGGGGAGCACCGATCTTGTTTGTAAAGAATAAAGATGGGTCATTGCGATTGTGCATTGACTATCACTAGTTAAACAAACTGACCATTAAGAATCGATATCCATTGCCCAGGATTGACGATCTATTTGATCAGCTACAAGGAGCGAGGTATTTTTCCAAGATCGATCTGAGATCTGGATACCATCAGCTAAGAGTCAAGGCAGAGGATATTTAGAAGACTGCATTTAGGACACGGTATAGACACTATGAGTTCTTAGTGATGCCATTTGGGTTGACGAATGCACCGATGTCATTTATAGACTTGATGAATCGGGTGTTTAAACTACACCTAGACTCCTACGTCGTAGTATTTGCTGACGATATCCTGATATACTCCAAGTCAAAAGAGGAGCATGCAGAACACTTGAGAGTTGCTCTACAAACCTTACGTGAATACCAACTATATGTCAAGTAAGTGCAAGTTTTGGCTGGAAGAAGTGAGCTTTTTGGGACATGTCGTCTCAAAGGAAGGTGTCACAATAGATCTGGCTAAGATTGAGGCAGTGGTGAATTGGGAATAACCAAAGATGGTAAAAGATGTTTATAGTTTTCTTGGTCTAGCTGGCTACTACAGACATTTTGTAGAGGGATTTTCTAAAATATCGGGACCTCTTACAGGACTTACACAGAAGGAGGTGAGATTTGAATGGAGTGAAGCGTGTGAAAAGAGTTTTCAAGAAATCAAGAAGAGACTGACTTCAACTCTAGTATTAGCGATTCCATCAGACAGTGGATGGTTCGCGGTATATAGTGATGCTTCGTATAATGGTTTGGGCTGCATGCTCAACCAATATAAGAAGGTGATAGCTTATGAGTCGAGACAGCTAAAAGAATATGAAAAGAACTACCCGACACATGATCTAGAACTAGCAGCGGTCATATTTGTGCTGAAGATCTTGAGACACGATATGTACGGTGAGACCTTTAAGAACTTCACCAATCATAAGAGCCTCATATACTTGTTTACAGAGAAAGAGTTAAATATGAGGCAGCGCAGATGGATGGAGTTTCTTAAAGACTATGATTGCTCCATACAGTATCATCCAGGCAAGACTAATGTAGTAGCCGATGCTTTGAGTCGGAAGGGTTCAGCTCAATTGGATAGTTTGATCATGGGAATGCACAAATGAAAATTATTTAAAGATCTGTCATTATCTGATGCAAATATCGAGGTGCAAGCTACATGAGTTTTCTTAGCTAAAATATCAGTGAGATAGATGATCTTTGAGCATTTCCACGAGCTACAGGCGAAAGACCCAGAGTTGACCAAGATTCGCGAAGATATGATTGAAGGCATCAAACCAGAGTTCTCACTAAAAGAAGATGGTTCTTTATTATTCAAGGGCCGTCTTTGTATTACAATTGATGTCGATCTACGACAAACCATCCTTGATGAGGCTCAAAAGTCAAAGTATGCAATCCACCCTGGTAGCACTAAAATGTACCAAGACTTGAGAAAGAATTACTGGTGGAGAGGTTTAAAGCAAGATGTGGCTAAGTACGTGTCACGGTGTTTGACATGTCAGCAGGTGAAGGTCAATCATAGACATCCTGTTGGATTATTATAGCCACTGCCCATACCAGAGTGGAAATGAGAATCAATCTCTATGGACTTCATCGTTGGACTACCGCGTACAGTTAAGAGATACAACGCCATTTGGGTAGTCGTGGACTGATTGACCAAGTAAGCACACTTCTTGCCTTACAACACGATGTACACGGCAGGAATACTCATGGAGTTGTATATGAAGGAGATCGTGTGATTAGACAGGATTCCAAGTAGCATTGTTTCTGATCGTGATCAGTTATACACTTCAAATTTTGGAAGAAATTTTAAGAAGGCATGGGAACTCAATTGGAATTCAGTTCAGCATTTCATCCACAAACTGATGGGCATACAGAGCAAGTGAATCAAGTCATCGAAGACATGCTCAGAGCGTGTATGCTTGCAATGCAACAGTCATGAGATCAACACCTATCACTGATTGAATTTGCATACAACAATAGTTTCCAAGCGAGCATTGGCATGGCACCATATGAAGCTCTTTATTGAAGGCGGTGTAGATTGCCTACCAATTAGGAAGAAATTGAAGAAAAGTTTATTTTGGGACTCGAGTTGCTTGAAGACAACGCGATCGTTATCCGTACGATAAGAGAAAGACTTAGGTCATCTCAAAGCACACAAAAAAGCTACACCGATATCAAGAGGAGAGTGTAGACTACAAGGTGGGTGAACATGTGTTTGTAAAGGTATCACCTATGAAAGGCGTTATGATATTTAGAAAGAGAGGGAAGCTGAGTCCCTGTTATCTTGGACCCTTTGAGGTTTTGGGTCGAGTAGGAGAGGTTGAATATCGTGTTGGATTACCACCACGATTTGATCGGGTACACAATGTCTTTCACGTCTCTATGCTCAAAAAGTACGTGAATGACCCTTCCCATATCTTGGGAAGTTAACCTTTGGAGATGTACGAGGATATGAGCATGATTGAGGAACCTGCTGAGGTATTGGATAGGAAAGAGCAAGTATTGCACAGCAAAGTGATTCCCTTAGTGCTTGTTCGATGGAAGAATCATTTGGCTGAAGAAGCAACATGGGAATGGGAAAAGGAGACGGATGTGAGAGACCAATATTCGGACTTGTTTGTGATGTGTTGAGAGTCGAATTGTATCATCGCAAGCATGTTTGTAAATTTGAATCGACTATGTAATCAAACGTGTTGCGTTATGCCAAAATTTTTTTTCTTTTCATTTATTTCACAGAATGAATGGGATAAGTGTGCGTTGCAAACATACCATTATGAAATTAACGCATGACTTAATGATAACCACGTGGAGAAAATGGATGGTCAAGACATGCTTCACAAAGTCAAGGACAAAATGACCAAGAAATACGAAGAAAATAAAGGAAAAATAAAGCAGGAAAGTTTTGAAAAATCTGTCAAAACCGATTAATCAATTTCCAAATCGATCAATTGATTTTGGAAATCGATTAATCGATTTTGATCGATTGAACGACTGGCACACGCCAGTGAGGTGGGAAACTTGAAATTTTATTAGCATTAAATTTTGATTAATCGAGTGGAATTCGATTAAATGATTTTGGAAATCGATCAATCGATTTTTGAAATTGATCAATCGAATTCACGCGACTGAGGTTAAGTTACAAAAATCGATCAATCGATTTTTAAAATCAATCTATCGATTTTTGCCCATATAAGCCAGTTTTGGGATTTTTCTTCCCCATTAGAAATCTAATTTGTTTGTTCTTTATATTTTGGGCACCATTTTCTCCTTTCTCTTTTGCTACCAGACTCTAGGGTTTAAGAGCTTTCAGATCAATTTCGAATCAAAACCCTTGCCATTCGGTTCGAACGCACAAGGTAAACCCTAGATTTTGAATTTCCTTTCACTTTGCATCATCACAACCCTAAATTTGTGGAAATTTTTTTTTTTAAACCCAAAATGCTGCCTAGAACTCGATTAGCTGCAAAGCAATCGAAGTCTAAGCTTCCAGTACGACATAAGAATGCCGCACCACCACCACCTTCACCATCACCCCCATCATCACCATCTTCGTCAGATTCATCATCTGATTCGACAGACGTGTCTTCACGCGAATCGTCGCCACCACCACCACCACCCAGAAACTTGCCCCAACCAAATGAGTGGTGGGTGGCAAAGAATTTTGAGGATGAGTATCTTATTGACGAGGCCTTGTTTATCATTCCCGACGTCAAGGGTGAGACCAAATGGGCTTAGAAATACCTCGTAAGTGCATGCCTCGGTAACCTTTTGAAGCCGCTACACGAGTATTACTACCCTAGGCTCGTTTGGCTGTTTTACCAGAACCTGAAATAGGGCCACGTGGATGATACCATAAAGACCGAGATTAACGGTCGTACCTACATTTTTACCCGACGCCATGTCCAGGAGTTCCTAGAATGTTACCTCGACCATGTACCAGAGACCAACCTTTTTCCCCCATTTGATCAAAAAATATTATTTGAGGAGATTAGGATGGAGATGACCAAAGGGCTCGAGGGATCTGGAACGTCAATAAGGAGGGTAGACTTACCCCATTACATGTGGATGCTTGATTCAATAATCAAGTGTAATATTTACCCTATGCGCCACGATACTGAGAGGGTGGAGTTGTTCCAATAGGCCCTATATGCGGCACACTGCGGCCATTGGTTCGACACTACCAAGATCATCTTTGAGGGTATGATCTACATTAAAAGGGAAAATGATGAAAGGACCTTTGAAACCCAAGGAGTGCATGCCCTACGCCCGACTAATCTCTAGTATATTGGAGTGCTACTCTAATGCCCCCAAATATGCCATCTCACCCATCGAGCCGAAGGCCACCGACCACGTGAAGCTATACTCCATCGCTTCGTGGGGCTGCAGCTACCGTATGGTGAAGACGACTTTACCAGTTGAGGAGCCAACACCTGCTTAGGCTGGCCCTGTACCACCACCACCTCAGGATCCTCCAGTAGGGGGGAGCCACCTATTGTACCACCAGTTGAGGGAGCACCACTTCATGATCTCACACCGCTTGAGAGGTAGCCCATTGTGCAACCTACTACTCCTACACAGTCACCTGCTACTTCTGCACCATCGCACTGCCGATGAGCGACTCACCCTACCCCTACTATCGAGGACGTTTGGCCCGGATGGAGGCCAACAACCAGCAGATGAACCGCCGCATGGATTTCCTGATGTACCATACTATGTGGCACATCTATCTTACAGATTTCTAGCAGCGTCTTGCGGAGGAGTGGACTTGGACGCCTGACGCTCCTGCTGAGGGTGCTTCTGGTGCGGGCACGTCGAGTTCGGTGCCACAGCAGCCAGACGTGGCAAACCGTCTAGGAGAGGGGACGGCGTGAGCATGAGCTTATGTCATTTTCGGTGGTGCAATTAACTTTTTGAATTGCAATTACTTTTGGAGGATTGTAAATTTTGGCAATTGTAAGTAAATTGAAAGTTTCTATGTATCAAACTATTTTGCATGAATGCCATTATTTTGGAAATATACTCATTGAGTCTTCTTATAAATGAAATCTCTGTTTATCTTGCATATGCTCTGACTGTTCTTCAATGTAATTACTTTTTCGTGGATGTGCGGTGTTTACTTTTGATTGTAACTACACGTGTCTATGTGTGTGGGCATTCCACAACAGAGACCTTTGGGTATATTTTCGAGGATGAAAATTCCCAAGGTGGGGAGAATGTAACATCCCCAAATTTTGGGGGTTGAACAGTGTCCTCGAGATGCATGCCTGACTGGTCATAGGTTTGACCAAGTGAAAGTCAACTCGATGACTATGATTAACTTAGGTTGGTGTTATAAGTGTCTGTAGTTTAAAACCAAGTGAGAAGTAGCATGCACCTATCTTGGGTATGTATGCTTTACACCAAGCAATAGAAAGAGTTAAGAGGGTTTAATAGCTTGAGAGAAGTTATTTGTGACAGCCCAGATTTTGGCACCACGAAACCCGTGCCATCAGCACGATCCTCCAGACCGTGCCCCAAAACTATGCATGGGATAATGGTATAACAACCAACAATTAACAAGATAAAGCAATTAACTGCATAAGGCGGAAAATCAATATGCCAATCTAGCATATGCAAAAGACGGTTCTACTTTCATGCCACTGCATGAATAGAGAACCGATCCGAACCATCGGTGATAAATAGATCACCTGAGATGGTTCGCCTAAAAGAATAATGTCTATCTAATTACATTGTTTGACAAAAATAAGGCTTGACATACCAAGCCGTACAATTTGCTCTCAAAACTGACTCTCTTTCAAAGTACACAACAGAGTCTCCTAGAAGAAGTCCTCGGGAGGAGGCTCCAACTCGTCCCCAGGCACATAATCCAAATCACCCGGATCTACGTCTCTCGAAGCCTCAGCCGCTGCTAACAATGGACCTGTGACGTATAGTCTAAAGGGTGAGTTACATCCTAGCTCAATAGGGAACAACAAAATGAACATATAAATCAAAATCTCACATATATTCTATGATATTCTAAGCATGATGTGTCTATGCATTTGCTAGAAAACAGTTTAAAAGATGGTAATTTACATTCAAGTTACTGGTAATTTGTATGCCTTACTTTGCTATTGATTTATCATGAATGACACTGAACAGGCTTAAAGCAAAACTTAAATCTTCCACTTAATCCCCGAGCAATATAGCATCGAGCCCCGATGGAATACCCACCATCGTCGCCTAAATAGACAGTTGTTATATGTATTCCCTGGGAAAATACCCAAGCCCCTTTCTCAATAGGCGGCGGGGTTAAATCTCATCTCAACATCCCTGGGATGAGCTTACTGTGTACGGATAGACCTCCGCACTGGTGTACGGATTGGCCACCGTACCAGTCACGGATATCCAGCCGCATCAGTCGTGGGTATTCCTCCACGTCGGTGGGGTATTCTAATCAAACCTCAAATAATAAAAATAACATGTGTTTTACATATAGTTGTTCACCGTGTAAAGTGCTATCTTATATCAGTTAGGCCTCAATAGTAGTTATTCAATCTTATTTACATCCCTAGGATGTCTAATTTACTCGTATCACATTGATGCCTTTATTACTTTCTCATCCCCTGGGGATGTCTCATTCTCATTTGATTACTTGATCTCAGTTACTCGCATCACACAGATGCCTTTATCACATTCTTGGTGTCACACACGCACCCATTTCACAAAGATTTACATAGATAAAATATTTTTAGTTTGAGTTCTATATCACTACATACATGCTCTTGCAATTAAAGTACATGTTCAAGCTGTTCCCTACCTCAGGTCTCCGAAGGCCCAAGATTCAAGGTCCCACGCGGCTCCTTGTGCTCGCTTTCACACGTACCACCTATGGTACATCACAACACATGTAACACATCACTAAAGATGCAATAGAGAAGGTCCTAGACCCTCCATGAACCTCAAAGTCCAATTACGAAGTCAAGTGAATCAGCCAAAATCGATTAATCGATTCCCAAAATTGATTAATCGAAACCCAAATCGATTAATCGATTCCTAAAATCGATTAATCGAAATCCAAAATCGATTAATTGATCCCAAATCGATTAATCGAAATCCCCAAAATGGTAAGGTTGATTCTCAAATCAAGCAGTCAAAAATCTGAAATCGATTAGTCGATTCCAAATCGATTAATTGAAACCCAAAATCGATTAATCAATTTCCCAACTCGATTAGTCGATTTCCCCAGGTCTTGTTTCTCCAGCCACTGGAGGTACCCAGTCGATTAGTCGATTTCTAAATCGATTAATCGACCTTCAACATGGATTAATCGATTTCCAAATCGATTAATCGAAATCGGGCATCCCTGACTTTTCAACTTCTAAACCAAAATTGATTAATCGAACCTCGATTTCGATTAATTGATTTGGCCAGATTTAGCCCCCTTTCGGGCTGTTCTTCCAAATCTTTTTCCTTTTTATTTTTCTTTCTTTTCTAAGTCTTTTATCTACCATTTTAACCATACTTGACTAAATTTTAACCATCATGCATCTATGCATTTAATTCTAATAAGGCTCACCTTAATAAATCCTTTAAAGGATTGATTTGTTGGGTTTGAAGGCTAGGGTTCCAGCTTTTGCTTCAACGATCCCAAACACGTTGAATCTGGAAATCAATGCTCAATCTTCCCCTTGATTTGCAATAACTCCTAGCTTCAAGAACTCCTCTTGGTTCCTTTCTCTCTCTCACTTCAACAACCAAACAAGGGATTCTAGGGTTATTAAACCATTATATCCACTTTCCTGTTTCGGTGCTAAGCGCATACACCAGAGATGGGTGTATGTGACTCTAATTTAACATCATACACTACACTTAGGTGACATTCGTACCATGTCAGTTCATCATTCCATGAGTTCATTGTTTGACCATCACTCTGTCAACCCTACGACCAGTCGGGCATGGATCCCGAGGTCAAAGTTCAACGCTCAAATTTTTTGGGATATTACATTATTTCTCTTGGTTTTGGTTGGTGTGGAGTTAAGAAGAGAGAGAGAGAGGGAGAATAGGAAGGAGTAAATGCTAAAGGGAGTTAATGCACATTTCAATTAATGACAGGCTTGAGCATTTAACGACGGATTCAATGTGTTGGAACTGTTGAAGTCAAAGCTAGGAGCCCTAGCCTTTGAGCCAAACCATTGAATTAGCCAAGGGTTGATTTAAGGTGAGTTCTATTTAGATTGCTATAAACATATTGTTGTGTATTTAATTGAGGTTTAATTGATAAAGTAAAGAATAGAAATGAAGAAAAAATGATAAGGAAGAAAGTTGGAAGAAATGGCCGTAAAGGGATGAATTTCTGACCAAATCGATTGATTGATTTCTAAAAAAAACCGATCGATTTTGGCCTGAAGGATTATTGGGCAAAATTGTCCAAAACTGATTGATCGATTTGAAATCGATCAATCGATTTGTGAAATTCGATTAATTGATTTGAAATCGATCAATCGATTTGTGAAATTCGATTAATCGATTTGAAATCGATTAATTGTCTGGGCACTTCCAGTGACTGGAAAATAGAGAGCTGGGAAAATTGATTGATCGATTTTAAAACCAATCAATCGAGTTTGGATTTTTGATTAATCGATTTTGGGAATTCGATTAATCGAATTTGGGAATCATCAATCGATTTGGACAGTTTCAGTTGGACTTTGTTTTGGACTTTGAGGTTTAAGGAGGGTCTTGTACCTTCTTTATTGCA
Organism: Chloranthus sessilifolius; assembly: GCA_021018995.1. Classification (NCBI taxonomy): domain Eukaryota; kingdom Viridiplantae; phylum Streptophyta; class Magnoliopsida; order Chloranthales; family Chloranthaceae; genus Chloranthus; species Chloranthus sessilifolius. Next base: position 55,196,701 of record CM037598.1, read on the forward strand.
TCTTTCTTAATTCTTTGCTTGTGCTATGATATACCATAGATAGTACGAGTGAAGGCAAGCATGGGGAACCGCGTGGGACCTTGATGCTTGGATAGTCAGACGCGTGAGGTAGGGAATGCCTTGAACACTATTTTAATAATGAGAACATATATGTAGTGATATAAAATGTGTACTTATGTATCAAAATTGTGAATCTTGAGGGTGTGTGTGTGAACAATAAATGAGGAAATTGAGTCTGTGATGTCTCCAGGGGATGTGAATGTGATAAAGGCATCTGTGTGATGCATCGGGTTGGGCATCCCAGGGATGCAAGTGATAATATAAAACAATGTAAATGGAAAGTGATAAGGCCTAATTTACTATATTTAGCATAGTCACACGGTGAATAACTATATGTAATACACTTTTGATATTTAAGGTTTAAACAGAATACCCCACCGATGTGACGGGATACCCACGACTGACTCGACAGGATATCCGTGACCGGTACGGCGGCTAATCAGTAGACCAGTTGGACATCCCAGGGATGTGTGTATGAGACTTGAAATCCTATCGCCTATGAGAAAGGGACCTCGGTAGTACTAAATGAATGAACAAGGATATGGAAATTGTCTTATTAGACGATGATAGAGGGTATTCCATCGGGCGCCTGATTCTATAGTAAATCGGGGAATATTTAAGTTAAGATTTAAGTGTTTAGGCTGAATCATTGTCTAATACAAGCAAGTTGAGAACGAATGACATATGTAAAGTAACTAGTGACATCAAATGCATCTTTTCAGTCAATTAAACTATTTTTCTAGTAAATTCATTAATACATCATGCTGTTAATTATCCTGGAATATATGTGAGTGTTTAACTTACATGTCCATTATGTTGTTTCCCTATTGAGCTAGGATGTAGCTCACCCTTTAGATTATACATCGTGGGTCTCGTGCTTGCGGCTGTTGAGGCTTTGGGAGACGTAGATCCAGGAGACTCAGATTATGTGCCTGGAGAGGATATTGAGCCCCCTCCTGAGGACTTCTTCTAGAGGACTCCTGCATATTTTGATTCTTTTGAGAGCTGAATTGTACGGCTTGGTATGTCAATCCTTTTTGAGAAAAATATAATTATACAATGATATATTCTTTTAGCAAACCATCTAGGGTGATCCTGTTTATCACCGATGGTTCGGGTCGGTTCTTCTGTTCATGCGTTGGAATAGAATTAGAACTATTTTTTTATGCTCTTATTTTAGAATAATATATCATTAACACATGTTTGATTCAGTTCATATGTTTTGCTTTAATTAGTTATTGCTTGGTTATAACAATGTTCAATACAAGCAAATGGGGCACAACCTCGAGGGCCGTGCTGATGGCACAAATTTTGAGGTGTCGAAATCCAGACTATCACACTTACACATATTTAATGACATAAGCAGAGCATGATCTCATAAGCTGAAAATAGTTTTAAAGCGTTTAAATTAACAAAAGCATGAACTCAATACACATTTCACATCTTATCCTTTCACACTACACATCTTATCTTTTACTTAACTTGTTCTCATATCTCACAAAGACTTGTGTCACCAACTTAAATAATCCCCGAGCAATATGGCATCGAGCCCTGATGGAATACCCTCCATCGTCATTCAATAGAACTATGTTTCAATTAAATACAAGCTCAAGTCCCATTCACTGAGGCGACTTGGCATACTCATTACCGTCTTGGTAATTTCATCACTTGTTTGTACGGATATCCCGCCGTCCCGGTCATGGATATCCTGCCGCGTCAGTCCCAGTATCCCGCCGTGTCGGTGGGGTATTCTACAAACCTCAAATCATTTGTGCAAAACATATATAGTTATTTATCGTGAAGTTGTGCTAAATATAATAATTGAAAGTTTGGTTCAAGTCTTGTCTACATCATTTCACATTACCTAGATATTTACATCAAAAGAAATACATCCCTGGGATGTCACCGAGATGCTCCCATCAAAAGAAAATACATCCCTAGAATGCCACATATTCATATGCTAATTGGGTTCTTCCTTAGTGTACACACGCCTTAAATTCACATGCTTTGACTAAGTTTCGGAAATTCGTATCATAACACATTTGATTTTACACAATAAACATCACTACACACATGGTATTGTAATCAAGAGTACATGCCCAGAACTTTCCCTAACTCACACGAAATTACTTAAAAAATTCCTCGATCCGAGCTAGCCTTAACCATCCAAGGTCCATCTCAAACCTAAGCATGGTCAAAACATACTTAACATGTCAAAATAAACATAAAATGACGAGTTCTGGAGCCTAGTCATCACACACGAAGTAAAACTCAATAAAAGCCAGAATCAGTCCAAATCGATCGAACGATTTTAAATCGATCGATCGGTTTACCAAAATCGATCGAACGTTTCTAAATCGTTCGAACGATTTCCCAAAATCGATCGAGCAAACTTATTTCATTCGATCAATTTCCTCTAAGACACAACACTACAGATTTTCTTCTTTGGTAAAATCGATCGAACGCTCACTAATTTCGTTCAATCGGTTTCTCCTGAAATCCATCTCTACAGATTTCCAAATTTAGCAAAATCGATCGAGCGATTACTAATTCTGTTCGATCGGTTTTGCCAACTTTATAACAACATCAAATTCTAACTTCTAGAACTCATCTCTTCAAGATCTTTACCCTTTTCTTACTCGTTTTTCACACATAGCCAGTTAGGGTCACTGTATAACAACTATAAATTCACTTGAATAATTAAGCTTATCTTCCTAGCCAATCGGATCTCTTGATCCCAAGCTCCCTTTCACAACAAGGGTTTCACCACTCGGAATTTCCAATCTCTTATCGATTCAAAGCCTTCAATCTCTATGCTTTCCGATCTACCCTCAATCATGCACATTTAATACACACACACACTCTCACACTCCTCTCATTCACTTTTTCATAATTTTCTCAACAGCTGACACAGATGCAATGAGAAAAAAAGTCTTCATTATAACCCACTTATGTCTTGGGTGTAAAGCACACACACCCTGATAGGTGTATATGACCTAAATTAAAACAACTCTTCTAACATACACATAATACATTGCTTATGTAACTCATTTAATCTAAGCCATCAAGTCAACCTTTTTACCTAGTCAAACAAGTGACCAGTCGGGCACGCACCCCGAGGTATACTATTCAGAGTTCGAAATTTCCGGGACATGACAAAGAGGGAGTGCTATGCCTTAACACATCATGCACCCCCCTCATTTATCCAAATACCCCAAACTATCGGTAACAAGGAATTTAAAATCATGCCCAAAATATTTCAATTATTCCTAATATTTCGTGGGCTGATGAATAAAAATCTTTATTTGCATTTAAGACAGTTTATAGAAGTGTGCAACGTTATTCGAATCACAAATTTGCTAGATATTTTATTCATTTGAGACTGCTTTCATATTCTCCAAGAGATGAAGCATTAAAGTGGATACATTCTCTGCTTTGTAATTCTTTCAGTAATTGGGAGGACTCGGAATGAGGATTTCTCATGGAGTACTTCCCAATGCACAGAACAAATCAAATTCGATATCTTATCAGAACTTTTAAACAATATTTGGATGAATCTCTTCCAAAGGGGTGGATGCGCCTTAACGACCTTTTGTATTCGTGTCCTCACCATGAGATCCTGAAATGGCAAATAGTCCTCACTTTCTATGAAGGTTTGAATGACATAATGTGACACATAATTGATTTTGACTGTGGAGGGATGTTTCATACGCTGTCTGCAGAGACTGTGTGGGATTTCTTTAAGAACTTTAGAGAGGAACCAGTGCAATGCCAAGCACTAGGTGAGAGTAAATCGGAGACTGCAAGGATTATACCTCTTAGCCAGAGAGGATTATACAAATTAAAGTCAATGAGGAATTGTTTCCAAAAATTAAAACTTTAGAAGACAAAAATTCAATCTCTGTTGAGTGTAAAATCGCACTCAACATCTCTACAAGGAGAAGTTTGTGAACCTAACAATGGTCTGACTCAGAGAATTCCTCCGCAACCTCGTATATTTTGCCCCACACAAACTCAAGACCATACGGACACAAAGGAAGCCCTGATGAAAATAGCCGATAGCTGGCTGCAGCATGGCGGGATTCAAACGCAACTACTCAATAATCTCCAGGAATCCATTACACGATTAGAAACTCAGGTAGAGCAATTAACCATTTTGGCTAACCTAGGAACAAGTAACTATTGTTTCTCACTGTCAGTTGGTATCCCAGGAGGAAATACTTTTACGGGAGGTACATCAACCCCTCTTGATCATTACTGAGTTTCTTCCTACACACTGTCGAGCTACAGACGCATCCGTAGCAAACATGTGTAAAATATGTACAATAGTAGTATGAAAGTTCTTTACAATTTATTAATAGCACTAAATCGTAAAGACTTTTCTCTTAATTTTTAAATTCACTTGAAGAGTATGGATTTACGTTTTCTTGTGAATAATGAGTCCAACCATAGCGAGTATACAGTTTACAAAGTTATAGAGTCTCGTGATGGTTATCTAGAATTGCAAAATGATAATTCCGGGGAACAGGAGAACCGGTGATCAGTCTTATCGGTTACATTGGAAAACGATCTCAATTACACTTGTAGCGGAAATAGACATGCATGTATTCAATTTCCCCTCTTGCCAACCACCCTAGCCTAGGAACCTACACCTCAGCATTTAACCGGAAGTGACGGTTCAGAGCCTACATTTTCCTTATAAATCTATACACATCCATAGACCAAACCCATTCCACAACCATTCTTCTTCCTCCGTCTTCAACCCTAAAACCCTATGATGGAAGAGCATAAACCTAGTGATTTCAGCAAAACATTAGATAAAATTTTTGAAAAACTTAGAGGTGAGCTCCTGACTGTAGAATACAAAGTAGAAGATCTAAAGCGCCAGCACCTTACTCGAGGTGCTAAGTCATCCACACAAACTACCCTTGACCCTAAACCTAACCTCAATCCGAAACCATATACCGAGAACCCATTTTTACCCAATTCCTAATTTTTTTACCTTAACCATCCACACAGGATGCATGTTCCTTTTTAACGAGGGTTGTTGTATTTTCCCGTGTTATCTCCCATCCCATTCTTGATCTCCTCGCCACCCATTTCCATGGCTCCCTCCGCTTATGCTACATTCTCTTCATTTATAAGAGATGTCAACTTTGATGAGGTGTGGAGATTCTTTTCTAAAGAAGAGGAGGGGAGGCAACCCTCCAAAGGCATGGATATGCCTTTGGTAAGAAGGAATGAGAGACTTTGATTGAAGGTTGTTAGAAGCCGAGGACAAACTTTATTGAAGATCTTTAATCTCTGACGTTGCTGCTAGTGTCTAGTATATTTTAGTGTGTCTCTAGATTTTTCCTAAGATTATTTTCTTTACTGTAATTACTGATCAATTTTAGTTTTTAGTTTTTCTGTTCTCCGTAAATATCTAGTAATCTATAAATTTTCTTTTTGTTATTTTCTTTTTACTAACTTACTAACAGTGTGTGTGTTACTAACCCTACTAACAATTTTTTTTATTATTGATATTCCAAGAATAGCTGAGGTTATTTCTCTCTCAAGTTTGGGAGAAAATTATTGATTATTTTTGTAGATTATAAATCTGGTACATTTATAGAAAATAAGGTAATAATTTTTCTGTATGTCCCCTGTTTTACACAATGAGGACATTGTCCTATTTAAGTTTGGGGGGATACACTAACTTTTCATTTTTTAGGATAAAATATTTATTTTGAAATATATTAGTATAGTTTTTATTTTTATTTTTTTAGTTAATCATTATATGTGATTTATGATGAAAAATATGAAATTCTGAAATTCTTAACAATCCATTATAGTAGTAGTTCAAAAATATCAAAATAAAAACAGTTGCAATTCAAAGTAAAGCATTTTTAGATGTTGTATCAGATGAATGTTTGAAACTATACAATTATTCTGAACTGTAAAAATATTTTAGATTATAGTTTCAAAATTATATACATAGTGAGCTATAGAGCCTATTTCCTCTTTTATTTTGTAAAAGAGAGACTGATTTTATTCATGCTAAAATTTTTCATGAACTTCACTACTATTGATGATAAAATAAAATCTCATATTGCTAAAATTAGAATCAAGATATTTTAAAAATATGATTATTTATTTGTTTAGAACTGTCTAGTAAATATATAAAAGCAATAAGACATTCATATTAGTAAATTATGAAAATGGCCAAAGGCCATTTTTTGTTAAACCAGAGCCAAAAAGCTAAAAAATTCAGAATATTTTATTCTTTGAATCCATATTCGAAGCTTGAACTAAAATTTCTTTGTATCATGATTATATAAACCTTTAACCATATGTACTGCCCAAAGCTTTGTACCTTTAACCCTTACAATTTCTGAGAGTTTAGAATACTAAAGAAGGGAAGAAGAGGGAGTGAAAGGAATATGCAAGTAACAGATAAAAGATCTGCTGGAAAAATGGTACAACTGAGAAGAAATACAATTGTATGAAAATATGGGAAAAGAAAATGGAAAATCGTAAAAAGCCGATTTCAAAAGAAAAGAAGAGAAGCAAAAAGCTTCCAAAGATGAGAAAAAAAGACAAAAGAAAACTTGGGATTTACTATAAAAAAGAAGAAATGGGAAGAAGTCATCCAAAAATAATGATACTTATTGAAGCTTAAAAAAAAAGAAGAAAAGAAAGAGCTACATTCTCAGAAAAAAAAAAGAATTTTCTTTACCTTCCTTGAAGCCTTCTAAACCCAAAGCCCCATTACAAGCCGAAGGAAAGACCTTTGTAATTTATGATTTATAGGAATTTGAGTCTAGTAGAGATATATAAATTAGATACTATAAATAAATGAAGAAGTTATATGAACAAAATTGATTATCCTTTCTATGACATTTACTAGTTAATTGTCCCATGAAATTCATATATATATAATATTGTGAGAACCCAAAATTTTGACTATTTTTTAGAGTACGCCAAAAAGTGAGAGTTTGAATGAAAATATTTTCTAAAAATTGCAGTTTAGAAAAATGTATGATGAATAAACTTTTCACTGATATGCACACACTCCATGCGATACTAAATTGAAACTGTTGAGTTCTTATAGAGGATAATTACGATGATGGAAAGTTAAGGACAAAAGATTTGAACTTTTTTTTTATGAACATATAATGAAGGACTGAATATCTATATTTTGAATTTTTAGTTTTGAAAAATACAAAAATATTTGAAGTTTGTTGGTAATTTTTTTTTAAAACCTTCAGGAGACTACAACTCCTCCACTAGGGATCACCAAGGGGTTTAAAGGCATGTTGCATCTGCTAAATGCAATCGTGCTCCCTATGAAAGTGGCATTTAAATTTTTAGTTTAAGATATTTTAGGTTTCCTTCTTTGCTAAGGACTAGCAAAACGTAAGTTTGGGGGTGTGATCATTCACATAATTTACCATTTTATCACCCTTAACTTAGTGATGCTAGGACTTAGTTTGTTACTAATGAGATACTGATTTGCAGATATTTAAGATAAGCAGTAAAAGAGAGCCCTAATGATAGCCTTTGTTAAAATGAACTCAAATAGCAGTAAGAATGATGATTAAGCATAAAGACAACTCGCCGCCAACTATAGATTGAAAATCATAATTTACGATTATGCGCTACTGCTGAAGTAAAAAGAAGAAAAGAAATTATGATTTTCTAGAAAATCGTCCGCCAAGCCTATTAGAGCTATAAGAGTAAGTAGTATGAAAGTATAAAATTATTATTTACGATTTTATAAGAAAAAGACAAAAGAAGCTGAAGAATCATCTTTTATGATTTTCCTCTATGAACTATATTGAATGCAGAGAATTGTAATTTGCAATTTTCAATCAGAGAAGAGATAGAGAAACGTTATTAGCGATTTTACCGAAGGCTTATTTCACAGCTACTAATCATGTGAGTAAAGAACAAAACCGTCACAAACAGAATTAGAAGATCTTTAGAATTAGAAGTTCTACTAATCATGGATCTGAGAAAATTAATAAAGATATATTTCTGAAGGACTTTGCTGCTAAATAAAGAACATTCCAGAAGCATATCAGTCAATCAAACTAAAGCAAGAAGGAAAGATAAAATTAGAAGTAGAATTATATCAGGATAGTTTTTATTTCTTTTATTAGAATTAGAAGTCTTGTAAACTGGCTCCTTATGATTGATAAATAAGAGAGCCAGATCTAGGAATAAGCATCAAAGAATTCAGCATTAATTGACGCCTGAGGTTGGATTTTCTTCTGATCAAAGTAGTGTAACATAGTTAGAATAGTTTAAATATCCAAGGTTTCTCAAGAGCAATTGACGACTGCGATTGAGTGCTAAAGATTAGTGTAGATATCTATAATTTCTCAAAAGCAATTGACGACTATGTTACTTTGCTGAGGGGTGAAGGATATATTTTTACTTTGCTTTGTAGATTAGATATTAATTTATGCAATTTACAACTTTGTAAACATCTTCAAGTTTTGATTTGAATTGATGACTCAGGTTAGAATTTAAAGATTAGTGTAACAGTATTTTTTTATTTTCCATCTGCAGTATTCTAATATTTGATTGACGCCCAGGTTTTAGAAAGTTGTTGATTAGAATAAATCTGTATTGATAAGATTTAAGTATTGATTGACGCCCAATGCTAGGAAACTACAAATATACTGTAATAGTATTATTTAAATTCATAAGTATCCGATAGCTGAAGATTGAGATTGACGACCTCAATCTGAAGGAGGCTTTAGATTTATTTTATGCACTTAGTTTAATAAAAATTCTTTTATTCATATTTCCCTAGTAGATTAGATCATAAGGATAAATAGAAGTTTTGAAGATAAGAATTTAATTAAGAGATATAGATTAGAGATAAGAGATAAATAAACTTCCTCGTGGGAACGATCCTATGCTAGTACTATGATTTCCATTGTGCGCTTACAATAGGTTAAGGTTTGAAATTAAGATTAATATAAGATATAAAAATAAACAAGTCATCATCCAATTCCTTGAGCCTATTGAGAATGAGCTGTTTGGAGACATGAACCAACCCCAACACTTCTCTATTCTAGCTTTTGAGGTACCCAAGCTTAGAGATAATTTTAAAAGCAGCTGAGCCAGTAGGCGCGCTCTCCCTCCACCACCTTAGAACATGCGCCCGAAAATCCTCTTTACGCAACCACATATTTTCAAAATGAAATGGAGAAGGGCCTTTCCCAATCGAGGCACTATCTAGGACGAACGACCTATGATTGGAAATGACCCTAGCAAACCCCTTCAGAGTTGCATTCGGAAAAATATTCATCCACTCCAGTGAACAAAGAAAATGATCAATTCGGCTTAACGTAACCTGATCCTGCAAATTAAACCACATAAATCTAGCTCCTGTTAGAGGGAAATCAAACAACACCCAATCTTGAATGAAGGAATTAAGGCCTGTCATAACCCCAAATTTTTGGGAACCGTGCACATCATGTACCATGCATGGGTATGGTGGTTCACAAGGAAACCAAAACTAATATGTATACACTTTGTGTGTGTGTGAGAAACACACTAACTGTGACAGCCCGGATTTCGGCACCCCGAAACCCGTGCCATCAGCACGATCATCTTGACCGTGCCCCTTAACTATGCACGGAACACTGGTATATCAAGCATAAAAAGAAATAAGAACAACTTGCGGAATTTAAATCTAATTAGAAATACTTTTCAAAGGACAGTTCTACCCTCATGCCTCTGCATGAAGGGAGAACCGATCCGAACCATCGATGATATAAATCATCACAGATGGTTCGCCCCAAAGGAATAATCCAAACTCTATACATATACATGTTTTCACAAAATAAAGGCTTGACATACCAAGCCGTACAATCTCTACTCAAAACTCCTCAAAGTAGCACAACGGAGTCCTCTAGAAGAAGTCCTCTGGAGGTGGCTCCAACTCCTCGCCGGCAGCAAAGTCCGACTCGCCGGGATCAGCGTCCCCTGAAACCTCGGCAGCTGCTACTAATGGACCTGCGGCGTATAGTCTATAGGGTGAGCTACATCCTAGCTCAATAGGGAACAAACACTGCTGAACATATAAGTTATAACTCACATATATTCTATGATATGCCATGCATGATGTAACTATGCAGTTGTTGATAAAACAGTTAAAAGCATTCGTTTTACTGTTGATTTCTTATGTTTTCATTTACTCATGAATAATGCTGAAAAGGCCTAAAGCAAAACTTAAACTTTCAACTTAAGTAATCCCCGAGCAATATAGCATCGAGCCCCGATGAGCTACCCTTCATCGTCATCTATATAGACAGTTTTAATGTATTCCCTGGGAATACTATATAGTACCCAAGCCCCTTTCCCCTGGGGATTGGTGGCGGGGTTTCACATCTCATCAACACCCCTAGGGTGTGCTTACTATGTACGGATAAGCCTCCGCACTGGCCTACGGTTTCGCCGCCGTATCGGTCACGGATATCCTGCCGTGTCAGTCGTGGATATCCCGCCACGTCGGTGGGGTAACCTAAGGAACCTCAAATAACAAAAATATCGGTGCCTTACATATAGTTATTCACCGTGTAAGTGTGCTATCTTATATCAGTTAGGCCCTATCAAACATGATTCAATCTGTGAATACATCCCTGGGATGTATCCATTAACTTGCATCACACCTGATGCTCTTATCTCTTTACTTCTTCATCCCCTGGTGATGGCTGATTCGTATACTCATATGAATGTGACGACGCATGCCTTTCACATTTCTTTAAGCAATAAAAACAATTGAATTGAAATTTATATCACTACATACATGCTCTTGTAAAATAAAGTACATGTTCAGGGTGTTCCCTACCTCAAGTCTTTACTTGTTCAATGCATCAAGGTTCCACGTGGCTCCTCGTGCACTAGCTCACACGCATTCACCTATGGTACCACACAATGTAAAAACACATCACAAGGGATGCAATAAAGAAGGTATAAGATCCTCCAAGAATCTTAAAGTCAAACCTAAAAGTCAACAAAATTTATCCCGATCGATTAATCGAATCCGTAATCGATTAATCGAACTCGTTCGATTAATCGATTTCCAAAATCGATTAATCGAAGGTCAATATCGATTAATCAAGTAATTTCGATTAATCGAAATTCTCCTTTCGCAAAGTCCATTCTCGGCTCAATAATGAATTGTCATTCGATTAATCGAATCTGCTTTGATTAATCGAAATTCTTCTTTCGCAAAGTAAACTCATTTCAACGATGAAGTTTCGTTCGATTAATCGAATCCAGTTTGATTAATCGAAATTCTTCTTCCGCAGTACACCTACCGTCGACAGTTGAGTTTTCATTAATCGAATCCAGCCGATTAATCAATTTCTTCTTTTCGCAAGGTACACCTACCGTTCAACAGCTTGAACTTACAAGTCGATTAATCGATCCCAAATCGATTAATCGAAAACTCAAATCGATTAATCGAAATCCCATTTCGATTAGTCGATTTTTCCTTAAATCATTTCCTCCAACCCTTGGGTCCTCTGGAGGTTCCCAGTCGATTAATCGATTCTCAAATCGATTAATCGAATCCAAATTCGATTAATCGAAATCCAAATTCGATTAATCGAAGTCGTGGTCTTCTGACCTTTCAACTTCCTGGCCAATTTCGATTAATCGAAACCCAATTTCGATTAATCGAAATTGTCAGATTCAGCCCTTTTCGAGCTGTTCTTCCCAATCTTTTTCCCACACTTTTTCCTCTATTTTTCTAAGCCATTATCCTATGATCTAACCCACATTTAACCACAACTTAACCCCTATGATCTATGCATCTTATTTACAAGAATTTACCTTGGATAGATCTCAAGTTGATTTCTATCGATAGTTGGAAGGCTAGGGTTTCTAGCTTTGGCTCTAACGGATCCCTTGCGTCGAATCCGGCCTCCTTAATGCTTGACTCCTTCTTCCAAACAGTTGCAATAACTCTTCTCTCACTCCTCTCTCTTTCTCTCTCTTCTTTACTTCTCTCAACCACAAAAACATGAAAGTTAGGGTTTTCACCCTTTTTATCTTATTTCTTTTCTCGGTGTGGAACACATACACACCCTGTATGTTACTCTACACACTCCTCTATCTCTCCACTCTTCTACACTGGTTCACACATCACATCCGCTCATCTCACTTTAAGTTCATCTTTGAACTATCTTATGGTCAAACCTAAGACCAATCGGGCACGGATCCCGAGGTCATAGTTTAACGTGATTTTTAGGGCTATTACATCCTCCCCACCTTGGGAATTTTCGTCCTCGAAAATCACCCAACGGTGTGGTGGTGTGCACGCTCTCCCCCCCCCCCCCCGCACACTCGGAGGTGAGGTGGTTCATTTTACCCATACGTATTTAAGTCTCCACACATTCACACAATACAAACATGGAAGTAAAATGTAACAAAATTTAACAATTTATATAAAAAGCTTTCTTTGTATTAAGGATTGAAGATTTTGTTACAATGCCAATAAGTTGGCGTACAATATAAACTACAGGTATAAATCAAAATACAAAATACATAGACGACTCAAACAGTCCCCCCGTCAGGCTGATCGGGTCTTGATGTTGGCCGGTCTGCAGGAGCTGGCTCGCTGCAGCATGCTGCGTCTGGTGAGTAGATGTGGATGTGGAGGGAACCGCGTCCGTGGTGGGATGGAAGACTGGTCCTCTATGGAAGGCGGTGCGTCCGGCCGTCCACTCTTCTTCGCGGGCCAACATATCCATGTAGGTGTGGGGGTAGATGAACTGGAGGGTGTGAAACATGAGGAAATCAATCCTCCTGTTCATCCTCTCGTTATTTGCGTCCATTCTGGCCAGCACGTCCTCTATGGTAGGACCGGATGGAGCGGCCTGCATGTAGGATGAGGTGGGAGTCATGTGCGGAGTGTGCAGGTGGTGTCGGCGTGGCGGTGGTGTGGGAGGGAACCTTCTCCATGGAGGGCTCGGCTGCGGCAGGGTGTGCCCCACGCCCAAGTGGGTCCTGGTGAGGTGGTGGGGGTGGGGGCGGTGCTGCTGCGGCTGGGGGGGGAGCGGGACCCGGAGCTGGTAGGGTCCGCTTCAATAGGTTGTAGCTACGGGTCCATGAAGACTTGGTGAACGTCTTCACGCGATCCGTAGCCCTCACCTCGTGGGGTGAAATAGTGTAGGAGGGCTCGTCAGAGTAGCACTCCAACATGCTCGAGATGAGCCGAGCATACGGCATCTTCTCCTTGGGCCATATTGCCCTTCATCGCTTTAGTCTTGATGTACCGCATCCCTCAAGGATGACCATGGTAGCATCAAACCATCGCCATAGAAGGCACAGTAAAGTGCATGTTGCACTTTATCCACGCTTCCGTGTCGTGGCGCGGGTAAAGGTTGCATTTTATGATGGAGTCGAGCATCCACATGTAGGGTGGAAGGTCGACCCTCTTGATGGGACGTGCCCGACCCTTCTTCCCATTGGTCATGCAGTCATGACCTCTTCAAAACGGGGTTCCTTTTCAAAGGGTGGAAATAGGGTAGTTTCGGGAGTAAAGTCGAGGTAGCATTCAAGCACCTCATGTATGTGCCGACAGTGATCGTATAGAGGCGACCCTCGATTTTGGTTATAATGCAATCGTCACTAGGGCCATTGGTTAGCCTTGGTAGAACAACCTCACCAATCTAGGGTAATAGGAACCCCGGATTGGTTTGAGAAGGTTCTTGAGTCCGACTGGTTAGGTAGTTCGAGCCCATTGGGTCTCGCCCGGTAAATCGGGATTTGTGAATAGGGTAGGGTCAATGGTGTATTCGACCTCAAAGGTCTTGGCAGCCCACCACTCGTTTGGTTGCTCCACGTTGGTGGGTGGTGGTGGCATGGGGTGGATTTAGGGAAGACTCACAGCGATGCTTTCGTCGGAGGTGGTCTCGATTCGGACTGATGGAGTCCTCACCGGCGATGGGGTAGGTGGTGGTGGTGCGGCGTTCTTCGCCTAACCGCAACTTGAGGTTGCCTTCTTCAAGATAAACGGGTTTTGGGCGGTATGTTCACTAAACTAGGGTTTATCTAGCTTGAATTGAAGAAAAACGGAAATCTAGGGTTTACCTTAGGTTTGAGGCGAATCTGGCGATTTGGACGCGAATCGTGAAACCCAAACCCTAGAGCACTCGGTTGGTTGGAGAAGAAGGAGAAGATGAAACGCCCAAAATCCCAAGCCAAATGATTTGAATGGGAATGAAATCCCCAAATTTATTTATATAGCCGCGGCTAAATTGTCGAAATTCTATTTTGATTAATCAAATTTTAAAACTAGGTTAAGCGCGTAAAATCGATTAATCGATTTCTCAAATCGATTAATCGAAAATTGATTAATCGAAAATATTTCGATTAATCGAAATCGTGTTTGTTTAAAATTTAAAATTTTGAGCTCATCGGCGTGCGGTCGATTAATCGAAATTCATTTCGATTAATCGAAATCTCAAAATCGATTAATCGAACTTAGTTTCGATTAATCGAAATCGTGCAAAAACTTCAAAATTTTTCCAAAATTTCTTAAGTATTCGATTAATCGAAATCCCATTTCGATTAATCGAAATTTCTTTCTATGCATTTTCTAACTCAACTTTTCATTTTCAGTCACTGGCACATGCCAGTCGACTAATCGAACAAGATCGATTAATCGAAATTCCAAATCGATTAATCGATTTGAAATCGATGTCGATTTTGCCCAATTTCTGCAGAATTTCAATCTCTTCGTTTCTTTTCTTATTTTTGACAATTCATGACAGATTGGATCAAAATTTCCATTGAAATACAAGTATAGTGGAGATTTCACAACACGTTTGTGGTTTACATTGCATTCTCACGTCGTTGGAAACAAGGCTGGGTATTGTTCTTTCATATCGGCCTCTCGTTCCCAAGTAGCCTCTTCTTTAGGATGATTGTTCCATCGAACAAGCACTAAGGGAATTACTTTAGTGCGCAGTACTTGTTCTTTCCGATCCAAGATCTCCACTGGTTCCTCTATCATGCTCATGTCCTCACACATCTCTATAGGTTGCTTCCCTAACACATGAGACGGATCATTCACGTACTTTCTGAGCATCGATATGTGGAAGACATTATGTACTCGATCGAATAGCGGTGGTAAACTAATGCGATATGCAACTTCACCTATTCGTCCCAAAATTTCAAATGGTCCAACATAACGTGGACTTAACTTCCCCCTCTTGCCAAATCGCATTACACCTTTCATAGGTGACACCTTCACAAAAACAAGCTACCCCACTTTGTAGTCAACACTAGTCCGCTTCATCGCCAGTAACTTTTACGCTCTACTGTATGTCTTCAACCTTTCTCTGATAATTCGAACGACGGTAGCATTATCTTCAAGTAGCTTTGGTCCTAATACAAATTTCTCACCTGTTTCTTCCCAATTGAGGGGTGACTTGCATCGTCGTCCATATAGAGCTTCATATGGTGCCATGCCAATGCTCGTTTGAAAACTGTTATTATACGCGAACTCGAGCATCGGTAGATACTCATCCCAGTATCCTTGCATATCAAGCATGCACGCTCTGAGCATGTCTTCTATCACTTGGTTCACTCGCTCTGTCTGTCCATCAGTTTGAGGATGGAAAGCTGAACTAAAGTCTAGTCGCGTTCCCATTCCTTCTTGAAATTTCTTCCAAAACTTGGACGTATACAGTGGATCACGATCTGAAACTATGCTGCTTGGAATACCATGTAATCTTACAATCTCTTTCATATATAGGTCTGCCAATCTTCCCCGCCAGATCGTAGTATTGTATGGCAAAAGTCTTGTTGATTTGGTCAATCGGTCATACCCAAATAGCATTATGTCTCTTAGCGATCTGAGGTAATCCAACAATGAAATGCATTGAGATCGATTCCCACTACCATTCGGTATTGGTAAAGGTTGCAATAGTCCCGGGATGTCTATGATCAACCTTCACTTGTTGACAAGTCAAACATCGTGACACATACTGCCACGTCTTGTTTGATCCTCTCCACCAAAGAATTCTTTTCAAATCTTGGTACATTTTGGTGCTACCGGTGGATCGCATAATTTGACTTATGAGCTTCATCAAGAATTGTTCGTCTTAGATCGGCATTATCCGGATGCATAGGACGGCCTTTAAACAACAAAGAACCATCTGCTTTTTCTGAGAAGTCCGACCTGATGCCTTCATTCACGTCTTGATAAATCTTCGTTAATGTCGGATCCTTCATCTGTAGATCGTGGATATGCTCAAATATCACTGGCTTTACTGATATGTTAGCCAAAAGGATCCAAAGTGTCCTTTGACTTAATGTTCGCATCATAGTATGCCAGGTCTTCCAATAATTTCCATCGGTGCATACCCAAAATCAAGGAAGCTAACTGAGCTGAACCTTTTCGACTCAATGCATCGGCTACTACATTCGCCTTGCCAGGATGATATTGTATGGAGCAATCATAATCCTTGAGGAATTCCATCCATCTGCGCTGTCTCATATTGAGCTCTTTCTGTGTAAATAGATATCGGAGGCTCTTATGATCGGTGAAAATTTCAAAAGTCTCACCATACAAGTAATGTCTCCAAATCTTTAGCGCAAAAATGATGCCGGTTCAAGTCATGAGTCGGGTAATTTTCTCGTGTTCTTCAAATTGTCTTGATCCGTAAGCTATCACCTTCTTGTGTTGGTTGAGCACACAACCAAGGCCATTGTGTGACGTGTCATTGTACCGCGTATCCTCCTTGCTGAAGGAATTGCTAACACCGGAGTCTGAAGTGAGTCTCGTTTGAGTTCTTGAAAACTCTTCTCGCATGCCTCACTCCACTCAAACCTTGAATCTTTCTGGCGTCGCTTTGTGAGAGAGGTCCCGATATTTTTGAAAACCCTCAGCGAACGTCGATAATAGCACAGCCTGAAAACTTGGACATCATCCTTTGTCTTTGGTTGCTCCCATTTAACTCGCTTCTATCTTTCTTTGGGTCTACCGTGGTGCGTGCTTCGAGACGACATGTCCCAAAAAGTCGATTTCTTCCAGCCAAAACTCACACTTCGAAGTTTGGCGTATAATTGGTGTTCACGTAGCGTTTGTAGAGCAATCCTCAAGTGTTCTTCGTGTTCGTCTTGGATTTGGAGTATATTAGTATATCATCAATCGAACACTACCACACAGAGTCCAAGTGTGGTTTAAACACTCGGTTCATCGGATCCATAAATGACGCCGGGCATTCGTTAATCCAAACGGCATCACAAGGAATTCATAGTGTCCATACCGTGTCCGGAAAGCTGTCTTCTGTATGTCCTCTGCCTTGACTCGCAACTGATGATACCCAGATCTCAGGTCAATCTTAGAAAAATACTTTGCTCCTTGCAGTTGGTCGAATAGATCGTCTATTCTAGGTAAAGGGTATCGGTTCTTCACAGTGAGTTTGTTCAATTGTCGATAGTCAATGCATAGCCTCATTGACCCATCTTTCTTCTTGACGAACAAGACCGGTGCTCCCCATGGAGATACACTTGGTCTAACAAACCCCTTGTCCATAAGCTCTTGTAGTTGCTCCTTCAACTCCTTTAACTCAATGAGCCATTCTATAAGGTGCTTTTGAAATAGGCTCGCCTCACGGTGCTAAGTCAATGGCGAATTCTACTTCTCTTTCTGGAGGTAATCCAGGCAATTCTTCTGGAAACACGTCAGCGAAGTCTCGCACAATTGCTATCTCAGAAATGACGTTCTTTTCCTCCTTGTCCTCCTTTAAGAAAGCTAAGTATCCACTGCATCCCTTTCTGATCATCTTTTCGGCCCTTACTGCTGAGATCAGTGGCACAGATGACGACCTCACTCCTTGAAACCGAAATGATCTCCTTGTGTTGGGTCTGAAAATGACTACCTTGTTCTTGCAATCAATGGTCGCACAATCTTTGCGCCATGCCAAGGATCACATCAAACCCTTGCATGTCTAACAGTACCAACTTTGCTTCCAATTCATGCACTTCTAAGTCTTGAACTGCTACGATGATGGATTTGCAAGCTAACTCCGTGTCTACTAACTCTCCAGTCGGAATAGACACAGATAGGACGAAATCCAACGTCTCTGGAACGATCTTCATCTTCTTAGCAAAACGTGGAGTGATTTAATGAGTGGGTAGACCGGGGTCTATCAACACTCGAGCGTCATGTCTAAATACACTTCCCTTCTCATACATAGTTAAAGTACCTATAATATATATACACATAAATACAGAAATTTACACATCAAAATGCACTCTCAGTTTATATTAAAAGAATCTACACTATTCCTAATGCATGCACCTTTTTCCATCTAAAATTCTTTATGAAACGGAATTTCTTTCTTTAATAAAATAAAATTTCTCACCTTGGATGACGTCGTGCACATTCCACGCTCTGAGGATCGACATAAACTCTCCCCTAACAATCGGCTTCCTTGCTTGAATGGGTCGTGGTGTCAGAATGCTTGCCCGTCTTGCCCCTCTGATCAAGTGGCCCACCTTGCCACATCGGAAACAACCTCTAGTTGATTCTGCGGTCTATAGTCCTATGCGACTTGCCACATCGCACGTCTCTCGAGGTGCGGAAGATACTGCGAGAACCACGTGTGATAGTGGCACCGATGAACATGGCGGGCTCTCATGTGAATAGGTCTCCCACGCAAGTAATGGAAACCTCTGTTGGTGTTGTTGTTCTTTGTTATGCGGTCTTCCAAAACCTCCCTGAAACTGCGGTCTCTGACTCTGACCCACGAACCTCGGCTTTTTATTCACCGGTTCGTAGTTCCCCATCCTTCCGTGGTCAAGTCCTCTCTGTTGCTCTCTCTGTCTATATCTGTTCGTGTTCTCCTCTTCTACAACCAATGCTTTGCTCATGACCTCTTCATAGGTCCTCAGTTGAAATGGAGCTACGCCTCCCCTAACCTCAGGCTTCAAACCTTGCTGAAACCTCTTGGACTTCATCACTTCAGAAGCGACGTAATCCGGAGCAAAACGGGCAAGTCGTAGAAACTCTACCCCGTATTCTCTCACGGTCATTCTTCCTTGCACTAGTTGCAAAAATTGTATCTCTACTTGGTCCCTAACCACTTCCGGGAAATATTGTTTGTTGAACTCCTCAACAAATTCCTCCCAAGTCCAAGGCAACTCTGGGGTCTCCTGAGCCCGAGTCCTTACCACGGACTTCCACCAAGGCCCAGCCTCCCCATCCAACATGTAAGCTGCCCATCTTACACTCTCATCTTCCGTGCAAGTTAGCACGCTAAAAACTTTCTCCATTTCCATCAGCCAATTCTCAGCGGCCATTGTGTCACGCCGGAAAATGAAGGAGGTCTCATCCTTCTAAACTCTGTAAAAGATGAGGGCACGAACGCAGTCCCTGGTGTAGGTGGTCGTTCTCTACGCATGAGGCTGCAAAGGATGCGGCTTGTTGTGTGCCATAGTCTCCATAGTGTGCATCATCCTTTGTCGCTCTTCTCTATCTTCTTGTCTCTCAATCTTTCTTGCTCTCTGATCTTGATCCCGATGATCTCGATCCTCTTCCTCATGTCATGCTACTCTCGCCGGGCCTCAAGGCACTCTATTGGTAGGAGAGATGAAATCATCTCCACTCGCAACTCCTTTGATGGCCTCCCCTTGGTGGCCTCTCCTCTAGTCGACATTTGCGTGCATTTGAAACTAAGGTTTTAGCGAGAAGCCCTATGATCTCACGAAAGAATCCTTGTCAGAATTGCTAAAAGAAAATAGCTTTGATACCAACTGTGACAGCCCGGATTTCGGCACCCCGAAACCCGTGCCATCAGCACGATCATCTTGACCGTGCCCCTTAACTATGCACGGAACACTGGTATATCAAGCATAAAAAGAAATAAGAACAACTTGCGGAATTTAAATCTAATTAGAAATACTTTTCAAAGGACAGTTCTACCCTCATGCCTCTGCATGAAGGGAGAACCGATCCGAACCATCGATGATATAAATCATCACGGATGGTTCGAATAATCCAAACTCTATACATATACATGTTTTCACAAAATAAAGGCTTGACATACCAAGCCGTACAATCTCTACTCAAAACTCCTCAAAGTAGCACAACGGAGTCCTCTAGAAGAAGTCCTCTGGAGGTGGCTCCAACTCCTCGCCGGCAGCAAAGTCCGACTCGCCGGGATCAGCGTCCCCTGAAACCTCGGCAGCTGCTACTAATGGACCTGCGACGTATAGTCTATAGGGTGAGCTACATCCTAGCTCAATAGGGAACAAACACTGCTGAACATATAAGTTATAACTCACATATATTCTATGATATGCCATGCATGATGTAACTATGCAGTTGTTGATAAAACAGTTAAAAGCATTCGCTTTCTTGTTGATTTCTTATGTTTTCATTTACTCATGAATAATGCTGAAAAGGCCTAAAGCAAAACTTAAACTTTCAACTTAAGTAATCCCCGAGCAATATAGCATCGAGCCCCGATGAGCTACCCTTCATCGTCATCTATATAGACAGTTTTAATGTATTCCCTGGGAATACTATATAGTACCCAAGCCCCTTTCCCCTGGGGATTGGTGGCGGGGTTTCACATCTCATCAACACCCCTGGGGTGTGCTTACTACGTACGGATAAGCCTCCGCACTGGCCTACGGTTTCGCCGCCGTATCGGTCACGGATATCCTGCCGTGTCAGTCGTGGATATCCCGCCACGTCGGTGGGGTAACCTAAGGAACCTCAAATAACAAAAATATCGGTGCCTTACATATAGTTATTCACCGTGTAAGTGTGCTATCTTATATCAGTTAGGCCCTATCAAACATGATTCAATCTGTGAATACATCCCTGGGATGTATCCATTAACTTGCATCACACCTGATGCTCTTATCTCTTTACTTCTTCATCCCCTGGGGATGGCTCATTCGTTTACTCTTATGAATGTCACGCACGCACAGCTTTCACATTTCTTTAAGCAATAAAAACAATTGAATTGAAATTTATATCACTACATACATGCTCTTGTAAAATAAAGTACATGTTCAGGGTGTTCCCTACCTCAAGTCTTTACTTGTTCAATGCATCAAGGTTCCACGTGGCTCCTCGTGCACTAGCTCACACGTACCACCTATGGTACCACACAACAGGTAAAACACATCACAAGGGATGCAATAAAGAAGGTATAAGATCCTCCAAGAATCTTAAAGTCAAACCTAAAAGTCAACAAAATTTATCCCAATGATTAATCGAATCCGAATCGATTAATCGAACTCGTTCGATTAATCGATTTCAAAATCGATTAATCAAGGTCAATATCGATTAATCGGTAATTTCGATTAATCGAAATTCTCCTTTTCGCAAAGTCCATTCTCAATCGAGCGATGGTGTCATTCGATTAATCGAATCTTTTTAATCGAAATTCTTCTTTCGCAAAGTAAACTCCTCACGATGAGTTTCCGTCGATTAATCGAATCCAGCCGATTAATCAAATTCTTCTTTCCGCAAGTACACCTCTTGTTAAGCAGTTGAGTTTTCATTCGATTAATCGAATCCAGTTTGATTAATCAATTTCTTCTTCGCAAGGTACACCTCTCTTGTTGTTGAACATCGATCCCAAATCGATTAATCGAAAACTCAAATCGATTAATCAAATCCCATTTCGATTAGTCGATTTTCATAAATCATTTCCTCCAACCCTTGGGGTCCATCGAGAGTTCCTCGATTAATCGATTCTCAAATCGATTAATCGAAATCAAATCGATTAATCAATCAATTCGATTAATCGAAGTCGTGGTCTTCTGACCTTTCAACTTCCTGGCCAATTTCGATTAATCGAAACCCAATTTCGATTAATCGAAATTGTCAGATTCAGCCCTTTTCGAGCTGTTCTTCCCAATCTTTTTCCCACACTTTTTCCTCTATTTTTCTAAGCCATTATCCTATGATCTAACCCACATTTAACCACAACTTAACCCCTATGATCTATGCATCTTATTCACAAGAATTTACCTTGGATAGATCTCAAGTTGATTTCTATCGATAGTTGGAAGGCTAGGGTTTCTAGCTTTGGCTCTAACGGATCCCTTGCGTCGAATCCGGCCTCCTTAATGCTTGACTCCTTCTTCCAAACAGTTGCAATAACTCTTCTCTCACTCCTCTCTCTTTCTCTCTCTTCTTTACTTCTCTCAACCACAAAAACATGAAAGTTAGGGTTTTCACCCTTTTTATCTTATTTCTTTTCTCGGTGTGGAACACATACACACCCCTCGGTGTATGTTACTCTACACACTCCTCTATCTCTCCACTCTTCTACACTGGTTCACACATCACATCCGCTCATCTCACTTTAAGTTCATCTTTGAACTATCTTATGGTCAAACCTAAGACCAATCGGGCACGGATCCCGAGGTCATAGTTTAACGTGATTTTTAGGGCTATTACACTAACTTTCACAAAAAGATATATAAGTGAATGAAGTGGAGAGGGGTTCCCCAATACGTGACCTAATTAATTTAGATAGAGAGAAGGAAAAGAGAAAGAGAAGAGAGGGAATCATAAAAGAGAGTAGACTCGTTGTTCTAAGCCGATAGAAGATTGGAAAAAGGGATATATGAGGAACCTTGATGAGTTTCTCATCTAGTTAGAACTTGGATCACGTTTACATCAAATACATCGATCGAGGTATGATTTAAATGCGTATATGGTTGATTAGATAATGTAGAAAGCATTAGTTGAAATGATTTTAGGTTATTTAACGCTAATAAGACATTGGATGCAGAAGCGAAATAGTCCTCGAACTGATCAAGCGATTATGTCTATCGTGGCTCGCTCGAGCGGCCTAATTGGCTCGCTCGAGCGTGAACATAATATAAAAAACTTAAGAACAGTTGCGTTCTGGGCTCGCTCGATCAAGACCCATATTGAAGAAAGAGCTCACTCGAGCGAGGTATCGCGTGAAGCTTCAGATGGCTCATTTTAACTGCTCGAGCGACCTCGTTTTATCCGTGCGAGCGAGGAACGTAGCTGGTTGAACGGCTAGAGTGACCGCGCGCGCCAGGGTTGGTGCCTCATTTTTACCGCTCGCGCGAGGCTAAGTGACCACCCGAGCGAGAAATAATGCTCGCTCGCGCGAGGCACTGGGCGGATCTTGATTATTATTAATGCAATTCATGGGAGCTATGTGCTCCATTCTAAGTATGTTTTAATGCATGCAATGTAGGTTAACGTGAGATCGTTACTTATCACCGCTACGAGAGAGGACTGCTTTGGATTTGCTTTGAGGTAGGGAATATTCTTGAAACATGTACATTATTTCATCAAATCATATATGTAGCATATTTCATATAAATAGTCAAGTATTGCATGACCATTAAGAAAAAGGGTGTG
The DNA here is from genome assembly GCA_021018995.1 of Chloranthus sessilifolius. NCBI lineage: Eukaryota > Viridiplantae > Streptophyta > Magnoliopsida > Chloranthales > Chloranthaceae > Chloranthus > Chloranthus sessilifolius. The sequence goes on from CM037598.1 coordinate 55,220,150, forward strand.
TGTGTGTAAGTTTTAAAAACGAAAATCATGAGGTCCCTAGGGGATGTAAAAATGTAAAGATGGGCATCTATACGATGCATTAAATCAGTGGCATCCCAGGGATGCAGATAAAATCTAATAGTGAAACAGAAGAAGGTGATAAGGCCTAATATAATAAAATTAGCACAAACACGGTGAATAACTATATGTAGAGCACATTTGATATTTTTGTTATTTAAGGTTTGATTAGAATACCCCACCGACGTGGCGGGATACCCACGACTGACTCGACAGGATATCCGTGACCGGTACGGCGGCCAATTCGTAAACTTATAGCACATCCCAGGGATGTAAATTGAGAATAGACCCCGCCACCTATGAGAAAGGGGCTTGGGCAGTATTCCCAGTGATTACATATAAGAGCTGTCTAGTCTGACGACGATGGTGGGTATTCCATCGGGGCTCGATGCTATATTTCTCAAGGACTACTTAAGTTAAAGATTTAAGTGATTAGGCCGACTTCACAACTAAACTAGTAAAGTGAGAACAAACAAAACCATGCAAAGTAACAGTTGTATCCATCATTCTATTTCAGTTATTTCAATTGTTTTCCAAAAGAGATATCCGATAAAGTGTGCTTTTAAAATTGCTAACACATATGTGAGAGTTAATCTATATGTTCATTTTGCTTCCCTATTGAGCTAGGATGTAGCTCACCCCTTAGACTATACGTCACAGGTCCAGTTCTAGCGGTAGCTGAGGCTTCGGGAGACATTGATCCAGAAGATCCGGATTACGTGACTGGAGAAGAGTTTGAACCTCCTCCTGAAGAATTCTTTTAGAAGTTTCTTTATGTATTGTGAGTGAGTAGAGAGTAACTTTGGCTTGGTATGTCAAGCTTTATTCTTTTAAATGTAACTAAATGCCATAAATTATTCTGGCGAACCATCTAGGGTGATCGGGTTATCACCGATGGTTCGGGACAGTTCATCTACTCATGAATTGGCATGAGACCAGAACTGTCTGTTATGTTGCTAGACTTTCATTAACACAATGAGACTTAGCTAGTTTAAAGTTCGGGCTATTTTAAATTGTTGGTTTTTGCTTGTTTATATATGTTCCGCATAGATTTAAGGTGCATGATCTTGAGGGTCGTGATGATGGCACGGATTTCGGGGCATCGAAATTCGAGCTGTCACAAGGCCCCTCATCGATGGCCTATCTGATGGACTCCCCTGTAGCCACCCCCATTTTGCCCTCTCAAAGTATGTAAATTTGTTCGATCAACATTTGACCTTGCCTACAATATATAGAGAAGGACTGACCTTCTCGAAAGACTTTAAAACCCTGATATGGGGACCATGCACTGAAACAATGGTATATGGTTGAGGCCCAGGCTGAAACAATAGATCTGCGGCTCAAACCCGACCCAAACCCAGGAGAATCCTGAATTACGTGCCCAGCATAGAGTGCGCAATTCGATTTCACGCCCTACTTCTGGCACACAATTGGTCTCCTGTGGACCATCTTCGAACTTGATTACGCACCCTAGCAGGCATGCGCAATCATGTTGCATGCTACAATTAGTCCAATTTGGACCAGTCCTTACCGTTATAGAAACTGCCTTGAGATGCAATTGCACGCTCTGTATAATGCGTGCAATCGGATTATGCACCCCACCACACGCGCTTAATTGGTTCCAGCAAACGTGGTCTCTAACTCCTTAGACTGCCTGAAATCTTCTATGAAGGAACATATTCAATCGCTTAACTGGATTGAGCGCACTAAGCATGGCGTGAAATCAGACTAGTTAGACTAGGACTAGGATACTCGGTTGAGCCAGTCAGCCGATTGCTCTCTGAGTCGGTCACCGACTCAAAGTGATTAAGCACCTGGTGTAAGGCACGTAATTTAATTAATCGCACCAGAAGGGATGCGTAATTGAATTTCACCGACTAATTGAGTGCACCCCACAAGCCGCGCAATTAGCCAAATACCTATAAATAGGAGTCATCTCAAAAATACAATTCATAATATCTAGCAATCGAATTTTCTAGTACTTGCTTCCAAGTTTGGGATTTCGGGATTTCGGGATCTCCCTCTACGGCCTTGGCCTCAGGTATATTTTCTTTCTAGTTCTTAATTTCCTTAGTTCTAGTTCTTAGTTCTTAGCTCTAGATCATAGGTTCTTGACCTTAGGTTTTTTATGTTTTTAATTCTAGATCTTAAATTCTCTTTAGTTCTTAACTTTTACTTCTTTTTGTCTGGTTCTAATTCCCGATTACTAGAACCAGTCCTTAGTTTAAGCCTGCAGATTTTAGTTTTAATCTCTGGTTCTAGTTCGTAGGTTCTAGAACCAGTCCTTTTTTTCTTCTAGTTCTAGATTTAGGCTTTAGCCTTTAGTTCTCAATTCTAGATCTTAGATTTTAGGTTTTAATCTTAATTTCTAGTTTTTTCTATTTCTAGTTCTTAGTTTCTGGAATCAGTCCTTAAATTTAGTCTCTAGTTCAATCCTAGAATTTCGATTTTAATTCTAAATCTCTAATTTTCAGATCTTAGGTTTTAATTCTTAGATCAATTTTGACGTTCTATCTTCTTAAATTTTAGTTCTAGAATTTTAGTTCTAATTTTTAATTTAATTCTTAAAATCCTCGATTTTCGATCCATAAATCTATAATTCATAAATCCAAAATCAAATTTTCAATCTGTATTATTTTCAAAGTAAACCCTAGCTATCCGATTTGTCCAAGGGAGCTTACTGAGGGTACCCGAGAACGAGGCCGATCCTCCTTAGCATAGCTGGCCAAAATACTTTTTTTAAAATTTTAATACAATTAGTATATTTACTTTAATTAGAATTTATCAATAAAATTAGTATATTTTTAGAGTTCTAATAGAATTAGTACATTTATATTCCTAGTAGAACTAGGATATTAATTAGACTTTCATTAGAATTAGGATTTTAACTAGACTTTTAGTTAGACCAGGAAACTGAATTAATTAGAATTCTAATCAGATTAGGAGACTTAATTAATTAGAGCTCCAATAAAATGAAGACACCTAAACCAACTAGACTTTCAATAGGATTAAATTAAATAAAACCCTAATAACGCTAGGAAACTCACAGAGTTATAGTAGGATTAGGAAAAGGAGAGTAATTAGAGCATAATTAGAAAAACTAGCTTAACAAAACTTTCAGGTGACTCAGTGCTGTTGACATCGGCCAACCAATGATTCAGTAAAGAGAACAACCTGTATCTCCACCTTGGAAGGCATGATCAGTGATGTGTTGTAGCGTCCATAAATATCTGTAGTTGGCGATCGCAACAAACCATGTATCCTCACTATAGGATTTACCCTTTTATTTAATATTTTTCTGTCATTGCTTTGTTACTTTTGCCAGAGTCCACTCGGACCGAATTGGGCCACTTTTTTTGGGGATCAAAAGGAACCCAAAAAAAAACATGTACCAACGGACTGGCGATCGCGATGGGACGTCTTGTCACCAAAGTCACCCGTTGACTCGTATTTATTTTTATTATATTTAAATTATTAAAGTCTTATCTTAACCTATTGCAAGCGCACAACAGAAATTATAGTACTAGCATAGGATCATTCCCACAAGGAAGTTTATTATCTTTTATCTCACTTCTATATCTTTATATTCAAATTCTTATCTTAAAAACTCTTATTTATCTTTAAGATCTAATCTACTGGAGAAATATGAATAAAAGAATTTTTCTAAATCTAAAGTGCATAAAATAAATCCTAATCCTCCTTCAGATTATGGTCGTCAATCACAATCTTCAGCTATCAGATATTTATAAAATTAAACAATACCATTACACTATATATCAATTCTTCTAGGATTAGGCGTCAATCAATACTAAAGTTCTATCAATACAGATTTAATCTAATCGACAATCAATCAAAAATTTAGGCGTCAATCAAACCCTAGAAAATTGAAGATGGAAAAAAAAAAACTGTTACACGAATTTGCAAATTCTAACCTGAGTCGTCAATTCAAATCAAAACTTGAAGATGTTTATAAAGCTGTAAATTGCATAAAAATAAAATCTAAACTACAAAATAATGTAAAATATATTCGTCACCCCTCAGCCGCAGTCGTCAATAGCTTTTGAGAAACTACAACTATCTAGACTAATCTTCAGCACCAAATAGCTGTGGTCAATTCCTCTTGAGAAACCTCCGATATATAAACTACAAACCAATAAAATATACTCTAATTTTGATCGAAAGAAAACCCAACCTCATTCGTCAATTGATGCTGAGAATTTCTTCGATACCTTATCCCTACATCAAGCTCTCTTATTTATAGATCATAAGGAGTTGATTTACAGATTTCTAATACTAATAAAAGAAACTACTAAAAACAAAAGATTCCTACTTTAACTCTACTTCTATTTTTATCTTTCCTTGCTTCGACTTGTAGATATGCTTCTGGATTGTTCTTTAATAACAACAACAGAGTCCTTCGGAGTATATCTTCATCAATATTCTCAGATCCGTAACCAGCCAAACTTCTACTTCAAGGAGTCTCCTAATTCTGTCCATGGCGGTGATATTTTGTATTCACGTGATCAGCAACAGTTCTTGATAAGTTTCTATTTTTAGAGAATCGCAATTCACAATTGTTCTTTATATATATAATGTTCTTTAGAAAATCGTAAATAACGATTTTTCTCTTTCTCATAGTTTTCACTCTCAAGACGATTCTTTATTACGATTCTTTTCTTCCTTTTTATCACTTCAGCTTTTTGAACATGTCTTTTCTGGAATATCGTAAATTACTCTTTAATCACTTTCTAAAGAATCATCTTTTGTAAAATCGGAAAATCACGCTTTTCTATTTCTTTTCTCTTACTTCAATAGTAGCGTAGAATTGTAAAGTACGATTTCTCAACTTTCTATAGCGGCAAATCGTCTTTAACGCTCAATTGTCTTTCTTACTGCTCTTTGAATTCATTTTAATGAATATTAACACTTAGGCTCTCTTTTATTGCTTATCTTTAATATCTGCATATCGACAACTTATTAGTAGCAAACTAATGCCTAGCATCACTAAATTAAGGGCGATAAAATAGTAAATTATGTGACTGATCACACCTGTAAACTTACATTTTGTTAGTCCCTAGCAAACAAGGAAAAGAATAAACTAAGAACTTAAATTAAATGCCACTTTCGTAGGGAGCATGATTGCATCTAGCTCAAGCAACAAGCCTTTAAACCCCTAGGTGATCCCTAGTGGAGGAGTTGTAGTCTTTTGAAGATTTTCAAAAAAAGTTACCTACAAACTTCAAATATATTTTTGAATTTTTCAAAATAAAATTCAAAATATAAACTAATTTTTATATACTACTAATTACTCAGTTAGTCATTATATGTTTATTATTTTTTAAAATTCTCAAATCCCTTTTTTTCTTTAACTTTCCATCATCGCAATTATCCTTTATCAGAACTCAACAATTTCAATCCGGTATAGCGTGGAGTGTGTGCTTATTAGCGAAAAGTTTATTCATCATAGATTTTTCTAAACTGTAATTTTTAGAAAATATTCTCATCCAAACTTTTGTTAAGACCTGAAAAGTACCACTTTTCACCCCTTAACTTAGCCTTTGATTAGACCCTTAGCCATCTAATAAAGGTTCGTCAAGTGTTTTATGTAGATAATAAACAACAGTGCAATAAGGCCATAAATCATGTTAAGGAGCCTGTATTTGCACCAGAAGTCCCTCAAAAGAATGAGCCATGAATCTAGACCTAAGGCAAGCCTCGCGCAGCTGACAAAGCTCCAGAGGATTCAGAAAAATATGCTTCGCGCAGTCCTCGCGAAGTCCCAAGACTTCACAACAACTTCTCGCGCAGTTGAGTGACAGAAGAGCTTTAGAAGCCTTGAGTCACGCAGCTCTTGTGAAGTTCAGAAGTTAAAGGTCGCGCAGTCTCGTGCAGTTCAAGAGAGCTTCAGGAAAGTTGTCGCGCAGCTCGCGCAGTAGACGCGGGATGCAAATGTCAAGAGAATCTGTCGTGCAGTTCAAAAAAGCCTCAAAGTTATCGCGAGGATCCTCGCGAAGTTCCAATAAGAAGTGAACGCTTGGAATAATTTTCGTGCTGTTCAGGAAGAAAGCAGCCTCGCGAAGACCAAAAGCTAGCCTCGCGAAGATCTATTGTGAAATGGAATGCTCGGGCAGTTCTCGCGTTATTCACAAGTACCAATTCAATTGTGCGAAGCCCAATCCAGTGAGAGCTTAACTATATACCTCGCGACTGCTCAAAGCATCAAGAAGCTGCAACCCTGCAACGTCTAAAGTTTTAATGATGACTCATCCTCGCGAAGAACAGAGCTACCACGCGACAAGTCTGGGAATCAATTGCAACCTGGTGAAGCTCTAAACTCCAACTTCCATCATTCTATAGAGGACATTCTAGGAATTTCTAGCAATTAGGGCACACACTTCCACGCTCAAATCTCCATGCACGTGCCCCGAGGCATATAAGGATCATTAATGTGCCACGTGGCATCGCTAAAATTAGGGTTTCCTAACCCTAATGCGCCGCCACACCCACTGCTATATAAACCTAAGCCTGGTTTAGGTTTAGGGGACCGATCTTAGCTTTTAATCTTTTAGAGCTTATCATCTTAGAGAGTTTTTAGATCTGGGATCCTCTTCTTTTCTTCTGTAGTTGTAAGTAGTTCTCCTTTTTCTTTTTCCTTCTCTCCATGGTTCAACACTTGTTGCCCATGCCTATGTATGTTAATTGAGTTTAGATTAATGGAATTTGTGATTAGGTGATGTGCTTTTATGGGATGTGTGCGAATGTGAGTTGCTCTGTGCAAGGCAGTTGCCTTGTGATCCGCCATTGCTTTGGCTGTGATTCAAAGCAATGGAGGACTGATTCTAAGGACCCATTCAGATCCAACTGACCTGTGTGTCTGGGCTATCATGGTCCTTTACAGCCTTAACCCCACCACAGGACCCACTAGATCTTAAATCTCCATGGAAGCCTGAGCTGGTAGCCTTGTGACCATGGTGGTGGCAGCAATATTCTTGTTTTATTTTGGGCTCCGTGAGGAGGATAGCCTCTGGGATAGTTTGTGACCATTCAAGTGAACAGGTTATAGCCTTAGGGTGAATCTAATCCGCCGATCCAAAATTGATCCTTCTTCTCCGAGCCTGAGCATGTAGCCTGGTAGGAGATTATACAGGCAGACTCCCCTATAGTTGTATCGACCCACCATCAAATGTTAGATCTGATCTGGTTATGGAGATTGTAGGCTTGTGACTGGGCCATTGTAGTCCCACTCAAGCAATGGACAGCTAGAACTAAGGTGGTACTTAATCTCTTGCTGGTTCTATGTGTCTGGGCTATCATGGTCCTTTACAGCCTTAGCCCCACACATAGAGCTTTAGAGGTTGAGGTTCCCTATGGATTGCTGAGCTTGTAGCCTGGATGAAGTAGTGCCTACAATGATTAACTTATTTTGACCCATCTCTGGGTTGTGGTTCCCCTATGGGATAGTCTGTGACCATTTAAGTGGACAGGTTATAACCTTAAGGGATTGGATCATGGCACAGGGATGAGTTGGATTCTTTCTCCTCTTTGGTGATAATGTAGCCATTGGACAGGATTTCTATAATAGTAGACCTGGATCTGAATCATGAATTCCAGCAGATCTGAACTCAATAGGATACTTCTCACCCTTTTTTATTTATTTTCCCACACTCCATCCATCTTCTCAACCTGTTCTGTAGTTAATTCATTAGGCTACCTTAGGATACTTAGAATAAGTGACCCTAAACTCCCCTCCTTTTAGGACTGCCAGATCTGTAGTCAGATCTGGAGGGACTACTAGAGATGGCTCCCTTGGAGCCGTAGATCACCTTTTTCCCTGTGGAACAAACTCTTACTTATCAAAACTTGCTACAAATGGACCCTATATCTTGCAGGTTTAGGATTTCTCAGTTGTGCTGATTCCATCCCCTATTTTACTTTGATTTTTAATTGCTTTTACCACCAACAAATACAGTAAGCAAACTGGAAAATTATCCAACAACTCTCACTTCCTGGCATCCTCTAAAAAATAATTAAAATTTTGGGTTCTCACAATATATATAATAAATTTTTAAGGACAATTAACTAATAAATCTCATAAAATTGATAATCAATTATGCTCATATGACTTCTTTATTCATTTATAGTATCTATTTCATATATCTCTACCAGACTCACACTTTTACAAATCGTAAATCACAAAAGTCTTTCATTCAGCTTGTAATGGGGCTTTGGGTTTTAAAAGGATCCAAGAAAAAGGTAAAGAGGATTTAAAGTTTTCTGAGAATTTAGCTCTTCCTTTAATTCTTTTTCTATTATATTTTAGCTTCAATAAGTATTCTTATTTTGGATAACTTCTTCCCAATTTTTTTTTAATATATACATCCCAGTTCTTCTTTTTTCTTTTTCTCAAAAATCATCTTTTTACAAATTTTCTCTTTTTTTTTCTTCTTCTTCTTTTTCCCATATATTTTTATCTTTCTTATAATTTCTTCTCAGATGTGCCCCTTTTTAGCAGATCCTTTATCTATTAAGCATGTACTCCTTTCACTCCCTCTTCTTCTCTTCTTTTACATTCTAAACTCTCAGAAATTGTAAGGGTCAAAGGTTTGAAAGCTTTGGGTAGTACATATGGTTAAAGGTTTATATAATTTTTGGTACAAAGAAATCCAGTTTAAGCTCTAATATAGATTCAAAGGATCAAATATTTTAGGATTTTGGCTTTTTCACTCTGGTTTAACAAAAAATGGCCTTTGGCCATTTTCACGATTTACTAGTATAGATGTCTTACTATTTTGATATATTTAACAGATAATTCTAAAATAAACAAATTATCATAATCACAAAATATATTGATTCTAAGTTCAACAATATGAGATTTTCTTTTGACGTAATAGTAGAGAAGTTCAAGGAAATTTACCATGAATAAAAACAGTCTCTCTTTCTCAGAATAAAAAGAGGAAATATGGCGCTAAAACTCACTCGTTATATAATTTCGAAACTAAAATCTAAAATGTTTGCAGTTCAGATCAATCATATAGTTTCAAACATTCATCTGATTCTGTGTTCTAAAGGTGCTTAACTTTGGATTGTAACTATTTTTATTTTGATTTTTGAACTACTACTATGATGGATTACTAAGAATTTTTTGGATGTTCAATTTTCTATGATAAATTGTATATAATTATTAACTTATCTAAAAAACTAATTTTTTTTTTTTTTTTAAGAAAACTAAAAAAAAAACTATTTAAGAAAACTAAACTAATATATATGTTGTTTTTTTTTAGAAGTGTATCCCACCCAAACTTAAATAGGATAATGTCGTCATTGAGCAAAACAGGGAACCTACAAAGTTTTATTTACCTTAATTGGTGCTAGTTAGTTATCGGGTTTATAGTCTGCAAAAAAAAAATTCAAGAATCCTCCCCCAAACTTGGGAGAAAGTACTTTCGGTTGTTTGAAACTAAAAGTTAGATGTTAGTAACAAAAATAAAAAAATAAATGAATAAATATAAAAATTAGAAACAAAAGGACTTTTCATATATATAAACTAATTTTATAAATAAAGAAACTAATTACATTAAAAGAAATTCCTAAGAAAAATCTAGACACACTAAACTATTGTAGTCTTCGGCAGAAATGCCCGAGATGAATGGTCTTCTATTAAGATCTGTCCTCAGCCTTTTTCAAAATTGTCCCGTTGAAACGATGGTCCACCCTCCTGGCTCTAGGATATCCTCAAGTTGTTGTTCTTGGAAGAGGAACTACAAGCCGAAAAGGGGTTACCAGAGGTTAAGGAATAGGATGTTGAGCGGGTGATGGATGGAACGGAGAGGAGGAGGGAGATGATGGGAGATGAGGTGTATGAGGCAGTAAGGAGGTAAAGATGGAAGGAATGGTAGAAGAGGCGGATGGTTCCATCTTCTTTGTTTTCATTTTCTTTTTTTTATTCTTTTGCTTCTCCTCCTTAACCAAAATCTTTTGTACTTCCTCGTACTCGTCCCACAGGAACTGCAGAGGGTCTGGCTCTTTTGGTGGTGGTGGGTCCTTCCAAACGGGATAGAACTTAATTGGCATATTGATGGTTTTGCCAACTACCATGGTTGTGGGTAAGGATGGAATGGTAGGTTTAGATGGGGATGGTTGTGCTAAGGACGAATGGATCATATATTTAAAGTGCTTGGGTGGTGGAATACGAACTATCGTATTAAATTTTCGCGCCCTTCTAGGCTTAATTGCCATAATGTTGTTATAGAGAATTAGTTGCTAATAAATTGAACGTCGGCTGGGGTAAATATGAAACGTCGTATACTTTATTATGGATAATGGTATCATTGAAGGCATATGATGGGTAATAACTGCTTTTCCTAGTGGTCCAATGTGCGAATTACACACGTAAAGAATTTAAGATGTACTTGAGTGTGGTTTCAATGTCCACAAACTATTTATCTTTGTGCTTTTAGCTCTATATGATTTTTATCTTAGAAACTAGGGAGAGAAATAAATTTGAGCCTTTAGTGTGACAGCCCGGATTTTCCCAACCAGAATTTCTCTCCATATATATTTTTTTCCTTCTTCAAACACTAATCAGAAAACCCGGACCGCCAGATCGTAGATCACAATCTATACAGAATGCTTGGTACATTCACATACATTAGAAATCAAAGCAGATAATACATATGACATAAATAAATCTCCAATTCTAATATCTAATATTACAATAACTAACAACGACCACCGGTGATGGCCAACCATCACCAAACAGTGGTGTACAAAATTACATACGAGCACAAACGGTACCAAGTCTACACTCACCAAACTCCACAAAGTACTTAATCTACGACCCCGAACATCATAGCACTCCTCAATTCCTCAATCTGCAAGTTCGGTGTCTAAATAAAAGCTATTCCTGTGATATATAGTCGAAGGGTGAGCTACATCCTAGCTCAGCCAAGGAAACTCAACACAATTTTACATCTTATCATAACGAAACATAGATTCAATGTCATAATCAAACCTTTATTTATTTAAAGTTGAAACTCATTTTAAAGGTACTTTTCTTATCAAACAAAGACTAATTTCAAATACTATTTTCTTATCACACAAACTAATTTTCATATCACACAAAATTGATTTCCTTTTTCACACAAAACTGATTTAAAAGTTGATTTCCTTTTCATACAAAACTGATTCCCTTTTCACACACAAAATTAATTTCAAAATATTTATTTATCACATAAAACTGATTTCAAATCCACCCTGGTGGCCTACATGGTACTTGTACTCCACCCATAGCGGTCCACGATAAGCATAATTCGCTCACAGCTGTCCACATACACATATCTGCCCATAGCGGTCCACTTTAATCTCACAACTTATGATTTGATTTACTTATGTGATGTTCAATATTTCATTTTAGATTCGATCTTTCTAAAACTTCGGAATAAAGTATTTTCAGTCCTCCAAATGATTCCAAAGCAAAACTTATTTTCGATATTTCAAAATGTTTCAAACGAATGTATTTTTGATATTTCAAAAGGGTAGGAAGCATCATATGTTTCGAATCTAAAAAGTTCTAAGGCAAACACACAAATACATATGTTGATATCTCAAAAAGATTTCAAAGTAACCATGCATTTGATATTTTAAAGAGTCTAAGTACAATTCAAATATGGTCAATTTATCACATTCCGAAGGATCCTATCTAAGCATCTATGAAAATCAAATCGAAATACAATTGTGTATAGACTTTCCCCACCTTATAAAATTTCCGTCCTCGAAAATTATCCTAAGTAACTAGGTCTTACCATGCACATCAAGTTGAACACTCACGTCCAGATATGAATCGATTTATACACAAAACAAATTCGGGGTTGTTACATCTAGTTTTTGTAGCCATTAGAAGTATTGAAACCTTTGATTACTGCTCTGAATAAACCTGAAAAAGCTCAATAAGTGACCAGTGACAGCCTAAATTTCAAAGCCTCGAAACCCGTGCCATCGGCACAATCTACGAGGTTGTGCCCAAACACATCAGCGAAAAATGTAGTAGCAACACACACACACTACAAAGAAAGTACACAGTTTACCCAAAATAAAGAGATCATAAATATATCTCTTTTATCATCATGACCACATCAGTAAATTGTCCAAAAGATAGTTCTAACTCTCTTGTCTTCCACATACAATGAAAAACTGAACCGAACCATCAGTGATATCTTCTAATCACCCGAGATGGTTTGCCAAAAACATTCACTCTATCCATATTACTATATTTTCAAATGACAGCCTGACATACCAGGCCTAAACAATATCTGTAACTGTTAATCAGTGAAAAATATCATTTTTTACCCTTTAACCTGACCTTTGATAGACTTGTGAATAGACTAATAAGTCATGTTGAGCATGTTTTGTAGATAGCAATGAAAAGCAGTCATAGTGCAAAAATCTACCCAAAAGTGCTCCACAAGAAGGTCCATCTCTCCCTACAACTCTGATGCAACTATGGCACACAAAAGGGCTCCACACCAATGCCCACTTGGGGCATGCAACAATAGCAAAGCAATGTTGAAGAAGGAAAAAAGGCTAAAAACAACCTGTCGATAGGTTATTGTAACCTATCGATAGGATCTGAAGGCTGAGAAAGGAAGAAATCATGAAGATGAGGAGAATTCAATAGGATCCAAAACCTATCGTGCAGTCAGAAGCATCTTATCGACAGGATGCCTGAGCTTGAAGAGAACCTATTGAGAAGTTTTAGAACCTATCAACAGGAGCTGAAAGCAAACCTGTTGAAATATAGTGAGCAGAAACCAAACCTATCGAAAGGATCCTGAATCCTAGCAAAAGGAATAGAAGGCCTTTTTAGAACCTGTCGAAAGGATTCCTCAACCTATCGAAAACATCAAATGAAGGCTGCATATGCTGAAGTTTTAATTACAGGGTCAACCTATCGGAACCTTTCGATAGGATCCTGAATCCTAGCGACAGGAACAAAATACTTGCTTTCAACCTATCGAAAGCTTCAGGAACCTATTGAAATCGATCTAAACACTTCCTAGAAGAACTACTGTGCACACACTGTAAGTTAGTAACCTGTTGCATGCAATCTGAGACACCCTAGTGACCGGCACGACAATTTTAAAAGTGCCCTAGGAAACCCTAACCGACCCACGTGCTCTCCCCTAGCTCTAACTAAATCAGAGGACCTTCTAAAAGGGGGATAAAGAGGTAAAAACAGAGGCTGCCCAGCTGAGCTGTGATTGGTGGGAAAATATAGATCTGAGGAGGGCTATAAAAGGGAAGGAAGCTTCTAGAAAAGGGGGAGGAATCTCGAGTTCAGAGCCTGCATCAAAATTCTCTAATCCTCTCTCTTAGCCCAACTATGATTGGCTAATTTCTTTGGAGCAGCAAGGAGTGAGGTTTGATCTGTAATTGGGGAGAGCTGAGAGTGTTATTGAGGGTTAGATGATGCATAGACTGCCAATCTGAGGGCATTTCATTATATAGTGAGTTTATTTTAATGCAATGTTAGTTTAATTGTTATAATTAGATCCATAGTTCATCTAGTTTCATTTGGTGCTCGATCGGATTTGTGTAGATGAGAATAGCCCATCCACTTAACTGGTAGACCTCTTGGATGCCATTTGATCTCCCTAGATCTGATGTTCTTGTAATTGCCTATGTCTGTGGCTTGGCAGTTGCAACATTTGTAGTAGTTATAATGTTCTGATGGAAGCATGAGAATGGAGTGAATCTATTGAATGATTTGTGACCATTGAAGTGGAAAAATCATAGCCTTAAGATCAAGCCACATCTCTGGCCTAGATCAGATTCATCTACCTTGTAGCTGTGCCTATGGCCAAATGAGTGATTGATGCACATTAAACTCTCTATAATCCTGGCAGCTCAACCCAACTGCAGCAAGACAAAACTCCAAGCTGCTTCTCTCCATTTTCTATTTTTAATTTCGCTAAACACTCCCCTCACTTGTAAGATCTGGACTCTAGACTTAATTCCAATTTAATTATGCATTTAATTGTGTTTTTATAGTTTAGTTTAAAGTGACAATCCATTAAAACCTCTCCTCTGCCTTTTGCTATTTTAGTTGTAGGTAGGGTGCCAAATCTACCGCGGATCTGGAGATTTACTTGATTTTAACTCACATTTCCCTGTGGACATTCCCTTACATACTCTGTAAAACTTGCTACAACAGGCCCTGAATACCTGTAGGTCTGTGTATCAACTTGTCTTGGTGTATGCCATCATTAAACCCTTTAATTGTGTGATTTTAAACTCCTTTTTTAACCCAAGGCAAGTAGCCAATAATTTTTTGGTGCCGCTGCCGGGGATCTGTGTGCTTAAAATTGGTAGATCTAAGATTGTTATAGGATAGATTGTAGATCTATAATAAACTGTTTAGTTTTTCACTAACTGCTCTTGAACGTTTTTATTGCTTTGTAGTAGTTTTTGTTATCTTGTCAGATCGGAAGCTGTTTCTAAAGTGGAGCATTGTGCTAGAGGTTGTTCTAAAGTTTGAATCCCTCTACCCCCCTTATTTTTCCTGATCTGTGGATTTGTAGATTCATTAGTTAATTGTGGCTTGTTCCTGATTGTTGTGATAAATTTGCTTTGCATTGTGTGCGCATTAAGAGTGTGAGTGGTGTATGTTTGGAAGGAGAACTCTCAATCCTCAGATTGTTAGATTAAATCCAGAGGTTGAAAGAATTCTAAGGTCTAAACAAATCTCACCCACATCTGCTGCATCTGGATTTGCTGAAATGGGTGAGCAACAACAACCGAGAACCTTGAAGGAATTCAATGCATCAGGGGTTTACAATTCTCCCTTCTGCATTCAATTCCCTGCTGTTCAAGGGAACTATGAGATCAAGTCTTCCATAATCCAAATGCTGCCCTCATTCCATGGCCTAACCAAAGAAGACCCATATAAGCACATTGATGAATTCCTAGGACTGTGCACCACATTCAATATTACAGGTTTGGGGGAGAAAGCAACCAGGATGAGACTCTTTCATTTTTCATTAAAGGATAGAGCCAGGACCTAGTTGTCAATGCTCCCACCCAACAGTATTCAGTCCTGGAGTGATCTTTAATGTCAATTTTTTGCCATGTTTTTCCCTATGTCCAAGACAAGCCAGTTGAGGAAGGGCATTATCTCATTTGCTTAAGATCCAACTAAGGACTTTCACCAAGCTGGGGAGAGATTCAAAGAACTCCTGAAGAAATGCCCCCATCATCAAATCCCTGAATGGCAACTTATTCAATGTTTCTATCAGGGAATTGATTCTAAAAGTAGAGATATGGTAGATGCCTCTTGTGGCGGTACTTACCTCCACAAAACTGCTGAGGAGGCTTGGGAGTTGTTTGACATCATCAGTGAGAACTCCATGCAGAGAGAGACATTGTCCAGGGACTTGGACATCCCTAGAATGGTGAAAGAAAATAACACAAGAGGAAAGGTATATAAGGTGAGTGGGCACAATGATTTGGAAAGGAAAGTGGACAGCTTGACCCAGAAGTTTGATAAGCTCATGGGAGTAATGCAGTCACCCATGGCTGCTAAAGTGGAGGAGGCATGTGTTATATGCCAGTCCCCTACTCACTCCCTTGAGGAATGCCCCTCAGTTGTCCAGTTTCCAGACTTGGTGATCGAGCATGTGCCTACCACTCAGTCATTTGGGCAACAACCTACTGCTGGTTACCAATGGAGAAACCACCCCAACATGAGGTGAAGACAAAATGCTTTTCCAAACCAGCAGCAGCAGCCACAGTAGCCCATGCCTTAAAAAAATGCTTAGCCCTACCACCAGAATTACATTCCAAGGCCCCACTATCAACAGCCCATGACTCAACCTATGGCTCAACCAATGCACCAAGCTGCACCCCTCCAGCTGCTAGATCACTTTCTTTTGAGGAACAAGTTTTGGCCTCATTGCAGAGCTTAGGATCCTTTTCTTGTACACTCTCATAGCCAAAGCATCAAAAAGATAGAGGGCCATCTTGGTCAACTGTCTAATGCTTTGACCAAGAGAGAGGAAGGGAGGCTGCATAGCCAACCCATGGACAACCTAAAGAGACAATATATGGTTGGTGATGTTTCCTCTTCCCATGAGGAAGCAAAATCTATCACCACATTAAGAAGTGGAAGGGTGGTGGACAATCAAGTAGGCTGTGGGCTTTTGAAAAATTCAGAAAAACAAAAAGAGTTGGTTATAGAGAAGGTACAACAAGGGCAATCCATGTTGAATAAGAAGGATAATGAGGATCCTCAAGAAAAAAAAATTCAAAAAGAGAGATGATGAGTTGGCTAAGGCTGCAAATGGGGGAGCAGTCCCACATTTGCCATTTCCTAGGGCAATACAAGCACCTTCCCCTTTTGATAAAGGGCATGCCAAAATAGAGGAAATGATGAAAACTTTTAAGCAAGTAAAAATCAACCTGCCTCTACTTGATGCAATCAAGCAGGTTCCAGCCTATATTAAGTTTTTAAAAGACCTTCGCACCCACAAAAGACAATCAAGGATACATCTGTCCAAGAAAGTCTTTTCAGTAGAAAAAGTAAAATAAATACAGACTATTCCAACTCCAACAAAACTCCAAGACCTTGGAGTCCCAACTATCCCCTGCATCATTGGGGATCATACCATTGAAAAAGTCTTGTTAGATCTGGGAGCTAGTGTGAATTTGCTTCCATATTCAGTATATGAGAAGCTGGGCTTAGGAGAATTGAAGCCCACACATGTGGTCTTATAACTAGCTAACAGATTTGAATGAAAGCCTGTGGGGATCATCGAACATGTTTTGGTTGGGGTTAACAAATTCTTTTATCCTGGGGATTTTCTGGTGCTGGACATGGAGTCAAGTAAGTGTGCTACTTCTATCCCTGTGATCTTAGGCAGGCCCTTTTTGGCCACTGCAAATGCTTGTATACAATGCAGATCAGGGGTCATAGAAGTATCTTTTGGTAATATGAAGGTCTAGCTAAATGTGTATAATGTAACTCGTCAGCCCCACTTACAGAATGAGGACTATTTTTCCATTGATGTGCTGGATGAATTTGTGTAAGAAACTCTACCTCAGCTGTTGCATGGTAATGATTTGTTTGATATTTTTGAAGAAGTATGGAATATAACAGTGGAAGAGAAAGCTCCCATATCTGAGCTTGAGCAAGTGAAAAGTGTTAATTCTGAAGCAGGTCCAGCAAAGCATCACTCATGGACTCCTACTTTACTACGTCTTCCACCACCCTCTAAGGCACCCCTATTGCCTTCACTCATCAGTCCCCCAGATGTGGAGTTAAAGTAACTCCTAAAATCTTTAAAATATGCCTTTTTAAGAGCCAATCACAAACTACCAGTGATAATCTCTTCTTCCCTCACTCTTGAGCAGGAAGAAGAATTGCTTTGTGTGCTGAAAAGGCATAAAAGAGCAATAGGGTGGACTATTGCAGATTCGGGGGGGATAAATCCAGCTGTGTGTATACACAAAATTCATCTTGAAGAGGGCTCTAAACCTTCTAGGGAGATGCAAAGGAAGCTCAACTCACACATCAAGGAAGTTGTTATGAAAGAAGTAGTCAAACTCCTTGATGCTGCGGTCATTTACCCCATCTCAGATTCTCAATGGGTGGCACCTACCCAAGTGGTGCCTAAGAAATCTGGGATCACAGTAGTTCAAGCAGACATAGGAGAGCTGATTCCAACTAGACAGACCACTGGTTGGAGGGTGTACATAGACTATCGCAAGCTCAATGAGAAAACTAGCAAAGATCACTTCCCATTGCCCTTTATAGATCAGATCTTAGATAAGTTGGCAGGTAAGGCTTTCTATTGTTTTCTTGATGGTTATTCAGGATATAACCAGATTTTTGTTTACCCTCAAGATCAAGAAAAAACCACATTTACTTGTCCATTTGAAACCTTTGCATACAGAAGGATGCCATTTGGGCTATGTAATGCACCTGCCACCTTTCAAAGATGCATGTATGCTATCTTTTTTGACATGATTGACATGTTTTTAGAGATTTTTATGGATGAGTTCTCCATCTATGGGGATGATTTTAGCCAATGCCTGCACTATCTTAGCCTTGTGCTGCAAAGGTGTGAGGAGACCAACCTGGTTCTTAGTTGGGAAAAGAGTCACTTCATGTGACTCAATGTACTGTCCTAGGGCATGTTGTTTCCCAAAGAGGAATAGAGGGTGATCAAGCTAAAGTTGATTTAATTGCACATTTCCCCCCTCTCAAAATTATCAAACAAGTCAAGTCATTCTTGGGCTATGCTGGTTTTTATAGGAGGTTCATCAAAGACTTTAGCAAAATTTCCAAGCCTCTTTGCCACTTGCTGCACCAAGAGGTTCCATTTGAGTTCAATGATGAATGCCTAGCTTCTTTTAAACTTCTAAAGACTTGTTTGACCACTATTCCTATATTGCAAGCTCCTGATTTCTCTTTACCATTTGAGCTGATGTGTGATGCATCAGATTTTTCCATTGGCGCAGTGCTGGGACAAAGGAAAGACAAAGCACCATGTGTGGTGGCATATGCCAGTAAATCAGTGATTGATGCTCAATTGAATTAAACTACAACTGAAAAGGAGCTGCTAGCCATTGTATTTACTTTGGAGAAGTTCAGATCATGTGTTGGGATCTAAGATCACAGTGTTTACTAACTGTGCGAGCATGGATCCTCTCGAACCCGTCGCGGCGATGCACTCGCGATGGAATAAAATGTAGAGTCGCCACTTGGAGCTTTTGGTGACCGGGGAAACCTTTAAATCAATACTTTGAGCACCGAAGTGCTAAATATGACTCTGATTTACCGGTCTTTGCCAAAGGCTCTAGGGTAGGGACTTCTGTTATCGATCGGGAAGGGTTTAGGCACCCGATCAACCCGCATGTAGCGGTCTCCATCTATGGCCAAAAATAAAAATAAATGGGTAGAGCTTCCCCTTGCCTGAAGGCAATACGGTCTTATCAAGCTTTGAGCCAAAACAAAATTTAGGCAGCGTAACGGCTTGAATCCTTGGACGGAGGAAACACCAAGACGGTAGAGGAAGAGAGGGGAGAGCCGGAGCACATGGGCCCTTGTTGCACCGTAGAAGACCTTTGCTTCGGCGTGCTTCCGAGGGATAGGTTCTAATGCTAGGATTCGATAGATAGGAAGTGTAGGATGAAGCTAGGGACTAAGCTTGACTAAAAAGGGGTGATCTTAATGGTTAAAAAGGGTTGAAAAGGATGGACAAAGCATGCTGGAATTCTGGTTGCAAAATATTTTTTTTTTTCTCACTAGGGCTCTCTCTTTTAAGCTTAACTTCAATCTTAATTCATCAACCCTTTGGGGAAGAGGGGGGGCTCTCTATTTATAGAGAAGAGGTGGGTTAGAGGGTTACTTAAGGGCTAATGGGTTTAGCAATTAGGTAATCCTCCAACTAAGGTTTTCTAGGTTTTTAGGGTCCTAGAGGTTTGGGAAATTGGTTTCAATGGCAGATGATGGGGTGAGACCATGTGTGACTTAAGGGTTGCCAATAAGCTCAAAGGGGGTGCAACCAACCTTAAAACACCCACCTCAACCAAGGGGATGGTCAAAGGGTCAAACCAGATGGAGGAAATTCAAGCATTTAAAGACAAATACTGTAGCTAAGTTGGGCGTATATATTACATACGCCCAGTTTATGCACAGTAATTTTCATTAAAACCAGGGGGAATCTGAGAAGATGGGTGCTCGTGGTTGGCCTTCCTATGTTAGGCGTATGTATTATATACGCCCGCACAAATTTGGCTCAAAAATGCCTGGCGTATATAATACATACGCCTGACCAAAATAGGGCCAAATTTGCTGGGTGAATGTAATACATACGCCTGAGCAAAAAGTCATGATTTTATGTGAAAATTCAAATGGCCATAACATTTGAACCACAACTCCAAATTGGGTGATCTTTAGCTCGTTCGAAAGCTGGAGAAGTCCTCTTTCCAACGGTATGTGGCTCATCCTCAGTAGTGGTCTGTATAAAAATCGGTAGCTCTCCTCCCATCAAGTGCTCAGAAGGGTTTAAGTTGAGTCTGGGAAGGGATCCTAGGGTTTAGGGGTGATCTCTGAGGGTTGGGGGAATGGTTCTAATGGGTTTTAGGTTATTCCTAAAGGTCTGGATATGTTCCCAAAAGTTCAGGGGTGCTATTGGAAGCACAGGGGTGCATTTTTCCCGAAGTACAAACTGATTGGGCCTTGGGCCGAATTTGGGTGTCTACAGATGCCCCTCTTTGGTATTCGATCACTAATGATCGGATGCCAAAGACAAGAGACATCCGAAGTGGTCCAAGGCACGTTTGATGGGTCCGCCTAGTTCAACTCAATTCTCAATCATCCATGGTGATGGTGAGTGTACGTAAGCCCTCTCATTTCGGGATATCGTCCGTACCTCATAGCTAACAGTCCCCAAGCGCATTGCAACATTACTGGGCATAACTGCGATGATCATAAAAAGTGTAAGCCCGCTAGCCAGGATATCATCCACTTCCTGAGGGAAATTATAGATTTGTGATATTGAGTATTAATCTGAACCAAATAGCTCCATGAAACGGGGTGATCGATCTATGCTTCGGAATTGATGAGAAGCACACAAAGCGAAGGCCTAAACAAGGTGTCCAATCCTATGGGGTATTGACAGCTCCATTGGATTGGCCACGGGTGCCCTTACCTAGGTAAGGCTCGGGGTTTCTGGGTGAACCCATCAATCTCGAGGTTGCTTTAGCATGATTTACCCGAGTGGAGCGAATATTGATGTCGCAACACTTCTTGGGAATGCATGCCCATTTTCAAAGTGAATTTTTTTTTTATGTTTCCTTTTTCTGAATTTTCTTTTGTTTTGAGGCCTCTAAACAAAGCTCAAGGACCTCTTGCAACTTTATTCTTGCACAACTCTTTAAGTGGATCAAATGTCAGTTGATACGCTTTAAGAGTGCGTGCGCTCTGCTGGGGAAAGGTACACCTTGGGGATGTGTACGTTCCGGTGGTGAGGTACTTCTAATTCACAGGAACCGGAGTGCCTTAACTGGAGACAAAGCTAAAAAAGATCGGGCTAGGACCAAACATCCATCGAAAGAGATGGTTAATTCTAGCCTCCGTCCCTAATGAAATCACATCTTACTAACTATGCACAGATAAATACCCATCAGGGGCGATAAGCAGCAAATAGGCGTGAACGGAAGCCTCGACCTAAGCTACAATTTATGAGGACAAACGACCATCCTGCGGATACCCAGTCACAAGTGCATACATTCAACAAGGACACCGTGCCTATACAGGTTTTAAGCCTGTGTAAAAGGAAATAAAAGGGAATGAGCCCTTTGGTCAGTGTGTTTGTACATAGTTTGGTTGGTTATAATTTAATTTTTGACGGGTTAGTTTCGACTGACAATAGACTTTTTAAATGGTCTGAAGTCGGGTATACTCTTGGTCAACATAGATCCGAAGGTGGATGATCAGAGCTAACGCTTGGAAGGTGGGGTCAACCTACTCAGGATTTTTACTTCATAACCAAAGGTTGTTATTTCTTCTCTTTTTCCTTTTTTCTCTCTTCTTACATGTCAGTTCGAGACTCTGAGCATGCTCAAACTGCTTTTATTTTTACACGTATCCTTAGGCGAATCAACTTGTCATGTTGATATACCTTAAGGACGTGTGCATTCCGGCGATAGGTCCTTGGTTTGCCTGCCGGATCAGGTCTCACCTCCTGTTGGAGAAGATCTTGGGCTAGGTGTACGTTCTCGAGAGCGACCGGTGATGGATGAGTTCATTTTCCTGCCGGATCAGGTATGAGGCGTCCCTGTGTAAAACGGGGTTTGAGAACTTTCGGGTGAACCCGATCATTCCGAATTGATTTAACACGACTCTTGGAAGGGGGCAAATAGTCGTTGCGATGCTCCCTTGGGAACTTGTGCCATTTTTCAGCATTTTGTTTTTCTCCTTTTTTAATTTTATGATTTTATGGAGCACTCAGCGGGTGCTTATATATCTAGATCCGTTTGTTGTAGCACAGTCCCTTTGGGCAAATCGAAGAGAGCACGAAGGGCCGTTTGAGGATGTGTGCACCATAGCTTGATGGTACGTGGACTTCTAAGAGGAACCGGACCTTGGTCCGTAGCATGCAAGGGGGTCCGTCGGGCCTCAAAGCCGAAAAAATGGCCGGGCAGTTTTAAAACTGCCGATTTTGGTCGAGCGTATATAGTATATATGCCTAGCCAATCTGCAGCAAAAAATGGCCGGGCGTATATATTATATACGCCTGACCAAAATTGGCAAAAGAATGGTCGGGCGTATATATTATATACGCCTGACCAAAATTGGCAGTTTTAAAACTGCCCGAGCCCAAGCACAAAAGGGACCCCCTCTTTCAAACTCTATCTTCTTCCCTCCTTCTTTCTCAAGTCCGGAACAGCCCCTTAGGATTTTGGCATTTGATTTTTCTTGAGTTCTATTACCGGGAGTTGCGTGTGCAGATCAAAAGACGTTTAGCATCCGCCGATTTTTGATCTATTTCCCCTCCCATTGAAGGTAATCATCGATTTTTCTTTGAATTTTGATAATGTTGTGTTGTTTTTTTTTGTTTTGTTTTTTTTGGAGATGCTTGATGTTCCTTTTCTCTTTTTTTTTGTGGCGAAAGATATATTTTTTGGTATATGTGATCCTCATGCCTACGCTCTTCTTTTTTATTTTTTTTACTTTTTATTATATGTGGTTCGTTAGGCCTATGCTTCTTTTTTTTATTTTTTCTTTTTATTATATATGGTTCCTTAGGCCTATGCTTCTTTTTTGTGTTTTGTTGTTTCTCTCTCTTCTTTTTTTTTTATTATATGTAATGCTTGTTTTTTTTTTTTATTATATGTGATGCCTCTTTTTTTTTTTTATTATATGTGATGCCTCTTTTTTTTTTTTTTATTATATGTGATGCCTCTTTTTTTTTTTATTATTATATGTGATGCCTCTTTTTTTGTGTTTGTTTATTTATTTATTTATTTATTATCTCATCAATTATGATTATATGTATCATCACCGTTCATCATCCATCATCATCTTGGTTCTCAATTGTTTGTTGTTTTTGTTTTTTTGTTTTTTTCTTCTTATGATGGATTAGTGCACATATATTATTATATTTATTTTTTTTGTATTTTTGTTACTTTTCTCCTTCTCTCTTTTTTTGGGGTTTGAAATGCTTGATGTTCTTCTTTTTCTATAGTGCATTTTTTTTTTCAGGTATATGTGATTCCTTATTTCTATGCTCCCCTCTCTTTTTTCATTTTCCTCATTATTCATCATCATTCATTCTTCATTCATCATTTTTTATTCTTTTTTTTATGGATTAGTACATTTTTTTATTATTCTCCCTCTTTCTCTATTTTTTTTAGCAGCCCTTTCTTATACCGATATGTTCCATATTTTCAGATGTCCGGCGACGAAGGGCAGGGTCCACAGGAGGGGCCCGAGATGGCCTATGGTCCTCACGGGGAACAGTTCATTGTTTCACAGTGCTCCTCCCAACCTTGATACGAAATGCAAGGTGAAGTCGCTTGTACTGGCCTCCTGCATTGTCAGCATACCCATATTTCCAACTTTGGGATTGCTGGCCAGGTAAACAGATGTGCCCTTTGTATTTTCCTTTGATGCCTTCATTATACCACTTTGCACCTATTTGACCGATGCCCTTTGTTTGTAGCCCTTGCCACACATTATGTTCCGGGATGGCTGCTTCGACCTCCAGCGCCTCATACTTTATCTCCCCCAGGTGGTGAAGGACCTGCTCGCCCAAGCTGGTTTTGGGGACTTCATTTCATGCCCCGCTATGAGGGCTAACACGCCCTATCTGAAGACCCTGATAGAGCGCTTTCGCCCCAAGATCATGAAATTTCACATGGCCATGGCTGAGATGACCCTCACGCCCGCAGACTGGTCCATGATCACTGGGGTTCATGTGGGAGGGGTGCCAGTGATACCTGTCTGCACGCCTGATAGGGAGGAGGTGATTCGGTTGATAGGGGCCTACCCAACCTCCGGGAACGTTTGCGGTTCCAAAGTCAAGTTATCTTCTCTGGTTGGTTTGTTCGAGCCTCATGGGTTAGTGGATCTGGGCCAACCTGATGCGGCCATCTATCTCGAGCCAGAGTGTGCACTGATGTTGGCCCGCATTTCTCTGTTGTACCTCCTCGGCAAGACTCTCCTTCCAAACACCAGCGGAGGGCGGGTCTCATTGTCCCTACTCAATCTTATGGTGAACTGGGACACTGTACATCGATTTGATTGGGGAGGTGTTGGTTACGCGGTGCTCATGTCTAGCATGGTGCGAGCCGTTCTTGGGGACTCCAGCTCCGTTGTGGGCTTCTGGCCTGCACTTGAGTTATTTTATCCTTTGGTCTCAATTCGTCCTCCCCTCTTTTTTTTGCATATCTGTTTTTATCTGCTTGCTTTCTCAGGTATGGGGGTATCAGCATTTCCAACCTGGTCGCCCTCTGCTTCTCTCGGAAGTTCCCATGTTCCCCCTCAAGAGCAATTGGCATGCAAACTGCCGTCGGGATGTAGGTATGAAGCACTCGGAGTTAGGGTTGTGCTCTCAGTTTGATCTGCTGATTCCTGAGTAGGTATAAAAATTTCTCTCTTTGCAAATTTGATAGCTCTTATATGTTGTGGGTTCTGACCAAATGTATAAGTCTCTCCTCCTTTTTGTTAAGCAGGTCATCCTTGATCCCTACGTCAGATCCCCCTTCTGAAACTTGGCTGCAGTGGGCCCTTCTCGCCTTTTGTTAGATCGACGCATTATTTTCTTCTATGGGTCCTGGGCTAGGGTCTATTACTTAGGGGAGAGGGTGGTTCATCAGTATCGACCTCTTTTTGCCATGCCCCAAGCTCCTCCAGCTGATGTATTGGCTCTCGAGGGTTCTACCGAAATGCTTACTGTTCGCTTTCTCCACCACAGGGTCCCCATTGATGACCTTCTCTTTCCTGGGGGATATCAGATGTGGTATGAGTCTCTGTCCTATCATTCCCTGCTACCCCGATTCATGCCTGGTGCCAACTTTTTGGCTTTTGGTGGTTTGCGATCTCAGGTAATGTTATTTCCTCTTTCTATTAGCAGCCTTCCATATGATTACCTTAATTGTCCTACTTTTTGAACAAAGACTATTTCTCTCTATACTTTGGACAGGATGATGATATAGATGAGGGGGATGAGGCAGCTATTCCTGATGAGGCTACTGGTGCAGGACCTTTCGACCCTTCCGGTGCTGGTGCTTCCGGCAATTCACCAACCGAGGTCCAGGGGACCTTTAAGCGCTTGGATGATGCCTTTCTGTTGCGTATGTGTGACGATGTGGTTGAGAAGGCACGCATATCTGCTAAAGCTATCTAGATTCCACCCCCTGAGCTGATCCCTAGGGTAATCTCTCCCTTGTTACCTTGCTCTTCTGTTTTCATGGATTATGCCGATGGCCTGTGTGACTGATGCCTCTCTCTTTATCTTTTTGCTGCAGGATTATGAGTCGGCCATAAACCAAGCCGAATATTACCGTAACATTGCCGGTCTTAGGGAGGTTGAGGTGGTGAGTGAATATTGACCGCATCTAGTCATCCTCATATTTACCTTCTGCTTGTTTCCCTAACTTATGGCCCTTTGTGTGCTTACGCAACGTGCTCGTGAAAAGGACTCGCGCTCTCTGCTTGGCCGCATCTCTCAGGCGTGGACTCGGGTGGGGGAGACCCGTACCTTTCAAAGCGTGACCCGACGCTGGAAGAAGTCAATGGGGGCTGCTCAGGATTAGTTCATTTTCTGAAAATTTGAAAGAGTGAAACAATTTTGATTTTGAAATATTGGGGAATATGTAGTAATTTTCCTTTGATTGATTTTGTTTGGATGGTTTTATGATTTTTATGATTTATATGAATGCTTTGTTTGTTTCTCTCTGCCTCTATGGTTTTTTTTTGTGTTTGGCATGAAGCGGGCCAGAGCCCCTCAAATGATGGGGGTGGGCTCGCGTATGATTACCCGTATATGACCCATGGATGTCACGCCATTAGAAGGTTTCCCAGGGGTGCGTGAGCATGCCTGCCTGTGGGCTGCCCCGAGATAAAGTAGGGTGAGTGACACCCGTCCCTCCCTTGGGGAAGGAAAAAAATGCATGGCCCGATATGAGGGAAGCCACACTCCCCCATTTTTTCAAGCGGGCGTATATGTTACATAAGCCGGGCAAAAGTTTTTGAAAATTTGCCTGGGCGTATATAATATATACAGTAAGCTGAAAATGCTCAGTTTTTACCTGGGCGTATATAATATATACGCTAGCCATAATTTTTTAGTTTTTGCTCTGGTGTATATAATATATACGCCCTGTATCGACGAGTTCCTTATAATCCGCGCCCAGCCCCCTTTGCCTCACTATTCACTCGGGCTTTGCCTTTTTGCCCCTCCTTTTTCTTTCTTTTCTCCCTCTTCCTTTTTTTTTTCTTTGATAAGCGGGTCCATCGCCCTACATTGATTGAGCTTTATATAGAACATCTTTGTATGTCTATGGACCCCCTTCCTGGCCCAAATTCTCGTACGAGGGAGGGGGTTAGTGTACTTCTCTGTTTCGACTCGGGACCCAGTTTTTTGCAAAAGTGGTGTGCTAGCTTAGCTGAGGGCGAGCTCGCTGTTCTAGATTGCCTCGGGTTATCCCACCTTTCCTCTCTCCTTGATGTTCCTCTGTTGCCCGACCTCCTACAGGCGGCTTTGGCGTCATGGGACCCTAGGGCTCATGTCTTCAGATTCGGGTCCAAGGAGCTCACCCCAACCTTGGAGGAGTTAGCCTCTATCACCGGCTTGAGAATGCATCGGGGGCTTGCTAAAGTGGTGGCCAAACTGGGGTATGCAAAGGCGGTCTACGCGGTTCTTGGTTTGAAAAAGGGTGGGTATGAGAAGGGCTTCGCCGGTGGGCCCACTAGGTGCTTGGTGAAATTCCTGAGAGAACTTTTTGGCGACTTGAGTATCCGAAAGTTGCCGGTACGGGATCCTTTTAATGTGAAGACCTTTGCCCTTTATTTACTGTCGAAAGTTCTCTTCTTTATTGGGGGCAAGACATTTTCCCTCGGGTTATGCGATGTCTTGACCGAATTGGAGGGAGGCCGTTCACTGGTGCACCTAGTCTTGGCTGAGATGTATCGGGGCCTGGATGCCTCGACCTCGGGCCGGGTTGGGATTCTTCTCGGGAGTCCACTCCTCATTCAAATTTGGCTAGGAGAGCATTTGGCTATCATGGGGCCTGTGCCGAAATTCTGCTTGGTAAGAGGGGATGTGGCTCGGGGCTTTCTGACACGCTGCTCGAAGAAATGAGCCTGTGGCTATCTGATGCGGAGTTGATCTGACAGCTTCCGTGGTTGGACGACACCTTTCTGATTGTTCGCTCTCGGGATTGTGAGGGTATCACACTTTTGGGGTTGACTAGTAGTACCTACTATTTCCCATCTCGGGTGCTTCGTCAATTCGAATATACCCAACATGTGTCGTGCACTGTGAGGCTGCCCGTGTGTTCCCTGATAATCTCTCGGGGTTCTCTTAGTGACCTAGATCGCATAGCAGCTCTCTGGGAGACCCGCCAATCGGTGCACATGTGTAGCTTGGTTCAGGGGGGTGTCCTCTCTTCTGGTTATGAGGTTTGGTTGGCATCTAAGAGCTTACTTGCCCCTAACCCGGTTTCGGTAGATGCAATAGAGACGGGATCCTGGCCATACAAAGAAACGATGGTCCGGACTAGAATTGAGTCTCTTTCTGTAGAGAAGTTGGCTTTGACTGAGGCTTTGGGGAAGGAGAGGACCAGAGCCGAGATGGGGGAGGTGAGAGCTACTACGGCCGAGAGTGAGGTTCTTCGGTTGACTGGGCTTTTGACCGAGTTTTGTAGTGCAGCTGACGCTTCGCGGAGGTGGCAGAAGAGTCTTCATGGTAGGTGGTGGATTGATCGAAATGCCCGTGAGGACTCTCTTCTTGCAGAGAGCAGCGCCTTGAAGCGTGGTTCCTGCCCCTAACCTATTCCTGCACATACCATAGATCATATACACAGAGGGGGGGCTGATGCCCCTTAACAGAGATCTCCTTCCTTTTTTGGATTGTTTCCTTTTTGTTTATTTTATACTTGTACAGAAGACAGAAAGTAGAAAGTAGAAAGTGTCTCATTTTTTTATCTTTTTGGGACGTGACACTTTATACGTGATGCTTGTAAGAAAAGAAATGAAATCTGCTATATATATACATATTTTTTGGTGTTTGAATTTTCTTCCATTCGTCTCGCAACGTAAGGTTTTTCTTATGGAAAATGAAAATCTATTATCTTTTTTCAAAATTTTCTCCTACACAGGGTGAGGCTTCTTATGGGAAAGGAAAATATATTATCTTTTTTGAAATTTTCTCCCTCACAGTGTGAGGCTTTTTATGGGAAAGGAAAATCCATCATCTTTTTTGAAATTTTCTCCCTCACAGTGTGAGGCTTTTTATGGGAAAGGAAAATCCATTATCTTTTTTGAAATTTTTCTCCCTCACAGTGTGAGGCTTTTTATGGGAAAGGAAAATCCATTATCTTTTTTGAAATTTTCTCCCTCACAGTGTGAGGCTTTTTATGGGAAAGGAAAATCCATTATCCTTTTTTTTTTTGAAATTTTCTCCTTTTTGTGATGTTGGTATTTTCAAGGCCAACCATCGGGTCCTCTTTCTGAGCATGGTCGAACCCCTTTTAGGAGTTTTCGGTGCTTCTTTTTGAACGTGGATAGGTCAGCTTCCCCGAGATTGATTGGTCTTCTGGCCTTACCTTTGGTCATGTGTCAGACGACGCGGCAGAGATGACATACTTGATTAGGATCCGATCTAATTTTAACATGAGTGGCCCAACAAAAGAAGGGGAAGGGGTGGTCCTAGACTAGAATAGATGAGGCAGGACAGATCCTCTCCTAATCTCTCTTTTTTTTTACGTTTTTGCTCATAGCGCCCAAGATGGGTTTTCGCCATGCCTGTCATCCCTGTTTTTACCCACAGCGCCCTTTAGGGTTTTCACTACATCCATGGGTCCGCTCTCTTACCCCAAGTGCCTTTTCAGGTTTTCACCTGGTCCGCATGAGTTCACTATTTTTACCCGCGGTACCCTTGCGGGTTTTCACCACGTCCATCTTGCTTTGAACTCAAATTTTTCTTTCTTTCTTTTTTTCTTTTCTTTTTTTTTCTTTCATTTTTTTTTTAACTAGAAAGCCACGACATAGACAAAGATTCCATCATAACCGGCTGGATGGGGTTCTGGTGTCGTCTCACGACTCGGCTCATGTTGACTTAACAGATATTATGACTGCTTGCGAACCTACAAAGAGGGCTTCCTTCAGGGTGTAGCTTAGCCATGGGTTAGGTTAGGATTTGAAGGTATGATGGGCTAAAATTGTTTCCTTGATACGGCTTCAGTTTTCTCAACATACTTTCTTCCTTGGGGGTTTTGCTATACATGCCCTGTGATTCTTCTCTATTTGAGGCAATCTCTCTTTGAGGTTTTACTTTTTCAATTTTTTTTTTATTTTGATAGTAACTTTATACACATGCATCTTTTCTCTCTTCTCTTTTTTTTGGTATATGTGCACATATATATATATATATATATATATTTGTTTTTGGGGGGGGATGAGTTTATTGAAAGAAAGGCCCAAGCTTAAATGGGATAACAACAGATATCATCATTTTTAGGGATGTTTTTGGGCTACTGTGCTTGGAATGATGACCTCTTTTGGGTGGTTCTTCAGCAGTCACGTATCTGTTTCATCAATACTTACCTTATCGCGATAGACTAAGAGTAGAACCTTCAGACGTATCCAGTGTTGATGGGCTCAGGAAGATGATCTCTGTCCATGGTGGCAAGGCGGATGGCGTATCCCAGCAACACTTCTCGAATGACGTACGATCCTTCCCAGTTTAGCTTGAACTTTCCTCTTGGATCGGCATGGAGGGACGGGAAGATCTTCTTCAACACGGTGTCTCCTACCTTTAGATCTTGACCGCCGACACATTTATTGTAAGCGCGTGTGATTCTCCCTAGGTAAACTTGAGTGTGACACAAGGCTAGGAGTCTTTTCTCGTCCAATAAGTTCAGCTGATCAAAGCGTGATCTCTCTCTCTCTGCTTTGGGTAAGCTTGATTCCATAAGGATTCGGAGCAAGGGTACTTCAACCTCTACCGGGAGGACGGCCTCGGTTCCATACATAAGGGCAAATGGTGTTGCCCCTATAGCGGTACGGATCCATGTTCGGTAGGCCCACAAAGCAAATGGCAGCATTTTGCTCAAATCTCGATAAGTGACAACCATTTTCTCAAGGATGCGGACGACTGTCTTGTTCGCAGCATCCACGGCTCCATTAGTTTGAGGCTGATAAGGGGACGAGCAATGGTGTTTGATCTTGTATTGCTCGTAGAAGTCTTGGATGCGCTTATTCGCAAAGTTTGTGCCATTGTCTATTATGATATCTTTGGCTACTCCAAATCGACACACAATATTGTTCTTGAGAAACTTCTCAATGTGAATGGCCGTGATATTGGCATATGACGCCGCTTCTACCCACTTTGTGAAGTATTCAATGGCGACAAGGATGAATCGATGTCCGTTCGATGCTTTCGGATTAATCATTCAAACAACGTCAAGGCCCTAGGTAGCAAATGGCCAAGGAGTGGTCATGCAGTGAAGATCAAGGGCAGGAGCATGTATCAGGCTGGAGTGTTCTTGACACTTATAGCATTTTTGAACATGTTTACAGCAATCTAATTCCATGGTGGTCCAAAAGTACCCCTGCCGTAGGATTTTCTTGGCAAGCATGTGACCGCTGACGTGGGCTCCACATACTCCCTCATGGATTTCTTTCATAATATTGATTGCTTCAATTTTAGTGAGGCACCTGAGTAAGACGTTATTGTATGATCGCTTGTAGAGGCATTCCCCGCAAATGACGTAACCTGTCGCTAAATGTTGAATGGTTCGTCGGTCTGTCTTGGATGTACCCTCTGGGAAAGTTAGGGTCTCGAGGAAATTCTTGATATCTGAGAACCAAGGTGGCTCATCATCAGGCTTGGTAGGTTCCTCAATCTAGAGGCAGAAGGCCAGCTGATTCCTCTGTTCGATCATGATCGGCTTCATCTCAACACCATAGGGAATTTCAATCATTCATGCCAAAGTTGCCAATGCGTCGGCAAAGCGATTCCTTATCCGGGGGACATACGAGAAAGTCACGTCTCGGAAGCAAGCTATCAGATCCTCAAGGTGTTCATGATAGGGGATCAATTTCTCATCTTTCGTCTTCCAGTCACCATTCGTCCTTCATATAATTAACTGTGAATCACCAAATACTTGAAGGTGAGTTATATTCAGATCGAGAGCTGCCTGTAGACCGGCAGCGCAAGATTTATACTCAGCCATATTGTTAGTACACGGGAAGTTGAGCTTGATAGAGATCGGTACATGGGATCCTTTTGGTGAAATTAGGATGGAGCCAACTCCTTGGCCTTCGACATGTGATGCTCCGTCAAAGTGCATTACCCATGGTTCATCTGCCTCTTTTGTATCGTCTTTTGTCACTAACAGGATGTCTTCATCGGGGAATTCAGTTCTTAATAGCTCGTAGTCAGACAGAGGGTTCTCAGCAAGATGATCAGCGAGCGCCTGCCCCTTGATCGATTTCTGAGTGACGTATGTGATGTCGAATTCAGATAATTAAAGTTGCCATCGTGTAGTTCGACCAGTGAGAGTAGGTTTCTCGAACAGGTACTTCAACGGATCCATCCGTGCTAGAAGTAGAGTGGCTTGGGATAGCAGGTAGTGTCGAAGTCTTTATGTAGCCCACACAAGCGCTAGGCATGCCTTCTCCAGATTAGAGTAGCGCATCTCATAATCAGTGAACTTCTTGCTCAGGTAGTAGATGGCCTGCTCTCTTCTTCCTGTCTCATCGTGTTGCCCTAACACACATCCCATGGAAAACTCTGTCATGGATAGATACATTATCAGGGGTCTACCAAGTACAGGTGATACCAATACTAGAGGATTTAGGAGGTAACCCTTGATCTTATCAAATGCAGCTTGGCAGTCATCATTCCACTCAACTGGTGAATCCATTCTTAGTAGTTTGAAGATTAGTGTGCATATCGGAGTTAACTGCACGATGAACCGACTGATGTACTCGATTTTGCTCAAAAATTCTCTAACCTCTTTCTCTGTAGAAGGTGGTGGCATTTCAGTGATGGCCTTGATCTTGGTCGGATCGACCTCGATCCCTCTCCTACTGACGATAAAGCCTAATAGTTTTCCCGACATAGCGCCGAATGTGCACTTCTGGGGATTCAGACGTAGTTAATACTTCCTCAGCCTTTCAAACTGCTTTTGAATGTTTACCAGATGGTCGCCCCTTTCCGGCAATTTGGCAATCATATCATCGACATACACTTCGATCTCTCGGTCCATCATGTCATGGAATAGGGCCGTCATTGCTCTCTGGTAGGTTGCCCCAGCATTCTTGAGCCCGAATGGCATCACCTTGTAGCAGAAAGTTCCCCAGGGAGTGATGAACACAGTCTTTTCTTGGTCGGCCTCTGCCATCATCTGATTGTAGCCCGAGAACCCATCCAAGAAAGAAAGCACCCCATGCTTAGCAGTGTTATCGACCAAGATATCGATGTGGAGTAATGGGAAGTCATCCTTAGGGCTTGCCTTGTTTAGATTTTAGAAATCAATGGACATTCGAGCCTTTCCATCCTTCTTTGGCATGGGGATGATATTGGTCAACCATTGCGGGTATTTGGATATCATGAGGAAACCCGCATCATACTACTTAATGACCTCATCCTTGACTTTCAACATCCACTCAGGTCAGAGACGTCTCAGCTTCTGTTTAACCGGCTTGCAATCAGGGTAGAGTAGCAACTCATGTTCAACCAGATCGGTATTCAGACCAGGCATGTCTTCATACGACCATGCGAAGACTTCTTGGTATGACCGGAGGAAGTCTACCCTTTCTCTCTGTAGGGGACAGCGATGTTCTGATTTTGATTATTCTAGGGACCTCTTCGGTGCCCAAATTGACGTCCTCTGTCTCTTCGATGATCGGGGTAGGGCCATGATCAAAATCGACAAATTGCTCGAGGAGCTCATTGGAGAGCTCATCGACTTGACCTTCCTCGTCCAAACTCGTGACTCCTACCTCTTCTCATATTTCTACAGGGAAGGGGTCGGCTTCACGTGGGACGAGTATCTCAACATCATTTTTAATTTTATTAGGAATTTTAAAGGACAATATTTTTGGAATTGGTATTTTTTCTATTTTTATGGTTTTTCGCAATTTTTTGCAGTTTAGCCCCTGGCGAGGTGGATCTCTATATATACAGGGTAGAGTGTCCCAGAGGCTAACCTCACTTCTTATAGGTTGTTTTTTTTTTGAGAGTCGATGTTGTATTCACAATATCTGGCAGCTCTCAATAGTTGGGGTAAAGATGCCCAGTTACTTACCTACGAGGCTTGGCCTTTACCCTTTCGGTTGGAAATGGCATCAGTAGGCTCTTGCAGTTCTCCCCTCAGCATGCTTATGGAAGGATCCTCTGGGACCCTGTCTTTGAAGGTTAGGGTGGGCCCAAAGTGGCTAGTGCTTCAGTGATGGGTGGGCCCGGGGATTTCTTCCTCAAATAAGGAGAGGGCTGCTAAGTCCACCTCGAGGTCCGGGGGGGTGATGTAAGGGTTAGTGGGGTGGGTGGAAGCAAGCTTGTGTGGGGTTACCCTTGTCTCCCCATTCAGATTAATTTTTACCACCCCGGTGCTTATAAAGGTTTGACGGATGTGGGGTCGGGCGGGAGTTTCTTCTTTCAGGTTGATTCCTCTGGCCTTGGCGGCTGCTGCGGCTCTCATCTTTTCTTTGGCCTCTCTGACTTCTTCTTCATCGAGCTTGTAGCCTAGACCAAATTTGGTTTGCTGCCCCTTGGCCTTGACGGGGTCTCTTCTTCCTTGAAGGTGCGGGCCCAGTCCTTTCCCTTTTTGGTGGCCCCATTTGTGGAGCATGAACACGGCTGCCTCCATTCCTCCTCCAGTTTTGGCAGGGGTCTTTTCAGTCGGCTCGAGGGTAACGGCTGAGAAGTTATACTCAAATCGATGGAGATCGGTGTCATCTGCTATGTGCGACATGTCAAGCACTTTTGGATTCTCAATATGCAGAGCACTCCGCTCCCTGTCTTCTTTGCTCTCAGCTACGATGGTGACGATTCTTCCACCTGAGATGAATCGGAGCTTTTGGTGTAGAGTTGATGGTATTGCCCCAATCTCATGCAACCACGACCGACCCAATAGTAAATTAAATTTAGACTTGATGTCCATTACCTGGAAGGGGACAATGAAGGTTTGCGGTCCGATGATCAGGTCGAGGTCTACTTCTCCTATGATTTCTCTCCGAGTGTTGTTGAATCCCCTGGCGCTTGTTATGGATGGCCGAAAGGTGTTGGGGTTCGCACCGATTTTGATTGTCGTCCTTAGAGGGCATATGTTTAATGCCGACCAGTTGTCTATCAAGACCAATGACACCACCAGGTTCCCTACTTCCACTGTTATATTCAGGGGCTTAGAGTGGTTGTTCCCTTCGAGCGATAGATCTGCATCAGTGAATGAGATAGCATTTGGGGCCAATACTTGCCCAATTATCTCTCCCACCTCGTCTGGGTCACGTGGGCGGAAACATGTGCGTCTTTGAGCGCTCCCATTAAGGATTGAAAGTGGAGTGGGGACATGATCAACAAATCCCAGACAGTAATATGTGCAGGTGTCCTCTTGAGCTGTGTCTCCAACACATGCTCTCTGGCCATTTTTTCAAAGGGGTTCCCTGCGGCCTGCTCTTTCTTCTTCTCTTCTCCTCTTACGGCCCCCGATGCTTCTGGCTGCGTAGAAATCCTGCCTGACCGGGTGATAAATTTGATCGTTTCTTCTTGGTTGTGACCAGCATTCATGTTCGTCTGCTCGTAACTTAACGGCACTTGATGTGGGTCATAGGCGGGTTTCGGGATGAGGAAGGGAGTGAATGGTGATTCTGGGGCAAATTGGGCCGGGTATGTTGGATTCTCGGGCCCAACCAGGTTGATTCCAATAGGGGGTGTAATAGTATTGGCGGGAATTGGCGCGGTTGGGTTTCAGGGTACGGAGGGGGTTTGTGCAGGTGTTACCGGGGCGTGGTAAGACCTGTGGTGATTGGGGGTGGGTGATAAGGGAAGTGGGTGAGGGGTTGTTTGTTTGAGTGGGGATGGAGTTGGATTGGGAGCAAAATGGAGAAGGGATGGTGGAGTTGAGTATTGGGCGAGATGATTTGGGAATGGCGGGGTAGTATGCTGGGTGGTGGGATTTGGGGGTGTGTACGGGATAGGATAATTTGGGGATGGCAGAGTGGTGTATTGGGTGGAGAGATTTGAGGGTGTGTATAGGTGGGGTAGTGTGGGGATGGTGGATTCATGTATGGCGTGGGGTGATTTGGGCGTGACGAAGAGGCACATGGGGTGGCTGATGGTGGGATAGTGTGCGGGATGAGGTGATTGGGAGGTGGTGTGTACTATGGGGTAAATTGGGAGTGGGGCGGATATGTGTATGATTGCGACGGGGCTGGGCCTGTTTGGATTTGATAGGCAGGAGCGGGAGTGGAAAAATACTGCCTTAAATCTAAGGGCTCCTCTTGGTATGTCAGGGTGGGGAAGTAATCGGCTAAATACAGCGGCTTGATCACCCCCACAATTGGTTCGCCTTTATTCAGCCTGGGAAATGAAAACTCCTCAGACTATCCAATAGGGGAATCACAGTCCATAGATGGGTCAGAACATGTTTATCATTGTAGGCACTACTTTTTCCAGGCTACCAGCTCAAGAATCCATAGGAACCTCAACCTCTAAAGTTCTGTGTGTGGGGCATAGGCCTACAATGTGCACTAGCCTGGACACACAGGACCAGCAAGAGTTTGAGTACTAGCTTTAGGTCTAGCTATTCACTACTTGAGAAAGACAGTCGTGATCCAGTCACAAGCCTACAATCTCTACAGCCAGATCAGATCTGCCATCTGATGGTGGGTCTATACAAATACAGGGGAGTCTGTCTCTGCACAATCTCTCACAGGGCTACAAGCACATGTGCAGAGAAGAAGAATATGTCTCAGATCTGTGGATTGGCCTCACCCTAGGCCTATAACCTGTCCACTTAAATGGCCACAGACTATCAACAGAGGCTATCCTCCTCACAGAGGTCTGAGACAGAATAAGTAGATTATTGCCACCACCATGTTCACAAGGCTACCAGCTCAGGCTCCCATGGGGATTCAGATTTAGTGGATCCAGTGGTGGGGCATAGGCCTGCATATGTGCCTAGCTTGGACACACAGGTCACTTGGATCTAAATAAATCCTTAAAAACAATCCTCTATTGTTTACAATACAACTTAGCAATGGAGGATCTCAAGGCAGCAGCCTTGTATAGAACAACCCTCAAACATCAATCCCATACATGTATAAGATCCTATAATAAAACTTCATTAAAACTATCCCAAATAGACATACAAAGTCATAACCAGCAAATGCTAGAATATGGAGAGAAGAAAAAGGAAAAAGAAGCTGCCTAAACCCTAACCTTAGCCTACTAGAACTCTACAGTCGATTCAAAAAGAACAACCTCTCCCCCCAATTCAGTCCCCCTAAACATAAACTAGGCTTAGGCTTATATAGCAGTCGGCTGTGGGGGCATTTGGGTTAGGAAAACCCTAATTTTATCGATGCAATCATAGCCCATTTATGTTCCTTGGATGCCTCGGGGCGTGTGCATAAAGATTGGAGCATTGGAGTGTGCGCCCTAGTTGCTGGAAGTTCCTACTGCCCCTACAAAAGTTGGGGGAAATTAAGATCCCGAGCCTCGCTAGGTAGCAATAGTTTCCAAGTCTTATCGCGTGATAGAGTTGTCATCGTGGGATTGAATTGATTTGAGGCTCTTGCAGTTGCGGGACAAATACTTTGGTCATCGCGGGATTGCTCTGGTCTTCGCGAGATTGCGCTTTCCATTTGAGTGGCGTGGGAATTGCGTGCTCAATTGATTTCTTGGTGAATCTCGTGGGGATCCTCGTGACGAAGCAATTGCATCGTCCATTTGGATTGCATGAGCAGTCCCCTAAAGATTTGCATCCCGTGGCCACTATGCGACAGCTGCGCGCAGGAATGCCTGGGGCTTTCTCTCCTTAGTGAATTGCGCGAAGATTAAATGCTCCTCTCTTGAGCTACGCGAGACTGCGCGAGCGCTTATGACTAAGCCTCGTAAGAACTGCACAAAGTTTGCTTTATGGGCCCTTCTATTATTAATCTGTGTGAGAACAACGCGAGCAATTGGTGTGCTGCCTTCAGAACCCCGCGACAACTGCGCGAAGCATTCTTCTCTGAAATAATTGAACCTTGCGACATCTGTGCGAGACTCACTTCTTGACTTGTTGCTGCTGTGCTTTGCCTATGCTGCAGCCAAGTTCTATCTGGATTCAACTTCCTTTCTTCTGAGACAAAAGTAGGCTTCTTCGCAGGTTAGGGCCTTATCTATAGCTGCTGCTTATTACCTACAAAATGGGCTTAACATACATTTATTAAATGACTAAGGGTTTTCAGGCCTTAACACCTTTACACAATAGGGAATCTCCTAAAAGAAGTCTTTTGGAGGAGGCTCGTTCTCCTCACCTGAGACATAGTCTGTATCTAGTCTATCTCGGTCGTTGGCTACCGAGTCCTCACCTGCACCTGTGACGTATAGTCGAAAGAATGAGCTACATCCTAGCTCAGTGAGGAAAACAAAATCTAATATGCATAGTTTCTTTATAAATATGTCTTTCATGATAATTCACAATGAGTAATCGACTGAAACGAAAACATATGAATCAAGAGCAAAGGTAATTTGACAAAAATAAACAGAGAATGCACATTCAGAACTTAACTTATCCTTATTAAAAGAATGACCATTTTTACTCAACACACCCACTTAAAACATTTCACTTAAATAATCCCCGAGCAGTATAGCATTGAGCCCCAATGGAATACCCACCATCGTCTTTCAATTGAACCCTTTTCATCGAAGTTGCAAGCCCTCAAAAAGGAGGAACTTTTCGGATAAAATAGTTCCAAAGATAGGATATCCCGCTGGACCAGAGCACAAGTTGTATGGATATCCCGCCGTACCGATCGCGGATATCCTGCTGCGTCAGTCGGGTATTCACATAACCTTAAAACAATGTGCAAAAGCTACATATAGTTATTCACCGTGTAAGTGCAATAAACGTAATAGTTTTCCACAACTTATAAGTCTTCACACCATATTTGGGTTCACATCACATTCACATGCGCACATTCAACAATAACCACTGTGAGTACTAATGTACTTCTCAAAATCTGTCACACAATTTCATATGACTTATTTAAAAGACGCATAGACTTAGCAAGACGTGCACATTTCAATCAAGCATATCATATGTCCAAATGAATGTATTCAATGTCACATGCTTCATATATCACTACATACATGCTTACTAAGTTCATCTATACATATTAAAGGGTTTTCCTTACCTCGATCTAAGTTCCTTGGCTCACATAGCTCGAGTTTGCTTCACATCCTTCTTAGGCTCAATCACACCTAACACACATCTAATCTCGATTAGAACGTCATAATTGACCTAAACTAGGGAGATCTTTCACATCCCCCCAAGGTCTCAAACCAAAAACAGAAGACAGCCTTAACTGTCACGAATCGACAAGTCGAATCACAATTCGACCGATCGGTTTCCAAAATTGACTAGTCGACTTGAAATTTCGACCGGTCGGTTTCTCTCATGAAACCCTGCACTTAACATGGCACCTAAATCGACTAGTCGATTCCTCAAATCGATCGTTCGGGCATCCAAAATCGATCGATCGGTTTTTCAATTTGACCGGTTGGCCCAAAACTATAAAATTACCATCTCATGTTCTGTGGGATTCGATCGGTCGATTCTACTTCGAGTGGTCAGTTTCTCAAAATTGACCGATCGAAACATGGTCGATCAGTCAAATTTGTGTTTACCTCTTATCACAGCTAAATTCGACCAATCGATTCACAATTCGACCGGTCGATTTTTGCCAACCATCAACGGCTAGGATCTGTTCCTCACAGATCCATTCCCATCAATTTTCTTGCCCTTTTTCTCCATTTTTCTTCTTCCATTCTCACAATTAAACTACAATCACACACTATGATTTAATTATGAATGATTTAACATGATCATACCTTTCAGATTGACCGATCCGACGATCCAAGACTTCACACTCCAAGCTAGGGCTTGGCAGCTCGATCCTCGGATTGTGAGCGATCCAACGCCAAAATTAAATGCGTATCTTTTATTTCCTCAAGCACACAACTCACATACCCTCATAAATGTTCCTCTCCTTCATTTCCCCTCTCTCTCTCTTCATCAATTGCCCTAACCACCAGAAGTTTAAGAGAATTTATTTTTCTTTGCCTCTTTTATAACTCTTTTATATTCCGGTGCTAGGCACCTACACCAAAACCATGTATATAAATACATATATATATATATATATATATATATATTCCTTAATAACACACGCCCATTACTATATTCCACTTATACCTCCTTAGACTAGGCGACCATTCACCGGGCCATGCATGCGTTTGACTTGTGCGCATTGCGAGGTACTATTCACGGTCAGGATTTCACGGGGCGTTACATGACCAAAGAAAATATAAAATATAAAGAAATATAAAAACAGAAAGATAAATACTAGTTTCTAAAACAAATAAAAATATTAGGATACAAATGAAAATAAAGATAAATTGCGCTTCCCCCACAGCGGCAATAAAAACTTGACTTGTATTTATTTGTGTTATATTTAATTTATTAAAGTCTTGTCTTAACCTATTTCAAGCGCGCAATGGAAATTATAGTACTAGCATTGGATCATTCCCACGAGGAACTTTATTATCTTTTATCTCTCTTCTATATCTTGATATTCAGATTCTTATCTTAAAAACTCTTATTTATCTTTAAGATCTAATATATTGGAGAAATATGAATAAAAGAATTTTTCTAAATCTAAAGTGCATAAAATAAATCCTAATCCTCCTTCAGATTATGGTCGTCAATCACAATCTTCAACTATCGAATATTTATAAAATTACACAATACCATTACACTATATATCAATTCTTCTAACATTGGGCGTCAATCATAACTAAAGTCCTATCAATACAAATTTAATCTAATCAACAATCGACCAGAAATTTGGGCGTCAACCAAATTCTAGAAAATTGAAGGTGGAAAATAAAAAACCATTACACTAATCTGCAAATTCTAACCCGAGTCGTCAATTCAAATCAAAACTTAAAGATGTTTACAAAATTGTAAATTGCATAAAAATAAAATCTAAATTAGAAAGAAATGTAAAATATATCCTTCACCCCTCAACCACAGTTGTCAATTGCTTCTGAGAAACATAGATATTTACACTAAGCTTCAGCACCCAATAGCAGTTGCCAATTGCTCTTGAGAAACCTCTAATATCTAAACTACAAAGCAATAAAATCTACTCTAATTTTGATCAAAAGGAAACACAACCTCAGTCGCCAATTGATGCTAACAATTTCTTCGATACCTTATTCCTACACCAGGCTCTCTTATTTATAGATCATAAGGAATCGATTTACAGAGTTCTATTTCTAATAAATGCAACTACTAAAAACAAAAGATTCCTACTATAACTCTACTTCTATTTTTATCTTTCCTTGCTTGGAACTGTAGATATGCTTCTAGATTGTTCTTTAGTAACAACAACAGAGTCCTTCAGAGTATATCTTCATCAATCTTTTCAGATCCATGACCAGCCAAACTTCTACTTCAAGGAGTCTTCTAATTCTGTCCATGGCGGTGATATTCTGTACTCACGTGATCAACAACAGTTCTTGATAAGTTTCTATTTTTAGTGAATAGCAATTCACAATTGTTCTTTATATATAACTTTCTTTAGAAAATAGTAAATCACGATTTTCTGTTTCTCAGTGTTCACTCTCAAGACGATTCTTTAACACGATTGTTCGCTTCCTTTTTATCACTTCAACTTTTGGAACATGTCTTTTCTAGAAAATCGTAAATTACTCTTTTGTCGCTTTCTAAAGAATCATCTTTTGCAAAATCATAAAATCACAATTTTCTATTTCTTTTCTCTTACTTAAATAGTAGCACAGAACCGTAAAGTACGATTTCTCAACTTTCTGTAGCAACAAATCATCTTTAACGCTCAATCATCTTTCTTACTACTTTTTGAGTTCATTTTAATGAATATTAATTTCACTTAGGCTCTCCCTTACTGCTTATCTTTAATATCTGCATATCAACATCTTATTAGTAGCAAACTAAAGTCTAGCATCACTAAGTTAAGGGTGATAAAATGGTACATTATGTGACTGATCACCCATGTATAGTTACGTTTTCTTTCTTTTAGATAGTTTTTCTTTCTTTTGCTTTGTTAGTTTTTGCACCTACTCGTACTGTCAAGAGTACATGAGCATTCACCAGAGGCTCGAGATGTTGGGATTACGAAGGATCACACTCGGTGACCCGCCATTATGGGGGTACCATGACAACCCTATGTACGACGAGCAGCCACCCAATGGCTCAACACGACATCACTCAAAAGTCAACATGGCCAGAGATGAGGATATCCCCTTCACCCCACCACGCACAAGCCA
Source organism: Chloranthus sessilifolius (assembly GCA_021018995.1). Classification (NCBI taxonomy): domain Eukaryota; kingdom Viridiplantae; phylum Streptophyta; class Magnoliopsida; order Chloranthales; family Chloranthaceae; genus Chloranthus; species Chloranthus sessilifolius. Next base: position 55,262,014 of record CM037598.1, read on the forward strand.
CAAAAATGAAAGCAGGATAGGACATAACTTTACGGCTCGACAACTTGTAGAGCTCAACGTCCAGGAGCTAAAAAGGGGAGGAGATGAAGCCAACGAACTGCTTCACTGCTTAGCTACAGCATACGAGAACATTAAAGAGCGTCGAGACAAGTAAGAACGAGAATGACAAAGAGAGGAGAGGCCGGCGCCACCTCCAAGCACAATATCACCACACGAGTCGCCACCAAGGCACACGCTTCACATGCTCCTTAGCAGCGAACACTAGGACAAGGTTTATCTCCATAAAACTAAGCAAGATGCCACCATAAAGGTAGAAGATCTCCCTAAGATGATCGACGAATACATGGCCAAGAAGAGTCGACCTGGCTTGTCATTCGGGTTTGATAATTTCTGTTGAGACCTCAAATTTAACCTACGTGTAGGATTCAAACCCCTGAAGTTCAGCAAGTACAATAGCACTGTGAATCTAAACCACCATCTAGCTTTATTCTGCAATGACTGTCGGCCTGTTCACGACAATCACAGACTCCTGATACAGTACTTTCAGAAGTCGCTTGGAGGGGAAGCTCTCGACTGGTTTGTCGGACTCCCACTGCATAAAATCATTACGTTTGAAGAGTTAGCCAGACAATTCCTAGATCAGTACAAGCATTTGATACAGGATGCCGTTAGTCTCAGCAACTTAATGACAATGAAGCAAGAGCCCGAAGAAGACTTTACAGACTTTGTATCTTGTTGGAGAAAGCTTGTAGCTTGCATGGGAAGTCAGATGAGACAAAAGGATGTGATCAATATCATTATAGATAATGTCAGGGAGCCTCTTCGAAGCACTCTCATCATAACCGATTGCCAAGACTTTGGTACCTTTCACCTGCGTGCCAGTCATATCTAGTGACACATAAAGGGGGGAGATCTTACCTTTTCTAGCACAACATCGAAGACCGCCACTTTCGGTGATTCAAAGCCTAAGAACACTAAGAAAGGCTCAAACTCTGAGCAAGTCAACACGGTAGCTAACCAGAATCAAAGCAATGAGAATAATCAGCAAAGAAACTCTGGTCAGGGTCAATACCAAAACCAAAATTAGCAACGGTACACCAATCAAAACCATAACCAATATCACGATCGAAACCAGTACCCTTGCTAGAACCAAAATGTAGCTCGAAACCACCATACCAACAACCAGGGATACAACAATGTACCCTCGCAACAAAATTTCAACCAATAGGCCCGAGGTCCCTATTAGCCCAAACAAGATCACTATTCCCCGTTACCTGATACCATACCTAACATTTTCTGCCTTTTAAGCGATCAGAACCTTATCCATTTTTTGCCAGAATGGCTGAGACCTTGGCCTACTAATCTCAACTACAATAAGTTATCTGCCTTTCACCGGTACGTAGGACATAACTTGGAACGATTGAGGCTAGATTGACTGGGAATCCCTCTGAAGCCCTAACAAAAATGACCGACAGCCTCCATAGAACTTGAGGATTATAAAAAATCCCATGCCAAACCATAATCAGAGGACAATCGCCCATGTCACCATGGTGGACCTCCGGAATTAAACTCCTTTCCACCCGTCCACCCTTATCCCTCGTACCAGTCTTTCAGACACTTCGGCCAATCTGAATAAACCTTTGAGACCTTCCATCATTCAATCGCACCCTTCCACTTTCTTAACTAGAATCAAAGCTCCAAATCCTCTACCATAACCTAATTTCACTCATATTCAAGTCCAGTCTTTCCGAGCTCGAAGGTCGATTCTCTAACCCATGGAGCCTTCTACACCCCCGATTGTCAACATAACACCTTCTGATGCTGAACCTGAATACGAAGACCATGTCCTTCAAACTACAGAACAGATTACAGCATGGCTAGACAATGTCACCCAAAATACTACCAGTTAATGATACAAGAAGACGGTCGAAGAGCCTCAACCAGATGCAGAGGTAAGACAGCAGGAGGAGGAACCTGTCAAGGAGGAAGCGCTGATCTCGGCTTTCCTTGAAGAAGAGGATTACACTCAATATCTCCCACCCTGGAATGGCATAGCTCCCTTGTGCATTCCTTCATCAAATTTTACCCCATTCACAACAAGCACTACGGTGGGACCTTCGACACCCTAAGATCAACGGCCAGCATGCCCAGTCCTTAAGTCCTGGACTAACTATCCACCGCTGTAATTCCCCCGAGAGAAGCATATCATTAGTACTCAACCATAGGATGGAATAGTGAAAGAACGAGGAGTGAACTTGCCCCCTCCACCTCATGTAGTCCCACCACCTATGGCACCAATCCACCAACCATCTCAGTAGAATGGATGTAGAGTGCACCAACTTGGCAAGGAACCTGTCCTAGAAATAGGCTAGGAATATGATCTTCTTTGGCACATTGCGAAAGTACCGACATAAATATCAATCCTTGAACTTATCAAGAAATTGTTGAAACATCATCGATTGCTCGTAGAGACGTTGGACGAAACACATGTGAACGAGGATACTACCTTGGATCAGTTGCACGAGATCGCTTCGATTATGACACAACAAACCCCCTGCGCTCACCTTCACTGAAGTCGATATGCCAAAAGAATAGATACGCAGAAGCTTGGCTCCCATCTACTTGACAGTCATGATCAAAGGATTCTCTGTACCTCACGCACTGGTCGACATCGGAGCAGCACTTAACATTTTCCCTATAATGATGCTAAAGATCTTGGGATACATCGAGCAAGATATAAGGCCTTCGTCCTTATCCCTTATTTCATATGATGGCTCTCAATGCTTCATCAAGGACACTATCAAGCTGTAAGTTCACCTCAGACCATTCACCATGGATGTTACCTTCCATGTCTCCGATTCCTCGTGCACTTACAACCTGATATTTGAGGGGAAGTAGTTGGAATCCATGGAAGTTGTGGCATTAATGAATCACCAGTGCATTAAGTTCCTGCACGAAGACTCCATCATCAGGATATACGCCGACGCGCCTCTCAAAGAGATAGACACGAACTACGTGGCAAGTATCCCAACAACACACGACTCAGTACTAAACACAAACCACATCAAAAGAGTGCAACACCCTAACGATACATCGGTAGTGGAAGTTAGCCACCCCCGATCCCTTCTAACCTGCTAGCAAAAAGTAATAAGGAAAGAAGCCAGTCTTGATCTAGCCAGACTGTATGCGACTTAATGTATCAGCTACGATACGTTCCTCACATTGGCCTCAGTAAAGACAAACAAGGACGCATAAAGCCAATTGTCTTGAAGAAGATCCACAAGCACACTAGATTAGGCTACTATTCAGATGGTAAGCATGCCAACATCCTACCCACCACACCGAAATGGTCACTCTACGATTATTTCATCTATGGAACTACCGAGAAGGCTAATGTGCCCAAGAGGAAAAAGGAATCATCTTTCACCGAATCACAGGCAACCGAGATTGAGTAAATAGCTAAGACCTTCACTGATTTGACAAATTTAAACCTGGAAAGTGATGATATAGACAAGCCTCTTGAAGGAGTAGGACCACTATTCAGATCCTCTAAAGAGTCAAGTAAGGAATCTCCGGAGCCTGAACCACACATAGAAGACTGGAAATCAACGGATGAGGAAGATTTCCACATCGCCGCTCTCAAATACGTAGAAGGATCAGAATCATCCCAGCCTCACAAGTCACAAGGGAAAGACTCGTTCTCAATGTCAAGCAAAGAGGAGGATTATTAGACCAACTTCACAGACATGGAGCTCGAAGACCACCTGAGAATGGATCATCTAGAATGGTTCGAATAGGAAAATCAATCCTGAGTTGAGGATTCAAGTCCTGATGATAGCCTCGACTACCAGTACATGCTCCATTATTGGCAATGCCCATTTCAATGCTCTTATCCAAGACAGCCTTACTGCGGTCGATGCAGAGCTATGACACTGAGGTGCCAGAAAGCAATCATGGACGAAATTTGGCAGACCATTAACACAGAAGTCCTATATCGCCTTCATAGAAGTCAAAGAGGAATTAGAACTTGGCGCGCCTCAACCCCCAGAAGCACCTTAGCTATAGATCTTCTAGAGGTCTTTGGAAGAAGAATGGCAACCCCCTCCGAGCGACGATGAAGATTATTGGATAGATCTCCCTGCACTCAAGTTGGCAGAACAGCTAGAACAAGGCTTCTAAGGATAATTAGATGAAGAAGATAACCTCAGCTCCGACAACAACGACTTTAGCTCCAATCATGAAGGATGGGAATGCCCCTTGGAGTATCCCTACATATCTCACCCACACCAACCTCGCTGTCATGCCTATATACTTCTCATCACATACTACGAGATCCAAAGAAAGAAATTCCCAAACTCCAACTTCAATGATGACATCTTTGAATGTTTCTTCACTACATGGGAATGCTGACGGGAGTTTCCATGCATCATCCGGCCATACCACCCCTACTGTCGGAATTGTACTAAAATAATAGAAGACATAGAACGAGAAGTCCAGACTAATCCCTTTCTAATACTATGGAGGATGGTCGAAGATGACCCAGAATCAGTGATTAGAGTTCTCAAACCATATATCCGATTAATGTAAGAAGAAGAACCGCAGTCAGGATCACCCAAGGATGAGTATCAGCAGCAAGAGTACTTTCGGTCCGATTCCAAGGACAAAAGCTTAGACGACTCTCACCTTCAAACTCTCTTCTAAGAAGAAGCACTTCATGTAGTAGAGGAGGAAGAAGAACCATCTGACAAACTATCACTAGCATCACTAATTAGAAGGATCACTGTGGATGAGGATTATACAAAAAAAAAATGCTAAATTTAGAATGACTCCACGTCCTTCGAAGACTCGCCCGTACGACTCCAACAGCCGTCATGCTTCCTCAACTAGAAGTAGCACCATCGCCGGTTTCGCCTCAGGACATATCTATTATCAAAAATAAAAAAAAATAGAAATTCCTAAAACCCCTAAGAATATAAAAATAGAAAACCAAAAAAATTTAGAAGACCTCAGAAAAGAGAGGTAGCCCTTCATCCCATACCCCTTCAGCGACCAACAAGGAGACTTTTCTCCTAAGGCTACTGCTCCCACTCCCTCACGAAGACGTAAATCATCCTGATGTGATAAAAACCCAGTCATCATACCCGATGAGATACTCTACGACTTTGAGAGGAGAATTGATAGCCTTAACCTTCACCTTATTAAGGATGCTGCGGTTATCGACTGCACCGATAAAGGGTTACCTCTCGCAAAACTAACCTCCCAGTGTAGTGATTTTGCAGTATACGAGCTTACAGATGATGAAGAAGGAGCACCAGTCACTGAGGTAACACAGGACTTCCAACGAGTTATGAAGTGCTTTGACGAGCAAACTCAAGCCGCTGAGGAACCTACTGAAGAAATAAATTTCGGCATCGAGGAAAAGCCCAATAAGCTGCTGATCAGTGCAACACTCAACCTCAAGGAATGACAATAGATTACTCAAGTCCTCTAAGATCATCTCACCTCTTTCGCATGGTCCTACGAGGATACGCCAGGATTGGACCTGAGCTTAGTAAAACATCGATTAGTCCTGGAGCCCGATGCGAAACCCGTCAAGCAGAAACTCAGAAGAATGCACCTCCAAACGGCGCTACAAGTCAAAGAGGAAGTTGACAAACTACACAAAGCCAAATTCATTCAAGTCGTCCTCTACCCTAAGTGGATTGCAAACATTGTGCCTATCACCAAGAAGGATGGTAGAGTGCGGGTATGCATCGATTTCTAAAATCTCAATAAGGCATGTCCAAAAGATGACTTCTCACTATCACACATCAATACCCTGGTCGACAACACTACCAGACACAAAATGTTATCCTTTATGGATGGTTTCTTTGAATATAATCAGATTAGACTAGCAGAATCAGATCAAGAGAAGACTTCATTCACCATGCCATGGGGAACCTATTACTACATTATCATGCTATTTAGCTTAAGAATGCAGGAGCCACATATCCACCCACTATGATGGCTATCTTTCACTACATGATGCACAAGTGTGTCAGAGTCTACGCCGATGACATACTAGTGAAATCTCATACATGAGCAAGACATGCTGAAGCACTGCGACTGGTGCTGCAAAGTTTTGAAGAGTATCAATTGAAGATGAATCTAAAGAAATGCATATTCGGAGTAACCTTCAGAAAACTACTGGGATTCATAGTTAGCAAGCAAGGAATCGAAGTCGACCTGGTAAAGGTCAGAGCCATCCTTGAGATGCCACCACCTAGCAACATCAAGGAACTATGAGACTTGATAGGAAGACTACAGTTTATCAAGAGATTCATCTCCCATCACTCAAATCAATGTGACCCTTTCTACATGCTACTTAAAGGAGGAGCCGAGTATAAATGGATGACCAGTGTTAGCAGGCCTTCAACAACATTAAGAAGTACCTCCTCTATGACAGCCCAAATTTTCCCAATCTAAAATTTTTTGAGATATTTTTTTTTCTTTAAACCAAAATCAAATGGAAAACCTAAACCGCTAGATCGTAAATCACAATCTGATAAAGAATACTTGGTACATCCACATACATGCAGAAATCAGAGCAGGTAATACATATGACACAATTTAAAACTCCAATTCTAATATCCAACATGAACAATAACTAAGCAATACCAGTGATGGCTAACCATTACCAAATAGTGGTGTACAACTGCACGAAGGTACTAAGTCAAAACTTACCAAAATCCACAATGTTCTAATCTACGATCCCTGACTAAGGCACAAATCTACAAGCTGAAGATCTACTTCTCCCGTTCTAGATCACGAGTTATACCTGTGATGTATAGTCGAAGGGTGAGCTACATCTAAGCTCAGTAGAAAAAATGTCAATATCAATTTCACATCTCATCATATCAATGTAGATAATCATGAAAGAATTCCAAAGAACATTTTTCTATCAAAATATAACTTGCATATATCCTTAAATAGAATAAAACTCATAAATACCCTTGAATTTCATACAAAATTTTAGTGATTCATTCTCAGTCCCCTGGTTCACATTCGAATTCTTAGTTCACATCTTATAACGTTCACATTTCAAATTTCACCTCCTACAGCGTTCACATCTCAAAGTTCACATCTCTCAGCTCACGTCTCAAATCTCATGATTTCAACTCATAGTGTTCTAAATTTCTAGTTCCAGTGGTCTAATCAGTATCCGTGTGTAAAGTATGTAGCATGTACAGATACCCCACCGTACCGATCCAATCAGTGTGCAGTCATTCAGTCAATGCCCAATCAGTTTATGCAGTAAGTACGAAAAAACCTATCGTACCATTCCAATCAGTTATATGCAGTATGCAGTAAGTATAGAAAAACTCATCGTACTAGTCTAGTCAGTCATTTGCAATATGCAGTAAGTATGGAAACACCCGTCGTACCAGTCCAGTCAATCATATGCAGTATGCAGTAAGTACAAAACAATGCGCCATATCAGTCTAGTCAGCCATATGCAGTATGCAGTAAGTACAAAAAAACCCGCCATACCGGTCCAGTCATTTATATGCAGTATGCAGTAAGTACAAAAAAACCCGCCATACCGGTCCAGTCATTTATATGCAGTATGCAGTAAGTACAGTATGTAGTCATACAGTTAGTGTCCAGTCAGTTTATATTAATTCAAAGCTCACAGTTTATGTTCAAAATTCACATCAGGTTCAATGTTCATCTCCGTTCGATTATTGTCCTTATCTTTCAATTCATGGCCCATATTCGGAGTACAGATTATTATTCATAGTCTATTTCCTAAATTCATATTCACTATCGTATACAAATTTCAAATTTCATACTCATACTAGTAATTCCAAGATAAATCGATTTCATTCTAACTCAAAGTTCATATTTCATATTCAAAATCTCAGATGCAACTAAAATTCCAAAACTTCAATTATATCGTAAAGCTTCAAAGATTTCCTAACATCAGTCAAATAAGGTTCAAAATACACATCTTTTCTAGCAGGTTCATTTCTAATTTACTGACAATTAAACTCATCATATCTCATTTATCATATCATAACACCTATAAATGAAAGCCAAATCACATGTTCTAATTGCACTCAAATCATATCATGAGAGTCTATATATCAAAGACAAGGATGGAATTAAAGGCTGAATTTCCCCTACATTAACATTAAACAGATTTGCAACAATCCTTCATCTGGATACAAGCTCAGATGCAAGGTATAAGGATCTAATCTCAATCAAAGATTTGAAGCAATCCTAAGGCCATGATCTGTCCACTTGAATGGTCACATATCATCCCAGAGATTATTTTAATTCACGGATCTTGATTGGAACAGGTAAGCTATTGTAGATGTTGTGGGTGCCAGGCTAAAAGATCAAGCATCCACAGTGATATCTAATCTAGGGAAATCAAATATGAAAAAGTAAAATTTAGATCAGAATCAACTTTAAAAACTACAATTACACTGTAATAATATATCTTACAATCCTATTATGCTTAGATTTGCAATCTATGGAACATACAATCCATTTATAAAGCCTGTGAAACTCTCAATTTGCAACTCTCAACCTCACTCTAGCTACTGAAGAGGTTTATCCAACCATAATTAGCTAAGGAGAGAATGGGGGAAGAAGGAGGAGAGAGGGAATTTTTTAAGGGAAAATGAAAATCGAATTTGGCTCTGGTTCTCTCAATTTCTGGATGAATTTTTAGTGCAATTTCTCCTCTATTTATACTCTTCCCTCAGATCTGTTTCAGCCAATCAGGTCACAAAGGAATATTTCAGTTATTCCCAGTTGTTGATGTGACTAATTTCTCTTCTAAAAGCTCTTCTCCATTTGGTCTGAAACTACTAAATACATGTGAAGTGGTTAGAGTTTCAATTTGTGCCCAGTTGTGTACCTAAAATACCCCCAGGGGTTGTTGACATGCTTTGGAATGTGTCCACAAAGCACTGGAATTTGGAAACTGCTGTGAAAGGAACTTAGAAGTTCCTAATTTGAGTGTTGAGAGGTTCAGTGAACCTCTCGATAGGTTCTGAGTCTACTTGGCTCTTCATTCGACAGGTTCTGTGTGGCTGTCCGTAGGTTTGGAGAGAATTTTAAACTTTTATCCAGGCTCTTGCTATCCTCTCAGCAGGTTATAATGCAACCTGTTGATGAGTTATATAATTCCATTTAAGTGCTCGATAGGTTCTCTTTTGCTTCTCGATAGGTTGACTCAACCTTGCGCAACTGAACGCAGCTTCAGGTAAGTCATCGATAGGATGGTTTTGACTACTTGTTAGGTTTTGGGGAAACTCTCGACAGGTAACTGGAACCTCACGAGCTCCCCTGCATCTCTAGGTAGGCTTCGACATGTTGCAGCCTATTGTTCGACATGTTCTTCCACTGTAGGTTCATCCTCTCAACAAGTTCAAGTACACCCTTAGCTCCTCTCGATAGGTTCATGTAACCTCTCGACAACTTGGTTTCTTCTCTCCAGAACCTCCCAACAGCTTGGTTTAACCTCTCGAGATGTTCTACTTTGTGCTTCCCCAGCTCGCACACATCTTTGGTGTGATGTCTTTCATCTGTCACCACACAGTAGCCTCTTGGTGGGTTCAATCCTCATCAGATGCAGCTGGTCTTGCTCCCATGTGTGCCCATGTGAACAAATGTCATTGCCATGGAGCTCTGAGGCTTCATGGACTTCTTGATGGCTTGCCTTTAGGTTGTATGAACACATGCTGAGCAGCAGGTTGTTTCTTTGGCACATTTAGAGGGATGTCTATGCTAAGAATGCAATTTATTGCTTATCTATAAAACACACTCAAAAAATTTTATTAGTCAACTCAAAGGTCCATCAAAGGTCAGGTTAAGGGGTGAAAAATGATAGTTTTTACTGCTCAACACACCTCCAAACCTAAGCTTTGCTAGTCCCTGAGGAAAGGAGAAATTAAAAACAAGGATTGAAAATGAACAATGCAACTTTTGTAGGGAGCACAGATTCATTTAGCATATGCATCAAGCCTTTTAAACCACTAGGTGATCCCTAGTGGAGGAGTGGAGTCTCCTGAGGGTTTTCAATGAAGGTACCTACAGACTTCTCCAATGACTCAGTTAATATCAATGCAGCATGTTAAAAATAAAATTCAAGCAAAATAAAATTCATTCCACATATTATTCATTCAATTTTAGAGGATTCTTAGCAGAAAAAAATAGCAGTTTGAAACTAAACTTCTGTTGCAATTTCTTCCCAATCAATCAACTCATGTCAAAGCATTTTTTATCAAAATTAATGTAGAGCTTACCATCAGATTTGGAATTCTATTTTGTTAATGTCCCCAACAAACTTAATTTCAAACCCAAGTCTCACTAGGGCTGTCCACTCATAATAAACATAGAAGGTGCATGATTTCACACAACTCAAGAGCAGTTATAACCCTCAAATAGGACTGTAAGCATGAGCATAGGCATTGCTCTAATTTCTGACATCTTCTAGCTCTTTTCACCATAGATTACACAAATCCTCATCTCCACATGACAGCTCAATATACATTCAGATCAGTAGGGTCTTTTTATTGGGCTGTAATGTGGCTTATGGTTGAGGTTTAAAAGAAAAGAAAGGGTGGAATAGGATTCAAAATTGAGAAATCAGTAAGGTAAGGAGGTGATTTGCAACTTCACAACCTTCATTTCAGTACAATTCCATCTACTTCTTGAATTTTTAGATTTGAAGTGATCAGTTTCTAATCCTCTTTTCAATCTTTCAATGAAATAATTTCTCTTTCTCATTCTTTCCTTTTCTATTTTTCTTTTCTTTTTGGATGCTTTTCTTTTGTATTTTTCTCCATTTTTTTTTCTTTTTATGGGCTGGAATGCCACAACTGCCATCAACTGTGTTTCCTTCTCTTTCAGCCAACTGTCAAACCTTCTTCCTCTAACCTCACTTCTTCTTCCATTTCCTGATTTCTCAGATTGAGGGTGAACTAAAACAGGTCAAAGGGGTTTTAGGTTCAAATTTTCTGGTTTTTATTAAAGAAAAACTTGGATTTTTTTTTTTAAAGCTCAAATGGTGTGTATCAAGGGTAGTTCAAAGGTAGGAAATTTTAAGCTCAAACTATCCAAAGGATGGCCTTACTTCATGTCCTCAATGTCATGAATGCTATAAAGTTATTTCAACTTGGATTTGTGTTAAGACCTAAAAAGTACCACTTTTCACCCCTTAACTTAATCTTTGTTGAACCCTTAATCATTTAATAAAAGTATTTTATGCCTGTGCTGTAGGTAATAAACAACAGCTGCAATAAGGCCTTAATCCTGCTAAGGAGCCCACTTTTACCCTAGAAGTCTCCCAGAAGAATGGAAGACAGAGAGCTTGACTGCATGAAGGCAGAGCACAACAGTAGCAAAGAAAGAAACGAGCCTCACACAGCTGTCGCAAGGTTCACATGACTCAGAAAGCCTGCCTCGCGCAATCCTCGCTAGTTTCCTAAGACATCATACCAATTTTCTGCACTGTTCTCGCACAATTTAGTGACAGAAGAGCTCCTGCAGCATAGTTCGCGCAGCTCTCGCGAAGCTCAAATATAAATGCCCACGCAATCTCGCGCAGCTTAAGAAAGCAGTTCTCAATCCTTGCGCAGTTCACTCAGATCAGTTGAGGAGAGAGATCTCCAGGTATCTCTGCGCGCAGCGGTCATGCAGTGGCCGCGGGATGTAAACTTCAGAAAAAACCTCTCGCGCAGTTTAGAGACCATTGAACATCATGTCATCGCGAGGATCCTCGCGAAGATCCATTGAGAAACAAACTGCTCGTGCTATTCTCGCGCTAGTCAGAAGGAAAGTGTAATCTCGCGAAGACCAGAGCAATCCAGCGAGGATTCAATGCTCTATTGCGTGACTGCTTAAGCTGCAAACCAAGATAACCCTATGATGGCTAGAATTCAAGCTAATCCAATCTCGCAAAGACCGTGCTACCATGCGACAGTCTTGGAAACCAGTGCTACCTGGCGAGGCTCTGGACTCTAACTCTCCCTCATTTCTGTAGAGGACATTCTGAGAACTTTCAACAATTAGGGCACACACTCCAATGCTCTAATTTCAGTGCACGCGCCATGAGGCATCTAAGGAACAGTATTAGGCCATGTGGCATAGTTAAAATTAGGGTTTCCTAACCCTAATGTGCCGCCAAACTGACTGCTATATAAACCTAAGCCTGGTTTAGGTTTAAAGGACCTCATAGACTAGAACTTAGTTTTGCTTCTTCTAGAATCAGCTGTAGTTCTCCAGTAAGTTTAGGTTAGGTTTAGGTAGTTTCTTTTTATCTTTTTTCTTCTCTCCATAGTCCAACATTTGCTGGCTATGCCTTTGTATGACTATTTGGAATAGATTAATGGAGGTTTATGATAGGGTGCTTTACATTTATGGGATTTCTGTTTGTGAGTTATTCTGTACAAGGCTGCTACCTTGAGATCCTCCATTTCTTGGATGTATTGCAAGCAATGGAGGACTGATTTTATGATTTACTCATATCTAAGTGACCTGTGTGTCTTGGCTAACAAGCTCCCATACAGGCCTAGCCCCACCATAGGACCCACTAGATCTGAAGTCCCCATGGGAGCAATGTGCTTTTGTAGCCTTGTGAACATGGTGGTGGCAACAATGTTTCTTGTTCTATCTTGAGCTTTGTGAGGAGGATAGCCGCTGGGATAGTCTGTGACCATTCTAGTGGACAGGTTATAGCCATAGGGTGAAGCCAATCCACAGACTCAAGACGGATTGTTCTTCTCTACATTTGTGCTTGTAGCCCTGTGAGAGATTGTGTTGAGATGAACTCCCCTGTATGTGTATAGACCCGCCATCCGATGGCAGATCTGGTTTGGTTATAAAGATTGTAGGCTTGCGACTGGATCACTGTAGTCTCTCTAAAGCAGTGGACAGCTGGATCTAAGGCTGCACTCAAACTCTTACTAGTTTTATGTGTCTGGGCTAACATGCTCCCATACAGGCCTAGCCCCACACATAGCACTTTAGAGGTTGAGGTTCCCTATGGATTCTTGTGCTTGTAGCCTGGATGAAGTAGGGCCTGTAATGATAAACTTGTTCTGACCCATCTCTAGACTGTGGTTCCCCAATTGGATAGTCTGTGACCATTTAGGTGGACAGGTTATAGCCATAAAGGGATTGGATCATGGCACAAAGATGAGTTGGATTCTTTCTCCTCAGTGGTGATAATATAGCCATTGGACAAGACTTCTATAGCAGCAGATCTGAATTTGAGTCATGAAACCCATCAGATCTGAACCTAATAGCATACTTCTCACCCTTTTATATTTATTTTCTCACTCCATCTTCTTTCTTAACCCTTTCTATAGTTTAGACATTAGGATACCTTAGAATTTAGATTTTAGTGACCCTAAATCCCCTTCCATTTAGGATTGCTAGATCTGTAGTCAGATCTGGAGGGCCTACTAAAGATGGCTCCCTTGGAGCTTAAGATCAACTTCCCTGTGGGACAAACTCTTACTTATCAAAACTTGCTACAACAGGCCCTGTATCTTGCAGGATTATGTATTTTTTAGGCTTGCTGCTCCATAATTCTCACTCTATCTTTCTTTCATTTTTTATTCATCCCATTCTTATCACTGTCTTCAATAAAGTCAGTAGGAAGCATTAAAAATACGTCAACAATTTGCCTATCTTCTAATGAGTAAAGGTAGATTCAATCAATCCAGAGAGCAGAAAATATTTCCAAAACACTCCAAAAAAAAAAACCTTTGTAGGCCCAAATCTCACTGGGTATGGTCTTTCATCAAATTTCTGGGGCATATCCTCACAGTTTTCTCTCTTTTCAAGTTCACTAACCATTAATATCAGAAAAATTCTTGACATTTGCTTCATGAGAATGTTAGAGTTATAATAATTTTCAACCTTAAAAAGTTTTAAATTTCCTCTTTTTCAAAAATCAAGTGGGAACTCACTTTGTTTTTACAAATTTTATTTAACATAGCTACATTAACATTAACTATCCATTGGCATACCCTGCCATACCCCCAAACCTATAAGGAGCAGTGTCCTCACTGCTTTGGAAGTATAACAACAAGATAAAGCAGGGAAATATAAGGACAAAAGCAAAAGAAATATAAAGAACAAAACTACATACAAAGGAAAGCAAGAGACACAATGAATTGACGAAATAAAAATATTATTGAACACAAGTAATTAGAAAGGATCAAAACAAATAGTACAATCTAATAAAAAATATATACATCACAAACAAAAATAGACTAATTAAAAATAAATCCTAACTACAAGCTAATGACTACAAGTAAATCCTAAACACAGTCCATCCTAATCAGAATCTGAATCAGAGCTTGATATGGTCATTGGCTCCCATCCATGCTTCTCAGCAATTTTATCATAATCCACCTTGAGTTTCTCCCTCTTCTTCAATTTTTCAGTGCTGGAAGCACCTTCCCTGGTTCTCTTTGTAGCTGGCTTCTGAGGTCTTGTGGGCTCCCTAATGGAAAGGGGTCTGGAATTTGAGGGACCCAAGGCTGAGTATAAGGAGAGGGTCTCAAGTAGCCTAGATCTTGTAAAGATGCAAGGAGTTGAGGACTATCTACAACAACTTCCACTCCTCCACTCTATGAGCCTCCAAAATTGGATCAATTTTCTCTTGATAGGCTTGCTGTTGCAGCTCCATGACTGCATCAACTAGGAACTTCACATCCTCCTGGACGTATGGGTTTGCCACAATGGCTTTACAAGGGATGGCAGAGGGGAAAAAGTGTTGGTGCCATAGGGAAAAATGGCCCAATGGTAAGGGTAATCCATGGAGGAGGGGGTGATGGGTAGCTCAGGGAGTGGTGGTGATGGCACAATGAGGGTCAATGGCAGCTCCTCTTCCATAGCAAGAGGCACAGGTGGGGAGCAGGGGTAGGTGAAAGGTAAAACGGGGAGGTCAGCGTCTATGGAGTCAGTTTGGGTTGAGGAGTCTCTGGTAGAAGGTTTAGGGAGTGGTTCTTCCACCTCAGTAGTGGGCACCACTGCTAAAGGAGATGGGGGTGGGGTGGGTAGAGGAGTAGGTGTAGGAGTAGGGATTAGAAGAGGTTGACTGGTTGAGGTGGATGGGATGAGGGTGGACTGAATAGCCCTAAGGCAAGTGGCCATAGCAACTTGGTTAGCTATGTTGGTTTGGAGCTGGGCAAGGATGGCTGTGAGAAGGGAAAGTATTTGGGTGGAGACCTCAGGTAAGACTTGGGCTTGGGTAACAGGTGGAATGGGTATAATGGGTTGAAAGGGAGAAGTGGAGCCATGCTGAAAAGGTGTTGTCTACCTCGGATGTGCTGATTTATTATGTGGTGTTGGAAGAAAATTAACATCAAAGTGAAATAGAGGATAAAGATATGGTGAAAACGGCAATCCTAAAACATCCTAGACTTGCAAGATACAGGGCCTATTGTAGCAAGTTTTGATAAGTAAGAGTTTGTCCGATAGAAAAATTAATCTAGAACCCTAAATGGGCTATAACAGTAGGCCTCCAGATATGGCTACAGATCTGACAATCCTAAAGAAAGAGAGTTGGGTGTCACGACTACACTAAATTAACCCTAACAAAAGAGATATAAAGTGCAACTCTATCCTAAAGGAAGGGTTAAGAAGAAGATGGTGATGGTGTGTGCTAAAATAAAATATACAAATGATGGGAAGTAAGAATGTTAAGCTAGAGTTACTGTAGTAATGTAACTCAGATTTAGAGTATCTCTGCAGTGGTCCTTGCTGAGATGATATCAATAACCTAAAAAAGGTAGAAGAATCCAATTTAACTCATTCCATTTGGGGTGCTCTTAGGGCTACACTTTGTCCACTCAAATGGTCACAGAGTATTCGATAGAGTCTGTCAAATCTCATTGATTAAACCAGAAATGCTAACCTAATCCAAAGGAGTGGACTGATCATTTCCCCACCCAATGGACCAAATCAGGCCATAAATATTATTACAGACACTATGTAATGTCAATGCTACAAGCTCCCCAGATCTGCGCATAGATCTGGCTGACATCCATAGGTATTCCAACCCATAAAGTCCTAAGAGCTTTGCCAAGGCCAATGGCTAACTGTGCCCACACAAAGGACCAGCAACAGGTTGAATAGGGATTTAGATTCAGCTAGTCATTGCCACAAAAGGCCTGTAATGACTCAGCCTCAAGCTGCAATTACTACAGAGAAATAATATCTAACATCTAATATCAATCAAGTAAAATAGAGGGAAGCCAGTTCCTGCACAAACCTCCTCAAAAGGCTATAGAAACTCATGTGCAGAGGAGAATAATCCTTCTCAGACATGTGGCTGAACACCACCTTAGGGTTATACTCTATCCACTCCAATGGTCACAGGGTATCTGATAGGTCTGTTTATACCACAGAGATTTGAGAAAGAACATGTAAACTGCTGCTGCCACCATGGAGTCCTATGGCTACGAGCTCTCCAGATCTGGCTTATTATCCATAGGTTTATTAAACCAAGGGAAATCAGATGATAAATAATAGATCTACTAGAAACTAAATGGGCTAGTCCCAAAGCATGGATCCTATAGACATCTAAGGAAACCACAAGATATATAGATTCAATTAGTCATTAAAACAACAATCCATTGATAAAAGTAAATCTTACAATGAATTGTCTGAAGGCTATAGCCTGTACACAATTGCTCATCCAAAATATCCCAATGTATACAAGGCCTATAAAACTGAAATCAAACTAAACCTACCTGATTATAAAAGAATTAGGCAGCCATTGCTGGGCTAAGAGCAAAGAAAATTAAGAAAAAGAGATGATCAAATCCTAACCCTAGCCTGCTGAAACTCTCAACTAACAGAGGATGAAGGAGAGATGAAAATACTAAGCTCTAAGTACAACTTATATACTTTGTCCATAAGGCCTTGGCTCAAAAGTGAGTAACCCTAATTTTTCCAGCAGACGTGACACTATTACAACCCTTGAATGATTTGAGATGTGCGCCTCAAAATTTGTGCCTTAGGAGGTGTACCCTAGCCTTGAGAAATTCCCAAAAGGTCCTTGAGTTAGGGTTGAGAAGTCGGGAGCCTGAGCTTTGCGGGGCTAGCATCTGCATTAATTCACTCGCGCAGTTGCTTTACCTTCGCGGAGGAGCATTTGGCTTAGGAGGATTGTTTACTTGCACAGTAGATTCTCAATTGATTGCGCAGTTGCTTTACATTATAATGTTGTCATGAAGGTGATTTGGAACACCTGAAATTTCTCGTGAAGTAGAGCTTCAGAAGTTCTCTCGCTGGATACTCGCGCAGGTAGGCTCCTGCGCTCATGTAGAGACTGGTTAGGCTTTAGAGTGCGCGAGAGCTGTGCGAGGAAAATTTTGGGTGTCTCTCTCTTCCAGGGGCTTTGCGAGAGCTCCGTGAGGTGACAAATTATTCTTAATGCAAATGAACTCGCTATGTTCTATGCGCGGCTGCTAAAAGGCTCGATCTCTGAGAGAGCTTTGTGAGCGCAAGTTCTGAGGGTTTTAAGATGCAAGATCTTCGTGATGTCTTTACTGCTCTCCTCTTGACTGTGCATCCCATCTATGCGAGGGCAGCTTCTACTGCATCCTTAGCTCCGCGAGGGAGCTCCTCACCTCTACGAGATGATTCTTTTGATACTCTGATGCCTTGTACTTGCTGTTGCAGCTTCCTCCATTCTCAGCTATTTTCTTTTGTTTGCTAGACTTTTGGTCAATGATGACCAACAAATGAGTCACCATGCTGAGCACTACCAAGGTGTTCCATTAGGCTTTGGCTTAGCTGTCATCTTTGCATGTTTTCTTTCTCTTCTTTGGACCAATAGGCAAGGGCTTTTTATTAAGCTACAATGTTTATTTCTAACTATAAAACACACTTAACTAATGATTATTAATAAGCTTTAAGGTCTAGCAAAGGCTAGGTTAAGAGGTGAAAAGTGGTACTTTTCAGTGAATAACAAAAGGAGGGGTGGGAGTAGGCAGGAAATGGTAACCTATGGAGAGGTGGGTTGGGGAGAGTCAGGTAAGGGGGAATATTCATGCCCAATATCCTCCACAATGGAGTCAATTAGGGATGAATATCGATCAGTAGTCAAATGGTCTTGGTCCTGGGTATGTGTAGGTGAGATGGAAAAGGTGAGGTAAATGTCAAAGGGTATGGATGGTGGAGAAGAAATGGCTGGGTCAGCAGTTGTGGATGGTGCAAGGCTTAAAGGTTTAGCAGCTGAGATGGATGGAATAGCTAGAGGGGTAGGCCTTGATTTTCTTTGGTAGGTAGATGTGATGGGTAGTGAAGGTAAGGTAAGGATGGGTTCTATGGTAAGAGGATCTAACAAAGGTATGGATGTGGTGATGGTGGAAAGGCTTGCTGAGATGCTGAGAGGGATGGAAATTGAAATGGAAGGTAGGGGAGCTGAGATGGATGGTAGAGAGGGTGATGGAAAGGAAATGATGGAAGGGATGGGTATGGGTGGAAAGGGTACAAATGGAGGCTCTTAGCTAACAAATGTAGAGATCTCAGCTGCAACTACTGATCTAGCTGAAGGGGCTGTGGGTATAACAGATGCAACTACTGATGTGGTAGCCTAAGATCCTTTCAATGCAGGATCCTCAATAGATTAGTTCTTGCTCTCCCCAATCAGGGTCCTACTAGCAGGCCAGGCCCTCTTCCCAAACACCTTTGGAGTCACCTTTTCCACTGGCTCATCTGCTTGTATTATAAACTTCCCTTTCTTAAGCAAAGCAGTGATGAGTCTGTTGTAGGAGAGTCCTAGAAAAACTTATGCTCTTCTAATTTTGCCATTCACATCTACCATTGCCTCAAATAGCAGCTTGGAAGCATTCATGAACTGGCCCTTAGAGAAGAAATACAGGGCATCCACTGTGGGGGTTCGTCTCTCCTGCTGATGTTCAGTGACATAAATATTTTTCCTCAGAATAGAGTTAATGAAAAGCATGCTAGGGTGTAAATCTCTTCTCATTAGTGACTCCCCAGAGCCTACAATGCCTTGAGTTAGATGTCTGGACATTGCTTTGTAAGGCACATTCTCAGGTGCTCCTAACCCATAAACTGTATCAAAAATAGACGGGACCCCTAATGCCAATCCTATATCACTGTAGTCCACCACTAGCTCCCAATTATCAATCAAAATCACAAGGCAAGGCTCAGTTGAACCTTGCTTAGATTTCTTCCTGATGTTCTGATACCACAATTTGTCCAGCCTAGGGTAGGATTTTTCCTATAATGTGGTCAATAATGGTGTCAAGCTTGCCTTCACCAAATAATCCAAGGTGACCTTACACTCCTCTACCTTAGAAAAATAAGGTATGTCAAAATTTGTCTTAGGGATCAGGCCTAAAGTATCCACAAATTCATTGGGGGTTGATAGGTTCACACGGACTTCAGGTTCTGCCTCATGGTTAGGCTCAGGCACAGGATTAGGTTCGGCCTCAGGGGCCTCCTCAACAATTGCTTCACTGATTTTGGCCTTCTTGGATTTCTTAGCTTTCTTAGGTTTGTCAGATTTCTCAGCTTTATCCATGACAAGCTTTCTCCTAGCAGGTGTGTTGTCCTTAAGCTGTGTGGCTAGCCTACTGGATTTCCTAGTGGATTTCTGTGCAGATTTGGAAGAGGCCTTGAACAGGTTAGCATGGGTATCCTCTTGGTCAACCATTGGACACTCAATCTCCCAAAATAAATCTCATAGACTTATTTGATCACTCAAAGTAACCACACAACTGGAAATTGAAGTGCAAAGTTTTGAAACCACAAAGTGGAGCTGAAGAAGAACTTATCAATAGAAACCTAGGGTTTCTCAGATCTCTATGTGCACGACACCAAACCAGCTCCAACTAGGTGCAAAATTTTGCCTGTGAGGAATTGGAGCAATCGCAAGGTGCTGGGAGTTTGAACCGATGAGATAGAGAAGGAAGAAGAAAACTGGAAATCGGCAGAGAGGGGAATAGAACTCAGAGCATAAGCTGTCGAATGGATGATTTTGGTTGTCGAGAGGTTTAAAGCAATGCAAACCATCTTTGACAAGATCGGGGGAAAGGTGTCGATGGGTTGGTGCAACCTGTCGAAGAGTGAAAAATAGCTGAAGGTCTTGAGAGGTTCATTGAATCCTGTTGACGGGTTCTAGGCTTCAGAAAAAAATCACTTCGAGAGCTTCATAGAACCTCTCGACAGGTACTCTGAACCTGTCGACAATGTGCCCAAAAACATTCAAAACATGTTGACTTCCTTGCTCAACTTTTCGACAGGTTCATAGATCCTATCGACGATCATATTTATACCTTCAGAACCTGTCGAGAATACACTAAAACATCTCGACAGGTTCTAGATCTTGTCGAAATGCACATTAGGAACTTTCAAAACCTATTGAACTTCAATTCAAACCTCTCGACAGCTCTGTTTTGCATTCTCAACCAATTCCTTAGCATTTCTCTTGTCTCCACTCTCACAAATTTGTCAATTCTTCTTTGCTCCCATAGGATTTCTCATGGATTGAGAGCATTTCTAAATCAAACAGGTCTGATTCCTTATTCCAAATAAAGAACTAAACACACATGGCAACATATATACAATGTCAAACAATAATGAAAACAAAAACAATAATAAAAACTAACAAAAACAAACAGTTATGGTACATAGTCTACATTGTTGAAAATCAATCACACTTGGGAGGTTCTTGACGGTGAATGGTCACCACAGGCTCTACTATGTTTTTAACAAAGAGTTTAAGCCCTTGACCATTAACTTTCATAATCCTACCATCTTTTGGATCCATGATTTCAATAATGCCAAATGGGGATATATGCTCTACATTGTAAGATCCCTCCTATCTAGATCTCAATTTACCTGGGAAAAATTACAATTTAAAATTGAACAGCCATACCTTGTTGGCAGCAGTGAACTCCTTTCTCAACAAATGCTTGCCATAGAAAGCCTTGGTTTTCTCCTTGAAGATCCTTGCATTGGAGTAGGCCTCCAATCTCAGCTCTTCTAGCTCTGATAGCTGGAGTTTCCTGTGCATGCCAGTAGAAGTTAGATCAATAGTCAATTATTTAAACACCCAACACCCAATAGGCCTTGTGCTCAAGCTCCACTGATAAATGACATTCTTTTCCATACACCAGCCTAAAGGGAGACATCCCTATTGGGGTCTTATAAGTAGTTCTATAAGCGCCCAAAGAGCATCAGGTAACTTCAGGAACCAGTCCTTCCTATCTCTTCTCACAGTTTTCTCTAGGATATATTTGATTTCTCTATTAGAAATTTCCACTTGCCCATTGGTCTGTGGGTGGTATGGGGTGGCAACTCTGTTTGTCACAGAGTTCTTTCTAAGCAAGTTATCAAATTGTCTATTGTAGAAATGGCTTCCCCAATCACTAATGATAGCTCTGGGGGTGCCAAACCTAGAGAAAATGTTATCCTTCAAGAAGTTGAGGACAAATTTGTGATCATTGGTTCTTGTGGTTATGGTCACAACCCATTTGGACACATAGCCCACAGCCACAAGAATGAAATTATATCCTTAGGAAGGAAAAAAAGGACCCATGAAGTCAATCCCTCAAATGTCAAAGAGTTCAACCACAAGTATAGGCTGTAAAGGCATGGAGTTTCTTTTGGAGATACTTCCCATTTTTTGGCATCTTTGATAAGCTTTATAATATTGCCATGCATCCTTGAAGAGAATGGGCCAATAAAATTCACTTTGGAGCACCTTGGCAACAACTTTGTTGCCGCTGAAATGGCCTCCACAAGCCTGTTCATGACACATAGTTAGTATGCTGTGGAATTCCTCATCAGGGACACATCTCCTCACCACTTGGTATGCACAATGCTTGAACAGGTATGGATCCTCGCACAGGTAATGTTCGATCTTTGAAAAGAATAGCTCCTTATCCATTTTGTTCCAATGTGGGGGAATCCTACCTACTGCCAAGTAGTTCATAATATTTCTAAACCAAGGTGTAGAAGTGTTAACGGTAAATGATTGTTCATCAGGGAAAGAATCATTGATAGGCAGCCTATCAAACTCAACAGCTAGGATCCTGGATAGGTGGTCTGTAACCATATTTTCAACACCTTTCTTGTCATTAATCTCAAGATCAAACTCCTGTAATAGGAGGATCCATCTGATTAATCTTTGCTTAACATCCTTCTTTGCCAAAAGGTACTTCAGGGCTGAGTGGTTTGTGAAGACTACTATCCTCGATCCCAACACATAAGACCTGAACTTTTCTAAGGCATAGATAATTGCCAACAGTTCTTTCTCAGTTGTGGTATAATTTAACTAAGCATCAATCATTGTTTTGCTTGCATAAATAATCACACAAGGTGCCTTATCCTTCCTTTGTCCCAAAACTGCACCAATAGCAAAATCTGATGCATCACACATCAGCTCAAATGGCAAAGAAAAATCAGGTGCTTGAAGGATAGGTGTAGAGGTTAAAAAACCTTTCAAAAGATCAAAAGCAATAAGACATTCATCATTAAATTCAAAGGGAACCTCTTGGCACCACAGGTTACAAAGAGGGTTTGAGATCTTGCTAAAATCCTTGATGAATCTCCTATAGAAACCAGTATGCCCCACGAAAGATCTGACTTGTTTCATAGTTTTTGGTGGGGGCAAATGTGCAATCAGATCAATTTTACCCTTGTCTACCTCAATGCCTCTGTGGGAAACCACATGGCCAAGGACAATGCCTTGATTGACCATAAAATGGCTCTTTTTTCAACTCAAAACCAAGTTGGTTTCCTCACATCTCTGCAATGCATGGCTGAGATGGTGTAGGCATTGGCTAAAACTGTGCCCAAAGATAGAGAAATCATCCATGAATATCTCTAAAAACTGATCAATCATGTCAAAAAAAATAGCATACATGCACCTTTGGAAAGTTGTAGGGGCATTGCACAATCCAAATGGCATCCTTCTATAGGAAAAGGTTCTAAATGGACAAGTGAAAGTTGTCCTTTCTTGATCTTGTGGATAAACAGGGATTTGGTTATACCTAGAATATCCATTAAGAAAATAATAGAAAGCCTTGCCTGCTAACTTATCCAAAATTTGGTCTATGAAGGGCAAATGAAAGTGGTATTTTCTTGTTTTCAAATTGAGCTTTCAATAGTCTATGCACACCCTCTAACCTATAGTTTCCTTAGTTGGAACAAGCTCACCAGAATCATTTTTAATCACAGTAATTCTAGATTTCTTAGGTACCACTTGAGTAGGTGCCACCCATTCAGAATCCGAAATTGGATAGATGACTTCGCATCTAACAATTTTACCACTTCTTTCATCACCTCCTCTTGCATGTAGGGGTTTACCTTTCTCTGCATTTCTCTAGAGGGTTTGGAATCCTCCTCCAAGTGGATCTTATACATGCACACAGCATGGCTGATGCCCCTAAGGTCAGCAATAGTCCAACCT
The DNA here is from genome assembly GCA_021018995.1 of Chloranthus sessilifolius. Classification (NCBI taxonomy): domain Eukaryota; kingdom Viridiplantae; phylum Streptophyta; class Magnoliopsida; order Chloranthales; family Chloranthaceae; genus Chloranthus; species Chloranthus sessilifolius. The sequence goes on from CM037598.1 coordinate 55,285,478, forward strand.
ATTGCTCTCTTTTACTTCTTTAAATCACACAACAGTTCTTCCTCTTGCTCATCAGTGACAGAGGAAGAAATGATCACTGGCAACTTCTGGTTTGCCCCCCAAAAAGCGTTTTTCAAGGTCTTAGGCAGCTGTTTCAACTCCACATTAGGTGGACATATGAGTGTAGGCAACAAAGGTGCCTTTGATGGTAGTGGAAAAGGCAACACAACAGGTTTCCAAGGAGGATACCTTATTGTTGGCCCCACTTGAGAATTTAAGGTTTTCACCTCTTGAACCATGGGTGTGGGGGCCTTCTCTTCCAAAATTTCACTCTACACATTCTCAAAAATATCACAAAGATCATCACAATGCAGCAGCTTGGGCAAAGTCTCTTCCACAAGCTCATCCAAAACATCAATTAAAAAGCAATCCTCACTATCCAAGTGAGGTTGACTTTCTGCATTGTAAATATTTAATTTTACTTCCATGTTGCCAAAAGACACCTCCATTACTCCTGATCTACACTGAATACAAGCATTGGCAATAGTCAAGAAAGGCCTACTCAAAATCATAGGAATGGAGGTGGTACACTTGCTTGGCTCCATGTAAGGAACCAGAAAATCTACTGGGTAGAAAAACTTATCAACCCCAACTAACACATCCTCTATCATTCCCACCTACCTCCTTTCAAATCTATCAGCTAGTTGTAGCACCCCATGTGTGGGCTTCAATTCTCCAAAGCCTAACTTCTCATAAACTGAATATGGATATTGGTTTACACTAGCTCCCATATCTAATAAGGCTTTTTCAATGGTGTGATCCCCAATGATGCAGAAGATTGTGAGAACTGCAGGGGTCTTGAAGCTTGGTTGGGGTTGTAATGGACAACACTTGATTCACTTTCTCCTCACAAAAGACCTTCTTGGATAGGTGTATCCTAGATTGTCTTTTGTGAGTGTACAATTCTTTCAAAAATTTTACATAGGCTGGAACTTGCTTGATGGCATCAAGTAAAGGCAGGTTGATCTTTACTTGTTTGAATATTTCCATCATCTCCTCGACCTTAGTATTCCCCTTTTCAAAAGGAGAAGGTGCTTTCAATTCATTGGAAAATGACAAATGGGGGACTGATCTCCCATTTGCTACCTTAGCAAACTCATCAGATTTTTCTTATTTTTGTTTTCAGTTTTCTGTTGGGGCACATCAACACCCCCTTTATTTCTTATATGCTGCTCTCGCTACATATCAATATGGGTTGTTCCTTTATTTCCTGCACTTTTCACATCAGGTTTAACACCAACTTGGTTATAAACCAGCCTCCTACTCCTCAAGGTGGTGACAGATTTGGCTTCTTCATGGGAAGAAGTCTCACCCACCAAGTACTGCCCGTTTGGGTTATTCATGGGCTGACTTGGCAGTCTTCCCTCCTCTCTCCTAGTCAAAGTATTAGATAACTGACCAAGGTGATCCTCTATCTTCTTGATTCTTTGGCTGTGAGAGTTAACAGCTGGAGATAAAGAGCCTAAATTCTACAGTGAAGTAAGAACTTGCTCTTCAAATGTGAGGGATCTAGAGGGTGATGGGGCTGGTGCACTTTGATGCGCAGGTTGAGCCATTGGCTGGGTCATAGGCTGTTGGTATTGGGGCCTTAGAAAGTAGTTCTGTTGGTATGGTTGTGTATTCTTATAAGGAATGGATTGTTGTCGTGGATGCTACTGCCGATTTTGAAAGGTATCTAATCTCCACCTCAAGTTGGGGTGGTCTGTTGTCCAAAGGACTGAGCAACATTCACATGTTCCAGCACAAGGTCTGAAAATTAGGCAACAGAGGGATATTCCTCAAGGGAGTGAGTGGAGGACTGGCATATCACACATGCCTCCTCCACTTTGGCAGCCATTGGTTACTGCATTGCTCCCATGAGCTTATCAAATTTTCAAGTCAAGCTATCCACTTTTCTTTCCAAATCATTGTATCCACTAACCTGATACAGTTTTCCTCTTGTAGTTGTCTCTCTCACCAACCTAACAGGACAAGGTCTCCCTTTGCATAGAGTTTTCACTAATGATATCAAATAATTCTCAAGCCTCGTCAGCTGTCTTGTGGAAGTAAGTACTACCACATGAGGCATCAACAATATCCTTACTCTTGGGATCAATTCCTTGATAGAAACTTTGAACAAGTTGCCATTCAAGAATTTGGTGATGGGAACATTACTTCAAGAGCTCCTTAAATCTCTCCCATGCTTGGTGAAAGTCTTTAGTTGGGGTTTGAGCAAATGAAATTATGCTCTTCCTCAGCTGACTTGTTTTGGACATCGGAAAAAATTTGGGCAAAAATTGGCATTGAATGTTATTTCAGGACTGAATACTATTGGTTGGGAGCATTGACAACCAAGTCCTAGCTCTATCCTTTAGTGAAAACGGAGAAAGTCTCAACCTGGTTGCTTCCTCCCCCAAACCTGTAATATTGAAGGTAGTGCACAGTCCTGAAATTTATCAATGTGCTTGTAGGAGTCTTCCTTATTCAGGCCATGGTATGAGTGTAATATCTGTATGATGGAAGATTTAATATCATAGTTCCCTTGGATAGCAGGGAATTGAATGCAGAAGGGAGGATTGTATACCCCTAGTGCATTGAATTCTTTCAATGTCCTAGGTTGCTCACCCATTGCAGAACTATCACAATTAACCACAGGTGTGTGTATGGGTTGTTTAGGTCTGAGAAATCTCTCAACTTCAAGATCTAAAGGAGCAATCTCAGGATTAAGAGATCTCCTCCCAAGCATACACATAGCAGAAACCAAGTACAACACAGAAAATTACAACACAAATTTTAGCAAAATAAATTCAGAAACACACAACTAATGCTACAGATCTAAAAGTGTACAGATCTAAAAATGTAAAGGAGTTAAGAAATGTAAACATGAGCACAACTTGCTCCTCCAATTATCACAAAGCTCCTCTCAAAACAACAAATCTAGATCTGCAATCACAAAATTAAACTACAAAAAACTGCAGCAACAATTAGTTAAACACAAAATAGGCAATTAAAAATCTAAATTTAAAATGAGAAAAACTTAGATCTACCAATTTAACAATACAAGTCCCCGGTAGCGGCACCTAAAACTTGTTGTCATGCTTACCTTACAATTATTAAAGGGTTAAAACAGCAAATTAAGATGCAAAATCATAGAGATGTGGAATCAAGGTAAGCAAGTAGTCCTGCAAGAACTAGGGCTGTTGTAGCAAATTTTAATAGGTAAGTCAGGGTAGGTCCATAGGGAAATGTGTTTTGAAATGAGATAAATCTCCAGATCTATGACAGATCTGGCACTCTATCCTAATTTAAACTAAATCAGAACAGGAAAGAGGAGTGGTCTTTAGGATTTATCACTTTACTAAAAACTATAAAAAAAATCAAATACAAATGATCCAGATTTGATTAAATGCAGAGTTAAGGGAAAATGAAGAAAAGATTAAAATCAAAAGGTGGAGAGTAGTGTTGGCTACTTGCCTTGTGTTTAAAAAGGGGTTTACAATCACACAATTAAAGGGTCTAATGATGGAACACACCAAGGCAAGTAAACACATAGTCCTGCAAGTATTCAGGGCCTGTTGTAGAATGTTTTGAAAAGGTAAGTAAGGGTATGCCCATAGGGAAATGTGGGCTGAAAATTAGGCAAATCTCCAGATCTATGGTAGATCTGGCACCTTACCTACAACTAATATAGTAAAAGGTAGAGGAGAGGTTTTAAGGGGTTGTCACTTTAAACTAAACTATAGAAAAACAATTAAATGCAGAATTAAATTGGAATTAAGTCTGTCATCCAGATCTTACAAGGGAGGCGAGTGTTTGGCGAAATTAAAAAAATAGAAAATGGAGAGAAGCAACTTGGAGTTTGGTCTCGCTGCAATTGGGTTGAGCAGCCAGGGTTACAGAGAGTTTACAGTACATCAATCCCTCATCTGGCCATAAACACAACTGCATGACAGAAGAATCTGATCTAGGCTAGAGATTTGGCTTGATCTTAAGGCTATGATCTGTCCACCTCAATGGTCACAGATCATCAAATAGATTCACTCCATTCTCATGCTTCCATCAGAACATTATAACCACTACAAATGCTGCAATTGCCAGGCCACAGACATAGGTAATTGCAGGAACATCGGATCTAGGGAGAACAAATGGTATCCAAGAGATCTACCAGTTAAGTGGGTGGGCTATTTCCATCTACACAAAGTCGATCGAGCACCAAATGAAATCAGAGGAACTATAGATCTAATTACAACAGTTAAACCAACATTGCATTGAATTAAACTGACTATATAATGAAATGCCCTCAGATTTGCAGTCTGTGTATCATCCAACCCTCCATAACACTCTCAGCTCTCCCAATTACAGATTAAACATCACTCCTTGCTACTCCCAAGGGATTAGCCAACCATAGTTGGGCTAAGAGAGAGGATTTCCAATTTCGATGCAGGCTCTGATCACCAGATTGATTCCCTTTTTCTGGAAGCTTCCTTCCCTTTTATAGCCCTCCTCAGATCTACTTTTTCCCTCCAATCCCAACTCAGCTGGGTTGCCTCTATTTTTACCTTTTTATCCTCCTTCTAGAAGGTCCTCTAAGTTAGTTAGAGCTGGAGGAGAGCATGTGGGTTGGTTAGGGTTTCCTAGGGCACTTCTAGAATCGTCGTGCCGGTCACCAGATGCCTCGGATTGCATGCAGCAGGTCACCAACTTGTAGCATGTGCACAAAAATTATTCTGGGAAGTGTTTAGATCAATATTGATAGGTTCTCGAAGCTTTCGACAGGTTGAAAGCAAGTATTTTATTCCTGTCGCTAGGATTCAGGATCCTTTCGATAGGTTTCGATAGGTTGACCCTGCAATTAAAACTTCAGCGTCTGCAGCCTTCATTTGATGTTTTCGTTAGCTTGAAGGATCCTTTCGATAGGTTCTAAATAAGCCTTTTATTCCTTTCGCTAGATTCAGGATCCTTTCGATAGATTTGGTTTCTGCTCACTACACTTTGACAGTTTCGCTTGCAGCTCCTATCGACAGGTTCCAAACCTCTTGGTAGGTTCTCTTCAAGCTCACTCATCCTATCGGTAGGATGCTTCCGACTGCGCGATAGGTTCTAGATCCTATCGAATTCTCCTTATCTTCATGATTTCTTCCTTTTTCAGCCTTCAAATCCTATCGATAGGTTGCAATATCCTATCAACAGGTTGTTTTCAGCCTATTTTTACTTTGTCAATGCTGCTTTGCTATTGCTTATGCCCCAAGTGGCATTGGAGTTGAGCCTTTTTGTGTGCCATAGTTGGCCAGAGCTGTAGTGAGAGATGGACCTTCTTGTGGAGCACATTTGGGTGGATTTCAGCACTATGACTGCTTTTCATTGCTATCTACAAAACGTGCTCAACTTACACTTATTAGTCTATTCACAGGTCTATCAAAGATCAGGTTAAGGGGTGAAAATTAGCTTTTTTCACTGATTAACACACCCCCCAAACCTAACCTTTTCTAGTCCCTGAGTAAAGGAAAGAGAAAGAAAACTAAAATGCCACTTTTGTAGTAAGCATAGATGCATTTAGCATATGCATCAAGCCTTTTAAACCCCTAGGTGATCCCTAGTGGAGGAGTGAAGTCTCCTGAGGGTTTTCAGTGAAGGTACCCACAAACTTCTCCAATAAAATCAGTTAGTACTAGCGGAACATGCTAAAACAAAGTTTATATCAAATAAAATAAATTCCACACCTTGTGCATTCAATTTTAGAGGATTTTCAATAGAAAAATATCAGTTTAAAACTTGAAATTCTGCTATAATCCCTTCATCATCAATCAGTTCATGTTAAGGCATTGTGTCTAAAAATTAATGCAGAGTTCAGCTTTAATTTAAGAGTTCTGTTTTCATAATGCCTCAAGCAAACCAGATTTCAGACCCAAGTCTTACCAGGGCTGTTCACTCACAACAAAAATAGAAGGGTGCATCATTTCACATAGCTCAAGAGCAGTTACAGCCCTCAAATAGGACTGCAAGCATGAGCATAGGCAGTGCTCTAATTTATGAAATTTTCTAACTCTCTTCACCATAGATCAAACAAATCCTCCTCTCCACCTGACAGCTCAATCCAATTTCAGATCAGTAAGGACTTTTTATTGGGTTGTAATGTGGCTTATGGGTGAAATTTTATGAAGAATAAAAGGATATAATAGGATTCAAAATTGAGGAATCAGTAAAAGTGAGGAGGTGGTCCAGACAACACCTTCATTTTAGAACAATTCCATCTACTTGTTGAACTTTCGGATTTGAAGTGGCTAGTTTCTAATCCTTATTTCAATCTTTTAATGAAATGACTTCTCTTTCTCATTCCTTTTATTTTGCTTTTCTGTTTTTTTTGCTTTTATATTTTTCTTCATTTTCTTTTGTTTTAAGGGGTTGGAATGCCACAAATACCACCAAATGTGCTCTCTTCTCTTTCAACCAATCATCGAACCTTGCTCCTCTAACCTCTCTTCTCCTTCTATCTCCTGATTTCTTAAATTGAGGGTGAACTGAAATAGGTCAAGGGGTCTTGGGTTCAAAATTTCTGGTTTCTATCAAAGAAAAACTGTGATTTCAAGGCTCAAATGGTGTGTATCAAGGGCAGTTCAAAGGGTAAGGATATTTTCAGCTCAAACTGTCCAAGGAATTACCTTATTTCATGTCCTCAATGTCATGAATGTTGTCAAGTTGTTTCAACTTGGATTTGCCTAACTTCTAGTGAGCAAAACTAGATCCAATCAGTCCATAGAGCAGAAAAATTGCGAAGACACTGTTTAAGAAAATTTTTTCAGGCCCAAATCTCACTGGATATGGCCTTCCATCAAATTTTCTGCGGTGTATCCTTATAGTTTTCTCTCATTTCAGGTTCACTAAACATCAAATTTTTTTTTTAAATTCCTGACATTTGATTCATGAAAAATGTTAAAACTACAACTCATTTCAGTTTCAAAAAGTTTTTAATTTCCTCTTTTTCCAAATATCAGGTGGGAAATCACTTTATTTTCAAAAACTTTTTCAACATGGTTGCACTAGCATTAGCTTATTTCATTGGCACACCTACCATACCCCCAAACCTAAATTAAGCATTGTCCTCACTGTTGAGAGAGAATGGTAGTACTGAAAAGGGAGATGAAGAAATAGATGGAAAAATAAGTACAAAGACTGATATAACACCCAAAAGAAAGTATCATTAACAGCAAAAATATGTACAAGGTACAAAACAGTAAAAGAAAAGAAATAAGCCTAAACTATATTTATTTACAAGTATCATCAGGCCAATCATACAATTCTTCCAAAATTTTCAAATCATCCTTGGATAAAGGAGCTTTTCTTGTTGGTTGGGACTTCTTCGTGGACTACTTGGACTAGGCAGCAGATTTCTTATCTTTTTTTGCAGAAGAAGCAAGAGGAATGGACCAATCATCTGAATTAGAATCAAATGGGGAGAGGGTAGTAGGATTGAGGCTAAGGGCAGTAACAGCTTGCCTTCTTTACTCCTTGGAGAGTGGAGTGGAGGAGGAGTCATGTGGGTGTGGGGGCTTGATGGGGTCTACCTCTTCAGACTAGGTAGCAAGTTTCTTCCCTTTACTGTGAGCAGTAGTAGACGTAGAAGCAGATCTTGTGGCAGAAACTTTACGCTTGGTATAAGTCCTTTTAGGTTTAGGTGGGGTAGGATGAACATGAGGAGGATCTTGGGCTAGAGGAGGGGGAACATCTACAGGTGGGGTAGGAGTGGGTTGAGTGGAAGAGGATGGACAAGGATGGGAGGAGGTGTATTGTCAGGAGGAGCTGAAGCAAGAGGGGCTGGTTGATATGGTTGAGAAGTCATCAAGGCAATCCTTCTCTCCGAAAGTTTGATTTTTTTCGCAGCATCGAGCTGGTTGGTCTTAGTGAGTTCTTGGGTAGCCTTGATGATGTCTCTGGCATTGGCTAATTGCTTGTGGAGATTTTCAGCATCCTTCTTCTAAAACTCGGCAATGCAAGTCTGAGCCTCAGCAAGGAGTTTGGCAGACTTATAACGAGTCAGGATTTCCATCCATCCTTCAGAAATATCATGAAGTTGGATTCTCTGCTCCAATCCTATGAGAACAATTCTTTCCTCATAAGAGACTTCCAGGGAAGCATTGAGGGCAGACATACCACTCAGGACATCCCTACGGATGTAGGGGTTGTCCCTCATAGCATACAACAGGGTGAGGTAGGGGGGAATATAGATGGGGGACCTGAGGATAATGGGCAAGGAAAGTGGTGGAGTAGAAGAAGAAGGGGTTGAGAAGACGAGTTCCTCATAGGGATCAATTTGGGTGGAAGCATCCTGGTAGAGATGTGTAGGGGGAGTGGGTGGTTGGGTGGTAGGTGACACAACAACTTCATTGGCTATGATTAGAGGTGAGGAAGGAGGAAAAGATAGGGATGGGGAAGACTAGAAGGGCTACCTCCTCAAACTGGGTAGTAGCAGTGGGAGGTGGAGCTAGAGGTGAAGCTGGAGGAGATAAATGGATAAGGGATTGGATAGGGGAAAGAGGGGAAGTGTGAGGGGGTTGAGGAGCTGAAAAAGATGGGGTGAGGGTGGATTGAATTGATTGAAGGCATGAGCTCATGAGGGCTTGGTTGTTGGAGTTGATGGTCAACTGAGATTGAATGGACTATAAGAGTGAGAAAATTTGTGTGAAGGAATCAGGAATGATGGGGTTGGAGGGGATAGGTGTTGGAATGGGCTGGAAAGGGGAGGAGGGTGCATGGTTGAATTGAGGGGGAGTGGGATGTGGGGAGTCTAAAATTGGAGTATACTCATGTGCAACATCTTCTATAGTGGATGTCATGAGGGCAGTGAACCTAGTAGTGGTGAATTGGTCTAATCCCTGTGTAGGCAGAGGGGGGAAGTTAGAAATGGGTTGGTCAAAGGGTGGTGAAGAAAGGGTAGGGGTAAACTTTGATAATGTAGGAGGTTCAAGGACTTCATGTTGGAGGTCTTGAGTGGTGGGTGGAGGTAAAATTGTTTCAGAGGTGGGAGGAGAGGGGTCTGTTGGAAGAGGGACTGATACAAAGGGGAAAAGCAAAGTGGATGGCAGAGTGGGTGATGGTATAGGTAGGGTAGGGGAAGGGATGGATGGGGGCATCTCAGCAGGAAATCTACTGCCATGGTAGTGTGCACCTCCTCAGCTTCCCCAATCTCAGTTGGCTTACTCTTCTTAATCAAGGTTAGGCTGGTGGACCATTCCCTTTTTCCATACACTTTTGTGGTCAACTTCTCCATTAGCCCGTTCCTCTTGACCATATATTTCCCAGCCTTGAGCAAGCATGTAATGAGCCTGCTAAAAGGCAGCCCCCCTCCTTTAGCAAATACTTGTCTTTTAAGTACTTTGCCATTGATATCCACTATTGTCTCAAAAATCAACTGAGGTGCATTCAAAAAATGCTCTTTTGAACAGTAGTACAAGGCAAGTACAACTAGGGGCCTTCTCTCCTGGAGGTTCCTAGTGACATAAACATTTTTCCTCAAAATAGCATCAATGAATCTGAGACTAGGTTGGAGGTCTCTTCTCATCAAGGATTCACCAGATCCCACAATTCCATTAGTGAGTTGTTTAGCCATTTCTTTAAATGTAACCCATTGATCTAGTGGAGTCAAATTGGTGTGGAAATCCCAAAGCCATCCCAATATCCTTGCTATTCACTGTGATTTGCCAATCATCAATCAAAATTTCCAGCACAACCTCTTTCCCAGGCACCACCTTCTTTTCCAAATTTTGGTACCACAGTTTAACCAACCTAGGGTACACATTCTCCTTCAAGGGTGTAAGTAGGGGTATTAATCCCTCCTTCTTCAGATACATTAGTGTCCCCTAGCACTCCTCTATGTTGGCAAAGTACGCCAGATCAAAATCTATCTCAAGGACAAGGCTCAACCTATTCATAAATTCATTAGGGGTGGTTAATGTAGTAGGAAGCTCCACCACAAGTAAGATGTTCGGGTTGGGCAATGGTGTTCCCCAGTTGAAGCAGATCTCTCCATGAATATTTCTGCATCAGACTCCAAAATTGTGATAGACTTGGCTTTTTTTGCTTTAGGAGCCTTCTTGGGTGTCCCCTCAGGAAGCTTCCTTTTGGCAGGTGGGTTAGTGGTAGGCTTTGATTTTTTGGAGGACTTGGGGGTGGAAGCAGCTGGTTGCCGAAATAGGTTCGCTAGGGTTTCTTCAGAATCATACATTTGGCTCTCAGAAATTGATCTCTTAAAGCTCACTCCCCAATTTGGATTGATATTCTGAAGTACCCAACTTGGAAAACAACAGAGGGAGGCAGAGAGATAGCTTACCCACAATTCCTAGGGTTTTGCAAAAACCGTGGTGCACAAGTCCAATTTTACCAAAATCAGGTGCAAAATGTTCCTTAGTGCGGGCTGAATGATTTTGAAGAATGACAAACCTAATGGTAAACAGTCCTGAGAGTATTTGGCGGAAAGAGAGCAAACAAATGAGGAAGAGAGAGCTAGGGTTTTACAGGAAGTGTGAAATGGGCAAAAGTGACCTACCGATAGGTATATAAAGAGGAAAATTTGATTTCGATAGGATTAGTTATATGACTTTGATAGGTCAAAATGTCCTGTCGAACTCTATAAAAATACAGCGTGCAGATGAAATGCTTCGATAGGTCAAATCCTTCCTATCGATAGGTCAACGTATCGCATGGTTTATCCTTTCGATAGGTTCCCGATAAGTATCTAGAACCTATCGAAAGCTTCTTTTCGACCTTTGGAACCTATCGAAAAGCTGGTTTCACCTAGCGACAAGTCTCAGAGCCTATCGAAATCCTCAATTGACCTATCGACAGGTCCCAAATGCCCATTAAAACTACATTTTCGTGCAGTGCTCAGCCTTAGCACTCAGCAAACTCTTTTGTTGTGCTTCCATTTAAATTTTCTTCCATTAATGACATACTCTCATGGTCCCTGGATTGCTGACAAGATTGATATGATGTCCTAATTCTAGCAAGGCAATTTTATTGTAAATGAACAAAACAGAACAAAACAGAACAAATTCAAACTATAGTACATATGATACACACTGAAATCATGTATACTTTGGAGGGCCTTGAAGATCAATGGTCTCCTCAGGTTCACAGATTTTTTCAACACAAATTTTTAACCTTTGTCCATTGACTTTCATAACCCTACCACCTATAGGGTCCCTGATTTCTACAGCTCCAGATGGGGAACATGTAAGACTGTGTAGGGCCCATCCCATCTAGACTGCAATTTGTCTGGAAAGAGTTTCCATCTTGAATTGAATAACCATACCTTGGCACCTATTTTGAATTCTTTTCACAGCAAGTGCTTGTCATGAAAGGCCTTGGTTTTGTCTTTGTAAATCCTGGCATTTGAATATGCTTCCCTCCTCAACTCATCAAGCTTAGATATTCGTAATTTCCTATTCACACCAGCAGAGGTTAAGTCAGAATTTAATATTTTAATGGCCCAATATGCTCTATGTTTCAACTCAACAGGAAAGTGACATGCCTTGCCATATACTAACTTGAATGGGGACATCCCTATGGGGGCTTTATAGGTAGTCCTATAAGCCCACAAGGCATCTGGATGTTTTGTGGACCAGTCTCTCCTATCAGCTCGCATAGTCTTCTCTAGGATGTGTTTGATTTCCCTGTTGGAAATCTCTACTTGCCCACTAGTTTGTGGGTGGTAGGGAGTAGCAACTCTGTGGGTCACAGAGTATTTTTTCAACAATTTTTCAAAAGGTTTGTTGCAAAAGTGGTTGCCTCCATCACTAATAATAGCTTTGGGGGTGCCAAACCTAGAGAAGATGTTTTCTTTTAAGAAGTTAATGACAACCTTGTGGTCATTTGTTCTTGTAGCTACGGCCTCTACCCATTTAGAGACAGTCCACAACTACAAGGATGATATTATATCCATAGGAGGGGGGAAAGGTCCCACAAAATCAATTTCCCATATGTCAAAGAGTTCAACAAGTACAGGTTGTAAGGGCATAGAGTTTCTTTTTGTAACACTTCCCATTTGCTGGCATTTTGAACAAGCTTTGCAATGTTGTACGGCATCCTTGAACAGAATAGACCAATAGAAACCACTTTGGAGCACCTTTGTAGCAGTCTTGTTGTCACTGAAATAGCCCCCACAAGCCTGTTCATGACACATGGTTAGAATGTTTTCAAACTCAGTTTCAGGTATACATCTTCTTATCACCTAGTCCGCACAATACTTAAAGAGGTCAGGATCCTCCCACATGTAATATCGAATTTATGAGAAGAACAAATTCTTGTCATACTTACTCCAATGTGGGGGTACTTTTCCCACAGCCAGATAATTTACTATGTGGGCAAACTAGGGCATACTTATCTTTACAGTAAAAAGCTGCTCATCTGGGAAGGAGTCATTGATGGGCAAGCTTTCTATTTCAGCATCTAGAATCCTTGACAAGTAGTCTGCAACCACATTTTCAACCCCCTTCTTGTCTTTGATTTCCAAGTTGAATTCCTGCAGGAGAAGAATTCATCTAATTAGTCTATCTTTGGCCTCCTTCTTAGACAAGAGATATTTTATGGCTGAATGGTCAGTAAACACAGCGATCTTGAATCCCAACACATATGATCTGAACTTTTCCAAGGAAAATACAATGGCTAGCAGCTCCTTTTCAGTTATAGTGTAATTCAATTGAGCATCAACCATTGATTTACTAGCATATGCCACGACACATGGTGCTTTGTCTTTCCTTTGTCCCAGCACTGCACCAATGATAAAGTCTGATGCATCACACATCAGCTCAAATGGCAAAGAGAAATCAGGAGCTTGCAATATAGGAGCAGTAGTCAAACAGGTTTTTAGAAGTTTAAAAGTAGCTAGGCATTCATTATTGAAAACAACTAGGACCTTTTGGCACAGCAAGTGGCAAAGAGAGTTAGAAATTTTGCTAAAGTCTTTGATGAACCTCCTGTAGAATCCAGCATGGCCCTAGAATGGCCTGACTTGTTTGACAATTTTGGGAGGGGGCAAATGTACAATTAAATCAATTTTAGCTTGATCAACATCTATTTCTTTCTGGGAAACAACATGCCCTAGGACATTACCTTGAGTCACCATGAAATGACTCTTTTCCCAACTCAAAACTAGGTTGGTCTCCTCACACCTTTACAGCACAAGGCTGAGATGGTGCAGGCATTGGCTAAAATCATTCCCAAAAATAGCGAAATCATCCATAAAAATCTCTAAAAACTTGTCAATGATGTTAGAAAAAATAGAATATATACATCTTTGAAAAGTAGCAGGTGCATTACATAGTTCAAATGGCATCCTTCTGTATGCAAAGGTTCCAAATGGACAAGTGAATGTGGTTTTTTCTTAATCTTGAGGATAAATAGGAATATGGTTATATCCTGAATAACCATCAAGAAAATAGTAGAAAGCCTTACCTGCTAACTTATCTAAGATTTGATCTATAAAGGGTAATGGAAAGTGATCTTTGCTGATTTTCTCATTGAACTTGCGATAGTCTATGCACACTCTCCAACCAGTGGTCTGCCTGGTTGGAATTAGCTCACCTGAGTCTGCTTGAACTACTGTGATCCCAGCTTTCTTGGGCACCACCTGGGTAGGTGCCACCCATTGAGAATCTAAGATGGGGTAAATGATCCCAGCATCAAGGAGCTTGACTACTTCCTTCATTACAACTTTCTGCATGTGTGGGTTGAGCTGCCTTTGCATCTCTCTAGAAGGTTTAGATCCCCCTTCAAAATGAATTTTGTGCATGCACACAGCTGGATTTATCCCCCCCAAATCTACAATAGTCAATCCTATTTCTCTCTTATGCCTTTTTAGCACACAAAGCAATTCTTCTTCCTGCTCAAGAGTGAGGGACAAAGAAATTATCACTGGTAATTTGTGATTGGCTCCTAAAAAGGCATATTTTAGAGATTTTAAGAGTTTCTTTAACTCAACATCTGGGGGATTGGTGAGTGAAGGCAATAGGCGTGCCTTAGAGGGTGGTAGAAGAGGTAGTAAAGTAGGAGTCCATGGGTGATGCTTTGCTGGCCCTACTTCAGAATTCACATTTTTCACTTGTTGAAGCTCAGATGTGGGAGCTTTTTCTTCTACTGTTTCATTCCATACTTCTTCAAAAATATCAAACAAATCATTACCATGCAGTAGCTGAGGTAGAGTTTCTGGAACAAATTTATCTAGCACATCAATGGAAAAACAATCCTCATTCTCTAAGTGAGGCTGATGAGCTGCAATATAAACATTCAGCTTGACTTTCATATTACCAAAAGATACTTCCATGACCCCTGATCTACATTGGATGCAAGCATTTGCGGTGACCAAAAAGGGCCTGCCTAATATCACAAGGATAGAAATAACACATTTTCTAGGTTCCATGTCCAGCACCAAAAAATCAGCAGGATAAAAAAATTTATCAACGCCAACTAAGACATCTTCAATGATCTCCACAGGCTTCCTTTCAGATCTGTAGGCTAGTTGTAAGACCACATGTGTGGGCTTTAACTCTCCTAATCCCAACTTCTCATATACTGAATATGGAAGAAAATTTACAATAGCTCCCAGATCCATCAAGGCTTTTTCAATTGTATGATCCCCAATGACGCAAGGGATAGTGGGGACTCCAGGGTCTTAGAGTTTTGTTAGGGTGGCAATAGTTAGTATCTGTTTCACTTTTTCTGCTGAAAAGACTTTCTTGGATAGATGTATCCTTGATTGTCTTTTGTGGGTACAAAGGTCTTTCAAAAACTTGGCATAGGCTGGAACCTGCTTCATTGCATCAAGTAGAGGCAGGTTGATCTTTACTTGCTTAAAGGTTTCCATCATTTCCTCTATTTTAGCATGCCCTTTATCAAAAGGGGAAGGTGGCATTGCCCTAGGAAATGGCAAAAGTGGGACTTCTCCCCCATTTGTAGCCTTAGCCAATTCATCATCTCTCTTTTTGATTTTTTTATTTTCTTGAGGATCATCATTATCCTTCTTATTCAACATGGGTTGCTCCTGTTGTTCCTTCTCTATGACCACTTCTTTTTATTTTTCTAAATTTTTCAAAGGCCCACAACCTACTAGATTATCCACCAACCTTCCAATTATTAATGTGGTAACTGATTTGGCTTCCTCATGAGAAGAAGAAACCACACCTACCATATATTGTCTCCTTGGATTTTCAATGGGTTGGCTAGGTAGCGTCCCTTCCTCTCGCTTGGCTAAAGCATTCGATAGCTAACCAAGATGGTCTTCTATCTTTTTAATGCTTTGGCTATGAGACTGTATAGTTTGAGACAAGGATCCTAAGTTCTGCAATGAGGCTAGAACTTGTTCCTCAAAAGAAAGTGATCTAGCAGCTGAAGGGGGTGCAACTTGCTGCACAAGCTGAGCCATAGGCTGAGTCATGCGCTGTTGGTAGTGGGGCTTTGGAACATAATTCTAGTAGTAGGGCTGAGCATTTTTGCAAGGCATGGGCTGCTGTGGCTACTGCTGCTGGTTTGGGAAAGTGTCTTGTCTCCACCTCAAGTTGGGGTGGTTTCTCCACTGGTAACCAGCAGTAGGTTATTGCCCAAAAGACTGAGTGGCATCCACATGCTCCATCACAAAGTCTGGAAATTGAATAGCTGAGGGGCATTCCTCAAGGGAGTGAGTGGGATACTGGCATATAACACATGCCTCTTCCACTTTAGCAGCCATGGGTGACTGCATTGCTCCCATGAGCTTGCCAAATTTCTGGGTCAAACTGTCCACTTTCATTTTCAAATCATTGTGCCCGCTCACTTCATAGATTTTTCCTCTTGTGGTATTTTCTTTCACCATTCTAGGGATGTCCAAGTCCCTGGACAATGTCTCTCTATGCATGGAGTTCTCACTGATGATGTCAAACAACTCTCAAGCCTCCTCAGTAGTTTTGTGGAGGTAAGTACAACCACAAGAGGCATCAACGATATCTCTGCTTTTAGAGTCAATTCCCTAATATAAACTTTGAACAAGTTGCCATTCAGGGATTTGATGATGGGGATATTTGTTCAGGAGTTCTTTGAATCTCTCCCAAGCTTGTTGAAAGTCCTCACTTGGATCTTGAGCAAATGAGATAATTCCCTTCCTCAACTGGCTTAGCTTTGAAATGGGGAAAAACTTGCCCAAAAACTAATACTGAAGATCACTCCAGGATCACTCCAGGACTGAATACTGTTGGGTGAAAGCATTGACAACTAGGTCCTGGCTCTATCTTTTAATGAAAAAGGAAAGAGTCTAATCCTGGTTGCTTCCTCCCCAAAACCTGCAATATTGAATGTAGTGCACAATCCTAAAAACTCATCAATGTGTTTATATGGGTCTTCTTTGGTCAGGCCATGGAATGACGGTAGCATTTGGATTATGGGAGACTTGATCTCATAGTTCCCTTGAACAGCAGGGAATTGAATGCAGAAGGGGGAATTGTAAACCCCTGGTGCATTGAATTCCTTCAAGGTTCTAGGTTGTTGTTGCTCATCCACTTCGGCAAATCCAGGTGTAGCAGATGTGGGTGAGATTTGTTTAGTCCTAAGGAGTCTTTCAATCTCTTGATTTAATGGAACAATCTGAGGATTGAGAGTTCTCCTTCCAAACATACACCACTCACACTCTTAATACACACACAATGCAGCACAAATTTATCACAGCAATCAGGAACAAGCCACAATTAACTAATGAATCTACAAATCCACAAATCAGGAAAAAATAAAACTAGAGGGATTCAAACTTTAGCACAACCTCTAGTACAATGCTCCTCTTTAGAAATAGCTTCAGATCTGATGAGATAACAAAAACTACTACAAAACAGTAAAAACTTTCAAAAGCAGTTAGTGAAAAACTAAACAGTTTGTTACAGATCTATAATCTATTCTAGAACAAACTTAGATCTACCAATTTTAAGCACACAGATCTCCGGCAGCGGTGCCAAAAACTTGTTGGCTACTTACCTTGTATTTAAAAAGGGGTTTAAAATCATACAATGAAAGGTTCTAATGATGGCACACACCAAGGCAAGCAGACCCACAGTCCTGCAAGTATTCAGGGCCTGTTGTAGAAAGTTTTGAAAAGGTAAGGGTATGTCCGTAGGGAAATGTGGGCTGAAAATTATGCAAATCTCCAGAACTGTGGTAGATCTGGCACCCTACCTACAACTAAAACAGCAAAAGGTAGAGGAGAGGTTTTCAGGGGTTGTCACTTTAAACTAAACTATAGAAAAATAATTAAATTGGAATTAAGTCTAGAGTCCAGATCTTACAAGTGAGGGGAGTGTTTGGTGAAATTAGAAAAATAGAAAATGGAGAGAAGCCGCTTGGTGTGTGGTCTTGCTGCAATTGGGTTGAGCTGCCAGGGTTATAAAGACTTTAGAGTCCACTAATCCCTCATCTGGCCATAAGCACAGCTCCAGGGTAGAAGAATCTGATCTAGGCTAGAGATTTGGCTTGATCTTAAGGCTATGATCTGTCCACTTCAATGGTCACAGATCATCAAATAGATTCACTCCATTCTCATGCTTCCATCAGAACATTCTAACCGCTACAAATGTTGTAATTGCCAGGCCACTGACACAGGTAATTGCAGGAACATCAGATCTAAGGAGAACAAATGGTATCCAAGAGATCTACCAGTTAAGTGGGTGGGCTATTCCCATCTACACAATGCCGATCGAGCACCAAATGAAACCAGAGGAACTATAGATCAAATTACAACAGTTAAACTAACATTGCATTGAATTAAACTGACTATACAATGAAATGCCCTCAGATTTATAGCATGTGCATCATCCAAGCTTCTATAACAGTCTTAACTCTCCCCAATTATAGATTAAACCTCACTCCTTGCTACTCCCAAGGGATTAGCCAACCATAGTTGGGCTAAGAGAGAGGATTCCCAATTTTGATGCAGGCTCTGGTCTCCAGATTGATTACCTTTTTTTGGAAGCTTCCTTCCCTTTTATAGCCCTCCTCAGATATGCTTTTTCTTACCAGTCCCAGCTCAGTTGGGCTACCTCTATTTTTACCTTTTTATCCCCCTTCTAGAAGGCCCTCTGAATTAGTTAGAGTTGGGGCAGAGCATGTGGGTTGGTTAGGGTTTCCTAGGGCACTTCTAGAATCATCGTGCCGGTCACTAGGATACCTTGGATTGCATGCAGCAGGTGACCAACTTGCAGCGTGTGCACAAAAATTCTTCTAAGAAGTGTTTGGATCAATTTTGATAGGTTCTTGAAGCTTTCGATAGGTTGAAAGCAAGTATTTTATTCATGTCGCTAGGATTCAAGATCCTTTCGATAGGTTTCGATAAGTTGACCTTGCAATTGAAACTTCAGCATCTGCAGCCTTCATTTGATGTTTTCGATAGGTTGAAGGATCCTTTCGACAGGTTTAAACAGGCCTTCTATTCCTTTCGCTAGAATTCAGGATCCTTTCGATAAGTTTGGTTTCTGCTCACTACACTTCGACAGGTTTGCTTTCAGCTCCTGTCGACAGGTTCCAGACCTCTCGATAGGTTCTCTTCAAGCTCAGTCATCCTTTCAATAGGATGCTTCCAACTGTGTGATAGGTTCTAGATCCTATCGAATTCTCCTTATCTTCATGATTTCTTCCTTTTTCAGCCTTCTGATCCTATCGATAGGTTGTAATATCCTATCGACAGGTTGTTTTTAGCCTGTTTTTCCTTTTTCAATGCTGCTTTGTTGTTGCTTCATGCCCCAAGTGGGCATTGGAGTGGAGCCTTTTTGTGTGCCATAGTTGGGCCAGAGCTGTAGTGAGAGATGGACCTTCTTGTGGAGCACTTTTGGGTGGATTTCTGTATTATGACTGCTTTTCATTGCTATCTATAAAACATTCTCAACACGCACTTATTAGTCTATTCACTGGTCTATCAAACATTAGGTTAAGGGGTGAAAAATGGCATTTTTCACTGATTAACAAGCAGCAGCTAGGGATTTTAGTCTTTACTAACAATCAATTGGATCAAAGGCAATGCATAGGACAGGTTTGCAATAATCCTTCATCTGACTACAAGCTAAGATGCAAGGTATAAGGATCTAATCTCAACCAAAGAATTGAAGCAATCCTAAGGCTATGATCTGTCCACTGGAATGGTCACAGATCATCCCAGAGATTGTTCCAATTCACGGATCTTTATTCGAATAGTGTAGACACCCAAATTCAGCCCAAGGCCTGATCGAAACCCATTTCGGGAGAGGCGCGTTCCCGAGCTTTTGATGTAATGTATGGGACCCTTAGGAATCACCCCAAACCTTTAAGAATCACCCTAGATCCCCTAGAAACCTGTCCCAAACCTTTAAAAATCAATCCTAACCATTATAACCCATTCTGAACCTAAACCAAACCTTTTTGACCAATGAATGAAGAGGGGCGTGCGAGACTAGCTATGGCCTTTTACTATAAATGAATCTTATACCATTAAAAATTAAAAGTCGTCATCTTTCCAACGGTCTAAGAATCACCTCAATCGGAGTTGCACATCAAAAGATATGGCAGTTCAAACCCGAAGGGCAAAAGAGTAATTTCAATTGGGCCCCCTGGGGATTTGGCGCAACTAATAGTTGCACCAGTTATACTTTTGCCTGACACAACTATTAGTTGCGCCAGGCCATTTTCCTAGAATTTAAGTCTGGCACAACTAATAGTGGCGCCATCATCAATGTTGGCCCCCACCTCGCGAAGCCAACCTCCAGGCACTGTACAGAACTGTTTTACTGTACATTTGCCTGGCGCATTTAATAGTTGCGCCAGGCAAATAAATAGTAACCCTAATTTTTTACCCCGAAATTCATGATTGGGGTTTTGCTTGTTGACCACCTTAACCTTTGGGGTGTGTTTTGATAGTTCTGTTGTACCCTTTTGCACCCTATTCGCAATCCATTAAGTAGCTTAAAGCCTCACCCTATCATCCACCATTGGAGGACCTTGTCACACATTTCAAGGCCCTAATAACCCTAGGAATCCTTAGATATGAGATTACCTAATTTCTAAACCCAATTAGCATCTAAATGGCCTCCTTACCCACCCATTTCCTATAAATAGAGTCCCCCACCCCTTGGTTTAGAGGTGGAGAATTTATACCTAAGAGAAAAAGAGCTTAAAGTGAAAATATCTTTGTCCCTTTGGTGCACCATTCCTCAAACAAATTCCAGATTTCCAAAACCCCCTTTGAGTGATATTTCTCACCTTAGATCCCTTAGTTTAGGTATATGCTACCCATCTACCTTCCCTCTCTACCTCTTAGCTTGCAAGCTTTAGAGGTTAGAACCTCTATTTCCGCCACACAAGCCTTCAAAGGCTCATCAAAGCAAGCCACACAAGGCTCTCCTATGGTACTATAAGGGCTCGAGGGCTCCGGCTCTCCCCTTTCTTCTCCTATCTCTTTTTGGCAGTTCCTATCATCCCATTTGTGCCGTTACGCTACCGAATTTTTGGTAGGAACGGAGGGGCACAAATAGGATTGAAGGCCCATTTGAGTAAGTGGAAACCATTTTCTTTTCTTTTACTTCATTTTAGTTTTGGCCATTAGTAGAGACCGAATTCAGAGTCATATTTTTAGCACTTTAGTGCTCATAAAAATGATATAGGTATCCCGGGACACCAAAAGATCCAGGTGGCGACTCTATATTTTTGTTAGAGAGTGCATCGTCACGACAGGATGGTAGAAAATCCCACGGTTGCACAGATGGCGACTCTGCTGGGGATAACTTATAGAGCTTCTCCTTGAAATTTGGCCCTTTATTTCTTATTTTACTATCCATTTTTTGCTATTTGTTTTACTATTTTTTTTATATTTCTCACCCCTACATTTCCGTCATTTACTAGCCTTAGCCGATTGGCGCGCCTACATGTGCATTATCCTTTAATTTCTTTACTTTTCCATCACTTTAGCACCTTAGCTAATTGGCGAGCCTACTTGCGCATTGTCTTTTAATTCCCTTTAAATTTCCATCTTTTAGAGTGTGCCTTAGCAAATTGATGGGCCTACTCGTGCACTCATATCCCAACAATCGACGTCGGCTAGTAGTGGCGGCATGAGATCATCACCCCCGGTTTTTGAACTACAGAAAACTTCTAAAAAAAAATAGAAAAGCTTTGAAAAAAAATTAAAATGGAATCAAGGAGAGGGAGCTTAATTAACTTGTTTTTGCAGGGTAGATTTTGAAAGGGTTAGGTTTAGGCATACATACAACCACCTGAGTCTTAGTATGGCGGCAACCCCTAGTGGTGATGATCCAGAAAAGTCCCAGCCCACCTAGTATTTGAGAAGGTGCTTGCGCCGGAGGTATATTGGGTGGGTTCCCATTCCAAAGCTTAAAACCCATGGGGAGCGCACTAGAGAGTTATACCGAACTCAAACCCTTTAGGTGCGATAAGGAGAGAACTGATCACTAAAAAATAGCTCAGTTCTCGAAAGCCCAGCTTCCACAAAACCCAAAAAAATAGACCCATTTCAGGTTGCTATTGCTTGCTGTCATCAGGTCTGGAGCATATTTATAAATGGCGCAACTATATTTATAACTGGCGCAACTAATAGTTGCGCTAGCTTTAAATCCTCACTTTTTACCATGGTACAACTATTAGTTGTTCCAGTGTAAAAAAGGAGCCCTGCTACCTTGGAGCATGTATTAGTTGCTCCAAGCCTGTTCTGACCATTAACAGCCCGAAATCTGTGGCCTTTTCACCTCTCGAGTCCCCTGATTAGTGTGCTTAATGCCTTTGTTTGGGCCCCACTACCTCTGACACCCAATACACCCCCACCGTTCAAGAGAAGGCAACTTCTTTTTGGCTCAATCTAGGGGATCAGATTGTTTACCTCGATTTTTGTGCCTTTAATAGATCGAAGGTCCTCCTTCGATTCTTCTCAAGTGCGTCGGAATCATCGCCGCAGGCCTCAAATCAGGATACGAGGGCCATCCGAGAAGGGAATTTCAAGGCCTCAAAACCTTTTATTTAATAAAAAAGCCGTTCTAAAAAAATTTAAAAAATCGAAAACTTAAAAAATAGAGTTCTTGTCTTGTCGGCACAACATCTTCTTGCCTTCCACCATCCCGTAGGGGAAGGAGGATATTTGGGCCTTATCCATGGCACTCTTTCCCAACCCGTTCTCGTGGAATGTCATGGGTAGTGAACCTGGCTTACGTCGATCCTGACTCACCCCCGCCACATTCTCCCACCCACTCCCATTCGGGGGAAGTCTTTCCCACCATCCCCCTCACCCAATCGCCCTTTACCATTACCAGCCCATTTGGAGCCCCCATTTCCCCAACCATCACTTCCCAAAACAACCAAAATCCAATTGCCCATTCCCCATCTTTTTCCCAAGCTACCTTTCCCCCATGTCCATGCCAACCAACCACCCATTCCATTCACATCCCCTCAAAATTCAACACATTTTCCACCCATATCCATGATAAACCCAACCCAAAATTCCACATCCACATCCACTCCCATACCCCGTTCCCCATCTTCCCCCTATAGGCCCGATCCACCCACATTCACATATATCACTTTCGCTTTATCCAACCCCCCACAATTTCTCCCATCTACCTGGGTCATGCCTATTTTTACCGGGGTCATGCCCGATTTTTCCCAAACACTTATACCTAACCTTTCATCATCCCCATACATGCACCATACCTTCCCCTTTCCCAATGGCCCATCTCATCCACCCCATGTCCCACCACCTACCATGGCCATGCCCGACCATATCGGGGCCATTCCCAATTTTTCCTCCACACCCCCCATCTATATCTCATCACCCCTTAAACCCACCGTCCACATCCGATCCCTCTTCCTTGGCCATGATGGAGGAAATGTTTCAAGCCTACTCCACATAGAAGGCTTCCCAAAATATCTCTCCTCCACACCCCATGCCCATGAACCCATCTCATACCCTAGCCCATCTCCATGCCACACTCCCCAATAACCCCCATCAACCCTCCATAATCCACACCACCCAAACCCCCATTACCCACTTGCCCCAAGGCCCCATGGCCCAACCCCCCACTACACATACAACCTAAGGTCCCACCTCCCACATGCCCCAAGGCCCATTGGCCCGAACCCCCTTTTTCCAGGGCCCAATGGCCCAATACCATACCACCCAAACCCATTAAGGGCCCATGGCCCAGACCCACCAAGGGCCCATGGCCTAGACCCATCCAGGGTCCATAGCCCAAACCCAACAAGGCCCACTGGGCCATACCCACCAAGGGCTCATGGCCCAAACCTACCAAGGGCCCATGACCCAAACCTACCAAGGGCCCATAGTCCAAACCCATCAATGGCCCATGGGCTAAAATGACCAAGGCTTCATGGCCCAAGTCCAAATCCCACACTCATACCTTCCACAATACCCCCAACATTTCACCCCACCTTCACACCCAGGTCAAATCCTACTCCAAACCCAATTTTCCCATGGCCCCACACCTCAAGGCCATCTCCAAACCTTCCCCCATATCCAATGGCCCCATCAGGCCCCACCCCCAAACAAAACTTCCATTTATCTCATCACCCAACAAACCTTCCCTCATCCCCAATGGTCTCACCCAACCCCCACTCATGTCATTCCCATCCAACACATGTAACACCAACAAGAGAATCCCTCCCTCACTGTGCATTATGCCGATCAGCGGTATGAGGAGGACGAGATTAGGAATAGTGGGGCCTATGCTGGGGCATTTACCAGCCTTAGCCCTCCACCCATAATTGCCCACCCCTTGGTGGCGCAGAGTGAAGTCCAACTAATGGCCGAGAAAGCGGCCCCTGTATCGAAAGAGTGAGAGCAGCTGAAATAATTGTTGGAAAAAATACAAAAGCAGTTGATGAAAGTGGCTGGTGTAGAAATCCATGCCACGAACATCACAGATTTGTATTTGTTCACTGAGGTCCCCCTGCCCCCCAAATTTAAAATGTCGACCTTCGATAAATACAACGGCATCAACAATCCTATTGCACACCTGAAGTCCTACTGTGGGGACATGTGCCAATACGGAGGGGATGAAAGACTACTGATAAAATTCTTTCACAAGAGTCAAACCAGACCGATTTTGAGATGGTTCACATCTTTGGAGCCACCCACGATAAAAACATGAAAGGATCTGACGCGCCTTTTTCAAGAACAATATGTCTACAATGTAGACATTAAGCCGTGTAAGTTAGACTTGGCCCGCTTGAGGTCAAACCCAAATGAGACCTTCAGTGACTATTTGGGGCGCTGGACAGCACTGACATCTCAAGTCATAAACAGAATACCTGATGATGAGCAAATTGAGATAATCTCAAAAAATACTCTGCCAGTAATCTCAAACTTTTTGGTGCACCGGCAGCAATCCAGCTTTACTGATCTGGTAAAGAATGCTAGTCGATGTGAGGATGCCATCAGGGAATGTCGTCTGAATAAGAATGTGCCAAGTGGAGCCAGCAGGGTTAGGAGGTTTTCAGAATAAAGGAATGAGAAGAGAACAGGGGCCGATGTTCAGAACATCGCTAATAACAGGCCCAATAATAATGTAACCCCATTTCAATTCCAGGCAGCAGCACTAGCACCAGTTAGAACTGAGCAGATGTAGAGAGCAGGGAATGGGCAAGGAATGTAAATGACTTCGGAACAGAGGAGAGCCCACTATGATCGAGTGTTCATGCCCTTGGGGCAGTCTTTGAGTGTACTCTTACCTTTATTAATTGGAAAGGGATTAGTCACTATTCATCAATCGCAACCTTCTCCTCACCCGATTCCAAAGAACTATGACCCTAATACCCACTGCAATTTTCATCAGGGTTCGGGTCACCCAACTGATCGTTGCTTTTCATTGAAGCACGCAATCTAAGATTTGATTGACGCCAGAAAAATCATCCCCCTTGCACCTTCCCAGCATGTGAAAATTCACCAGGTGCCTCTGCCCCCACCTCCTACCAGAGGAGCAGGTCCCAGACCCACCATCGGGACGGTAGAGGAATATGAGGAAGAATTTGAGTTTGACCCGTCTAATTACATCATTGAACCACTGAATTTGTCAGATTATTTCCCCAACCCCGCACCACAAGTCGAGCCCTTAGATCTCAGGATTTATTTTCCATCACCCATACCCTTCAATTATGTAGATATCAATGCATACCAACCATACACCACCACCCCTGTCAATTACCCAATAAGCCATCAGGCCCCCAATCCCACACCCGCACCCGTCAATTGTCCATGGCCTGTGCCCTCCCCATTACCCCTAGTTCAACCACCTGTAAACTCCACCACCCCTGTTAATCACCTAATGGCCCATCAAACCCCCAATCCTCTACCGCCCATCAACTACCAATGGCCTACTTTCACCCCTTTTCCCTTGTGTCACCGCCCTCAAGCTTCACCACCCCCATTTGTCCCAATTTTTCCACCTAACCCGCTACCACCAAAATAAATCAGGTGTTTCCCACACCTCCCGAGTCTGTAGTACAAGTGCCTCCGATACAGGCAGCCACACCTTGATTTGAAGGTTTCCCGGGTCACCAAAAGCTTTGGGTGGCAACTCTACATTTCATTAAAAGTGGGCACATCACCGCGACGGGTTCGAGAGGATCCATGGTCGCACAGATGGCGACTCTGCTGGGGATTTCTTCCTAGTGCTTCCCCTCTTGTTGGCCTTTCCTTTTACTTTATTTTTTTACTAACCATGGCTGTTTTTTATTCTAATTTCTTGCTGTTTTTCTTTATTTTTTGTTGTTTTTACTAACGTACTCACCCCTACAATTCAGTCCTTTAAGTGCCTTAGCCAATTGGCGGGCCTACTTGCGCCTTTAAATTTCAGCTTTTACGATTCTTATCATTTAAGCCACCTTAGCCATTTGGCGGGCCAGCTCACATTTACTTTTTACGTCATTAAAATTTTAGTTATTTACGAGCCTTAGCTGTTTGGCTGGCCTATGTGCGCTTTTCATTTCAGTCATCATATCTCACCATTGAACGCCAACCCGTTGAGGCGGCACGGGCTAGTCATCCCCGACCCGATTTTTGAACTTAATTTCACTCCCCTATAAAAATCTATAATTAAAAGTGAACCAACAGTGTGGGGACATAATTGAATTTATTTTTGTGTTTTTGGGTAGTTTTCGGGGGGTTTAGGTGCAGATATATTTTACCCGGTTCCCAGTAAGGCGGCAGCTCTAGTAGTGATGATCCTGAAAAGAACCACCCCTTCTAGTACCTGAGAAGGCGCTTGCGCCGAAGGTATATCGGTTGGGTTGCCAATTCCAATAAAACCATAAAACCCACATTGGTGAGAGCGTAGACAACCCAAAATTCAGCTGTGTATCCCTAGGAAACGGAAAGGAGGGACCCGATAACATACATAGCAGTCCCCGGTTCAAAGACCCACATTCTTGCTTGTTGTTCCTTTGTCACAAAATTAAGACAGAGTTTTTTGCCGGAGTATATATCGCCAACCAAAATCTCAGAAAAATAGCCAGCGATATAATATATCGCCCAAAGAAAAATCCCCAGATTTAAGCCAGGCATATATAATATATACGCCCAGCCAAAATCTGCCTTTTTTTGGTCGGGCGTGCATAATATATACGGCCAGTGTATACTGGGTCACAGCAACCCGATCTGAGGCACAATCCACCACCCCAACTCCCTGATTAGCGGTATTAGTGCCCGCAGTAGCCTCCCGCATTCTATAACACCTAACATGCCCCCGCCCAGTCAAAGGAAGGTGACTTCTTATTGATTTGCTCCGGGGGATCGGGTCGTTTGCGTAGATTCCTTCGCTTTCAATAGAACGAAAGGGTTCCCTTTCGCTTCTTCCGAAGTACGTCGGATCCCACCGTGGGACCTAGTAAAGGTGCATATACCACCCAAGACGGGAATTGACCCTGGACACCAGGTCATTATTCATCTAAGCAAAGGGGAGTTAATCTCCATCTAAAAAAAAAAATCATCTTCAAAGAAAAAACCAAAGAAAATCTCTCTTCAAAAAAAAAAACCAAAAGAAATCATTTTCCAAAAAACCAAAAACAAACAAAAATGAACAAAACAAACAAAAAAAAGAAAACAAACACAAAAAAGTATATTTTGGTGTGACGGTCACTACGGCAACCTCAAACCCGGCCTGTAGAAGGAGAACCAGGAAGGTATTCGGCCCTTACCCGAGACATCGATACAACACTCGTCAGCGAATCATGTCAAGAGCCGATACGTCCCCGCCGTCATCCCCATCCCATTCCCATATAGGAGAAGACCTGATCTCCGACACCTTCGCCCAAACCCGGTTCGATATCACGAGTCCCTTTGGGGCACCCGTGTTCACATCCACCCCATCCCCCTCCCTCACATTCTCCCAACATACCCCCTTTTCATCCCCTACTGAAACCCCTCATTTCCCAACCGATCCATACATCCCCATCTCCCATCCATACTCCCATACCGCACCCCCATACTCCCGAAGACCCCATAGGGACCCCCATCCCCCACCTACTTCCCACGTTCCATCCATCTCATCATCCATGCCCCCTACATCCCACATCCCATCCACCTCATCTCACATACCATTCCCACCACATGGCCCATCCACATCCCAACATACCCCCCCATTTACCCGGGTCATGCCCAATTTCTCCCAACCCCCTCCATCCTTAAGTTAGCCATCACCCCCCAATCTCACACCTGAATCCATGCCCTCAATGGAGGACATGAGAATGATGTCACGCCTGTACGCTTCTCAAACCTTACATCTCAAACCCCGCATCCAAATCTCCAAAACCTCCATACCCCATTCCCTCCTAACCATGCCCAACCACCCATCGTCCATACCTCACAAAATCCCCCACCTCAATTCCAGGCCCAAACCCACACAAATCCATGGGCCAAAGCCCAAACACCTTCAGACCCATGGGCCCAAGCCCAAGACCATCAGACCTAGGCCTAAAACCCTCCAAACCCATGGGCCCAAGCCCAAGCCCATCATACCCAGGCCCAAGCCCAAAACATTCAAAACCCATGGGCCCAAGCCCAAGCCCATCAGACCCCAGGCCTAGGCCCAAAACCCTCAAAACACATGGGCCCAAGCCCAAGCCCATCAGGCCAAGGCCTAGGCCCAAAACCCTCAAAACCCATGGGCCCAAACCCAAGCCCATCAGACCCAGGCCCAAGCCCAAAATCCTCAAAGCCCATGGATCCAAGCCCAAACCCATCAGACCCAGGCCCAAGTCCAAGCCCATCTGACCCAGGCCTAGTTCCAAGCCCCCCAGAGCCCTTGGACCGAAACCTATCAAGCTCAAGTCCAAGGCCCATGGACCCAAACCCAATTCCCTCATGTCCCATTATCCCAAACCCAACAAGGGCCATTGGCTCAAAGTCATACCAATCCCCACCGCCAGGCCCAAGGCCCCTCAACCCAAGCCTTCCAACATCGTCAAGCCCATACTTCTTTGAAAACATCAAACAAATTATTACCATGCAGCAGCTAAGGTAGAGTTTCTTAAACAAATTCATCCAGCACATCAATGGAAAAACAATCCTCATTCTCTAAGTGGGGCTGATGAGCTGCATTATAGACATTCAGCTTGACATTCATATTACCAAAAGATACTTCCATGACGCCTGATCTACATTGGATCCAAGCATTTACGATGACCAAAAAGGGCCTGCCTAATATCACAGGGATAAAAGTAGCAAATTTTCTAGGTTCCATGTCCAGCACCAAAAAATCAGCAGGATAAAAAAATTTATCAACCCCAACTAAGACATCTTCAATGATCTCCATAGGCTTCCTTTCAGATCTGTCAGCTAGTTGTAGACCACATGTGTGGGCTTTAACTCTCCTAATCCCAACTTCTCATATACTAAATATGGAAGCAAATTTACATTTGCTCCCAAATCCAACAAGGCTTTTTCAATTGTATGATCCCCAATGACGCAAGGGATAGTGGGGACTCTAGGGTCTTAGTGTTTTGTTAGGGTGGCAATAGTTAGTATCTGTTTCACTTTTTCTGCTGAAAAGACTTTCTTGGACAGATGTATCCTCGATTGTCTTTTGTGGGTACAAAGGTCTTTCAAAAACTTGGCATAGGCTGAAACCTGCTTGATTGCATCAAGTAGAGGAAGGTTGATCTTTACTTGCTTAAAGGTTTCCATCATTTCCTCTATTTTAGCATGCCCTTTATAAAAAGGAGAAGGTGGCATTGCCCTAGGAAATGGCAAAAGTGGGACTTCTCCCCCATTTGTAGCCTTAGCCAATTCATCATCTCTCTTTTTGATTTTTTTATTTTCTTGAGGATCATCATTATCCTTCTTATTCAACATGGGTTGCTCCTATTGTTCCTTCTCTATGACCACTTCTTTTTCTTTTTCTAAATTTTTCAAAGGCCCACAACCTAATTGATTATCCACCAACCTTCCACTTCTTAATGTGGTAACAGATTTCGCTTCCTCAAGAGAAGAAGAAACTACACCTACCATATATTGTTTCCTTGGATTTTCCGTGGGTTGGCTAGGTAGCGTCCCTTCCTCTCGCTTGGCTAAAGCATTCGATAGCTAACCAAGATGGTCTTCTATCTTTTTAATGCTTTGGCTATGAGACTGTATAGTTTGAGACAAGGATCCTAAGTTCTGCAATGAGGCTAGAACTTGTTCCTCAAAAGAAAGTGATCTAGCAGTTGGAGGGGGTGCAACTTGCTACAAAAGCTGAGCCATAGGCTGAGTCATGGGCTGTTAGTAGTGGGGCTTTGGAACATAATTCTAGTGGTAGGGCTGAACATTTTTGTAAGACATGGGCTGATGTGGCTGCTGCTGCTGGTTTG
Organism: Chloranthus sessilifolius; assembly: GCA_021018995.1. NCBI lineage: Eukaryota > Viridiplantae > Streptophyta > Magnoliopsida > Chloranthales > Chloranthaceae > Chloranthus > Chloranthus sessilifolius. The sequence goes on from CM037598.1 coordinate 55,315,331, forward strand.
GGAAATTGTCTTGTCTCCACCTCAAGTTGGGGTGGTTTCTCCATTGGTAACCAGCAATAGGTTATTGCCCAAAAGACTGAGTGGCAGCCACATGCTCCATCACAAAGTCTGGAAATTGAATAGCTGAGGGGCATTCCTCAAGGGAGTGAGTGGGATACTGGCATATAACACATGCCTCTTCCACTTTAGCAGCCATGGGTGACTGCATTGCTCCCATGAGCTTGTCAAATTTCTGGGTCAAACTGTCCCCTTTCATTTTCAAATCATTGTGCCCGCTCACTTCATAGATTTTTCCTCTTGTGGTATTTTCTTTCACCATTCTAGGGATGTCCAAGTCCCTGGACAATGTCTCTCTTTGCATGGAGTTCTCACTGATGATGTCAAACAACTCCCAAGCCTCCTCAGCAGTTTTGTGGAGGTAAGTATAACCACAAGAGGCATCAACCATATCTCTACTTTTAGAGTCAATTCCCTAATATAAACTTTGAACAAGTTGCCATTCAGGGATTTGATGATGGGGATATTTGTTCAGGAGTTCTTTGAATCTCTCCCATGCTTGTTGAAAGTCCTCAGTTGGATCTTGAGCAAATGAGATAATGCCCTTCCTCAAATGGCTTGGCTTGGAAATGGGGAAAAACTTGCCCAAAAACTGACATTGAAGATCACTCCAGGACTGAATAGTGTTGGGTGAAATCATTGACAACTAGGTCCTGGCTCTATCCTTTAATGAAAAAGGAAAGAGTCTAATCCTGGTTGCTTCCTCCCCAAAACCTGCAGTATTGAATGTAGTGCACAGTCCTAAAAACTCATCAATGTGTTTATATGGGTCTTCTTTGGTCAGGCCATGGAATGATGGTAGCATTTGGATTATGGAAGACTTGATCTCATAGTTCCCTTGAACAGCAGGGAATTGAATGCAGAAGGGGGAATTGTACACCCCTGGTGCATTGAATTCCTTCAAGGTTCTAGGTTGTTGTTGCTCATCCATTTTGGCAAATCCAGGTGTACTAGATGTGGGTGAGATTTGTTTAGTCCTAAGGAGTCTTTCAATCTCTGGATTTAATGGAACAATCTGAGGATTGAGATTTTTCCTTCCAAACATACACCACTCACACTCTTAATACACACAATGCAGAGCAAATTTATCACAACAATCAGGAACAAGCCACAATTAACTAATGAATCTACAAATCCACAAATCAGGAAAAAATAAGAGTAGAGGGATTCAAACTTTAGCACAACCTCTAGTACAACGCTCCTCTTTAGAAACAGCTTCAGATATGATGAGATAACAAAAACTACTACAAAACGGTAAAAACTTTCAAAAGCAGCTAGTGAAAAACTAAACAGTTTGTTATAGATCTATAATCTATTCTAAAACAAACTTAGATCTACCAATTTTAAGCACACAGATCTCCAGCAGCGGCGCCAAAAACTAGTTGGCTACTTACCTTGTATTCAAAAAGGGGTTTAAAATCATACAATTAATGGTTCTAATGATGGCACACACCAAGGCTAGCAGACACACAGTCCTGCAAGTATTCAGGGCCTGTTGTAGAAAGTTTTGAAAAGGTAAGGGTATGTTCGTAGGGAAATGTGGGCTGAAAATTATGTAAATCTCCAGATCTATGGTAGATCTGGCACCCTACCTATGACTAAAACAGCAAAAGGTAGAGGAGACGTTTTCAGGGGTTGTCACTTTAAAGTAAACTATAGAAAAATAATTAAATGTAGAATTAAATTGGAATTACGTCTAGAGTCCAGATTTTACAAGTGAGGGGAGTGTTTGGGGAAATTAGAAAAATAGAAAATGGAGAGAAGTAGCTTGGAGTGTGGTCTTGCTGCAATTGGGTTCAGCTGCCAGGGTTACAAAGACTTTAGAGTGCATCAATCCCTCATCCGGCCATAAGCACAGCTGCAGGGTAGAAGAATCTGATCTAGGCTAGAGGTTTGGCTTGATCTTAAGCCTATGATCTGGCCACTTCAAAGGTCACAGATCATCAAATAGATTCACTCCATTCTCATGCTTCCATCAGAACATTCTAACCACTACAAATGCTGTAATTGCCAAGCCACTGACATAGGTAATTGCAGGAACATCAGATCTAAGGAGAACAAATGGTATCCAAGAGATCTACCAGTTAAGTGGGTGGGCTATTCCCATCTACACAATGTCGATGGTGCACCAAACGAAACCAGAGGAACTATAGATCAAATTACAACAGTTAAACTAACATTTCATTGAATTAAACTGACTATACAATGAAATGCCGTCAGATTTACAGCATGTGCATCATCCAAGCTTCTATAACAGTCTTAACTCTCCCCAATTATAGATTAAACCTCACTCCTTGCTACTCCCAAGGGATTAGCCAACCATAGTTTGGCTAAGAGAGAGGATTCCAAATTTTGATGCAGGCTCTGGTCTCCAGATTGATTCCCTTTTTTTGAAAGCTTCCTTCCCTTTATAGCCCTCCTCAGATATTCCTTTTCTTGCCAGTCCCAGCCCAGTTGGGCTACCTCTATTTTTACCTTTTTATCCCCCTTCTAGAAGGTCCTCTGAATTAGTTAGAGTTGGGGCAAAGCATGTGGGTTGGTTAGGGTTTCCTAAGGCACTTCTAGAATCATCGTGCCGGTCACTAGGATACCTTGGATTGCATGCAGCAGGTCACCAACTTGCAGCGTGTGCACAAAAATTCTTCTGGGAAGTGTTTAGATCAATTTTGATAGGTTCCTGAAGCTTTCGATAGGTTGAAAGCAAGTATTTTGTTCATGTCGCCAAGATTCAGGATCCTTTCGATAGGTTTCGATAGGTTGACCTTGCAATTGAAACTTCAGCATCTGTAGCCTTCATTTGATGTTTTCGATAGGTTGAAGGATCCTTTCGACAGGTTTAAACAGGCCTTCTATTTCTTTTGCTAGAATTCAGGATCCTTTCGATAGGTTTGGTATTTGCTCACTACACTTCGGCAGGTTTGCTCTCAGCTCCTGTCGATAGGTTCCAAACCACTCAATAGGTTCTCTTCAAGCTTAGTCATCCTGCCGATAGGATGCTTCCAACTGTGCGATAGGTTCTGGATCCTATCGAATTCTCCTTATCTTCATGATTTCTTCCTTTTTCAGCCTTCTAATCCTATCGATAGGTTGTAATACCTATCGACAGGTTGTTTTTAGCCTGTTTTTCCTTTTTCAATGCTGCTTTGTTGTTTCTACATGCCCCAAGTGGGCATTGGAGTGGAGCCTTTTTGTGTGCCATAGTTGGGCCAGAGCTGTAGTGATAGATGGACATTCTTGTGGAGCACTTTCGGGTGGATTTCTGTACTATGACTGCTTTTCATTGTTATATATAAAACATTCTCAACATGCACTTATTAGTCTATTCACAGGTCTATCAAAGATTTGGTTAAGGGGTGAAAAATTGCATTTTTCACTGATTAACAAGCAGCAGCTAGGGATTTTAGTCTTTACTAAAAATCAATTGGATCAAAGGCAATACATAGGACAGATTTATAATAATCCTTCATCTGACTACAAGATAAGATGCAAGGTATAAGGATCTAATCTCAACCAAAGAATTGAAGCAATCCTAAGGCTATGATCTGGCCACTTGAATTGTCACAGATCATCCCAGAGATTGTTCCAATTCACGGATCTTTATAGGAATAGTGTAGACACCCTAATTCAGCCCAAGGCCTGATCGAAACCCATTTCGAGAGAGCTTTTGATGTCATGTATGGGACCTTTAGGAATCACCCCTAACCTTTAGGAATCACCCTAGATCCCCTAGAAACCTGCCCCAAACCTTTAAAATTCAATCCTAACCCTTATAACCCATTCTGAACCTAAACCTAACCTTTTTGACCAATGAATGAATGGGGGCATGCGAGACTAGCTATGGCCTTTTACTATAAATTAATCTTATACCATTAAAAATTAGAAGTCGTCATCTTTCAAACGGTCTAAGAATCGCCTCAATCGGAGTTGCACATCAAAAGATATGGCGGTCCAAACCCGGAGGGCCAAAGAGTAATTTCAATTGGGCCACCTGGGGATTTGGCGCAACTAATAGTTGCACCAGTTATACTTTTGCCTGACACAACTATTAGTTCCGCCAGGCCATTTTCCTAGAATTTAAGCCTGGCACAACTAATAGTTGCGCCATTATCAATGTGGGCCCCCACCTCGCAAAGCCAAGCTCCAGGCACTGTACCGAACTGTTTTACTATACATTTGCCTGGCGCATTTAATAGTTGTGCCAGGCAAATGAACAGTAACCCTAACTTTTTGCCCCGAAATTCATGATTGGGGTTTTGTTTGTTGACCACCTTAACCTTTGGGGTGTTTTTTGATAGTTCTGTTGTACCCTTTTGCACCCTATTCGCAACCCATTAAGTAGCTTAAAGCCTCACCCTATCATCCACCATTGGAGGACCTTCTCACACATTTTAAGGCCCTAAAAACCCTAGGAATCCTTAGATATGAGATTACCTAATTACTAAACCCAATTAGCATCTAAGTGGCCTCCTTACCCACCCATTTCCTCCTAAGAGAGAAGGAGCTTAAAGTAAAAAGATCTTGGTCCCTTTGGTGTACCATTGCTCATACAAATTCCAGATTTCCAAAACCCCCTTTGAGTGATATTTCTCACCTTAGATCCCTTAGTTTAGGTATATGCTACCCATCTACCTTCCCTCTCTACCTCTTAGCTAGCTGGCCTTAGAGGTTAGAACCTCTATTTCTGCCACAGAAGCCTTCAAAAGCTCATCAAAGCAAGCCACACAAGGCTCTCCTACGGTACTATAAGGGCTCGAGGGCTCCGGCTCTCCCCTTTCTTCTCCTATCTCTTTTTGGCAGTTCCTATCCTCCCATTTGTGCCGTTACGCTGCCAAATTTTTGGTAGGAACGGAAGGGCACAAATAGGATTGAAGGCCCATTTGAGTAAGTGGAAACCATTTTCTTTTCTTTTACTTCATTTTAGTTTTGGCCATTAGTAGAGACCGAATTTAGAGTCATATTTTTAGCACTTTAGTGCTCATAAAAAGGATATAGGTATCCCGGGACACCAAAAGCTCCAGGTGGCGACTCTATATTTTTGTTAGAGAGCGCATCGTCACGATAGGATGGTAGAAAATCCCACGGTTGCACAGATGGCGACTCTGCTGGGGATAACTTATAGAGCTTCCCCTTGAAATTTGGCCCTTTATTTTTTATTTTACTATCCATTTTTTGCTATTCGTTTTACTATTTTTTTTATATTTCTCACCCCTACTTTTCCGTCATTTACGAGCCTTAGCCGATTGGCGGGCCTACATGTGCATTATCCTTTAATTTCTTTACTTTTCCATCACTTTAGCGCCTTTGCTAATTGGTGGGCCTATTTGCGCATTGTCTTTTAATTCCCTTTAAATTTTCATCATTTAGAGTGTGCCTTAGCAAATTGACGGGCCTACTTGTGCACTCATATCCCAACAGTGGACGTCGGCCCGTAGTGGCGGCACGAGATCATCACCCCCGGTTTTTGAACTAAAGAAAACTTCCAAAAAAAAACAGAAAAGCTTTGAAAAAAAATTAAAATTGAATCAAGGAGAGGGAGCTTAACTAACTTGTTTTTGCAGGGTAGATTTTGAAAGGGTTAGGTTTAGGCATACATACTACCACCCGAGTCCTAGTATGGCGGCAACCCCTAGTGGTGATGATCCAGAAAAGTCCCAGCCCACCTAGTATTTGAGAAGGCGCTTGCGCCGGAGGTATATCGGGTGGGTTCCTATTCCAAAGCTTAAAACCCTTGGGGAGCGCACTAGAGAGTTATACTGACCTCAAACCCTTTAGGTGCGGTAAGGTGAGAACTGATCACTAAAAAATAGCTCAGTTCTCGGAAGCCCAACTTCCACAAAACCCCAAAAAATAGACCCATTTCAGGTTGCTATTGCTTGCTATCATCAGGTATGGAGCATATTTATAACTGGCGCAACTAATAGTTGCGCCAGCTTTAAATCCTCACTTTTTAACTTAGTATAACTATTAGTTGTGCTAGTGGAAAAAAGGAGCCCTGCTACCTTGGCGCATGTATTAGTTGCTCCAAGCCTGTTCTGACCATTAGCAGCCCAAAATCTGTGGCCTTTTCACCTCTCGAGTCCCCCGATTAGTGTGCTTAGTGTCTTTGTTTGGGCCCCGCTATCTCTGACACCCAATACGCCCCCACCGGTTAAGAGAAGGTAACTTGTTTTTGGCTCAATTCGGGGGATCAGATTATTTACCTCAATTTCCGTGCCTTTAATAGATCGAAGGTCCTCTTTTGATTCTTCTCAAGTGCGTCGAAATCATCACCGCGGGCCTCAGATCAGGACACGAAGGCCATCCGAGAAGGGAATTTCAAGGCCTAAGAACCTTTTATTTAATAAAAAAGTTGTTCCAAAAAAATTTTAAAATTGAAAACCTAAAAAATAGATTTCTTGTGTTGTCGGCACAACGACATCTTCTTGCCTTCCACCATCCCGTAGGGAAAGAAGGAGGATTTTTAGGCCTTATCCAAGGCACTCTTACCCAACCCGTTCTCGTAGAATGTCATGGGTAGTGGACCTGGCTAACGCCGATCCTGACTCACCCCCGCCACATTCTCCCACCCACTCCCATTCGGGGGAAGTCTTTCCCACCATCCCCCTCACCCAATCGCCCTTTACCATTACCGGCCCATTTGGAGCCCCCATTTTCCCAACCATCACTTCCCAAAACAACCAAAATCTAATCCCCCATTCCCCATCTTTTTCGCAAGCTACCTTTCCCCCATGTCCATGCCAACCAACCACCCATTCCATTCACATCCCCTCAAAATTCAACACATTTTCCACCCATATCCATGATAAACCCAACCCAAAATTCCACATCCACATCCACACCCATACCCCGTTCCCCACCTTCCCCCTATAGGCTTGATCCACCCACATTCACATATATCACTTTCGCTTTATCCAACCCCCCACAATTTCTCCCATCTACCCGGGTCATGCCTATTTTTACCGGGGTCATGCCCGATTTTTCCCAAACACTTACACCTAACCTTTCATCATCCCCATACATGCACCATACCTTCCCCTTTCCTAATGCCCCATCTCATCCACCCCATGTCCCACCACCTACCATGGCCATGCCCGACCATATCGGGGCCATGCCTAAGTTTTCCTCCACACCCCCCATCTATATCTCATCACCCCTTAAACCCACCGTCCACATCTGATCCCCCTTCCATGGCCATGATGGAGGAAATGTTTCAAGCCTACTCCTCATAGAAGGCTTCCCAAAATATCAATCCTCCACACCCCATGCCCATGAACCCATCCCATACCCTAGCCCATCTCCATGCCACACTCCCCCATAACCCCCATCAACCCCCCATAATCCACACCACCCAAACCCCCATTACCCAGTTGCCCCAAGGCCCCATGGACCAATCCCCCACTACACATATAGCCCAAGCTCCCACCTCCCACATGCCCCAAGGCCCATTGGCCCAAACCCCCTTTTTCCAGGGCCCAATGGCCCAATACCAAACCACCCAAACCCACTAAGGGCCCATGGCCTAGACCCACCAAGGGCCCATGGCCTGGACCCATCCAGGCCCCATAGCCCAATCCCAACAAGGCCCACAGGGCCATACCCACCAAGGGCTCATGGCCCAATTCTACCAAGGGCCCACGACCCAAACCTACTAAGGGTCCATGGTCCAAACCCATCAATGGCCCATTGGCCAAAATGACCAAGGCTTCATGGCCCAAGTCCAAATCCCACACTCATACCTTCCACAATACCCCCAACATTTCACCCCACCTTCACACCCGGGTCAAACCCTACTCCAAACCGAATTTTCCCATGACCCCACACCCCAAGGCCATCTCCAAACCTTCCCCCATATCCAATGGCCCCATCAAGCCCCACCCCCAAACAAAACTTCCATTTATCTCATCACCCAACAAACCTTTCCTCATCCCCAATGGTCTCACCCAACCCCCACTCATGTCATTCCCATCCAACCCATGTAACACCAATAAGAGAATCCCTCCCTCACTGTGCACTATGCCGATCAGCAGTATAAGGAGGACGAGATTAGGAGTAGTGGGGCCCATGTTGGGGCATTGACCAGCCTTAACTCTCCTCCCATAATTGCCCACCTCTTGGTGGCCCAGAGTGAAGTTCAACTAATGGCCGAGAAAGCGGCCCCTGTATCGAAAGAGTCAGAGCAGCTGAAATAATTGCTGGACAAAATACAAAAGCAGTTGATGAAAATGGTTGGTGCAAAAATCCATGCCACGAACATCACAGATTTGTATTTGTTCGCTAAGGTCCCCTTGCCCCCTAAATTTAAAATGCCGACCTTCGACAAATACAACGGCATCAACAATCCTATTGCACTCCTGAAGTCCTACTGTGGGGACATGTGCCAATACGGAGGGGATGAAAGACTATTGATAAAATTCTTTCAGAAGAGTCTGACCAGACCGACTTTGAGATGGTTCACATCTTTTGAGCCATCCATGATGAAAACATGAAAGGATCTGACGCACCTTTTTCAAGAACAATATGTCTACAATGTAGACATTGAGCCGTGTAAGTCCGATTTGGCCTGCTTGAGGTCAAACCCAAATGAGACCTTCAATGACTATATGGGGCGTTGGAGAGCACTAGCAGCTCAAGTCATAAACAGAATACCTGATGATGAGCAAATAGAGATAATCTCAAAAAATACTCTGCCAGTAATCTCAAACTTTTTAGTGCACCAGTAGCAATCCAGCTTTACTGATCTGGTAAAGAACGCTAGTCGATGTGAGGATGCCATCAAGGAAGGTCGTCTGAATAAGAATGTGCCAAGTGGAGGCAGCAGGGTTAGGAGGTTTTCAGAATAAAGGAATGAGAAGAGAACAGGGGCCGATGTTCAGAACATCGCTAATACCAGGTCTAATAATAATGTAACCCCATTTCAATTCCAGGTAGCACCACTAGCACCAGTTAGAACTGAGCAGATGCAAAGAGCAGGGAATGGGCAAGGAATGTAAATGACTTCAGAACAGAGGAGAGCCCACTATGATCGAGTGTTCACGCCCTTGGGGCAGTCTTTGAGTGTACTATTACCTTTATTAATTGGAAAGGGATTACTCACTATTCATCAATCGTAACCTTCTCCTCATTCGATTCCAAAGAACTATGACCCTAATTCCCACTGCAATTATCATCACGGTTCGGGTCACCCAACTGATCGTTGCTTCTCATTGAAGCACGCAATTTAAGATTTGATTGACGCCAGGAAAATCAATCCCCTGCACCTTCCCAGCACGTGATTATTCACCAGGTGCCTCTGCCCCCACATCCTACCGGAGGAGCAGGTCCCAGACCCACCATCGGGACGGTAGAGGAATATGAGGAAGAATTTGAGTTTGACCCGTCTGATTACATCATTGAACCACTGAATTTGTCAGATTATTTCCCCAACCCCGCACCACAAGTTGAACCCTTAGATCTCAGGATTTATTTTCCATCACCCACTCCCTTCAATTATGTACATATCAATGTATACCAACCATACACCACCACCCCCGTCAATTACCTAATAAGCCATCAGGCCCCCAATCCCACACCTGCACCCGTCAGTTATCCATGGCCTGTGCCCACCCCATTACCCCTAGTTTAACCACCTGTAAACTCACCAGCCCCGTCAATCACCTAATGGCCCATCAAACCCCCAATCCTCCACCGCCCATCAGCTACCAATGGCCTACTTTCACCCCTTTTCCCTTGTGCCGCCGCCCTCAATCTTCACCACCCCCATTTGTCCCAATTTTTCCACCCAACTCGCTACCACCAAAATAAATAAGGTGTTTCCCACACCTCCTGAGTCTGTAGTACAAGTACCTCCAATACAGGCAGCCACACCTTTTCAACTCTCAGGACCAACCTACGACCCTCATCAAGTTCCTCTGAGTTATGAGCAAATAGATGTCAATGCTGGTGGTAGCAGAGAAGGAGCAGTGGACTTTGTCACCAGATCTGGGAAGATGTCAAAGCAGCCAGAAGGACCGACGACAATACAAGCGCAGCCAGAGGGAAAGAAGGATAGCACAGTGAGCCCCTTCGAGAAAATGAGTCGAGAGCACATATTAGAGACTCAGCTGAGAAGAATGCCTGCCCATATAGCTGTTTGGGATCTGTTGATGACGTCCCCACTCCATTTTCGAGCATTAATGGGGGTGTTAAAGAACGTGCATGTATCGCTTCAAGTCAGCCCAGATGAAGTTGGGCAGATATTTGGTCAAGTGATGGCTCCGAATGCCATTTCATTTTTTTACGCTGACTTACCAGAGGAAGGAGGTAGCCACTCGAAGTCTTTGAATATAACAGTCGAGTCTAGAAACATGGTAATTCTCTTAGATCTCATTGACAATGGGTCCGCATTAAATATATGCCCATTAAGAACCGCCACCAAGATCGGGGTCGATCCATGCATGTTGAGGCCCACAAGAACCAGCGCTAGAGGTTTTGACAATACCAAGAGAAAAATAATGGGAGAAGTTGATCTTGAGCTATTGTTAAGTGGTGAAAAATGCCACTTTTCACCCTTTAACCTGACCGTTGATAGCCCTGTGAGCACACTACTAAGCCCCTGTCAAGTGCATTTTGTAGACAGAAATAAAAAAGGACACTATTGCAGAAAACCACTCAAGAACGCCAAAAAAGGGGTCGTCTCTCCGCACAGGACAAACCTAGCAACAACACATCAGAGGGTAGCACATCATTGAACCCTTGGAGCACGTGGCTACAGCAGGGCAAGGTGAAGGAAGTGAAAACAGGCTGGAAACATCCTATCGATTGGTCACCTGAAGACTTCGATAGGAGCTGAAAGCAAAGAGAGGAAGAATTTATGAAGTTGAAGAAGTTTCGATAGGATCTGAAGGTAGAAGAAGGATGAATTCGTGTGGATTGAGAAGTCTGATAGGATCCAAGAACCTATCGAGCAGCTGAAAAAGAAAGGAAGAAACCATCCTATCGAAAACTTGCCTGAGGCATCAAGGGAACCTATCGAATGGTTTCCTGAACCTATCGAGATGAAGATGCTGGAATAGAACTTATCGAAGGGTACTTGAGCCTTTTGACAGGAGTGAGAGCGAACCTATCAATATGATGGCATGCAGAGCGGGACCCGTCAAAATGGTTCTCCAACCTATCGAAATCGTGTGCAGAACTTCTCAGAAATTTAGTTGTGCACACATTGTGATTTAGGGACCTGCTACACGCAATTCAAGGCACTTGGTGATCAGCACGACGGTTCCAAAAGATGCCCTAGGAAACTCTAACCGACCTACGTGCTCTAACAGAACTCTAACAAACTCTAAGAACCTTCTAGAAGGGATTTTTAGTGGGAAAAATAGGGGAGAAAGCTATATATAGAGACCCCCAATTGCAATTTGGGTGAGATGGAGATCTGAGCTAAATTTTGAAGATTAGTACTTGTAGAGTAATTCCATTTTTCCTCTTTGTAGCCCAATAATGGTTGGCTAATTCCCCTAGAGTAGCGAGGAGAGAGGTTATATCTGTAATTGGGTAAGGTTAAGATTGCTATTGTGGGTTCCCAGCTGCACAGACTACAGATCTGAGAGTATTTCCATTATAGAGTGATTTTGATTGCAATGTAAATGTTGTTTTTAATGCTTTAATTAGATCTAAAGTTCCTTTGGTTTCATTTGGTGATCGATCAGATTTATGTAGTGGAGTCTATAGATTAGCTCACCCACTTAACTGGTAGGCCTCTTGGATACCACCCGATCTCCCTGGAACTGATACTCCTGTGATTCCTTGAGTTTGTGACCTGGGAATTGCAGCATCTGTAGTGGTTTTAATTGTTCTAATTGATGTTTTAGCTTTGGAGGAGATCCCTAGGATGGTCTGTGGCCATTAAAGTGGACAGATCATAACCTTAAGATTAGTCCAAGCTCAGCGTCTAATTGGATTCGTCTGCTGTAAATCAATGGATGCTGTGAATTAATGTGGAGCTTTCTACCCTGCAGCTGTGCTTATAGCCAGTTGAGGGAATGGTGTGCTCTGAAACTCTGTAGCATGACTAATTGAATCTGATTTCAGTGAAGACCAATCTCCAAGCTACTCTTCTCTATTTTCTGCTTTTTACTCCTTTCCCCTGTAAGATCTAAGTTTCCAAACTCGATCCAAGTTAGTCTATGTTTAATTTTAGTTTAGTTTAAGTGACAATCCATTTTAAACCTCTCCCCTATCTTTAACTAATGTAGCATTAGTTAGGGTGTCAGATCTCATACAGATCTGGAGATTTGTCACATTTCTAAACCAACCTCCCTGTGGACATTCCCCTACTCACCATCTTTTCAAAACGTGCTACTATAGACCCTAATTACTTGCAGGTCTATGTGAGTATGCTCTTCCTAGTTTGATTAGTTATTTTAGATCCTCTGTAGATACCCAAATTCGGCCCAAGGCCTGATCAATCTGTACTTCGGGAGAGATGTACCCTTGTGCTTCCGATGGCACCCCTGAACCCTTAGATATCCACCCAAACCTTTAAGAATCACCCTAAACCCTTTAGAACCATTTCCCAACCCTTAGAGATCGCCCTTAAACCCTAGAATCCCTTCCCAGACCTAACTTAAACCCTTCTGAGTATTTGATGGGAGAAGAGCTACAAATTTTTATACACACAATTTTTGAGGATAAGTTACATACCATTGGAAAGAGGACTTCTCCAGCTTTCCAACGAGCCAAAGATCACCCAATTTGGAGTTTTGGTTAAAACGTTATGGCCGATTGAAGTTTCATATAAAATGACAACTTTTGCTTAGGCATATGTATTACATACGCCCAGCCAATTTGGCCCCAGATTAGTCAGGCGTATATATTATATACGCTTGGCATTTTTGGGCCAAATTTGGTCAGACGTATATAATATATATGCCCAGCATAGGTGGGACCCACCACGGGCACCCATCTTCTCTGATTCCCCATGGTTTTGGATTTTTTTACTGTGTATAAGCTGGGCGTAAGTAATATATACGCCCAGCTTAGCTACAGTATCTGTCATGAAATGCTTGAATTTCCTTCATCTGGTTTCACCCTTTGACCATCCCCTTAGTTGGGGTGGGTGTCTTGAGATTGGTTGCACCCCCTTTAAGCTTATTGGCAACCCTTAAGTCACCCATGGTCTCACCCCATCATCCGCCATTGAAACCAATTTCCCAAACCTCTAGGACCCTAAAAACCTAGAAAACCTTAGAAGGGGGATTACCAAATTGCTAAACCAATTAGCTCTTAAGTAAGCCCCTAACCCTCCTCTTCTCTATAAATAGAGAGGCCCCCCTCTTCCCAAAGGGTTGAGTTTTTGTTGAAAGATTAGAGAATGCTTAAGAGAGAGAACCCTAGTGAGAGAAAATGCCAATATATTTCTAGAATTCCAGCATGCATATTTCATCTATTTCAGTCCATTTCCACTATTAGATCACTCCCTTTAGCTAAAGTCTAGCCTTTAGCCTCACCCTACACTTCCTATTTTATCGAATCCTAGTGTTGGAATCCATTCCATACCGTTTAAGCCGTCGGAAGCATGCCAAAGCGAAAATCTTCCACGGTGCAACAAGGGCCTATGAGCTCCGGCTCACCCCTCTTCCTCTACCTTCTTGGTGTCTCCTCCGTCCAAGGATTCAAGCCGTTACACCGCCGAAATTTCGGTTTGGCTCAAAGCTTGATAGGACCATATTGCCTTCGGCAAGGAGAAATTCCACCCTTTATTTTTATTTTAGTCATAGATAGAGACCGTTACGTGCGGGTTGATCGGGTGCCTAAACCCTTCCCGATCGATAACCGAAGCCCCTACCCTAGAGCCTTTGGCAAAGACCGGTAAATCAGAGTCATATTTAGCACTTCGATGCTCAAAATATTGATTTAAAGTTTTCTCGGGTCACCAAAAGCTCTGGGTGGCAACTCTACATTTCATTAAAAGCGGGCGCATCGCCGCGACAGGTTTGAGAGGGTCCATGGTTGCACAGATGGTGACTCTGCTGGGGATTTCATCCTAGCGCTTCCCCTCTTGTAGGCGTTTCCTTTTACTTTATTTTTTTACTAACCATGGCTATTTTTTGTTCTAATTTTTTATTGTTTTTCTTTATTTTTTGTTGTTTTTACTAACGTACTCACCCCTATGATTCAGTCCTTTAAGTGCCTTAGCCGATTGGCGGGCCTACTTGCGCCTTTAAATTTCAGCTTTTACGATTCTTGTCATTTAAGCCGCCTTAGCCGTTTGGCGGGCCCGTTCGCATTTACTTTTTACGTCATTTAAATTTCAGTCATTTACGAGCCTTAGCCGTTTGGCGGGCCTACGTGCGCTTTTCATTTCAGTCATCATATCTTACCATTGAGCATGACCCGTTGGTGACGCAGGCTTGTCATCCCCGACCCGATTTTTGGACTTAATTTCACTCCCCTTTAAAAATCTGTAATTAAAAGTGAACCAACAGTGTGGGGACATAATTGAATTTATTTTTGCATTTTTGGGTAATTTTCGGGGGGTTTAGGCGCAGATATATTTTACTCGGTTCTATGTAAGGCGGCAGCCCTAGTGGTGATGATCCTGAAAAGAACCTCCCCTTCTAGTACTTGAGAAGGCGCTTGTGCCGGAGGTATATCGGTTGGGTTGCCAATTCCGATAAAGCCGTAAAACCCACATTGGTGAGAGCGTAGACAACCCAAAATTCAGCCGTGTATCCCTAGGAAACGGAAAGGAGGGACCCGATAATATACACAGCTATCCCCGGGAGCATCCCTCCCAGGAAACTAGTTCAAAGACCCACATTCGGGCTTGCTATTCACTTGCAAAATTAAGCGTGACTGTTTTTGCGGATATATATTATATCGCCCAAAAATCGAAAAATAAGCGAGGCATATATAATATATCGTAACAAAATCCCGATTTAAGCGGTTATATAATATATCTTGACCATCTGCCTTTTTGGTTGGGCGTGCATAATATATATGCCCTGTGTATACTAGGTCACAGCAACCCGATCTGAGGCCCAATCCACCACCCCAACTCCATGATTAGCGGTATTAGTGCCCGCAGTAGCCTCCCACATTCTATAACACCCAACATGCCCCCGCCCAGTCAAAGGAAGGCGACTTCTTATTGATTTACTCCGGGGGATCGGGTCATTTGCATAGATTCCTTCGCCTTCAATAGAATGAAAGGGTTCCCTTTCGCTTCTTCCGAAGTACGTCAGATCCCGCCGTGGGACCTACTAAAGGTGCATATACCACCCAAGACGGGAATTGGCCCTGGGCACTAGGTCATTATTCATCTAAGCAAAGGGTAGTTAATCTCCATCTAAAAAAAATAAATCATCTTAAAAAAAAAAACCAAAAAAAATCTCTCTTCAAAAAAAAAAACCAAAAAAAATCATTTTCCAAAAAACCAAAAACAAACAAAAACAAACAAAACAAACAAAAAAAAAGAAAACAAAAACAAAAAGGTATATTTTGTTGTGACCGTCACTACGGCAACCTCAAACCCGGCCCGTAGAAGGAGAACCAGGAAGGTATTTGGTCCTTACCCGAGACATTGATACAACACTCGTCAGCGAATCATGTCAAGAGCCGATGCGTCCCCGCCGTCATCCCCATCCCATTCCCATATAGGAGAAGACCCGATCTCCGACACCTTCGCCTAAGCCCGGTTCGATATCACGGGTCCCTTTGGGGCACCCGTGTTCACATCCACCCCATCCCCCTCCCTCACATTCTCCCAACATACCCCCTTTTCATCCCCTACTGAAACCCCTCATTTCCCAACCAATCCATACATCCCCATCTCCCATCCATACACCCTTACCGCACCCCCATACTCCCAAAGACCCCATAGGGACCCCCATCCCCCGCCTACTTCCCACGTTCCATCCATCTCATCATCCATGCCCCCTACATCCCACATCCCATCCACCTCATCTCACATACCATTCCCACCACATGGCCCATCCACATCCCAACAAACCTCCCCATTTACCTGGGTCATGCCTAATTTCTCCCAACCCCCTCCATCCTTAAGTGAGCCATCACCCCCCAATCTCACACCTGAATCCATGCCCTCAACGGAGGACAAGAGAATTATTTACGCCCTGTGGGCTGCTTCTCGGAACCCTACATCTCAAACCCCGCATCCAAATCTCCAAAACCTCCATACCCCATTCCCTCCTAACCATGCCTAACCACCCATCGTCCATACCTCCCAAAATCCCCCACCTCAATTCCAGGCCCAAACCCACACAAATCCATGGGCCCAAGCCCAAACACCTTCAGACCCATGGGCCCAAGCACAAGCCCATCAGACCCAGGCCCAAAACCCTCCAAACCCATGGACCCAACCCCAAGCCCATCAGACCCAGGCCCTAGCCCAAAACCTTCAAAACCCATGGGCCCCAAGCCCAAACCCATCAGACCCAGGTCCAGGCCCAAAACCCTCAAAACCCATGGGCCCAAGCCCAAGCCCTTCAGACCCAGGCCTTGGCCCAAAACCCTCAAAACCCATGGGCCCAAACCCATCAGACCCAGGCCCACGTCAAAGCCCATCAGACCCAGGCGCAGTTCCAAGCCCCCAGGGCCCTTGAACCCAAACTTATCAAGCCCAAGTCCAAGGCCCATGGACCCAAACCCAATTCCCTCAAGTCCCATTAGCCCAAACCCAACAAGGGCCATTGACCCAAATTCGTACCAATCCCCACCCCCAGGCCCAAGGCCCCTCAACCTAAGCCTTCCAACATCATCAAGCCCAAGCCCATCAAACCCAAGGCCCATCCACTCACATTCATCAAGGTCCGTTCACAAACCCCTTACCCCCCCACCAGTACCCTTCATTCACCTATACCCCTTACGCCCCCATCCCACCTCCAACGGAAAATCCAATCCACCCCATTCCTCAAACCCACAGCATCCCGCCGCATCAACCACACCCCCATCACCCCCAGAATGTGCACCGAGCTCAGCACATCATTTATCCACAAACCACTCATCTATTCATCCCTTCCCATCCCCTATAAACCCTATGGCCTCACTAGGTCATCCAATCCATCACCGCCCATGTCCAAATGGCAGACCTCGCCCCTCACCAATACCATGACCAACAGTACGAGGAGGATGAGATCTGCAATAGTGGAGGAGTTGCCAGCTTCAACCCTCCTGGGCCCACCATCATCACACATAGGTTCGAATAAAATCAGGGGGAAGCAGTCCCCGCTACAGCCTCAAAAGAATGAGAACAGCTGAAAGAATAAATAGATAGAATACAGAAGCAGCTGATGAAGATGAGAGGAATAGAACTGCATTCAACAGACTTTTCAGACTTATGTCTGTTCTCCGATGTCCCCCTACCACAGAAATTCAAGATGCCATCATTTGATAAATATAATGGCACTGGCAACCCCATCGCCCACTTAAAATCTTACTGTGGGGATATGTGCCAGTATGGCGGAGATGAAAGACTCCTCATCAAAGTGTTCCAAAAGAGTTTAACGGGCCCAACACTGAGATGGTTCACATCCTTGGAACCGTCCATGATAAAAAATTGGAAAGATCTTACACGATTATTTCAAGAGCAGTATGTCTATAACATGGACATAGAGCCAAGGAAGTCAGATTTTGCCCGTCTAAAGCAAAGACATGATGAAACTTTCAATGCTTACTTGGGAAGGTGGAGGGCATTGGCCGCTTAGGTAACTCGTCAAATTCCCAATGATGAGCAGATTGAATTGACAACCAAGGGAGCCCTCCCGGTCGTCGCAGATTTTTTAATATATCAGCAGCAGTCTAGTTTTACTAATTTGGTCAGGAATGCCAACCATTGCGAAGATGCCATTAGAGAAGGCAGGTTAGGGAGAAGCGTGGCGAACGGGGCCACCGGGGTTCAAAAAGCTGCGAAACCAAGAATCGAAAGAAGACCAGGGACAGAGGTACAAAATATTGCTTACCCTCAGGCCAATACTAATGGCCCCCCGATGCAGCTCCAGGCTGCACAACCACCCCCGGTCTGTTTCGATCAAACACCAAAGCCATGTAACGAACCAAGAGCCCCGTTTACCCAGGAGCAGATGAAAGCACGATTTAAATGAGTGTTCACACTGTTGGGGCAATCCTTGAGTGTCTTATTGCCAGTATTGCTATAGAAAGGCCTGGTCAATTTACTCTAACCTCACCCACCACCCCATCCCATACCGAGGAATTATGATCCGAATCTGCATTTCAATTTCCACCAGGGACCAGGTCACCCTTCGGACCGGTGATTCCCGTTAAAGCATGTGATCCAAGATCTAATAGAGGCAGGAAAAATCATTCTCCCGCCACTTCCTCAAGGGCAAAACCAGAATATCCATCAAACCCCTCTGCCACCGCACCCAGGAGGCCCCAGGCCTAACATTCATTGGATAGAGGAGGAAGAAGAAGAGTTTGACCCTTCGAATTATATCAGTAATCAGGAGGATTTTCCACTCCCCAGGTCGAACGAAGATGAACTATTTGTTGGGGTGATCGAGCTGTTGTATCTGGCTAATTTTTTTCCCACAGCGGCATACCAAGAGGAGCCCTTAGATTTAAGGTAATATTTTTCCACTCCTGCTCCACTCCTTAGATTTAGGACAATTTACCCCATACACCCCTCCGTCACACCCAAATCACCCCATATCATACACAACTCCGCCATCCCCATATTATCCTACCCCATACACACCCTCAAATTTCTCCACCCAATACATTACTCCATCATCCCCAATCTACCCCATTTCATCCACGAACCCATCATCACCTCACCATGCCACCCCCTACACAAACCCTTCATATTCATACCCCCTACTCCACCCACTACCCCGCCATATCCAAATCATCCTGCTCCATGCACAACTCCATCACCCCCAACTTACCCCACTCCATCCAAGAACCCATCATCATCCCATCATGCCACCCAATATACAAATTCTTCATATCCCTATCACCCCGCTCCACCCGCACCTCAGACGCCTCCCCATCCCTCCATCCCAGTCACACTCTCGCCATCCCTTCGTTATTTTGGCCCCAATCCAACTCCACTCACGCAAGCAACTCCTAACCCAGTCCCCTTATCACCCGCTCCCAATCACCACTGGTCCTACCATGCCCAGGTAATACCTGTACAAGCCCCCTCCCCACTCATAAATCCAATTTTGCCAATTTCCCCCACTACCATTCCACCCCTATGATCAACTTTGGTTGGGCGATGCACTCAATCCTCCCAGAATCACCATGAGCGCCCTTCCTCATCCCGAAACCCACCTGACTGCATCAAGTCGTTGAGCTATGAGCAGGGACATGAATGTGTGCAACCAAGAAGGATGAATTTGTTACCGGTCGTTCTAGAAGAAGAAGAAAGAATAAGCCATAGGGAATCCCTTTGAAAAAATGGCCAGAGAACATATACTGGAAACACAGCTCAAGAGAACACCCGCGCATATTACTGTGTGGGATTTGTTAATCACGTCTCTGCTCCACTTTCAAGCCCTAATGGGAGCGCTCAAAGACGCCCATGTTTTCACCCATGTAACTCCAGATGAAGTAGGAGAAATAATAGGGCAAGTGTTGGCCCCAAATGCCATCTCTTTCACTGATGTGAACCTACCAATCGAGGGGAAAGACCATTTTAAACCCTTGAACATAACAGTGGAGATAGGGAACTTGGCGGTGCCGTTGGTCCTAATAGACAATGGGTTGGCGTTGAACGTATGCCCTCTAAGGACGGCAATCAAAATTGGTGCATACCCCGACACCTTTCGGCCATCCATATCAAGCGCCAGGGGATTCGACAACACTAGAAGAGAAATCATAGGGGAAGTAGACCTCGACCTGATCCTCGGGCCACAAACCTTCACCACCCCCTTTCAGGTGATGGACATTAAGTCTACTTTCAATCTGCTGTTGGGTCGGCCATGGATACATAAGCTCGGAGCAATACCATCTACCTTGCACCAAAAGCTCTGATTCATCTCCGAAGGAAAAATTATCACCATCTTGGGTGAGAGCAGAGAAGACAGGGAAAGAAGCACTCTGCACATTGAGAATCCAAAAGTGTTGAACATACCGCACACAGCAGAGGATGCCGATCTCCATTGATTTGAGTATGACTTCTCAGCCGTCACCCTCGGACCAACTGAAAAGACCCTGGATAAAATTGGAGGAATGGACACAGCTGTGTTCATGCTCCACAAATGGGGCCACCAAAAAGGGAAAGGGCTAGGCCCACGCCTCCAAGGAAGAAGAGACCCCGTCAAGGCCAAGGGGCAATAATCAAAATTTGGGTTGGGCTACAGGCCCAAAGAAGAAGAAGTCAGAGAGGCCAAGGAAAAGATGAGAGCCGCAGCAGTCGCCAAGGCCAGAAGAATCATCTTGGCAGAAGAACCTCACGCTCGCCCCCACATCCGTGAAACCTTTGTGAGCGCCGGGGTAGTAAAAATTGATCTAAATGGGGAGACGAGGGTTAGCCTACATAAGCCTGCTTCCGTCCACCCCACCAATCCCTACATCATCCCCCTAGACCTCGAGGTGGACTTAGCTGCCCTCTCATTATTTGACGAGGAGATTCCCTGGTCCCGCCATCATTCTATCACCAGCCGCTTTGGGCCCACTCTAACCATGGAGGACAGGGTCCTAGAGCATCCCTCTATAAACATACTAGAGGAGGAACTGCAGGAGCCTACTGATGTCGCTTCCAACCAAAGAGGTAAAGGCCAAGCCTCACAGGTGAGTAAGTGGGCATCCTTGCCCCTACTCCTGGGAGCCGCCAAATGCCGTGAAAACGGCATCGACTCTCCAAAAAAAACAACCTAGAAAAAGTGAGGTTAGCCTCTGGACCACTCTACCTTGTATATATAGGATCCACCTCACCAGGGGCTAACCTCCGAAAAAATGCAAAAAACCATAAAAATAGAAAAAATACCAATTCCAAAAATATTGTCCTTTAAAATTCCCAATAAAATTAAAATTGATGTCATGATGCCCGTCCCACGTGAAGCCGACCCCTTTCCTGTAGAAATACAAGAAGAGGTAGGAGCCACGAGTCTGGACGAGGAAGGTCGAATCGATGAGCTCCTCAAACAATTTGCCGATTTTGACATGGCCCTACCCCGATCGTCGAAGAGACGGAGGATGTTAATTTGGGCACCAGAGAGGCCCCTAGAATCACCAAAATTGGAACATCGTTGTCCCCTGTGGAGAGGAAAGGTCTGATAGACTTCCTTCGGTCATACCAGGACGTCTTCGCATGGTCGTATGAAGACATGCCTGGTTTGGATACCGATCTGGTTGAGCATGAGTTGCCACTCTACCCTTATTGCAAGTCGGTTAAACAGAAGCTGAGACGTCTCCGACCATAGTGGATGTTGAAGGTAAAGGACGAGGTCATTAAGCAGTATGACATAGGTTTTCTCATGGTATCGAAGTACCCCCAGTGGTTAGCCAATATCGTCCCCGTACTGAAGAAGGATGGAAAGGTTTGAATGTGCATTGATTTCCGAAATCTCAACAGGGCATGCCCTAAGGATGACTTTTCGCTACCACACATTGATATCTTGGTCGATAATACTGCAAAGCACGGGATGCTCTCGTTCATGGATGGATTCTCAGGATACAATCAGATAAAAATGGCAGAGGTTGATCGCGAGAAGACAGCATTCATTACCCCCTGGGGAGCCTTCTGCAACAAAGTAATGCCATTCGGGCTGAAGAACGCTGGGGCAACCTATCAAAGAGCAATGACGGCCCTGTTCCATGACATGATGCACCGAGAGATTGAAGTTTATGTCAACAACATGATTGCCAAATCACCAGAAAGGAAGGAGCACTTGATAAACCTTCAAAAGTTGTTCGAGAGGTTGAGAAAGTATAGGTTATGATTGAACCACCAAAAGTGCACCTTCGGTGCTATGTCAGGAAAGTTGTTGGGCTTTATTGTCAGCAGGAGAGGGATCGAGGTCGATCCGACCAAGATCAAGGCCATCGCAAAAATGCCATCACCATCTACAAAGAAGGAAGTTAAAGGCTTCTTAGGCAGAATCCAGTACATCAGCCGGTTCATTGCACAGTTAACTCTGATATGTGCACCAATCTTCAAGCTACTGAGAAATGACTCACCAGTTGAGTGGAATGATGACTGCCAAGCTGCATTTTATAAGATAAAAGGTTACCTCCTAAATCCTCTGATATTGGTACCGCTTGTACCTGATAGACCCCTGATAATGTACCTATCTACGACAAAGTTTTCCATGGGCTGTGGAGTTCACTGATTATGAGATGCGCTACTCTCATCTAGAAAAAGCATGCATGGCACTCGTTTAGGCTACTCAAAGACTTCGACACTACCTGTTATCCCAAGCCGTTCTACTTCTAGCACGGATGGATCCGTTGAAGTACCTATTCGAGAAACCTGCTCTCCTTTGGAATGACGATGGCAACTACTCCTATCCGAATTTGACATTACTTATGTCACCCAAAAGTCGATTAAGGGGCAGGCACTTGCTGATCATCTTACTGAGAACCCTCTGCCGGACTATGAGCCTCTAAGGACCGAATTTCCCGATGAGGACATTCTGTTCATGACTGACGAGGATAATGAGGAAACGAAGGAGTCCTGGGTAATGCACTTCGATGGAGCATCACATGTTGAAGGCCAAGGAGTTGGCGCCATTCTTATCTCACCAAGAGGATCACATGTACCCATCTCAATCAAATTGAACTTCCCATGCACCAACAATATGATCGAGTATGAGGCCTGTATAGCTGGTTTACAGGTGGCTCTTGATCTGAATATAACTCACCTCAGGGTCTTTGGAGATTCACAATTAATTATATGCTAGACAAACAGAGATTGGAAGACCAAGGATGAGAAGCTGATCCCATACCATGAACATCTGGAGGATCTAATAGTCTGCTTTGAAGAGTTCACCTTTTCCTATGTACCACGAGCAAGGAATCGGTTTGCTGACGCCCTGACTATCCTGGCCTCTATGGTTGAGATTCCATACAGAGTTGTGATGAAACCGATCATGATAGAGCAGAAGAACGAACTAGCTTTCTGTCACCTAATCGAGGGACCTACGGAGGTAGACGATGAACCACCCTAGTTCTCGGACATCAAGAATTTCCTTGAGACCCGAACTATCCCAAAAGGAACATCGAAGGTAGATAAACGCACCATCCAACAATTGGCAACGAACTACATAATCTGCGGTGATCTCCTGTACAGACAATCTCACGGCAATATTCTGCTCCGATGCCTAACCCGGAAAGAGGCGGTTGAGATCATTAAAGAGATCCATGAAGGGGTCTGTGGGGCACATGTCAGTGGACACATGCTTGCTAAGAAAATTCTGAGGCAAGGATACTTTTAGACCACTTTAGAGACTGATTGCTGTATGTACGTTCAGAAGTGCTACAAGTGCCAAGAACACTCCAACCTAATACATGCTCCGGCCATTGATTTGCACAGCATGGCCACTCCTTGGCCGTTCGCCACCTGGGGTCTCGACGTCATCGGCAAGATCAATCCTAAAGCTTCCAACGGATATCAGTTCATCCTAGTCGCGGTAGAGTATTTTACGAAGTGGGTAGAGGCAGCCTCCTACACGAGCATTAAGGCTAGTCATGTTGAGAAGTTCATCAAGAACAACATCATTTCCAGATTCGGCATACCCAAAGATATCATCACTGATAATGGCAC
This sequence comes from Chloranthus sessilifolius, assembly GCA_021018995.1. NCBI lineage: Eukaryota > Viridiplantae > Streptophyta > Magnoliopsida > Chloranthales > Chloranthaceae > Chloranthus > Chloranthus sessilifolius. The sequence goes on from CM037598.1 coordinate 55,339,113, forward strand.
TAATTTCGCCAATAGGCGCATCTGGGCCTTGTGTGAGCAATTCCAGATCAATCATCATCGATCATCCCCATACAGGCCGCAGACGAATGGAGCTGTGGAAGTAGCCAACAAAACTCTAATCCGCATCCTAGAGAAGATGGTAGTCACATACAGAGATTGGAGTGAGTAGTTACCCTTCGCACTTTGGGCCTATAGAACGTCTATCTATACTGCTATAAGGGCAACGCCATTCTCTCTTGTGTACGGAATCGAGGCCGTGCTACCCGTTGAGGTTGAACTACCGTCACTCCGTATCCTTTTGGAATCCCATCTACCTGAAGCCGAGAAGGAAAGAGCCTGTTTTGAGCAGCTGGATTTAATAGACGAGAAGAGGCTCCTAGCCTTGTGCCACACCCAAATCTATTAGAAGAGACTTGCACGTGCTTACAATAAGCGTGTCCGCAGTCGAGATCTGAAGGTAGGAGACATTGTGCTGAAGAAAATTTTCCCGTCTCTCCACGCCGATCCGAGAGGGAAGTTTAAGTCGAATTGGGAAGGACCCTACGTCGTCCGAGAGATTTTGCCAGGATATGCCGTTCGCCTCGCCACCATGGACGGAGACCACTTTCCTGAGCCCATCAACGCTGGATACCTCCATAAGTTCTACTCATAGGTCTTGAGACAAGGTAAGTACTGATAAAAATAGATACATAACCGCTTAAGGACCCCATAGAAGAGGCCATCATTTCAAAGACCAGTAGCCAAAAAAGAGAAGGGAGAAAAGTCCCCTGAATACCTTTACCCTTTTTGCTACACACGTTGGGCCAATAACCACTTCTTTCATATACCCCTCCAAAAAAAAAAAAAACGAGATAAAAAGCAAAAAAATCCAAAAAAAAGAGAGAGAGAAGAAGAAAGCAAAACCCCAAAAAGAGGGATCAAGAATAAGAAATGACTGGGGCATGTACCATAAAAAGCCCTTGGAAAGAAAAAGGGATCACCGAATCTGGAATTCACTCCAAAACCTAGATCCAAATTCCTAGAAAACCCCAACCTGTTTGAACCCTAAGCAGTCATAACATCTATTGCATCAGTACAAGCTGAGTTAACAAACCACACAGAACTTCATTCAGCCGGCTATGATGGAATCGACGTCCATGTCATGGCCTTCTGGTTCAAAAAACAAATATATATATATATATATATATATATATTAATTTGAGTTCAAAGCAAGATGGACGTGGTGAAAACCCGCAAGGGCACCACGGGTAAAAGCAGCGAACTCACGCGGACCAGGTGAAAACCTGAAAAGGCACTTGGGGTAAGAGACCAGGTGAACCCATGGACGTAGTGAAAACCTGAAAGGGCGCTGCGGGTAAAAACAGGGATGACAGGAATGGCGAAAATCCGTCTTGGGCGTTATAAGCAAAAAAGTTCAAGAAGAGAGAGATTAGGAGAAGACCTGTTCAGGATCACCCATTTCAGTTTGAACCCCTTGAGCCCCTTTCTCCCCTTTGATGGGCCACTCATGTTAAAAATTGGGTCGGATCTCGATCAAGTATGTTGTCCCTACCGCAACGTCTGGCGCATGACCAAAAGGAAAAGACAGAAGACTAGACCAATCCCAGGGAAGCTGACCTTCCCATGTTCTAAGGAAAAGCCTGTACCTCATGAACAGGGTTCGACCATGCTCAAAAAGGACCCACTGGCTTGGCCTTGTAATTACCGACATCACAAAAAGATCCAAAGGGAGAAAATTTCAAAAAAGATAATAGATTTTTCTTTTCCATAAAAAGCCCAACACTGTGGAGGAGAAAATTTCAAAAAAAGATAATAGATTTTCCTTTTCCATAAAAAGCCCCACACTGTGGAGGAGAAAATTTCAAAAAAGATAATAAATTTTCCTTTTCCATAAAAAGCCCCACACTGTGGAAGAGAAAATTTTCAAAAAAGATAATAGATTCCCCTTTTCCATAAAAAGCCCCACATTGTGGAGGAGAAAATTTTAAAAAAAGATAATAGATTTCCCTTTTCCATAAAAGGCCCCACACTGTGGAGGAGAAAATTTCAAAAAAGATAATAGATTTTTCTTTTCCATAAAAAGCCCCACACTGTGGAGGAGAAAAATTTAACAAAAGAAAATAGATTTCCCTTTTCCATAAAAAGCCCCACACTGTGAAGGAGAAAATTTCAAAAAGGATAATAGATTTCCTTTTTCCATAAAAAGCCCCACACTGTGGAGGAGAAAATCTCCGTAAAAAAGCCTTACATTGCGAAACGTACGAAGAAAAAAAAAATTGAAAAACAAAAAAATTTACGTATGTATAGATTTCATCCCATTTCTTACAGTATTGCGTATGGAGTGTCACGTCCCAAAAAGATAACGACATGACACACTTTCTATTTTGCTGCCTTCTTTACAGGTAAAAAAAAACCAAAAAAATATACATATATATGTATATATATAACAAAAACAACAAAAAAGAAAGTAACCCAAAAAGAGATCTCTGTTATGGGGTATTCCTCCCCTCCATGTATATGATCTATGATATGTGCAAGAACAGGTCAAGGGCAGGGAGCACGCTTCAAAGCACTGATCTCTGCAAGGAGAGAGTCCTCGCGAGCATTTCGGTCAGACATCAACCCACCATGAGGACTCTTCTGCCGTCTCCGTGAAGCGTCAGCTGCATTGCGAGACTCAGTCAAAAGCCCAGTCAACCGAAGAACCTCACTCTCGGCTATGGCAGCTCTCGCTTCTACAATCTCAGCTCCGACCCTTTCTTTTTCCGAAGCCTCGGTCAAAGCCAGCCTCTCTATAGAAAGAAACTCGATCCTAGTCCGGAGAATCATCTCCTTACATGGCCAAGGCCCTGTCTCTATCACGCCTACCGAAACTGGGCTAGGGGCAGGTAATTCCTTAGATGTCAGCCAAACCTCGTAATCAGGAGAGACGACACCCCCCTGAACCAAGCTGCACATGTGCACCGATTGGCGAGTCTCCCAGAGGGTGGCTATGCGATCGAGATCACTAAGAGAACCCCGAGAAAATATCAGAGAGCATAATGGTGGCCTCACAGAGCATGGCACATGTTGAGTATACCCGAATTGATGAAGCACCCGAGATGGGAAATAATATGTGCTACCAATCAACCCCAATAGTGTGATACCCTCACAATCCCGAGAGCGGACAATCGAAAAGGTACTGTCCAACCAGGGAAGCTGCTAGATCAGCTCCGCATCAAATAGCCACAGGTTCAGTTCTTCGATGCTCCCATGGGGCAGCCTCGAGTAACGTGTTAGAAAACCCCAGGCCACATCCCCTCTCACCAAGCAAAACCTCGGTACAGGCCTTATGATAGCTAAATGCTCTCCTAGCCAAATCTGAACAAGGAGCAGGCTCCCACTGAGAATCCCAACCCGGCCCGAGGTCGAGGCATCCAGGCCCCGATACATCTCAGCCAAGACTAGGTGTACCAATGAACGACCTCCCTCCAATTCAGTCAAGACATCGCATAGCCCAAGGGAAAAGGTCTCGCCCCCGGTAAAGAAGAGAACTTCCGACAGCAAATAAAGGGCAAAGGCCTTACATTGACGGGATCTCGAATAGGCAACTTTCGGAGACTCGAGTCGCCGAAAAGTTCTCTCAGGAATTTCACCGAACACCTAGTGGGCCCTCCGACGAAAAATTTCTCATATCCACCCTTTTTTTAACCGAGAACCGCGTGGACCGCCCTTGCATACCCCGGTTTGGGCACTACTTTGGCAAGGCCTCGATGCATCTTCAAGCCAGTAATAGAGGCTAGCTCTTCCAAGGTTAGGGTCAGCTCCCTAGACCCAAATCTAAAGACATGGGCCCTATGGTCCCACAACGCCAAAACCGCCTGCAGCAGGTTGGGCAACAGAGGAATAGCAAGGAGGGAGGAAAGGCGGGACAACCCGAGGCAATCCAGAATAGCAAGCTCGCTCTCAGCCAGGCTATCATGCCAATTTTGCAAAAAATTGGGCCTCGAGCCCAAACACGGAAGTATACTAACCCCAACCCCTGTAAGTGAATTCGAGCCGGGAAGTGGATCCATAGACGTACAAAGATGTCCTATAAAGCTCAGTCAATGTAGGGCGATGGACCCGCTTATCGAAGAGAAAGAAAGAAAAAAGAGAAGGAAAAAGAGGAGCAAAAAAGGCAAAGCCCGATGTGACAAGGCAAAGAGGGTCAGGGCGGGTTATAGGAACACATGGGCATCGATTATAGGAGGCGCATATAATATATACGCCCAGCCAAAAATTCAATTTTTTAGCCAGGCGTATATATTACATACGCCTTGGTAATGTGGCAGTTGTTTTAGCCAGGCGTATGTATTACATGCGCCAAGGCAAAATCCCAATTTTTTTGCCTGGCGTATATAATATATACGCCCAGTTAGGGGCAGGGAAGTTAAGGTTCCCCTCACTTTGGTCCATTTTTGTTCCCCAAGGAGGAACATTTTTTGCTTAGCCCACTCTTTCATCTCGGGGCAGTCCACTGGCGGGCAGCCTCGCCTTGCATTTCATACCAAGGCTGGGAGGAGCGCTGAGACACAATGAACTGTTTCCCATAGGGACCATAGGCCATCTCCGGCCCTTTTTGCTGATCATGCCCTTCGTCACCGAACATCCTGAAAATATGAGACGCATCGGCATATGAAAAGGGTGCCAATAAAAACAGAAAAGAGAAAAATATGCACTAATAAAAAAAATAAAAAAAAATCTCCCCAAAAAAATATGTGTGTGTGCGTATGTACTAATCCATCAAAAATAAAAAAAAGAGAGGGGAGAAAACAACAAAAAAAGAGGGAATGAGACCAAAAAATAAAAATGTGTACTAATCCATCAACAAAAAATGTGTGTGCATTACCATCCAAAAAAAGGGGTGGGGGGGTGAGAGAATGCGTAAAACCAAAAAAAAGAAGATGCACTAAACCAAAAAAATATATATATATATGCGCCAATAAAAAAAAATGCACCAATAAAATGCAATAATCCATCAAAAACAAAAAAAAGAAGAAATAAAATAAAATGAATGAATGATGGATAGAAAATAGGCCTAAGGGATCAAACATTTCAAAAAAACAAAAAAAAGAAGGGAAAAACAACAAAAACAAAAGAGAGGAGAAAAGGAATATAGGCATCACATATACATAAAAGAAAACCAAAAAGCATTTCACCACAAAAAAAAAGAGCATCAAGCAACAATATTATCAAAATTCAAAGGAAAAATGAAGGAAGGGTAATGATTACCTTCAATGGAAGAGGAAAACAAATATTGACGGAGAATGGGCACTCTTGATCGGCACGTGCGACCCCCGGTGGTGGAACTCAAGGAAAATCAAATGCAAAAACCCTAGGGGGCTGTCCCGAACTCAAGAGGGAAGGAGGGAGGAAGATAGAATTTGAAAAGGGGGGCACCTTTTGTCCTTAGGCTTGGGCAGTTTTGTAACTGCCAAATTTTTGGACAAGCGTATATAATATATACGCCCGACCATTTTCGCCAGATTTTGGTCAGGCGTATATATTATATACGCCCGACCAGAAATGGCAGTTTCTAAAAACTGCCCGACCATTTTTCGATTTTGAGGCCCGACGGATCCCCCTTGCATGCTATAGACCGCGGCCCGGTCCCCCTTAGAAGCCCGCATACCGTCAAGCGTTGGTGCATGCATCCCCGAATGGCCCTTCGAGTTCCCTTCGATTGGCCTAAAGGGACCGTGCTACAATAAATGGATCTAGATCCGTAGGCGCCCACCTAATACGCCCACAAAAAAAAGAGAAAAAAGAAAAATAAAAGAGAAAGAAAAATGAAAAAATACAACGCTAGTTCTCAAGGGAGCGTCGCAACATCTGTTTACCCCACTCCGAGAGCCTTGTTAAATAAATTCGGAATGATCAGATTCACCCGAAAGTTCTCAAACCCCGTTTACACAAAGATACCGCGCCTGTTCCGACAGGCAAAATGCTGGTCATGTTTTTCCCCGGTCATTAGGAACCCACTTTCCTAAGCGGATGCTTGGGTCTAATTCGTTCAAAGACCGAGACCACGCATCCCCAGGAGTCAATACCTGATCCGGCAGGCAAATGAACTTCATCCATCACCGGTCACTCCTGGGAACATACACCTAGCCCAAGATCTTCCCCAGCAGAAGTCGAGGCCTGATCCGGCAGGCAAACCAGGGACCTATCACCAGAACACACACACCCTTAAGGTATATCAACATGGTAAATTGATCTGCCTGAGGATACATGCAAAAATAAAAACAGTTTGAGCATGCTCAAATCTTGAACTGACATGTGCAAAAAAAAAAAGAAAAAAGAAAAAAAAGAGAAGAAATAACAACCTTTGGTTATGAAGTAAATCCTGAATAGGTTGACCCCACTTTCTAAGCATTAGCTCTGATCATCCACCTACGGATCTATGATGACCAAGAGTGCCCCCGACTTCAGACCATTCAAAAAGTCTATTGTCAGTCGAAACTGACTCGTCAAAAATGAAATTACAACCGACCAAACTATGTGCAAACATATAGACCGAAGGGCTCTTTTCCATTTTATTTCCTTTTACACAGGCTTAAAACCTGTATAGGCACGGTGTCTCTGTTGAATGTACGCACTTGCGTCTGGGTATCCGCAAGATGGTCGTTTCTCCTCGTAAATTGTACCTTAGGGTCGAGGCTTCCGTTCGCGCCTCTTTTGCTGCTTATCGCCCCTGATGGGTGTCTGTCTGTGCATAGTTAGTAAGATGTGACTTCATTAGGGAGGGAGGCTAGAATTGGCCATCTCTTTTGAGGGATATTTGGTTCTAGCCCGATCTTTTTTAGCTTTGTCTCGAGTTAAGGCACTTCGGTTCATGTGAATCAGGAGCACCTCACCACTAGAACATGCACATCCCAAAGGTGTACCTATCCTCGGCATGGCGCACGCACTCTCAAAAGCATATGAACTGACATTTGATCCACTTAAAGAGTTGTGCAAGAATAAAATTGTCAGAGGTCCTTGAGCTTTGCTTAGAGGCCTCGAAACAAAAGAAAAACACAAACCCAAAAATTTTACTCAGAAAATGGGCATGCATTCCCAAGAAGTGTTGCGACATTAATATTCTCTCCACTCGGGTAAATCATGCTAAAGCAACCTCGAGGTTGATGGGTTTGCCCAAAAACTCTGAGCCTTACCTAGGTAAGGGCACCCGTGCCTAATGCAATGGAGCTGTCAATACCCCATAGGATTGGATACATTGTTTAGGCCTTCGCTTTGCGTGCTTCGCATCAATTCCGAAGCATAGATCGATCATCCCGTTTTATGGAGCCGTCTGGTTTGGATTAATACTCAACATCACAAATCTACAATTTCCCTCAGGAAGTGCACGATATCCCGGCTAGCGGGCTTACACTTCTTGTGATCATCGCAGTTATGCCCAGTAATGTCGCAATGCGCTTGGGGATTGTTAGCTTTGAGGTACGGACAATATCCCAAAATGAGAGGGCTTACGTACACTCACCATCACCATGGATGTTTGAGAATTGACTTGAACCAGACGGACACATCAAACGTGCCTTGGACCTCTTCGGATGTCTCTTGTCTTTGGCATCCGATCATTAGTGATCGAATGCCAAAGAGGGGCATCTGTAGACACCCAAATTCGGCCCAAGGCTCGATCAATCTGTACTTCAGGAGAGATGTACCCCTGTGCTTCCGATGGCACCCTTGAACCCTTAAAAATCCACCCAGACCTTTAGGAATCACCCTGAACCCTTTAGAACCATTTCCCAACCCTTAGAGATCGCCCCTAAGCCCTAGAATCCCTTCCCATACCTAACATAAACCCTTCTGAGCATTTGATGGGAGAAGAGCTACAGATTTTTATACATACCATTGCTAAGGATGCGCCATATCCATTAGAAAGAGAACTTCTCTAGCTTTCCAACGAGCCAAAGATCACCCAATTCGGAGTTGTGGTTCAAAAGTTATGACCGATTGAAGTTTCACATAAAATGACAACTTTTGCTCAGGCGTATGTCTTACATCCGCCCAGCCAATTTGGCCCCAAATTGGTCAGGCGTATATATTATATACGCCTGGCATTTTTGGGCCAAATTTGGTCGGGCGTATATAATATATACGCCCAGCATAGGTGGGACCCACCACGGGCACCCATCTTCTTTGATTCCCCATGGTTTTGGATTTTTTTACTGTGTATAAGCTGGGCGTATGTAATATATATGCCCAGCTTAGCTATAGTATCTGTCATGAAATACTCAAATTTCATTCATCTGGTTTGACCCTTTGACCATTCCGTTAGTTGGGGTGGGTGTCTTGAGATTGGTTGCACCCCCTTTAAGCTTATTGGCAACTTTTAAGTCACCCATGGTCTCACCCCATCATCCGCCATTGAAACCAATTTCCCAAACCTCTAGGACCCTAAAAACCTTGAAAACCTAAGATGGGGGATTACCTAATTGCTAAACCAATTAGCTCTTAAGTAAGCCCCTAACCCTCCTCTTCTCTATAAATAGAGAGGCCCCCCTCTTCCCAAAGGGTGGAGTTTTTGTTGAAAGATTAGAGAATGTTTAAGAGAGAGAACCCTAGTGAGAGAAAATGCCAATATTTTTTCAGAATTCCAACATGCATGTTTCATCTATTTCAGTCCATTTCCACCATTAGATCACTCCCTTTAGCTAAAATCTAGCCTTTAGCCCCACCCTACACTTCCTATTTTATCGAATCCTAGTGTTAGAATCCATTTCCATACCGTTTAAGCCATCGGAAGCACGCCAAAGCGAAGATCTTCCACGGTGCAACAAGGGCCCATGAGCTCCGGCTCACCCCTCTCTTCCTCTACCTTCTTGGTGTCTCCTTCGTCCAAGGATTCAAGTCGTTACGCCGCTGAAATTTCGGTTTGGCTCAAAGCTTGATAGGACCATATTGCCTTCGGGCAAGGAGAAACTCCGCCCTTTATTTTTATTTTGGCCATAGATAGAGACCGCTACGTGCGGGTTGATCGGGTGCCTCCCGATCGATAACCGAAACCCCTACCGTAGAGCCATTGGCAAAGACCGGTAAATCAGAGCAATATTTAGCACTTCGGTGCTCAAAATATTGATTTGAAGGTTTCCTGGGTCACGAAAAGCTTTGGGTGGCGACTCTACATTTCATTAAAAGCGGGCGCATCGTCGCGACGGGTTCGAGAGGATCCATGGTCGCACATCCTCTTTTGAGTGTAGGCAAGCACTCCCAATAAGTTTTTGGCGCCGCTGCCGGGGAGGTGTGTTTAGAAATTGATAGATCTAAGTTTTGATCATAGATCTGCAGAAATGGATAGATGTTTGTTTGATTTTACTAACTGCATTTGTAAGTTTCATTATTTTTTAGTATTTTGTGTGCATTTCATCAGATCTAAGGCTATCAGTGAGAAGAGAATCATGCTGGAGACTGCCCTGTAGTTTGCATCGCTCTACTCCTCTGTTATTTTTGAGATCTGTTGATTTTTTGTTAGAATAATTAGAAATTTTGGTTGATCCTACTTGTGGTATTGAGAATCTGTTCTGCATTCAGATTTTGAGTGTTGTATGTTTGGCAGGGGAACTCTCCAACCTTAGATTATTCCATTATATCCAGAGGTTGAAAGACTTCTCAGATCCAGACCAACTACACCCACATCCGTTGCAAGTGACTCTGTAGAAATGGGTGAGCAACAGCAGCCTAGAACTCTTAAGGAATTTAATGCACCAGGGGTATATAATTCCCCATTCTACATTCAATTCCCAGCTGCTCAGGGAAACTATGAGATAAAATCATCCATAATTCAAATGTTGCCTTCATTTCAGGGCCTGACTAAAGAAGACCCCTACAATCACATTGATGAGTTCTTAGGACTGTGCACTATATTTAATATCACAGGTTTGGGGGAGGAGGCCACCAGGATGAGACTCTTTCCTTTTTCATTAAAGGACAGAGCCAGGACCTGGTTGTCCATGCTTCCACCCAACAACATTTAGTCCTGGAGTGATCTCCAATGTCAATTTCTGGCAAAGTTCTTCCCTATGTAAAAAATAAGGCAGTTGAGAAAGGCATCATCTCATTTGCCCAAGACTCAACTGAGGATTTTCACCAAGCTTGGGAGAGGTTCAAGGAACTCCTAAAGAAATTCCCCCACCATCAAATCCCTGAATGGCAATTGGTTCAGAGCTTTTATCAGGGAATTGATTCTAAGAGCAGGGACATGGTAGATGTTTCCTGTGGTGGCACCTACCTCCACAAAATTACTGAGGAGGCATGGGAACTCTTTGATATCATCAATGAGAACTCTATGCAAAAGGAAACCTTGGCTAGAGATCTAGAGCCTCCCAGATTGTTGAAGGGAAATACTTCAAGAGGGAAGATATATGAAGTGAGTGTGCCAAGTGATCTAGAAAGGAAAGTGGGCAGTTTAGCCCTGAAATTTGATAGGTTGATGGGAGCAATGCAGTCACCGGTGGCTGCTAGGGTGGAGGAGGCATGTGCCATATGCCAGTCCCCTGCTCATCTCCCGGAAGAATGCCCATCTACTAACCAGTTTCCTGATTTTATAACAGAGCATGTGGCTGCAGCCCAGTCTTATGGGCAGCAACCTGCTGCTGGGTATCAATGGAGGAACCACCCTAATCTGAGGTGGAGACAAGATGCATACCCCAGTCAGTAGCAGCAACACCAGCAGCCCATGCCCTATAGAAATGCTCAACCCTATCGAGAAGGTTATGTCCCAAGGCCTCAGTATTAGCAACCCATGGCGCAACCTATAGCTCCTCCTATGCAACAAGCTGAACACCCTCCAACTGTGAGAGCATCTTCCTTTGAGGAACAAGTTCTGTCTTCACTACAGAATTTGAACTCCCTAACCCAAATTGTGCACTCTCATAATCAGAGCATCAAAAAGATAGAGGACCAACTTGGTCAGCTGTTTGATGCTCTGACTAGGAGAGAGGGAGGAAGGTTGCCTAGCCAACCACAAGACAATGCACGAAGACAGTTTGTAGTGGGTGAAGTCTCTTCCACCTATGAGAAAGTCAAATCTGTTACAACTTTGATAAGTGGTAAGCTAGTGGATAACCAAGTGGGCTGTGAGCCTGTGAGGAACTTGGAGGAAGAAAATGAAGTGATTCCTACAAAAACACAACAGGGACCACCAGTGGGGGATTTGAAGGAGCAACCAACTGTCAATAAAGAGGATGATGAGGATCCTTAAGAAAAGAAAAAATTAAAAAACAAATATGATCAATTGGCCAAGGTTGCAAATGAGGGAGCAACCCCACATTTGCCATTTCCTAAAGCACTGCAAGCACCCTCCCCTTTTGATAAAGGGCAAGGAAAAATTGAGGAAATGAAGGAGACTTTCAAGCAAGTAAAAATCAATTTGCCCCTACTTGATACCATTAAACAAATTCCAGCCTATGCCAAGTTTTTAAAAGAACTATGCACTCATAAAAGACAATCCAGGATACACCTATCCAAGAAAGTCTTTTCAGCAGAGAAAGTGAAACAAATTTTGTCGATTGCAACCCCAACCAAATTTCAAGACCCTGGAACCCCCACTATCCCCTGCATCATTGGGGATCACATCATTGACAAAGCTTTATTAGATCTGGGAGCCAGTGTCAATTTGCTTCCATACTCACTATATGAGAAGCTAGGCTTGGGATAATTAAAGCCCACACATGTGGTCTTACAGCTGGCCGACAGATCTGAAAGGAAACCTGTGGGGATAATTGAGGATGTTTTAGTTGGAGTTGACAAATTCTTCTATCCTGTCGACTTTTTGGTATTGGACATGGAACCAAGCAAATGTGCTTCTTCCATACCATTTTTCACCCCTTAATCTGGGCCTTGATAGACTCTTGAGAGAACTAAATAAGTATTTTAAGTGCCTATGTTGCAGCTAACAATAAAGACACGCTTAACCATAAAAGCAGCTTAAAAGTGCAAAAAAGATGACAATCCATGCCAGTCCAAAGGAAGGAAGTGAAGAAACAACCTCATCAGCTGTGGAAAGGTCTAAATAGAAGAGGCAAAGACCTGTAAGAGAAGCAGGGAACAATTCGAACAGAGAAAGGCACTACAGAGTTCTTTTCGCAAAGAACCTGCACTTTTCGTAAAGAACCTTGAACTTTGCGAAAAGAAGAAAACACAATTCGAAGAGAAGATTGAACTTTGCGAACAGAGCTTCAGAAGTCATTGAACTTTGCGAAAAGAAGAAAACACAATTCGAAGAGAAGATTGAACTTTGCGAATAGAGCTTCAGAAGTCATTGAACTTTGAGAAAAGGCCCCTAAACTCTGCGAAAAGGTATTCTGGAGATTCGCAGCTTTAACAAGACAATTCGATGTCTGGCATCCCAATGCATTGAAAAGCCCAGGGACATTCCGGAAGATTCTGAGCATGAACCAAAGGCATATTCCACCCCATGTGAACACCCAAAGACGAAATTACTTGGCGGGAACTTCTAGAAGCTCTAACAAACTTTCAAAATACATAACAGAATTGATGCCTTTTTCACCTGATTGGCTGAAACAGATCAAGCAGTTCTGATTGGCCAAAATAGATCTGGATCCTTGTGCTCGACTCCTATTGGCTGATACAGATCTATCCAATTCTGATTGGTTGATACACATCTGAGCTGGTTTAGGGAAAACTATAAATAGACGAACCATTTGCCCAATTTGGGTATCCAAATTTTGAGTTTCATTTCTAATCCCCCATTTCCCAGCCAGACAGCTTGTCTGTAATCCTTGTAATAGCCTACTTTGTACTTGCATTTGAGAGCTGTGAGACATTTCTGTAATTCAAAAGAGAGTTGTATTCAAGACTACAAATCTGAGAGCTGTTTAAGCTGCGCTCTGTAATTGTAACGGTGGATTTGAAAAGGTTGCTGTAAACTATGCATTCTCCATTGGACTCATGTCAAGGGTTCCCTCTGATCTCCTCAGTACATTAGACTCCTTTAGATTCATTGTTTTGCATGCAATTTCCCTTGATTCATTAATCCTGTGAGAATTAGTGTTGGTAACCTAATCTCTCACGGCATTTGTAGTGATGCTTCTTGTTCTAAACTAAGGCTTTGAATTAAAGACTGTTGGAAGGTTTGTGGCCATTAAAGTGGACAGACCTTAGCCATAAGCTTAAACCTAATCCTTAAATTAGATTTATCTCTCTTACATCTGTGCTTGTAGCCAGATGAAGGTTGGATCACCTCTGTTGAGCTGCAGTTATTCTCTTTAGATTTCAAGGGCCAAATCAAAGTTAGATATTACTTCTCCATTTTTTGTATAAGTTTACCTCAAACGTTTCCCCAACTCAGATCTGGATCACTTAGTTTAATTTTTACTTTTATCATTTAGTTAATGTGACAAATTCAACCTCCCATCTTATGTGCTTTGTAGATAGGATCAGAGGTCAGATCTGGTAGCTCAGATCTGGTGGTTTATCTTAAATTTTAAATCAATTCCCTGTGGACGATCTTTTACTCACTTACATTTAAAACTTGCTACAATTGGCCCTGATCTTGCATGCTAATTCACTTCTATTTGTGCTGATATTTCTTTACTCTTTTTAATATTCTAGATTCATTATAGCTTAGCAGTTGCAAACCTGTTTTCAAAACACAAATAAATCATGCACACTTAGAACAACAACAAGTTTTTGCTTCTTGGAATAGATTTTAAAATTGGTAGACCTAAGTTTTCTATTTTGTAGATTTGATTTTCATTTTAATTGTTACTTTAAACCGGCACTTTATAGTCCAAGTGCTTGATTAATTGTCTACTGTTGTTTTGTATAGAAAACCTGTTTTATTGCTGCAGAATTTTTTTTATTTTTCTGAGTTTTTATTCTTTTGCCTTCTAGTTATTTGAATAAATCTGCGCCACACTTTTGTCTTTTGTCAAATTTGGGCGATGCTTTGAGTTTTCTTTTTATTTTTGTCAATACTTGAATAAGTCTCGCAATTTTGGATTTTTGCGGATCTGGGCATTTGTCAACAAGGAGACATCTGGACCAAAGTCGAGCAGATTTGCTTGAGTTTGCATCCTTCTCCTTTGCATTCATTTCTCTTTTTAAATTCTTGAGAACCAGATTCTGTTGTGTTTAATGTTTGTTTTGATTATAATTTCTATTTGTCTTTTAGGCATCTTGATTTTTTTTTTTACAAAACCAAATACAAAATAAAAGAAAATGAAAACACAAATAGAAAATCTCGAGTTGTTTCTCATTATTTTCAGATAGTAAATAAGGGCTCTTGTTGAGCTGATCAAAACAAGTAAAAAAAAAAAAAATAGAAAATTATAAAAACAATATAGATATCTTAGGATGGGCTGTTTTCTCCATTTGCATCCACTTTTCCCATCTGGACCTTTGAGATCATTTTTTTTTGAGGAATCATGTAGGATAATGAGTAGTGAATCATAGGCTGTTTTGAATATTCAATGGACCCACTAATATTATTTTCCTTGAGATTTCTTCATCATAAAGGGTCTCGGTATGTGTGAACCCCTGTTTTAATATGTGCTCCCATGCTTCATTATTTTTTTTCGTATACATCATCAACAAAGGGTCAATCTTATGAATCTTGCTTTTCTTTGTATTCACTAATCATTTTTATAATCACTTAGATTCATAAGTATCTCAGGCTTTTGGGTTTGTTTCTTTGGGCTTAGGGTATATCATTTGGCATTAGATTTTCTGTTTTTAGATCGCTGATTTTTTTTCTTTCTTAGGTTAATGTGTCCTCGTTTTACTGATTTTCGTCATTTTTCTGTGAGTATAGTTAGTTTATAACTTTGTTTTCCTATTTTGCATTCACAAATTCTGTTTTTGTATCAACACTTTTCTTTTTCTTTTTTAACTTTGTATTCAGTCCCTTACCTTGTTTTTACTGTTTCTCTGTTATTGGCATTAGTTTCCTTCCATTTGCATAGTAATCCTTCTATTTGTTAGATTTTATTTAGCAGTTCTAGCGTTGTTTTGTTGATTTTTCTTGCATTTGTATATCATGTTTTCCATTTCCTTGCTCATATCTTCAGTTTTACATTTTTATTTTCTGCTGCATATAGTTTAGATTTTTTCTATTCTTAGTTTTTCTTTCTTCTTTTACCCTGCTTGCCCTAGTCTCCCATTGTCTAGAACATTGAGGACAATGTTCATCTTAGGTTTGGGGGTATGGCAGGTATGCCAATAAAATAAGTTAATGCTTGATGCAACTTATGATCAGCAAAATTTTTGAAAATGAAGTAATTTCACACCTGTTGTTTTGAAAAATGAGGAAGTTAAAACTTTTTAAAATTGATTTCTAGTGTACTTCTAATACTTTCATGAAGTGAAGGTCAGAAAATTTCTAAAAAAAATAAAAAATTGATGTTTTAGTAAACCTAAAATGAGAAAAGCTGATGATATACCTCAAGAATTTGATAGAAAACCACACCCAGTGAGATTTGGGCTTTCTTTGAAATGTATTCTTTGGAGGTATGAATTGGCGATTTTTACGCTCTAGGACTTTATTTGAACTACTTGTTTTCACTAGAAGTTACACATATCCAAGTTAAAATATCTTGACAGCAATCATGATATTAAAGACATGATGTAAGGCCTCCTTTTGGACAGTTTGAACTTCAAAAAGCCCAACCTTTTGAAACTGCCCTTGATACACACCAAATGAGCTTTATAAATCAAAGATTTCTTTGAAACCTCATCAACCTCATTTAGCCTAACCCTCACTCTGAGAATTCAGAAGGTAAAGGAAAGAAAGCTGAAGAAAGGTGAGTTGGGTAACAGTTTGGTAAAAGAAAAAGAAAAATAATTGAAGGCAATGATGTATCAGCAGAAGAAATGTGGCATTCCAGTCAATGTTGATTTGAAAAAAAAAAGAAAAGAAAAGGAGAAGGCATTTCATTGGAAGTTTGAAAAAGAAAGAGAAAAAGATGGCCACTTTGGCTCTGAAAATTCAAAGAAGAAGATGAAATTGTGCATAATTGAAGAAGGTGTGTCTATCACCTCCTTACCTTGACTGACTTCTCAATTTTGAACTCCATTCCGCCCATTTATTCTTGATAAATTTCACCCATAAACCACATTACAACCCAAGTTAAAGTCCTTACTGATCAATGATGGATTGAGCTGTCACATGGAGATAAGGATTTGTGTAATCTATGGTAAAAGAAGTAGTAAATTCAGAACTGAAAAGCAATGCCTATGCTCCTGCTTACATTCCTATTTGAGGACTGTAATGGCTCTTGAGCTGTGTGAAATAGTGCAACCCTCATATTTGCATGGTGAGTGAAAACCCTGGTGAGAGTTAAGTTTGAAATCAAATTATTTGGGGTAACATCAAAACTGAATTTTCAAATAGAAGGCAAGCTTTTCATTAATTTTTGTTGTAAAAACTTTTTGACACCAACTGAGTGAATGGTAAAGGAATTACAGCAGAATTTTAGTTTTGAACGGATGTTTTCTTGAAAATCTTCTAACAACCTGACTGATGCAGGTGTGAATAATCTGATTGGATGAAAGTTTACTTTAACAGAACTGCATTGATCTTAACTGATTTATTGGAGAAGTTTATGGGTACCTTCACTGAAAACCCTCAGGAGACTTCACTCCTCCACTAGGGATCACCTAGGGGTTTAAAAGGCTTGTTGCATATGCTAAATGCAACTGTGCTCCCTACAAAAATGGCATTTCATTCTATTTTTAAATTTTGTCTTTGCTCAGGGACTAGCAAAGCTTAGGTTTGAGGTGTGTTGAGCTGGAAAATACCATTTTCACCCTTAATGGGCCTTGATAGACCCTTGAGAGAACTAAATAAGTATTTTAAGTGCCTATGTTGCAGCTAACAATAAAGACAGCTTAACCATAAAAGCGACTTAAAAGTGCCAAAGATGACAATCCATGCCGGTCAAAGGAAGGAAGTGAAGAAACAACCTCATCAATTTGTGGAAAGGTCTAAATAGAAGAGGCAAAGACACATGTAAGAAGCGAGGGAACAATTCGAGCAGATTTCAAGAAGAACACGCACTTTCAAAAAGAACCTTGAACTTTGCGAAAAGAAGAAAACACAATTCGAAGAGAAGATTGAACTTTGCGAACAGAGCTTCAGAAGTCATTGAACTTTGCGAAAAGAAGAAAACACAATTCGAAGATAAGATTGAACTTTGCGAACAGAGCTTCAGAAGTCATTGAACTTTGCGAAAAGGCCCCTAAACTCTGCGAAAAGGTATTCTGGAGATTCGCAGCTTTAACAAGGGCAATTTAGTAATCTGCTGCACACGTCCCAATGCATTGAAAAGCCCAAGGACATTCCGAAATATTCTGAGCACGAACCAAAGGCATATTCCACCCCATGTGAACACCCAAAGATGAAATTACTTGGCGGGAACTTCTAGAAACTCTAACAAACTTTCAAAATACATAACAGAATTGATGCCTTTTTCACCTGATTGGCTGAAACAGATCAAGCAGTTCTGATTGGCCAAAATAGATCTGGATCCTTGTGCTCGACTCCTATTGGCTGATACAGATCTATCCAATTCTGATTGGTTGATACACATCTGAGCTGGCTTAGGGAAAACTATAAATAGACGAACCATTTGGCCAATTTGGGTATCCAGATTTTGAGTTTCATTTCTAATCCCCCATTTCCCAGCCAGACAACTTGTCTGTAATCCTTGTAATAGGCTACTTTGTACTTGCATTTGAGAGCTGTGAGACATTTCTGTAATTCAAAAGAGAGTTGTATTCAAGACTACAAATCTGAGAGCTGTTTAAGCTGCGCTCTGTAATTGTAACGGTGGATTTGAAAAGGTTGCTGTAAACTATGCATTCTCCATTGGACTCATGTTAAGGGTTCCCTCTGATCTCCTCAGTACATTAGACTCCTTTAGATTCAT